>JAKRGL010000051.1:0-600000 GCA_022392935.1 Ophiostoma cf. undulatum | reverse complement strand
TCTCGCGCTCGTGCCGCTGCAGACGCGAGCGGAACTGAACCAGCGGCTGGATCATAAAGGAGTTCCACAGAAACGACTCGTCAAAGTTGTCAATGTCAAAGGAGGACGAGTCTGCCGACCGGTCCTGCAGCCGGTTTGTGAGGTCAAAGTCGGTGCTGTAGTAGAAGCTGCGATTGCCCAGGAGTTTCATAAGCTCTTGACAAGGATGCTCGACGGGTACATCGCGTCGGCTGAGGCCCTGGGAATAGACCGACGCCACATCGCTGTCGGCGTCCCACGGGTCGACTGCCGTGGACAGCACGTCGTCGTATTCGTTGGTGTTGAGGCAGAAAAACTGCACCTGCTGGATCATCTCGACCGTCTCTCCCGGCCGCAACGTGGCCACGCGCAGCGCTTGTGTGATGACGCTCAGAAACACATCCTGGCCAACAGCAATCAGGCCGAGGGTGCCGTAGATGGGGCGCGGTGTCAGGGCGCGGTAGTCGCTCAGCATGCCCTTGGACACGGGCGAGAACTCGACCATGCACTTGAGGGTATCTCCGCTTGCATTGTTGACGCCAAAATTTCCGCCGGCAGCGCTGTGTCGGAAGATGAGCGCATGTGATTGTGACGCAATGGCAATGGCTCGGTGCGGATAATCGCGGATCATCAGCCGGCTGGATTTGTCGGGGTCCGGCGCCTGGCCGTTCCAGGACACGGTGCTTCCTATGTAGTCCATGGTGTGCGTGTGTGTATGTATGTGTGTGTGTGTGTGTGTGCCTTGTCTGTGCTCGGTTTATGCTCGCAGATCAGCTTAAAAGTCCGAGACGGGCATCTCTCGTCGGAACAAGGGATGGCCGGCTCGCGTTGAGGATGAGTCGGATTCTGATCTCGCAGGTCTATGGCTGCACGTCGATATATGTGCTCGTTCCCTAATGCTCTACACAGCCCTCAGCACAAGCTATCAGCAGCACGGTCGTTTTTCGACTTGGTCGGCCGCGGTCAACTTGAAGCTTTTCAGACCGCAAGATGCCAAGACACGATGCTCGCTGTAACGCCACACAAGGTGCAGAAATCGGGACTGCACTTGTATCTGCCGGAGGTCTGAGCTGTGCTGGCTCTTTTTCGACTGGGAGGACTGAAATTTGCGTTCCGATCCTTGTTTTTGTGCCTATTCGACGTGGTGTGTCGGGTCAGAGTGTGTGGGATCGTGCTATTATTAGGAGTTTCTTACGGCGGCAGCTGAAGCTGACAGCACCTATTACAGAGCCCCTCCACTTTACTTGCTATTGGTGGGCCCATGACGCAGCTGCAGATACCGATAACCAATGATGCACGTGATCTAGTTTCCCGCATCAGTACATAGGGAAGGAGCCATGGAGCGGAGCCCGTTGTGGCTTGGTGGGTCTTAATAAGTACGGAGTATTTCAGCGCAATCCAGAGCGCCAAGTGGCCCGTGCGTCCCCAGGAAAGCAGAAATCAAGAAAATCAAAAACAACAAGCGCGGCTGCACCCAGCTTTAATTGTGATTTGTTCTCTGCATCATCGTATATCTGACTGCACAGCCTTGTTCTCTACCGAGCTACTTGGGACTTTCCTCATCATACCCAGCCAGTCACGCGCCACACGAACACGACTCCAGACGCTCGATCCAGCAGACATCGCGAGCCTTGTCGACCGCACACGCCCAGCCTCGATCGCGTCAGTTTCCCGACACGCGCGCATACTCGCTCGAAAGACCAGTCCAGCACGATGGCGGACTACAACTATGGCGGCAGCGACGAGGAGAACAGCGAGATCCGCAAACTGAATCTGGAGCTAGTAAGTTGACAGTGAGGTGGGCTTGATTTGATGCCGAGGAGCCCACCATGACAGCACGGCGACAAGGCGACGTACATATGCGACACATTGCTAACATTACAGGACGCTGACTCAGACAACTTTGAACTCTGGGAGAAGCTGCTCTATGCGTGCGAAGCGCTCGATGGCGGCCTGGGCCGCAACTCCAGCCCGCAGGCCCTCGAGACCATGCGCAACACCTACGACCGCGTCCTTCTCAAGTTCCCGCTCCTGTTTGGCTACTGGAAGAAATACGCCGACTTTGAATTCAACATCTCCGGCCCCGAAGCGGCAGAGTTAGTCTACGAGCGCGGGTGCGCCAGCATCACCAACTCGGTCGATCTGTGGACGCAGTTCTGCTCCTTCAAGATGGAGACCACTCACGAACCCCAGCTCGTGAGAGAGTAAGTCGCAAGAAGCAATGAGCAACCAGAAAGAGCCCATGGCCACCCTCCCTTCCCTTGTCCTCCCTCCCCTTGATGACTCCCCTCCCCTCCCCGTGTGTGTTGTACGCATAACCTGTAGCGCGCCTAGACCCAGATGAAACGACACATGCCGGCAAAATATCGTTGGATGGTGCAATGTGAGAGACTGCCAGCATGAAGTTCGGGGAATAGAGGAGCATGAGACCGTCGGAATGAGAGCGTCAGAACATGAAAATGGGCATGATACCAGCCATCTCTGGGAGAGATAACGGCTTGCAAGGCTCAACCCTCAGGGCCCAAGAGACACGAAACCATTGCATCGTTGTTCACGGTGAGAAAGCCAACTATGGCCACCTCAAACCCCCAAACCAGTCCCCTTAGCCCTTCTTCAGGATGTTGCTCTCTCACAAATCACAAAGCTTCTCTCTTCCTCAGGGCACTTTCTTGGGGTTCGTCCCCTGCGAACGCCCTGCCACAGGCTACTGTACCCTTGCCGGTGCACGGTTGACGCTCAGAACGATTGCACTCTGCTTTTCGAAACAACATCCCCTACAATCATATCAAACATAACAAACATAACAAACATGCAGCCTTGTCAAATCTTCAGGATCAAAAACATTTACCTTGTATTTTTGCTCCCTTTCCACCCCCTCCTCCCTCTCCGCCTCCCCCTCTTTCTAATCAGTATGCGTCTATGGACAGCTATATGATATGGACTCTGGCTAACTCATTCTTTCTTTTCTCTACAGGGTCTTTGAACGTGCTACTGAGCATGTTGGTCTTGACTTTCTTTCACATCCGCTCTGGGACAAGTACCTCGAGTACGAGGAGCGGATGGAGGCTGGCGAGCAAGTCTTTGCCATCCTGAAGCGCGTTATAAAAATCCCAATGCACCAGTATTCGCGCTACTACGAACGGTACCATCAGCTATCGCAAACGCGGCCAGTTGCCGAACTTGTCTCTGAGGATGTTCTAGCGCATCTCCGAGCGGAGACTGTTGGCGAGGACGCCCAGTACGCAGACAGGTCCGACGCCGAACTGGAGGTGGTTTTGCGGCCAAAGGTAGATGCACTGCTCTATTCCGTCTTTATGAAGACGCAAGAGGAGACAACCAAGCGCTGGACGTACGAAGCCGAGATCAAGCGCCCGTACTTTCACGTAACAAAGCTCGAGCACTCGCAACTGGCAAACTGGCGCAAATACCTCGACTTTGAAGAGGCAGAAGGCGACTTTAGCCGTGTCGTCTGTCTGTACGAGCGCTGTCTTGTTACGTGTGCGTACTATGACGAGTTCTGGTTCCGCTACGCGCGCTGGATGTCGGGGCGGCCGGGTAAAGAGGAAGATGTGCGTAACATTTACCTTCGTGCCTCAAGTCTGTTTGTGCCCATCAGCCGGCCGGCCATCCGGTTGCAGTTTGCCTACTTTGAGGAGAGCTGCGGCCGCGTGGAGTATGCACGAGCCATCCACAATGCCGTGATCGAGGTCCTGCCAAACAGTGTCGAGGCCATCCTATCGCTTGCCAACCTGGAACGGAGGCAGGCGGGCCTCGATGCCGCCATTGAGCTGTTCAAGCAGACGATTGCCGAGCCGCAGGTGGACATCTACACCAAGGCGGCTCTGGTTTCCGAGTGGGCGTTCCTTTTGTGGAAGGTCAAGGGCTCGGTCGCGGATGCGCGCACTGTGTTTGTGAAGAATGTGCAGTACTACGCCGACAGCCGGCAGTTCTGGTGGAAGTGGCTCGAATTCGAGCTGGCACAGTCGCTTGTGGCTCTGCCGGGTCAAGAGGCTGCTGCAGGGAAAGACACGAAAGGCAAGAAGGAGACGACTGAAGACCGCCTCGAGCAGGTGATGATTGCACTGCGCACGCACAGCCACCTGCCCATTGGCACAAAACGGGAGCTGTGCCAAGTGTACATGGCCTACCTACAGCAGCGGGGAGGCAAGGACTCGATGAAGAAGTACCTTGCCATTGACCGCGAGTTTTTTGGGTGAGTCTCGCTTCGATTGCATTTGAACTAGGGCCATTGCTAACATGACAGTCCCGCTTCTGTCTCCTTTTCAGCCATCGACAAGCCTGAAGAGCCGCTTGTCGAGATGAGTGGCGAAGCCGCTGAGAAAGCCACCCTACGTTACCGGAGTTTCTTTGAGACGTACGAGAGCCCAGATCTAGCGGCCGAAGGCCCTGCCGACTTTGAGTAGATGCCGTTTCTATGAACATGGCAAAAAGTACAAGCGTACATCTGCCTGTTGGGTATGTAAGAGTTCAAATTCGTGTTGGTGTTGTTGTTCTTGTTCTTGTTCTTGTTCTTGTTCTTGTTCTTGTATAATAGTCGTTTCTTGTTTATCTTTTTTCTTTCTGCTGCCGTCTTGCCTTTTATGGCTTTGCATCATGCTTGCGAGCATGTCCAAGGACGCAGCAGTTTGGAGGTGGCAAAAGGCCTTTATTTAGTGGCTGGCTGGAAGATGCATCGGGAGCCAGCAAGGTTTTTTAATAATATAACAAAGTTGAAGAGAGTTATGGATTTATATAAACGAGTGCATGGGCTCTTTGGAATAAGTGTGTTGAGTGATAGTGTGAGAAAAAATACAACATTTTCCTTTATCCCTCCTCCCTTTATAAAGACCTTTGTGGAAACCCACTCCAACAATGAGAACAAACTCCAATTCCCTCGTGGCGCAATTGGATAGCGCGTTAGACTGTTATCTTCCTATGATAGTCTATCTAAAGGTTGGTGGTTCGAGCCCACCCGAGGGAGGATTAGGATTTGATTGGTATTTTTTTGTTCTTGTTGATGATGGCTTTTGGCTGCAATTCGTGATCACGTCTGCTGATTTTTTTTTTCTTTAACATAGTTTCAAACTTTTTTAAAATGTATTCGAGATTTGATAGGTTGCCCGTTCCTTTTTTAATATATAATCAAATAAATATGTTTTATTTATTCGGCCATTTTAGCTACTGATTTATTTAGTTAATTATTAACGACAGTTTCAAACTGGATGCCAAATTGCTATGTCAAACCGATGACTTAAAACTACAAAAATATGGACAGACAGTACTACAGCAAAAGCCTTACATGTCAGCTAAGACGGATATATCCCACCCAACCATCATATCATCGGTTTCAGCCTTGTCAATGTCGTCTATATCGCGAAACAAACACTACTCGGAGCCCCAAATGGAAGGAGCGTGGCGTGGCGTACCGACGGGCTGGTTAGTATCAACGGCTGTTCTTTCCCAAACAAAACACGGCATCGCCTGGATTTAAAACGATGACATAATCAATAGAATTAATGATACATGTCTCCTTGCCATCACAAGCCAAAGACGGGCAAATGACAATCTGAAGGCTGAAAGCGGACAACGACACCCATACTCTGTAAACTGTCAGCACATCGGAGCCGATTTGCAGCTTGATTCAAGACTCATACTTTTTTGCCATTGCTAACTTGGCGGGTGAATTCTCAACCATTTGCCCAAATATTGCCCTTCTCGACCAGTCCAAGCCTTCTAGATCGAGTTTATGTAGACGGCATCTGCCTCAGCGTTCCGACCGGGACCCGTTGCTGACGTTGCCATACCGCCCAGATCCCCATCGAAGCTGACGCCGAAAAGGTGCACTCGCCTTGCTAACCCTGTATGACTCTTACTCCCACCTTTATCTTTATGCATGGTTTTATTGCGATTCTCCTGGTCTGCCTCCCCTCTCCCTATTCCTCCATTTACCATGCACTATTTCCATCCTTACTTGCTCATTCTCATCAATTTCTTTCAATAACTTGCACTTCTTTGACTCGGCTCTTGGCACACACTACCAGTCGCCGGACGTCGGCCGCATTATTGCGGTTCATAGCCCAATGCAGGGCGTGCCCATGTTCTTCTCCTTTTCTTTCTTGGCAAACTCGTAGCAGAGCAGCACAGTGAGATACTTGGACACATTTTTATATTACTACACTCATAGTCACCGCCTCGTGCTTCCCCAATTTTGTCAGATCCCATACGTCGCTCCTTCCTTGACAAGAAAGCACATGAGTTCGCGACTTTGCCACGCAACGAAAAAGTGGACCAATTAAAGATGGCGCGCTATGATTGGGCAATGCTTTATGCGCGGTAATTTTTTTCCTTGCGGTACTTTCATCCGCAATCGCGCCACTTTCAGACCCTTCATCCTTTCTCCGTGCTCGTTTGTCAGCTTTTCTTTCCTTTTCTCTCTTCAGTTTCTTTGTAGAAATTATTTCCGGATTTCCTTATCTCCTGCAGCCTTTTTGCGCTTGGTTACGAAATTTTACTACGCTTCGGTTTGGATGTATTTTGCTCTTACATACGCCCGGAAATAGACATATGGCAGGCCAGAGTGCGAGTACAATAGAGAGATTGGCCATTCATTGACCCTGCTTGTACAGTTCTTGCTGCCTACTTCCCACCTGTGAGCGGCCGCTTCCCGAAGATTTCCCAACGTAACGGTGTCCGCCGCTACCGGCGCAGCCTGGATCCCAGCATACATTAGCATGCAGTGGAAAAAAACGTCACGGCTATTACTTATCTTACTTGAGTTCCAGAGATAGCACATTTTGACCTCCCACAAAATTACACATTACACATTGCTGCTTGTAAAATACGAGTCTCTGTTGGCTGTTTGGCCCGTCCTCCAGCTGTCGGAAGACGGCGACGAGCCGTATGACGAATTAGGAAGGAAGGGCCAACCTCACTCAACCCCATACATGCCCCTCCGATAGCTTCAAGCGGGCGTGGACCCGCGCAGGAAGCAGGAAGCCGCATGTCGTTGCAAGTATGTAAGGAAGTCGCAAGGAAGGCGCTAACACAATATAATATCATGCAGGAGCGACCGGCAGACACCACTGAATGCCAGTGCCACATTCCATGACGCCGAGACACCTATAAACGCACCAGCAAGGCTCTTACAATGGCGCAGCCATTGACTGCGTAAGCATATAGTCTTGTGTCTATTCTGTACTATGCATACTCCATACCTGGATGCTCTGTGCTCTGTAATTAATACCTAGCTGTCGTCTTAGTGGCCTCCGTTCCTTTGCCGGCGCCTTGGCCCGCCCGCCCTTTGCGACCGCCAGTCCCAGAGGAAAGAGCAATGTAGACATACTCCTTCCCTTTTCCATTTCTCTTTTAATCCACTATCGCAGCCAGCAAAACCTGTACCCACCGAGCCACCAGTAGCCCACTTTCTTCTTGTTGCCCCGGCGAATCCTGCCCCTTTCAGATAAAGAATAGAAATAGGCAAGAGCAAGACTTGTCCAGCAAAAGGTCAGCTTAGTTTTAACGGCCTCCCATTGGCCGGGCTCACCCTTTTGGCGGCCGGGATTTGGCTTTCCAGAGCAGACCATTTGCAAAAGCTAGTCTGGCCGCTTGCTCCTTCCGCCAGAAGCCATTGTACCATTTTCCCATGTGCTCGTCTCCTGCTGCTCTTGCCCTATCGAAAGCGTCTTCTATCTTCTTCCACGCCGACTCGTTTTGTGCAACTACACCCCCCACTTCTCCCATTCCCCCAGAAAGTCTGCTGTTCTCTCATAAAAGTGATTTAACTTGCTCTTTCCTCTTTCCTCTTCCCCAGAACCTGTTCTCCTTACCCGATCTTCTGATTCTACCAACTCATCCGCATCTCGAAAGGTACAGTATGTCGTTTTGCCTCTTTGTTGCACAGTCCTGAATCTCCAATTCTTCTCCAATTTATTCAGTGCCACCACATATCCCGCCTCTTCCCCTTATCAGCGCCGGCCTCTGTCCTGTTTGCCACAGCCGGCATCTGCTCGGGATACTTAAATACGCAGACCCCCTTCCAAAGAACTAGAGAACTGACGCCTACAATTCCTTTACAGACTCATACTCGATCGATTTCCTTCACAATGTCCGCATCCCGTCAGATGTTCCGCGCTGCTGCGCGTGTTGCCGCCCCCGCGCGCCGCAACCTGTCTTCCGCTCCCCTGGCCGCCTCGCGCTCTGCTTTCCGCCAGGGTGCCAACTCTGGCCGCCGCCACTACTCGTCTGAGGCTCCCAAGTCTGGCTCCAGCTCTCTGCCCATCTGGCTCGGTGCTGGTGTTGTCGGTGCCGGTGCCGCCTACTACTTCTTTACTCAGAACGCCGAGCCCAAGGAGTTCAAGCCCGAGTTCAAGGACTACCAGGCCGTCTACAACGAGATTGCCAAGGCTCTCCAGGACAACGACGACTACGATGATGGCAGCTACGGCCCCGTCCTCGTGCGTCTGGCTTGGCACGCTTCGGGCACCTATGACAAGGTCACCGGTACCGGTGGCAGCAACGGTGCCACTATGCGCTTTGCCCCCGAGAGCAACCACGGTGCCAACGCTGGCCTGATCAACGCCCGCAACTTCCTCGAGCCCATCAAGGGTAGGTTAAACTCGCTCGATTTTGGGCTCTAAAAAGACACAAAAAGACATAAAAAAACATAAAACACAGTCGCTAACAAATACAGCCAAGTTCCCCTGGATCAGCTACTCTGACCTCTGGATCTTGGGCGGTGTCTGCGCCATCCAGGAGATGCAGGGCCCCAAGGTCGCCTACCGCCCCGGCCGTGCTGACCGCGACTTCAACTCCTGCACTCCCGACGGCCGCCTGCCCGACGCTGCCCAGGGTGCTGACCACGTCCGCAACATCTTCTACCGCATGGGCTTCAACGACCAGGAGATCGTTGCCCTGGCTGGTGCCCACGCTCTGGGTCGCTGCCACACCAACAACAGCGGCTTCGAGGGCCCCTGGACCTTCTCCCCTACTGTCATGACCAACGACTACTTCAAGCTGCTGGTCAACAGCAAGTGGCAGTGGCGCAAGTGGGACGGCCCCAAGCAGTACGAGGACAAGGAGACCAAGTCCCTGATGATGCTGCCCGCCGACATGGCCTTTGTCCACGACAAGGCTTTCAAGAAGACTGTCGACATTTACGCTGCAGACAACGACGTGTTCTTCAAGGACTTTGCCGCCGTCGTCCAGAAGCTGTTTGAGCTTGGTGTCCCCTACACCGAGGCCACTCCCACCTACATCTTCAAGAACCTGGAGGAGTAAACAAGTTGCATGTTTACTGGACATGTTAGTTTGTTGTTTCGCCTTTTTTCATTCTTGATTTCATATGCGTGCGATTTTAGACAAGGGTGGCCATACCCCAAACCACCACCATTATTACAAATACTACCCAGGTGGCTATACCGGCCATCACCACTACTACCACTGCCACCACCACCACCACCACCACCACTACTACTACTACCATAATTCGAGCGAGACATTTCGTTACCCTTGACATCGATAGAAACGACCGGAACGAACCTTAGAGATAGACTCCCACTGGAGGGCGGGACATGAGGGATAGAGTGAGGCTTGTACGCTATAAGAGGACGCCGAGGAGGCAAAAGCAGCGGAGAGGACGGATTTCAAGCTATTCAAGGTGTTGATGCTATTTCAAGCTATTTCAAGCCATTTCTTTTCAATTTAAGTAATGATTAAAAAGACAATAACAGTCTACTGGTGAATGCAGTGAATACGAGGTCTATCATGGTGGTATGGCCGACGTCGTGAAGCTATTTGCCCTATTTGAGCGTACTTTTGAATATGACTATGTATAGTTTTTGCGGACCATTTGCTTGACGTCTGGTATTCCACTTATATAGCAAAATATACAGATTGGCTGAACTCTTTGCGCCTGATCTAGCTCATGTTGTATTCTCCTTCTTCTTCTTCTTCTTTTCTTCATATCTAGATTTAGCAATTGCATCATCGCAAGTTCACACGCAAGCTCGTGTTTTTTTTTGTTATGCGCATCGCCAACGAGCTTAACCGCATTGAAGCAGCTACCCTTCACGTGTTGACATCATTAAGGGGTACATTGGCCAAACCACAACCCATGCATGGTTCTCCAACTCCAGCTCCGGTCCTGCCTCCGATGTGTACATTACATAATCATTTACACATGGCATTGGGATATGACGGTGCATCCACAAGGTGTCTCATAAAGCGCTCCCACTGGTATTGGGTGTGGCGACCCTAACAGCCTCACTATGATTCAGAGCCGGTGTAATCTGTGTCTTGCCATCTTTCTTCGAGTCGCACATTTCAACGTGTGTTACATAAGCACGATATATCGTCTGCAGCCTGTGACCATCGAATAGCTAGCCCCACCTTACCACGTTGTGAATGCCAAACTGCCACATGCTATTGGCCCGTCCCGCAGTCGTGTAAGCGCCGACTTGCCGTTCTAGGACAGGACCGGACACCAGAGTGGACATTCCGCAGCAAATCGCAAATCAATCACAGCTCGAGCACATGCGACGTAAGTCACTGTTTGGTTTGCAAGAGTGTGACAGTGAGCTAGCTGGTAGGTGATGAGAGGCTACCGCTAAACAGTTTAGAGACTGTATTGTCCATGGCCCTGCAGAGCGTTCCGTAGTAGACGAGGCCGCAGATATGGCCTCGAGGAGGAGGAGGATGACTTGAGCAGAGATGATCTCTTGTCGAGGATCGGAAATTGTAGAACTAAGCGACTATCGCAGAGAGCTAGAGCCGCAATGCAGGGGTGCTTCAAAGCTGGCGGTTGAGCGAGTAAAAAGGGGATAGTGTTGGGGCAGGGAGAGGACAAGAGCGGACGAGGAGAGGGGACGAGGAGGAGGGAGGGGGGGACAGAGGAGGGGAAGATGTGCAGTGATGGTATATACTGCGTACTGTAATTCACTATAGCAATGGCACAGCAGGATTCCGCGTCTGCCACACCTTTATCTCCCCATCTTTGGCCGTTTATCTTTGAGCTCTTTTTTTCTTCCTCCTCCCTCCCAATCCTGCTTTTGCTTCGTTTTCTTCCCTCTCTTTTTCCTCCACCTCGTCCTTTTCCATCCGACGTCGAGCTACCACTTGCCCTCTCCGACTCTCTCGCCAATATATACCCAGCTCGGGCATCTCCATCGCCATCTACATTCACACAGACAAGTCGCGACAATGGCTGCGCGACCGGGCGAAGAGAATGTCGCAACCCTGTAAGCTTTGCACATCGAGGGCACACAGCCAGCCAAAAACAACGCCGAACTGCATTCTAACAGACAGGTTTGCCGACATTCATTATTTCTACGGGCCCGAGACCGCCATCCCTCCACACCACCGATTCAACAAGGGCTCGTATGTCTACCTCTTTGAGAACCCACATGACGGGCGCGCGCGCATAGAGGTCGCCAACAACCCGGGCACCGAGCACCAAGACGCCTTTGACGGATGTAAGCCTTATTTTTATATTAGACAATCAACAAAGTCACTAACAAACAGTCCTCGACCACACAAACGTCAGGTACTCGTATAAGCACAGCTGCATGGTGTCGGTCAGCGTCAACAGCGTCCCCAACATGGAGGAGTGGCACCTGCCCACGTACGACCCGTCCAACCAGCAGATCTACCACTACAAGCTGGAGTCGGTCGACATTTACTTTTGGACGCACCTCGACGCGCTGCAGTTTGTGAACGGCGTGCGTCGCGTGCTGCCAGCCCACCACATCGACGTCCAGGACGAGCCGTCTGTGCCTGCACCCCCGCCACCGCCGCCGCCCCAGCAGCAGCAGCGCCACGCCCAGCCGGTGCAGCAGGTGCATGCCAACAGCGCTGCCACCAACGGCATGGCCTCGGTGGTGCAGAAGCTCGAGAATGTTGCGCTGAACGGCGGAGCCGTTGCTGCACCGCCCGCCGGGGTCCCCACGTTTGCCGGGCCGCCCATGTCGGCCGCCTCGGGAGAAGACGCAAGCGCGCACTCGCAGACAGCCTCGCTCCACACACAGTCGCCGCCACCGCCGCCACCGTCCTCCGGCCCGCCTGCTACCCAGCAGCCTACCCAGCAGACATTTGCTGCTCCGTTTGCATACAACCCGGCTGCACCGCCTGCACCAGAAACCATCCGTCCGCGCGAGAAGACGCCGCCGCCCGAGGACGTGCCTACCCAGCACCCGCTGCACCAGACGCTGTACCAGGATGCCGCAACACCGTTCAGTCCAGGCCTGGTTGTGCCCGCAGGTCTCGGCCCGCTCAGCCCCGGCATCCCGCCGCCGCAGTTTCAGGCACCCCCGGGCGCCCCGTCGTTCCCGGCACCACCCGCGTACACCAGCAACCCCCCAACGCCAGCAGGGCTTCCCCAACACTACCAGCAGTTCCCAGTAGCCCAGCAGACACAGCAATATACGCAGCCGCAGCCACAGCCACAGCAAGCCCACCCTGGCCTCTCGCGCGCTACAACCATGCCCATGACCGGGTCGGCACCGTCGCCGTTTAACCCGGCGGCCACGTTTGGGACATTCTCACCACCGTCCGCTACTGGCACCGCGCCGCCACCCCCCTCGGCAGCTTCAGCAGTCCTGGCAGCGAACAACCCCTTTGCGATCCACCAGCAGCACTACCAGCCGCAGGCGGGCGAGGGACACAGCAAATACCAGGCCAAACAAGAGCCGCGAGGCAAGCTGGAGGAGTCGGCCGGGCGGCTGGAGAAGGGCGTGACGGGGATGCTCAAGAAGTTTGAGAAGCGGTTCGGATAGTTTTTTATTTATGTATTTTTCTTCATTTTCTTCGTTCTTATTTACTATGTAATTGTTTGTGTCCCATCTGATAGCTGTATATAGCGAGCTTCTGTCTCTTGAATTTGCCCTTTGACAGTCTCACTGCGTCATAGGGCTGAGCGTCCCACCCCATTGCCGTCTGATGTAACCCATAAACCTGAATGCCATTGCACTGGCTTGGGATTGCAAACTGCCTCTGCCACTTGTTTGGATTGCTGAACTCGTCAACCGCTCGAAAGCCCTCGACTTGTTTTGATAGCCGCCTGGGGTTGAGGCCTGCGCCTGTCTGCCTCGAGCTGGCTTCAACAGCGATTCGTGACGCAGGTGGCCTGGCCATTGATGGCCATTAGGTAGAGATCCTGTATTCCATTTCCACCAGGCTGTCCATCGTCATTGCATTTCACGTTGATAGCCATTGCCACCAGCATCTTCCTCTTCCTCTTTTCTCTTTCCAGCTCATTCTACTCATGATTTTATTACACAGCCACTCCCCTCGCCCCTCACCACTTTATCTCGATCTTAACGCCCAAAAGGTTGGCGGCTCTTGGATGTCTTGGTAACCATTTTGATGCCTGGAATACGCTGTAATGTATGCATAGTGTGAGCTGTGTCTTGGGGTGATATGAAGTAACTCTGTCAGCCTGACTTGGTGATGTGCCTCCTCTGATGCTCCTTCCTCAATGCTTACACGCTCAAAAAAAATCCAAAACGGAAGGAGCCTGGCATACTACTATTTACCGCCAATTCACGGAAGGAGAGCCTGGATATGTGTATTTGCAGCGTGGCTTATGCTTGAATGCTGTGGCGGTGATGCCGGACCAGCCTGCACAGCCCCCCACCCGAATTGTCCTGCCCAGTGAGAAATGTCAAAGTTGAGATCAACCTAGAATTTACTATGTATATCTATATTATTCAACTCCCGGTAACATCAATGAGGTCAGGTCCTACCAAACTGTGCCGTTCGCACCTTCCGACATTGGCGAGTTGAGCTGTACAGAGTAAACAAAGGAAGGAGCACCCAACACAGAAACCCCCTAGTCGTAATTATCCTTTAGCAACAACCAACACCTAAAAGCGAACCGCCCAAACCCCACTGTGGGATACGCACTAGTCCCGCTAGTTAGTACTGACACGCACCCTCGCACCTTCCGCCGGGGTCCTTCCCTCCTTCGCTCTGCTGCCTTGCTTTTTGTAACTAGATATCAGATGCGGCCAGGCCACGCCTCGTATTGTCACTAGCTGCTCCTTCCTTATTGATACTATTGCTGCTATTATCGCCGCTATTACAATTTGATTGGCAGAATTGACAGGCTCATACTGTATTACTATAGTACTGTACATCGTACAGGCCAGGAAGGAGGACCCCCTCCCGTACCTGCCTTCTTCGTGTCGCATCTTTCCCTTCTGCCCTCCGAACTGGGCTGGCCCCTTGTCTTACCCAACAAGACGCTGCTTTTCGTCGCCTTCGTCCATACTCAATTTGCTCTCTCTCTCTCTCTCTCTCTCTCTCTCTCTCTCTCTGTGTCTCTCACGGTCTCTTTCGACATCTTTTTTCCGCACAATACTGACTATACTCAGTACAATCCCCAGCTACAACTGTTCGCCTCAGCTGATTGCGCGTCATCAGCGGCCTCCACCCTATCGACAACGTGACATCTCACGTCGTTCCAAATTTCGCCCGTCAGCCGCATCTGCCGTTTCTTTCGACTCGTTTTCGACTCTTTTCGACTCAGTTTCGAGTTTCTGTGGCTTAAAACAGCGATAAAAAAGAAACCGACATATTCCGCGACTTTCAATCTGTACAGCCTGGCTGCCCCAGCTCGTTGCGCGACGGATACTGCCGACAGAACCCAGACGAAAGATCGCGAAACAGCAGATATACACGCCCCAGAAATCAACAAGGATCAGCAGAGGCAGCAGGACAAGAAGAACAGATCAAGAGGCAGCAGAAGAAAAGGGGAACAGCATAGACGCCCGACAATCCAGACTTTTGTGTGCAATATGCAGAGCTGCCCTCGGTGTGTTTCCTGTGTTGCCAAGTAGATCTGAGAGATCCGCCTTTTCATTTCGAACCCATCCGAGACATTCAATCAGCACCAGCACCAGCATTCCACAGGCCGCTCCTTATTCTTCAACAGCCGCTCAGCGTCTTCACTATCGCCGCGATGCTCGCCTTTCCGCTTGGAGAGACCCTCGGCTCTAGAGGCACCAGCGACAGCACCGCCAGCAGCTCTAGTATTGCTCGGTATCTGAAGCACCATTCTTCAGCTTCGGGTGGCTCGTCGAAAAACTACACAGCCGCAATTGTACGATGTCCTTACTCTCGCTTCTCGCTTGTGTCGAAACACATTACTGACACCCCCACCAGGTTGTGGCGATCGTTGCCGTCGTCTTCACAGTTGGCATCTTTGCCTTTGTTGCTTTCCGGAGATGGCAGCGGACACGAGCACCGAAATACTCGCGATCTGGTCGCGACGACAATGACCACCCCGAGGCTGGCCCGGCAACGGCCGAGGCACGACCAGCAGCAGGGAGCGCACGAGCCACGACAACAAACCCAACAACCGCTACTGTCGACCGGAATACTAGTGTACGTTCTGTCATGACACTGCCGCCATACCGACCGCGGGCGCTGGAAGGCGAGTCGGTACTGGGCCGCGAGGGCGAGCGTGACGGTATCGACGTCGTCGTGGAGATGCCGACGGCCGAGGCAGACGAGCAGCTCCGCGAAGAAGAAATGGACACGCTCTACCAGATCCGTCTGGCCCGGCGACGCCAGCAAGAAGAGCGCGAACAGCGTCGCGATGCCCGCCGTGATGCTCGTGCACGGGGAGACCATGTCGCCCTGGAGACTATCCGACAGCAGTCGCAGTCCGCCACCAGTAACAACCCACACGAGCTTAACAGACTGCGCAATGACCACACGCGTGCTCAGGAGCAGCGCCAGCGCGCCGTCAGCAGTGTCAGCTATGCAGACCTCGGAGTTGCACGCCATGATGGAACCCGCATTCGGGCCAACAGCAACGAGAGCGAGCGGATGGGCCTGCTTAGTGACGCAGCTAGCATTGGCGCCTCGGGCCGCTCACCGTCTACACTCAGCCAGAACTTCCCCCGCTCAGAGGCACACCAGCGCGGCCGCAGTGCCAGCTCTGTGCTGAGCATCAACACGACACACAGCGGCGATCTGGTACAAGGCGCAGAGACAGGACAGCTCCAAGAGCCCGGCCAAGGTGTGCGGTCAAGGGCAAGCTCACTCGGCCGTGCTGGGTCCAGTCCCGAGCTGATCGACTCGGCTGAGGCTGATATGGGCGACGGCAGCCTTCCACTGCACTCGCCACCCGGATACGACGAGGTGTCGCTCAACGACCTGACGCCGCAGCGGTCGCGGTCCGAGAGCCCGTACCCCGAGCCGCCGCCAGACTATTCGCCTGGCTCCGCGCATGGCCCTGGCGTCACTAGTAGCGAGGCATCCCGGAGCAACAGCCTGGCTAGCCGCCCAGTGTCAAGAGTGATCCCCCAGCTGCCAAGTCTGCGTCTGGCCCAGCTGCCGCAGATTGTCATTGAGCCGTCGAGTGCCGTGCCGAGAGATGCCGATGCGTGATTTCACGTGGTGGCCTCTTAATTTCTTTGATTTTGATTTTATATAAAGATGACAGTGGCTCGAGTTTGCATTTGCATTTGCATTTGCATTTGGTTATTTTGGTACACGGCACAAGATGGAATTCACGACGACTTGGACAATCTCTCATTTATGATGGCCTCTTTTCCCTTCTTTTCTTCTCCTTTTGGTATTTTGTATCTTTTTGTCACTATCTAGCATGTTAAGCGTTTTGTCTGCGTATTTGAAAGGGGTTTCCTGGGAGTATTCTAATTAATTTCTTTTGATCTTTTGATTGCTTTCCAGGCTATGACGAAATCTAGACATACTCCGTATAGCCCTGGCCAGGCCGGTACAGTGCTCCACAGGCTACGGGAGCCCTAGTCTGGCGGGGTTATGTAGGGCATGCCGTGTCCCTTACAGCGCCGCAAGCGGGGCGCTAAGAAAAGTCGAAAGTCTGTCGATCTGCGCTGAAGAAAGCTCGAGGTGAGCGTCACCGTGGACGAAGCTGTACTTTTGAATAGTTTCTATTTAGCTATCCTCTCAACTACAGCCCCAACCTTGTCCACTTCGAACCCAACGCGATGCATCAGCGGCCGCCGACAGACCCTTACAACAAGGACGATCTCATTGCGACGGCATCAGGAACAGCACTAACTCCAACACAGATGGTCATGGCGCAAGCAGAGCAGTCGCCGCCGCAGCAGGTCGACGACTTGGTGGGCGACATGGACGGCGCAGATGGGTACCACGGGGTGACGGAAGAGGAGGTCTCTGACGACAGCGGCGCCGAGGACCGCGAGTCTGGCCTGGAGACAGCGCGGCACGGGACGGACCTGTTCGACGACGTCTTTGGCGGCAACGACAGCTCTTTGCGTGCGACCGATTTCAACACCAGCAACGGCAATACTGGCGACACACAAGCGCACCCGTCAGATATGAACCGCCTGCAGCAGGAGCACAGCACGGCCGGCTACCGCGAAGGGCTCACGGCCGGCAAGAATGAGAGCCTGCAGGCCGGCTTCGACGAAGGATACTCTCTGGGCGCGGCGCTCGGGCTGGTTGTCGGCGAGCTGCTCGGCCTCGTCGAGGGCGTGCTGGGGTTCCAGGTCGAGAGCGACAACCCCGGCGCCGAAGAGGGCGCTCTCCTTGCGCGCGCCCGCCAAGAGCTGACGATGCAGGCCATCTACTCGCCTAGCTACTTTGCCCCAGACGGCACTTGGGTCTACGATGTAGCCAGTGATGGAAACGAAAACGAAGAAGAAACCATTTTCGATGTGGCTCGCGCGCATCCCCTTGTGCAGCGGTGGCGCGCGACGGTGGACGCGGAGCTGACCCGGCGCGGCGTGCGCTGGGCCAAGCCTGGCGAGGAGGCGGATCTGGCGGCCGTGCTGGGCCTGACCGAGGACGAGCCCGACAAGGAGCCCAAGAAAGCCACGGCGGGTGCTGGTGCAGGTGCAGGTGCAGGTGCTGAGGCATCTGAGCAGGCAGCCCGTGCGCCTCCCTCCAACACATCTGCGCTGGACTGGTGAAGTTGATCAAGCTGTTCAGGTTGTTCTGCTTCCTCAGACCAGATGCAGCAAGGCGAGATATGAGACATACTCGCGGTATTCGTGGACTACGCCAAGTCGCCGGAACATGGCCAGACCACACATCGAGACATCTATCTCCGCTAAGTCTGCCACCAGCTTACAGAGCACCAAGGTCGACGCCAAGCAAGGCTACATTGCTGCAAAAGCATTCTCGTTTGATGAGTCGTCAGAAACCGAGGGCCTTTTCCCGCCAAGCAACGCACTACATATGCATTTGGCAACGGCGACAGCAACAGCAACTCCGGGCCCGGCGTTCGTTTGTCAGGCTACCGGAGATCCCCTGCTCTCCAGTGATTCTATTTCCAGGTTTTCTCAGGATGCTGTCTCCGATAGTCTCTAAGGCCTGGCCTGTCTGTTTTGTGCACAAAGCAACAGTGCAATGGCGGGAGAGCACGCGATTGGCCGGTCTCAGAGCTACAATAGCAGAGCGCACTGTCTTAGGATGGACGCATGTATTGTTATGATGCGTATATACACTGTATACACTGTGCTACGGAGCTGAGAGCACCGATCAGCACATGCATCGACGGTGCGACGCTGATGCTGCCGCAGTATTGGCTGCAGCCAGTTAGGAAAGAGCGCTGCGCGTGCCGGCAGGCGAAACACTCAGACAGAAGGAGGGAGCAAAGGCAAACAAAAGGCAAGGAATGGAAGAGGGAAAGAGTGACGCACGAAAACGTTGCAAAACAGAAGGAGCAAGGGACAGGGCACATGGGAATCCTGCTATTTTGTGGAAAGAGCGATGCGATGACGAGCAGGAAGTGGCGCCAATTGATTTCAAGTAGGTACGAGGGTGCCTATTGCCTGTGATTGCACCAGTGGAATGTCCTACAGTCGATCATATAGACACGGAGATCACAACAAAATACTTGGTAACGGTTTATGATAAGTGTTTTGAGTGTTTGACAGTGAAATTGCTGAATGCATCGGTGCTGTGACGTCACTGTAATTTGCAATACAGAGGTGGCACGGCAGGAGCAGAAAGAGCGAGCTAACGCCAGCTCCGTATAGGGGGACTCGCGTGCCTTCCTAGAATGCAGGCCTGGCCAATCTACAACACGCAAAAGAAGCTGCAACCCGGCATCCTTCCTCTTCAACACCTTCTAGATGCATCCGCCGTCTAATACACGATAGCGACTTCCACGAACGACATCCTGTACCTGCTGTTGGGCGCGACATGTGCGGAAGGCGCCACCGCCGCTAGCGCTACTGGGCCGTCCTTTTATCTCTTGTTTTCCTTTTTTCCTACTTGTCTTTCCTCTTACTTTTTCTATTTTTTTCTACAACATTTCCCCTTTTATGTTATTCGTATTTTCCCCCATGCAGCCTAAAGGCTAGCTCCCCTCCAATTACATCCTTTCTTCTCATCCTAATACTTCAACTTACTACTCCGTACTTATGCTTACTCTACTTCTTAGCCCTCTCAACCCATTTTCGTTTCCTTATCAACCATCTGCCAGCTAAGAGAAAGCGAAAACGAGTACCACAGTTGCTGTCCGTTTCGTCCGCGCTGTCCGTCTGGTTCTGGCCCGACTTGCCGCACGAGCTCGAGCTCCTCTGCACCGCGACGAACATCTCTGAGGGGATCCCGTTGGAATCTGTCAGGAATGAGGAGGAAATGACCAGTGAGAAGAAAAGGCCCCAGAGACTAGAGGAACAGAGGAGCAGGAGATCCTCATTCCAGTCGACCAG
Source organism: Ophiostoma cf. undulatum (assembly GCA_022392935.1). NCBI lineage: Eukaryota > Fungi > Ascomycota > Sordariomycetes > Ophiostomatales > Ophiostomataceae > Ophiostoma > Ophiostoma cf. undulatum. The sequence continues at coordinate 580,312 of JAKRGL010000051.1, read as the reverse complement.
CAACCCCGAAAGCAGCCCGGCATAGTACACAAGACCTCTCCACGGAGAATCAAGAAAAGGAACGACCAACATCGACGGAAAAAGGAGCGAGCCAGCTAATTGCTTGCTACATGTGTACGAAGTACGGTAGTACCACTGCTTACGGCTGTACTCTGTACTATGTAAATAGTTTGGACTAGCCTTTATACTGATAAAAGTACAGTCCTAGCTTCCCGGCGATCAGCTACAGCTTAGTCCTTTTGTCTTTTGTCTTTTATATTCCTTTTGTTCGGTCTTCTGCTGCCATTATGGCGGACAGCAATACTCAAAAGGGCCAGACACTGCCGTCCAGTCAGCTAGGCGATACAAACGTCTATGATCCAGCTTTTGCTTCTGCTTCTGCAACCGCAAACTCAAATATCAACGCAAACACATCAGCAACACCAAGCCCATCAGACGGACTGCCCAGACTAGCTGACGACATCTCGAGACAGTTCTCTACCAGCGACCTTGTTCGCAAGCACCGTCATCCCCACCACAATCGCCAGGACCGGCGGCACTCCCACGACGCAATGCGTGCAGACAACGACGTCCACTACGAGGACATCCTTGACGACGGCCGTCGGGCAAGCGTTGCCCTCGATGACGCAGGCCACATTGCTTTTCCAACACTTGTGTCCCCTGCCGTGCAACCCCCCGGCGAACCGGCCAACGACGGCGCAAACGACTACTACGAAGCACGCGAACAGCGCCAGACAGTGTCCGACAATGCCGGCATCGCAGAAGAGGCCAACGATGCCGAAGACGGCGGCCATCTGGCACCGATTGTGACTTCAAAGTCAGGTGCAAACAAGCAGACAATGAAGCGCAGCCAGTCGGGCGGTTTTAACAAGACACTCTCCAAACGCGCCACCAGAGACCGCTCTACCACCCTTCCGCCAGCAATCAAGCGCAACACGTCCGATGTCAACCTTATCCGGGAGCTCCGGAGGACGTCCATTCTGCACTGGGATATGATGGACTTGCCGGCACACGACGAGCACAGTCCTTCGCCAACACGGCGCACCGCTGCCCCGGCGGCAGACCCCGAGGCAGGCACAGCGGCATCGGCCGGTCAGGCGCCAGCACCGGCAGCAGTCACAGCAACACCAGGGGCTTCTTCCCAGCAGCCCATTGCGCCTGCAAAAACAAGATCCTCGTTCTGGAAGAAAACCCCCAAAGACAGGACAAACACGTCCGCAAGCCACCACTCGTATCGCACATTTCTCAGATCGCAGGGACGCCGCGATGGCCGTCTCCCCATCTCCGTCAAAGACACGATCCACACCGGTGTTCTCGCAAAGGCTGTTGGCGCTGCAGTGCGGCGCATCACCCAGGGTGATAGCCTGGACGAGGACCAGGACGAGGACCAGACGACCGACACCGAGGAGGAACCCAACGCGTACGCGCCTGAGCAGAGCGAGGCGGACATGTCGCCCGCTGCAGCCGAGTTTGGCCGCATTTCTCGCACGCTGGCCCATCAAAATCCGCCCAAGCTCAACATTGTTATCATGGTCATTGGCTCGCGTGGTGACATCCAGCCTTTCCTCAAGATTGGCCGCGTGCTCAAGAACAAGTACGGCCACCGTGTCCGTGTTGCAACCCACCCGGCGTTCCGCGACTTTATCGAAAAGGATGCCGGCCTCGAATTCTTCTCTATTGGCGGTGACCCGGCTGAGCTCATGGCATTTATGGTCAAGAACCCCGGCATGATCCCCAGTCTGGCTACCGTCCGGTCTGGCGACATTGGCCGCCGCCGCGATGCCATGGCGGAAATGTTTGACGGCTTCTGGCGCTCCTGTGTTGACGCTACCGACGACCCAAACGACCTCCACAACCAGAAGCTTGTCGGCGACAAGGAACCGTTCATTGCCGATGCCATCATTGCAAACCCTCCCAGCTATGTCCACGTCCACTGTGCGGAAGCCCTCGGCGTGCCACTGCACATTATGTTCACCTTCCCCTACACGCCAACCCAAGCCTTCCCGCACCCGCTTGCCAACATCAAAAAGTCCACTGTTGACCCGGGCTACACCAACTTCATCTCGTACCCACTGATTGATATGATGGTCTGGCAGGGTCTGGGCGATTTGGTCAACAATTTCCGTGTCCGTACCCTCGACCTCGAACCCATCTCTATGATCTGGGCCCCTGGCGCCATCTACCGCATGCGTGTTCCGTTTACCTACCTCTGGAGTCCAGGCCTCGTCCCCAAGCCTGAGGACTGGGGCCCGGAGATTGGCATTGACGGTTTCGTCTTCTTGGAGCTGGCATCCTCATTCACACCACCCGAGAGTCTCGCCAAATTCCTTGCTGAGAGCGAAGAGCCACCCATCTATATCGGGTTCGGATCCATCGTGGTCGACGATGCAGACAGCTTTACAGAAATGATTTTCGAAGCTGTCAAGAAGTCGGGTGTGCGCGCGCTCGTGTCCAAGGGCTGGGGTGGCTTCGGTGGTAAGGGCGATAATTTACCCGACAATATCTACATGCTCGAGAACACTCCTCATGATTGGCTATTCCCTCAGGTACGCGGCTGCGTCATCCACGGCGGTGCAGGTACCACTGCTATTGCTCTCAAGTGTGGCCTGCCCATCATGGTGGTGCCCTTCTTCGGTGACCAGTACTTTTGGGGGACGATGATTGAAAAGTCCAAAGTAGGCCCCAAGCCTATCCCCTACAAGCGCCTGACGGCGGACAATCTTGCCGAGGGCATCGAATACCTCCTCGGAAAGGAGGCACGTTCGGCAGCACAGACCATTGCGGCATCGATTGAGAAAGAGGGAGATGGTGCTGAGAATGCATGCAAGTCGTTTATGCGCACCATGGAGATGGAGGGGCAGACATCGATGCGCTGCGCCATCTTCCCCGATCGTGTGGCTGTGTGGCAGCGCAAGGCCTCTAACATCAGGCTTAGTCCCCTGGCCGCAGAGGCTCTTGTCGAGAAAGGCTACATGTCATACAAGAACTTGCGCCTTATCCGCCACACAGAGTGGAACGACTTTGAGGGGCCCGGCGAGCCGATCACAGGCATGTTTGGGTCGATTGCTCATTCGTTCCGCGAAGTTGTCAGCGGTCCCTTTACTGCCGTGGGAGAGATTGTCAGCGGTAGCAAGAAGAATAAGGCAGCGCGGAAGGAGAAGAAGAAACAAAAGAAGGCACTCGAGGCGAAGAAGGCCAAGTCAACGACTGAAGGTGCCGCTCCGCCTGCTGCAACTTCTCGGAACGGCACCGCGGCTGGAGGCTCGGGCGAGGATGACACCCTGGGCGAGGACGATGATACCCTGGGCGAATCCCGCAGTTCTGGCGAGGCGGAGGAAGGATCCTTTGAAGTCGTCTTCCATGCTGTGGGCAAGAACGTGGGAAGATCTGCCGTGGCGCTTGTCATGGCACCCATTGAGCTCTACTATGCACTCTGCCAGGGTTTCCACAACGCCCCGCGCCTGTACGGCGACGACACTGTCCGGCGCCCGCCCCATGTGACGGGTATCAAGAGTGGTTTCCGGGCAGCTGGAAACGAGTTTGTTTTCGGCATCTACGATGGTTTCACTGGCGTCGTGCGTCTTCCCATCCGCCATGCACGCAACGGCGGCGGTGTTCGTGGCTTCGTCAAGGGTTTCGGCATGGGTGTCATGGGCTTTGTCCTCAAGGATATCTGTGCCGGCATCGGCCCGATAGCATACGTTCTCAAGGGTGTAGCAAAGCAGGCCGATCGTGCGCGACAGCCGGCGCGGTACCTACGTCGTGCCCGTATGATGCAGGGCCAGCGCGAGGCGCGCGCCTTAGGAGACCTGGACTGGCGGCGGTACTCGGACAAGGCGGTGTCGAGCTGGGAGTCTATGCACTCGCTCTTTAAACTAGTGCAGGAGAAACATGGCTTCGCCCACGGCCATGGTCTCAGCCATCTCCGGGACAAGAAGGACGACAAGGCCAAGACTGGCGACGAGGGAGCCAAAACCAACGGAGCTAAAGAAGGAAACGAAAATCGCGGAATCACTTCCACCGCGGGCACTGGACGTCCTCCTCTGCCTCGCAGTGCAAGCGACGATAGTGTCTTTGAGCAATACCACCGCCACGGTGTGGGCAGCAGTGCACGCCAGAGCCTGGAAGACATGGATGCGGCACTGGAAAATGCCGACCTTGCTGCCGTGGTGCTAGCTGCGATGCGGCGAGGCGAGACCCTGGAGAGCGTCGTGCGAAGCCGGCACAGCCGCCCCGGCTTCCCGAGATCACGCAAGAAGAACAACTGCCACATCTGCGGCGGCGATCCCTCGCGGGACCTTAATGAGGCATTGCGCAAGCAACTGACTGAGCGCTGGCAAGAGAAGAGGCAGACCGACGGCGAGGAGCTGCTTGCCGACGATATGGGCGGGCCGAGCGTCACACGTGCCGACGATGTCGACTAAGTCGGGTCGTTTTCATTCCTTTTTTTTTGTATCGTATTTTTGTATCATATTTTTGTATCACCTTCTTTTTTGTGTCGTCTCTAAAGTGTTTATTCCCACCCACACTACACCATCCCTTTACTATGTTCCTTTTATTTGTCTTGGTTCCCTTCATACTGATTCCTCTGTTATCTTCCACCATATTCTTCCTCTTTGCCTCACTGGATACCTGGGAGACACACTTATATACAAATCTAGAGCCTGAGAAATTAGCGGAGGCCAGAGATAGTGATACTCGTCTATTAGTTATCACAGCACTTTTAATACATATATCTAATGCTTACTAAACAATAGAATGTATATTGAAAAAGAAGAGGCTCGCCTAATCATAAAGCAAACGTGTATCAAATATCGAATATCGAATCGCAAACATCAATAGCAGATAGCAAACAGCAGTCATACAAGTAGATACCCTTCCTGTCATGGTCTATCTCTGCCCGGGCAGGGGCCGCGGCCCGACAATCTGCCGCCGTCCTGAGCCAATGCCCTGCGAGCCCCGGTTCTGGCTGTCACCACCCGTGTAGCCGTTCCACTGATTGACATCCCAGCGGCCATTGACGCCTTCGATGTTATCGGCCTGCCGTGGCGCTGCTGCCGTCTCGCGCTGAGCCTCCTCCCACTCGCGCTGCCGCTGCCGCTCCATCTCCATCTCGCGCTCCAGCAGGGACTTGCCAGGGCCAGGGCGGGGTGCACCGCCGGGCGTGCTGCTGGTGGTGCTCTGTGGAGACTGGGGAGCACTGCCGCCACCAAACGGCCCTCTCTGACGCTGCTTGATAAGGGGCTGCTGCTGCTGCTGCTGCTGCTGACTATAGGCTTGCTGCCGGCGACGACGGTCCTCAGCATCATGTTCGGCTACACCGCCGCCAAGCAGCTCGCGCGAATAGGTCGGCTGAGGTGGAAGCTCCTGCAGGGGCTGCTTCTGGGGTAGAGGCAGCTTCTTGTGCGGCTGCGGGGGAGAAGCGTAGGAAGATGGGTCGGGGAGAGGGCGGCTCTGGTTCTTGTCGCCCGTGCGCTGGGCACGCAGGGGACTGTTGCTGGATGGCGGAGGCAGGTTTTCGTTTGTGGGTGCTGCCTTCTCGCCCGTGCGGTGAGCCCGCATCTTTTGAAAGATCGAGGGAGGCCCGGTCGATCGTGGAGGAGACTGTGCCTGCTGCTGCTGCTGCTGCTGCTGCTGCTGTTGTTGTTGTTGTTCGCCTGTTCTTTGGTTCTGGAGGCGGGGCGGGAGCTGGGGAGGTTGTGAAGGCTGCTGGGGCTGTTGGAAATGGTTTCTTGGGTCGGGCAGAGGCCGGGGGGACATGGGCTGGGACGATTGAAACTGCGGCAGGTTATCCTCGGCTTCGTCGTGTGGAGAGGCACCATAGTTGTCGGCTGGCTGCTGAGACTCGGCATCGGCGAACCGGTGCCGGCTGCGGCTGCGTGGCGTGAGCAGAACCTCCTTGTCATTGCGCGACCACGACTCTTGCCGGACAGGAGGGCTTGCCAGGTTGGGCACAGCCCGTGGACGGCTGCGCGACCGAGCTCCTCTAGACCGCGAACGCGTACGAGCATCATCGCCACCGACGCCCAGACTCGCGCCAACAGCGGGCGAGCCACGCGGCCGGCCCTGGCGCTCCAGCTCATACGCCTGCTCACGCTGACGGGCGAGCTCCAGCTCCTTCTCCAGCTCACGCACACGGCTAGTGTATGCTGAGGATGGGTCGTCTGCTGCGGGTGTGTTTTCTGCTGCTTGGTACTGGCTCAGGAACTGACCATTAAGCTTGGGGTCACCACCAACACCGCTTGAGCTCTTGGCGCTCTTGTTGCTGTTGGAGCTGCGCAGGCGCTGCAGGCGCTCCTCGGACAGACGCACCTCGGCCTCCTCCTCCTCGCGCTTACGTGCCTCTTCGGTCAGCTTCCACTGGCGCTCTTCCTCTTCCCACCTGTGCCTCTCTTCGTCGGCCTTTTGCTTTTCTGCCGCCCGCTGCCGCTCGGTTTCCTCCGCCCAGCGGAGCTCTTCTTCACGGCGTGCACGCTCTTCTTCCGCTTCCAGCTCAGCACGGCGGCGAGCTGCTTCCTCCTCCATCAGCTGCTTGGCGCGCTGCTCCTCTGCCTCCTTTTCCTTACGCAGACGTTCTTTCTGTGCAGCATTGGGGACCGAGGGACCGGCGCTTGTAATCTGCCTGCGCCCGCCAAAGGAGATGCCCAGATTGCCCTGGCTCGCACCGCCCATATAACCGTACTGCGCAATATTCCAGGCTGGCGACGTTTGACCCTCCAGCTCGCGCTTGCTCCAGCTGCTAGTGGACGCTGACGTTGGGCTCTTGGTCGGGCTCGGGCTGCCTTTCTCATCCTTTGTAGGGCTCCATCGCCCAGAGACACCGTCGCCGGTGCGCGTGGGTACTAGCGGAGTGCGGCTGCTGTAAATGGAGGACACAGGCCGGCCACTGCCAGGCGTGGCGCCGCGGCCTGGTGGACTAGCAGGAGTGGCGGCGGTATTTCCCGGCCGGGCACCGATAGCGGTGGGGAAGGCGGACGGGTTGGCTTTGTTGGCGGCGCGGCTAAAGGCGCCGAGGCACTGCAGGACTTGTGCGGGGTCTTTTGCCTCGTAGAGGTCGACAGTGAGAAAAGTATCGTGCTGCTGGAGGTTGAGGGGCGGTTCCTGGCAGGCGCGCAAGAAGTGAGAGATATTCTCCATCTGGACAAAGGGCATGGCGGACTTTTTGAAGCGGATGCCGGGTGGTGGGATGGCCATGTTGGCAAGGCGGCAGAGGGCGACACCGTCTTTGAGGGCCTCAAGCAGGTCGCCGGGAGCAATGGGCTCGCCGAGGATGTCCTCAATCCAGGAGCGGGCCTCGCGCGCGGCAGCTGGGGTGTATTTGTCGAGGCGCATTCTGCGCAGGTCGCCATCGAGGGACGTAACCGACGCCATTTTTGGAAATAAGAGCTGCGCGAAGCAGTCAGCAGGTGGCCCGGTTCAGTGGCGTAGCTGTGTGGTTGTGATGTCGTCGTTCGTCGTTGCCGAGACGGAGCGGGGAGGGGGGGGGGGTTGCGGAAGAGGCGGGCTCGGTGTGGCGCCGGAACTATGCAGTGAAAGAGATTATGGGTGCGAGGTGTAGCCAGTCGGATTGTTGTTGTTGGTCGTGTGCTGTCACTGCTTGCTCGGGGTAGACCTGAGATGAGTACTGATGTACCATGGAGAGACAAGACGAGAGTTGAGCTGTGAGAGATGAAAGGGTCAAGGTGGGGATCGTGTATGCTTAGATTGGCAGGTTGGGTAGAAATGGGTAGAAATGCGATGGAAGGAGCTGGGGTTTATTCAACAATAAAATGGAAGGAGCAATGGAGATGTCTTTCCCCTGCAACGGCAATCGCAAGAAACAGGGTAGATCGAAAAGAAAAGAAAATACAAAAAAAAACTCGTTAAAAACCAGAATATCTTCCGAATAGGGCAGGAATGGGTCGCCAGGCAAGGACGCAGGAGCGACGGGCCAGAATGCGCCCGCCATGAGGTAATACCCCCCGCCTTCCAGTGTACAGGCAAAGCCACATGCTGGTGACGTGGTAGAGGGCCCACTGAGCGAGCACATAGTACGGAGTATATTAGGCTACTGCTAAACTAGCGAAATGCCAGGTACAGCGGTGGCTGCCATTGTGGTTGTCCCAGCCACAGTGGATGTAAACAATGCTTAGTCATGGGTTTGGTTTTTAACAGCCTTTTGTAGATGTAGAGAACAATCAAATCTAAAAACAAACAAACCACCTCTATGACTCGATACAACACACGGTAGTATTCTGTCGATGCCTTGTTTTGAAAGTGTGCCAAGCAGGACGTTGTAGTCAGGCTCATCACCGTTGACCTCCAGCTCTAGGAGCAGGTTTTTGTTTTCTTTCTTTTTAATTCCTTTTCTTTTTTATTCTTCAACGAAACAATATAAGATTAGAAGGGTTGATTCCAGTGCTTTGAAATAGACTGCCTGCTTTCCGCTATAGCACTTGTGAACCAGGCCTGGCTGGATGGCCAGCATCTACTCTGCTACTCTGTAACTTCGAGGAACCAAAATCTTTGAAAGGGTTTGCTATCTGCTACCAGTACTAATATTGTCCATCTGATTAGACACCTAGCTCCTCATACTTGTAGAATACATAAGTGGGCAGTACCGAGTATGCTTGTCCCGCAGAGCTTGTCGTGCCATCTTGACTGCTATTCTTGACGACTCGACTCGACTCTCAAAGCTCGCCTGTCTCGCCCTCTTCCTCGCCGTCTCCTGCAAGCTCCTCATCTTCATCAAAATCCGAGTCGCTGTAGTCTTCCATCTCTGCCGCGGCCAGTGCTGCAGCTCGTGCCTCGTTGGTGGCACGCACTTCGTCCATCTGCTCAAACGCTTTGGAGAGGGCAAGCTGCATGTTCTCTGCCCGGGCCTCTTTGGCTGCAGCATCCTTCTCGTCCATTATGGCAGTATAGATCATGCCCGTGGCCACAAAAAGACCCAGGATGGACTCTTTGCTTTCGAGCAGCCCGTACACGAGTTCTTGGTTGGCATCGTCATGTGCCACACTGTCCAAGTCGCGAATGGCGGGACCGATGTCGTTGTTGCAGCGCCAAGCTGCCCACATGATCTCCTCAATGGCTAACTCGAAGCTGTCGGGGTTGATCGGGCTCGCAATTGTCTTGTTATATCTGGCGACCAGCCGGAACGTCACGTGTGCCATCATCTTAAGCCGCCGGTGCAAGTTCGGCACAAATTCGGCCATCTCGATCGTGGATAGTGTGGGATGTGGGCTGTTATCAAGATATCAGTCAGTTTTGACAGAGTCTGGCTCCTAGCCGGATAGAACTTTGGTTATGTATCGAAAAGCTGGATTGTGAGACCGGCCAGACGAACTCGATGCAATGTCGTGATGTAGAGACGAGGCGGGGAGAGGTCTCGAGGACAGAGAAGAGCCAGGCAGCCGGGCTTTATACCAAGAGCCACATCACACCGCTCTGTACTCCTGCTGCCATCATTGGGCGAGCGCGTATGGCTTTGTTTGACCATTCGTTTGAACACATCCAACAGACTGCAGCCAGCCGTATGTTGAGTGCAAACAGAGCGATGTGGACAGTTCCCGAGACAGTGCGATTATGTATCGATACTGTATGCACTCTCTACTCGTATTACACGTTACACAACAGCTGTAATTGTCGTCTCTCTCACTGGACAGCGGTACGAATAGACATGGCGCTAGGCCTATTTGGGCCACAGCAATTCTCAACGTCACCATCTCCATCGCCATCCTGATGACATGGACTCGATCTCATCGCACTCTCAATACAACACCGAGACATCTCTTGCCACACATACAATGTCAAAGATCTCGCCATTCTGGAACACGTGGTACTCGTGGAAGTCCGTCCGTCTGCCATGGCGAAAGGAAATTCTGGCCGGTAGGCACTCTTCGTCTTCTTCTTTTTTGTTTAACAAAAAATGGCAAACCGTCTGAACAACATCTGACAAGAACACAACAGGTCGTGATCTGGACGGAAACACATACTGGGAGTTTAACGATATCCGCCATGGCGGCACTGAGGCTTCGCCCACGGCCAAGCGCATGCGCCGCATCGTCAAGTACCCGCGCGGCACCCACCCCGGCAGCGTCATGGTGTCGCCCATGTGGCACCAGTGGCTGCGGCATGTGCGCTTCGACCCGCCGTCGATCCAGGAGCAGCAGATGGAGGTGCGGCGGCAAGAGCAGATGCGGCTGCTGGCGGCCAAGGCGGATGCGCGCTGGGCAGACGCGAAGCGTGTCGAGGGCCCTCTCCAGGCCGGCGAGCTGCTCGAGATGGCGGGCGTCGTCGAGGCAGAACAAGACCCGAGAGCACAGGCTGCACAGCTGCCACCATCAGCAACACCCAGAACGACACTGTCACCATCGCTGGCCCAGGCAGCAACAACGGCCGAGCCCGTACCAGAGCCCGTACCCGTGCACGCACACACAGCCCCGAAAGACGACCCGTGGGAGAAGGCACGCGGAGCACTCGGCGAGCAGTGGCAGCCAGCAGCATGGACGCCAATGCCCAGGAAGTAGGGGGTATACCAGTAAAGCATCAGATCACATCAGACGTGTATTATATTGTACCATTATTCTTTATTTATTTTCATTTCGTCATGTCTTTCATGTATATATAGCGTCATGTCCACTACTCCAATCCACTCCATATCTATTACATTTCTATACCAGGTACAGCAGGTACAGCAAGTACAACGCCTTCCCTAAATCTCGGCATCCATCTGGGCCAGCTGCACCATGGCCAGTAGCCGCTTGCCAGACCGCTGCAGCATGGCTTTGCCCAGTGCTTCGGCCCCGGTCGCGTAGCCCTTGGACGTCAATGTCTTTCTTCCCCTATTCTTGCCGGTGGTCTGCAGAACACGAGCCTCGCGCGCCTTAACACCGTCCTCAGCAGCCGCCTGCAGCTCTGGTGTCCATATACTTTGGCTATTATCTTCAGCTTCATCTCGGTCACCTGAGCTGACACCCCACGCAATGCTGAACAGACTCTCAACCGTCAGCGCCATGCGCAGATTGGCGCCCAGCATGGCAGTGTTGGCGGCAAACGGCAGACAGCACCGCTCAAGCACGCGCGACGACAACGACGTGGCGGCCGACGGACGATTTGACCGGCAGGATTCGGGGTCGACAAAGATGGGCTTGGGGGCCGAGGCGGGCAGGTAGGTAAACAGAATATGCTGGAGCAGGCCTGCAAACGTGTCGTCTGGCTTGGGCACTGGGGCCAGAGACGCCAGAGAGTCGTGCACTGGCGGCAGTGGTGCCGAGACGATGGACGAAAAGACAAAAATGTCGCTGTCGCGCAGCACCTCGGCAATTGAGTGGTAGACGCTGTCCGGCGTGGCAAACTCGGACGGCAAATAGACCGAAGCAAGCATGACCAGATGCAGCAGACGCTGGCGCACGGCGACAGACTCGAGGAACCCGGTATTGTTGTTGAGGCCGTCGCTCTTGGAAGGGTCCTCGTCTCTGTGGGACTGCTTCTGCTTCTGGGGCTTCTTGCCGTCACGGCTGAATGGTGTCGGTGACAGCGACCGCGCCGAGTCGGGCGTAGGGGGTGCCGACTCGTCGTCGTCGCTGTAGTCGCCAAACTTGTCGTTGTCGAGGTCGAGAGTGCGCGCTGGGTTGGCAGCCGCCTTTGCAGTCATTGCAGCGTCCGACTGCTGGTTGGCAGACACGGTTTCCTTGTCAAAGACCTCGCGCACGAGCGATGGCGGCTGTGTGCCGTCGGCCAGGATAGCCTGTGCCACGCGCCGGAGCTGGGTGCTGCTGCTGCTGCTGCTGCTGCTGGCTCCGTTGGTGCCGCTGAGATACTGGAACAGCAAGCTATCCTGGAGATTGTCACTGGCACTCGCACGGGTCTCATAGGTATTTCCCCTGAGGCCGCTCTCTAACCGCTCGGCAAAGTCGGCCTCGAGGACATCCACGACCAGCGCAAGCCAGGGCTGCCAGCACCGCCACCGGGCCGGCTCGTTGACACTGCAGGCCATGACCCAGGCGACAATGTGCCAAAAGTCCTGGGCACGCGCCCATACGCTGTCCTTTGTTGCCATGCGACCGCCAACAGCCTCGTCGTCCTCTTCTGTAAAAGCGGTGCTAATGTTTTCGCGTGTGCTGCTGCCATAGTCGTCGCGGTTGTCGTCGCCATCGACTGCCATCTTCTCGGCTGCTGCACGCACAGCATCGGCCAGGTCGTCGCCATTGTAGCTGTTGTCAAAATCATCATCATAGGAAATCGAGCCGCTATCGACGAATTCGCTTGAGATGCCTCCGCTACCTAATCTGCGTGCCACCTGAGGGAAAAGACTGCGACGTGGGCGGACCGACTGTGAACGGCTGCCGGGGGCACTACCGTTGCCATGAGGGTTAGAATGCCCAGCGCTAGAGTTGCGTTCCGACCGCACAGACCGCCCCGAGTTGCGCCTTGACAGTGCACTGGCACTGGCAGTGTCCCCAATGGACTTCTTTGCGGGTCCTTCTCTTGTCGCTGCTCTGCCGAGGGGCCGGCCTTGGGCATCGCGGAACTGGAATGCGCTGGCCATACCCGCCTGCACGGGCCCGGCAGCAGCTAGGATGTGCCGCAGATACTGCAGTGCATGTCCCGCAACACGCAGGTCATTTCCGTCTTGCGGCCGGCTGGTGTAGGCTGGGTGTACTGCGAGCGTGGCCAGCACGGCTAGGTGGCTCGGTGGCGGGATCCAGAGGGGAGACACCCTCGAGGGCTGGGCGCCGTACTTTTGGTTTGAGCCGCCCGAGGCCAGCAGACTTGTCAACAGCTGGACTGCCTCTCCATCTATGCTGTCAGTCCCTCTCTCTCACACTCTCAGTATCTCTCAACATCAGTACTTCAGTGGCTGAGTGTCTGATTGTTGCAACGTACACATTCGCTCCTCGAGAAAGACGCGGATGTGGTCGCGCAGCTCGTAGGGAATGCGCTGGACTCGGCGGTGGGAGCTGCGCAGCGTGGCCGATGCTGACTCTGATTCGTCATGGCCTTCCTTTGCCGTGTGGAAGGACTTGCTTGAGTCGTCCGACATGATATCCATATTGGTTGGTCTTTGGTTCTGTTCTGGATTAGATACAGTATACAGTACAGAGTAGCTGCCGCGTGCACTTAATGTATGACGCGGGGCAGGAGCGCGTGCAACGCGTCTGACGGGCGTAGTCAGGTGATGGGATTACAGTGGTTTACTAGAGCATTTACAGAGTAGTGGCTTGCCCGTTGGTTTAGCAATATGGTGTATTATGTCAGCATTCGTGGACATAGGCGAGAAGCATCACCACTCTACGACTGGTGCATTTAACTTGAAATATTTTCACGGTATTTTACTGATTGATGTATTGGAGTTTCCATAAGCAGATGTCATGAGTTATTCCTTTCTCAATGAAAATGCAGCCTGGACTCTGTCTCTCACTGACACTTTTTTGGTCTCATTGCTCATCAAAACCAATACCAGTCTCGTTTTGTGTCTGACATCATGCACTTATAGCTTGAGCATGCATTGTCCCAGAGACAGCACCGCCAGAGTGGTCTTGGCACCGAGTCCACAGCATATGCCAAGTCCCTGCGGTGACAAGATGGCTGATCAGATGTGAGAGGTGTAGGATGTGAGGCTGGCTTTTGTCTATCTTGTGGACCAGGTAGTTGTTGTCTCAGTGGTGTGCAACAACAGAGACGGCAGATAGTGATTATTCTGTGAGCTCTCCCTCTCTCTAGCTCTCTGGCTGTGATACAGCCAAGATCTGGGAAGACGGCCAAGACGGATCTACAGATCTCACATCTCACACTCTGTGCGAGCATCCCGCGTTTGTTTTAGGCAGGGGCGGACAACAAGCCATGGTAGGCACACTCTCAAACATAACAGAGAATTAAAAAGAACAAAATAAGCAGAAATGCCGTAGGATGAAGACGATGCTCATGCCAAGACGGCCAAGAGCTGGAGTCCGTTGATGAGCGCAGCAAAGGTTGAACAAGGAGATGAGCGGCAACAAGAGAGACAGCCAAGAAGAGTGAGATGAAAGCAGTGAATAGAAGAATAAGCAGGCTTTAAACAATCCATCGTCATCCCTCGCATCCGCTGTCCTCTTCAAAGGCGAATGCTTATTCAGCAAAGTACAACACAACACAGCACTGGAAACTGAGCGCAGCAACAGGCAGGAGCAGGCATGGATAGCCAGTCCAACAAAGGAAACCACAATGGGTGCAGATAGTTATGAGCATTACTCCGTACATATATATTAAAGCATTATTGATATTCAGATCAGTGAGATTGCTTCTGTTTCCCTGTTCGCCACAAGATTGACCGAGCTGTCTTGGCAGTGTTTGTTGTATAAAGTCCGGCGTATAAATATATATTCTCCCTTTGCTGTGGATTATGTAATTTTCTATTTCGAGTGTCATGTTGCAAACGGCAAGACCTACCTCGTACTATGTAAGATACCATCTGGGGAAAGAGCCACCAAGGAGGGAAACTGTCTACTATGTAAATAAAAAGAAAAATAAGACGAAAACATAAGAAAAGCAGCAAAAAGACACTGAAAAGCATAAACAAGACAAATGTAACGTGGGGGCAAGTAGAAAAAGACGGCTGTTTTTATTCTTGTGCTTCTCTTACTTTCCTTTCTTGTCTTTATTTCTCGCGGGAAATCTATCTTCTTTTGTCTACTATGTACATGATCATCCTCGCAGCCAACGGGGAAATACATAAATAAATAGTACGTAAATACATAGATAAATCCTCCAGACACAGCTCCCACCAACAGACATATACCTCATCTAAGAACAAAGTATTAATACTTGCACAGAACAGCTTGAATTGCATCTGCATCCAGTCCCAACCAAGTAGAAGAAAGAAACGTGCCAGGTGGGCACTCTTTCCAGTTACAGCTTGGATTAGGCTACGGAGTACTCTGATTGTATTTGAATAGGAAAGAGGTAATGCAATGGCTATTTGAGAGAAAGAGGAAGGAGCGTCCCTGTCGTGTCCAGTCCCCGTTCTTTCTTAATTACATCCTACCTATGTAGTTATCCTGCAACGCGCGGCTGCCGCCAGCTGTCTCAACGAGTGATGGGTCGAGGGAGAGGGGAGTCATTCATCTACTGTCTGCTCCTCTCTGTTCCTCTTTGCCCCATCTGCTTTACAATCACCGTTCTGTATTTCATTGTCAATATTGCTCAGTGCAGGGTGGATTACTGCCAATGCTGTGCTGGGACCACTGCGCACATGACCCGGCAGCCTCTTCTCTTGACGGCTCTGGAAATACAAAGCAGACGATGGTCATACACATTCAAAGACAGACACAATACACAAGACACAAATAAAGCGCTCAAGAACAAATGTCCAGTAAAATATAAGAAAATAGGAGACATCTCCTTGATCCATTCTGGTATGAAGCCTCAATCATATGGTCATAACTATGAGAGGTAATGCTGCAGTCATCGACTGGCAGTCAACATGAAGCAAACAATGCAGCATAAAACAAAAACAAAGTAAAAATAAAAATAAACAAATGAAATCCTGCGCCCGTGGGTGGCCGCTTATGCCCAGCCCATCACCGTGTTTCTCCTATTCCGTATTCATGATTTTTGAAACCCAGATGCATGCTGATATTGAAATGACAAGTAGTGCTTTGGCAGACCAGTCTACTCAATGGCAACCTCGTGCCAGTCACCCTTGTGCTCGTCGCGGTGCTCGCCCCAGTGGACAGGGCCCAGCTTTAGGATACGCAGGCCAGGTGCGTTGCTGTTGGTGCTGCTCAGGCTCGAGCTGCGGCGCTGCTTAGCATCGGCCTCGACAGCAGGATCAGCCTCGACCGGAGCGGCAGAGGCCTCAGAGACAGACTGCTGAGTCTTGGGGTACGAGTTGGACGTGGCCGGGGCCAGCGACAAGAAGAACGACGGGCGGCGCTCGTTGGCGTTGGGAGTGAAGCTCTTGGCCTGGCTGGCAAGGGAGATGATTTCCTCGTTGGAAGACATTGTGATGGTAGATGGGTAGATGTTGGGTTGATAGGATAGAGGACAAAGTTGGGATTGTTGGAGTTGTTTGTAACGAAAACTGCAAAGATGGAAAGTAGAATGGATACGCAGAGCATCAGACTTGACGGCCAGTCCAAGGGGGACTCGGCAGACTTTATACAAGTTAGACTCCGGGCTGCTTAGCCTACTCTAGTCTTTGATATAAAGCCCTTTTCTTTTATCCTTTATTCATAAACACCAGCAGATCCCACTGTCTCACTTCTCTCCTGGAAACAGACAGCAAAATCAAGAGGGCTGCTGACAGACCCCTCCCCCAGACGCTTGGATACAGAGTAGACCGACATCATACATCGTTACCCATCTAGCCGAAAAATAACTATGTACTATTCTCCATACAGAGTACAATAATACAAGCTACACTTGGCCTGTCAGGGGACAGTGGCTCAGTGGCTCCCATTCTTTGTTCCTCTTGTCCTTGGCTTGGGGGGGGGGTGTAAGTTCACTGGTGCAGGTGTGTATCTTACAAACATGCCACCACGTATTTCAAATTTGCTTTTGTGTCCTGGTCTTTCTCTTGCTTTGTCTTTCCTCCGTCTTCCCTGGGCTTTTTACTCTGTCCGTCACTTTCTGCAACCTCTTTTATGATCACAAATGAGACAGCCAAGGCATGGCAAGCGAGTACAGAGGACAAGACGGGTGCACGTACATGCACTGCAATATACTTGTATTACACACCCACGGATGAAGCAAGTGGTTTAGTAGGGTCGTCAGAGGGGTGACTGCGAAGGAATAAAAATGAGAACCCGAGGAAAAGTCAAATAAGAAAATGACCTATCCGTGTAGCAGGCCCTGAAAAGGGCAAGGGAAAGGAGAAGGAGGAAAGGATGGAGTAAATGGAAAATAGGACAGGCTAGCCTGGGCCCTCTTTGCTTTGCCTCTGTGCACGGAAGTGCTTGTGACGTACAAAAAGAGAAAGAAAAAAAGGCCAAAAAGAGACAAGAGGGACAAAAGCAAGATACGTGAATGGACAATGCGGCCTAGCCGCCCACACACGTGGGGTTCGCCATTGGTGGCGGCCAGCTGGTACAGTAGATAAAATGGATAAAAGCAGCAGAGTAGAGGGAGTAGAGCATAAGCAACTGAAGACAGAACAGACAAAACAACAAAAAAGAAACTCAATGAAAAGATAACAAACAGTGTAACAACAACAGCTCAGAGAGTATCATTGCGGACCAGGTGGATAGCCACGACAGCCATGGAGCCATGAAGCATTGCTCACCGCTGAGTGAGTTGCATCCAAGGTTTGGTTTGTGCAAAAGTGACCCCCGCGACGGTACAAGGCATGGATACGGAAGGGTTTGGCAGGAACGAGAGGCAATGTAAACACGGTAGACTCGACTTGAAACGACAAAAGATATCAGAAAATACCAATAAAGAGAATAAATAGAAGAGAAAGAAGAGGAAATAAAAATTACCATCCGAGTAAACAAGGAAGAGAGGCATACGCATAAGGGGTGTGTGGGCATGAGCAGTGCCTATCACTTCTCCCTGAGCTGCAGTGCAATGGTGCAATGGAGCTTGTGTGTGTAAGTCGCAATAGCTCTGAGAGATGATACGCCATACCATAGCAGACCTAAGCTGTCTGTGATTACGATGTCGGGATGTCATCGTTGTTGTTCGGGCTGCAATCTTTCAAGCCATGGTGGCTGGACTTCCAATAACAATGGTTTCCCGACACACGGCAAGAGTATCCATTGGAAGGAAGAAATGGGGAATCAGAATGCATAAATGACAAAAAGAAAAGAAAAACATAAACACAAACATAACGAGATAGATTAGAAATCAGGCACGCATGGACTGTGGCGGATGGGCGAACGGAACGGCGCAACGACGCAAAAGGCAGGCAACAAGCTGGCAGACTGATATGATACCGATAGGCTCATAGACTGATAACAAGAGCTGGACGATCACTATAGCATAGATAGTAAGATATGTATGTATGTAGATGACTGCCAGAGCTCGGGCCAGCAAGCAATAAAACTTATCTTGCGGGGTGCAGGTCATGGCTCCCCATACTGAGCAAAGTGAAAATCAGGCTAGGCTGGCCAGCCAAAGAGACCGCAATGGCACTACCGCATGGTCAGTACCGTCACGAGGACTGGAAGCAGACGACTGGGGATATCTCGGTTTTCTCTCTTCATTTTCCTGGCTCCTGGCTTGTGAGTCTTTTTTTTGCCATTGTTGTTTTGGTTCGTTTCGTTTGTCCGTATTGTTTTTCCTTCTTTTTTCTTTCCGTTTCGTCTTCAAGACTGCTTGGTATTCTGACAAAACCCAGCAGACAGCAAGACAGCCCGAGGCTAGTCGGCAACTTGGCGATTGGCCCGTAATGGCATCTGCAACGAACTGCAATCTGCAATAACAACGAAACAAAGCCAACCCCAACACTATGAGTAGCCGCGGGTTGAGCTATCGATAGCGTCATCACAGCACAACAAGCCCATTGAGTCCAAGCCCGATTGACCCAGGGAGCAAGGAGCAGGCTAATACATAGCAAATCTGGGGGAGGGGCGAACTTGCACTTAGCAGAAACAGGAATGTGTAATTTCTTTTTTTGTCCCGTCAGATGACCGGCAAACTGTATGCACTGCCTTACTTTGTTACTCACAGTATCTCCGTGTTTTTACAGACTTCAGTCATGAATGACGGATGACAGGGCAAAGACAGCCGATAGATCGCACAGCTTCGCCACAACATGGTGATGTTTTTCGACACGGTCATAGCATGGTATCTCGGGCTTCGGTTCCGCAGGACAGCCGTCAATGGTGGCACCATCAGGCCTAGTCTGTTGGCTCGGCGTGGTGTTGTTCTATGGTGCATCTCCTGTGCATAGCCGTTTTGGGCGTGAAAGACTAGCTACTCCGCAAGCTCGGCTGCAAGATTGATCTCGCAGATTGGCCCGGCTGGTGCATTCTCTACTCTTCTTGGGTTGCAACTACTCCCAAAGAGTTGCAGAAAGTCGGAGTTTCAGACTCTCAGTCCAATGGCCTTCTCCAAGAGTCTGGACCGGGTAGTATCTGCGTGCCGCGCCATTGGAGTCAGCTCGGGCCAGAGGCAGAAAGAAACATGCAGAATAGAGGTGTGCTCGGGGATTCACGGATCAACACTGCGAGACTCTCCGTGGTATCAGATGTCTGTCAGTTTTAGTTAGCTTTGCCGCCCAGTTTATCAGGAGGATGGCACGATTCTTACTGTAAGTACAAGATGCATTTCTTTTCATGTCTTTTCAGCCTTTTCTGCTTCTGGCATCCTCGCATGGACTGTCCTTTTGGGGCCAGTTTCGGCTCTCTGGGATGGAACAGCGGTGCACAAGCGTCATGGTTGTGCTGGCTCGGAAGCGCAGTGGTGGGTGGGCGCATGCATGACCGTCTTTATCGCGGTACCTGTGCAAGGCTATTGACGGAAGCAAAAGATGGATGTCGTCGAATGTTGTAGATTGTAGGTTGTCGATTGTCGATTGGAGGTTGTAGGATGAGAATTTGGTCAGGATAAAAGGCGGCGAGAGGGAAGAACCAGGACTGTGTATGCTTCCTAGACAGAAACGGCAGGAGCACGCGGCAGCACGGTATGAAAACGGAAGGGACTACGACTGCACACGCGTGCCTTCCATGCACAGCCTTTTACCCAAAGGGAAGCAGAACGGAAGGAGAAGCCTGGCTTGGTCCTTCCGCATTTGTGTACGCTCCCACGACACGTAGTTTTTGTACAGGCTGAAAGTAAACCACGATGCACGGAAAAGTGTGCTTATGTCATCAAATTTAAAAGTCTTTTTGTTCGAATTGTCACTACACACACACTACAGAACATGGATGCACACCTTTATACGGTCACAGTCAGTTAGGCAGCAGATGGTGTATCGAGCTTTTTTATTCGTATATCGTCTCGGTGCACCTTGAGCAAGTACACCGCGCAAACAAGGAGCAGCATATAAGAGAAGGGAATTAGAACAAGCAGAATAACAGAAAGCATAAGAGTAAATAGGGAAAAGCGGTAGACGAAGCAGGCGGGGCAGGAGCAGAAAGTAGCAGGCCGGATGCTCAAGTGGAGTTGGAGGGAGTGCCTGAATAGACAGAGACAGACACGCCATCACCATCAACCGTTGCTGATGTCCTCCATTGCTTTTGTATGTCTCTTCTTTCGGTATTTCTTGGGGTCTGGTTGTTTGGTTTTCTCGTTTGTTTGTTTGTTCGTTTATTTGTAAAGTCGTTTCATTTATTTTAATTTTTTTTTGTTTGGTATTTATCTTCTTGTTCCGGCCGGCTGCCGGTCACTCCATCTCGGTTTTGCGTAATCACCGGTAGAGGTCTTGGGAAGGTATTGTATCGTTCGTTGATTAGGCGTCTTGTCCTGCATCTTCTCCAGGATACACCAGACACTCTGCCCTTATTCCCTCACTGGCATAGACAGAAACAGAAAAGAAAGTACAAGTGACAGATCAAAACAAGACGAGGAAGTAACAAGCAACGCAAGACAAAGGAACGGCGTCGGATCAAAGCTTCTGTACAATTTTTTTTGTGTGAGAAAGAGGTGGCAAATTTAAGTGAATAATGGGTGGGAATTTCAAAACAGGTATGTAATCTATGTTTGTGATGCAGTATGCAGGAGTTTTTTGCATGGCGCCGAGCGCGACGAAATTTTGGGAAATGGCACATTCAAGACAGAAAGAGAGACAAGCAAGACAGAAGATGCAAAGTTTCAATACCCCAAACCAAGTTGAACAGAAAGAATATAAGCAGAAAAAAAGCAACAAAAGCAATTGCACGCACGCAATATTAATAAGTAGTTTCATGTGATGTGTGGAAAACAGAAAATATGCAGAAATGTGGTAGAACAGAGACACACTAGTCGTATGCCGGGATTTAGTTGTTTGACGGTGACGTCGGCGAGTACGAGCCATTGCCGGGCGGCGCGCGACCAGGTGTTCTCGGCGAGAACGTCGGCGACGTCGGCGAGTAGCTCGGGCTTGTCGGCGAGCCTTGCTGGCCAGGCGACCGCTGGAACGTGGGGCTCGTTGGCGAGTACGCCTCGGGCGATGTCGGCGACCATGTGGGCGACGCCGGCGAGTACGACGGGCTTGTCGCGTGGATGTTGGGCGACGCAGGGCTGTAGTTGGGGCTTGCTGGCGAGTACGACGGAGACGTCGGCGAGTTGAACTGCGCAGGCGACGTCGGCGAGTAGTGCCGTGCAGCCGACGGCGATGCAGGCGAGTAGCTGGGCGACGTCGGGCTGTAGTTGGGGCTCGTAGGGCGCATCGACGGCGACGTCGGCGAGAACGATGGCGACGACGGGCTGAACTGCGGCGACGTCGAGAAGCGACCACCCATGTCCATCATCGGCGATGTTGGCGAGTACGCAGCCGGCGACGTCGGCGAGTAGCTGCCATATCCGCTGCTGAACGGCGACGTCGGCGACGTGCTGAAGGGGCTTGTGGGACGGGGGCTGGCGCCAGAGTAGCCGCCAATGCCGCCGAATCCACTGCCACCATACTCGGTGCCCAGGCCAGCAGGCGTCTCCGAACCAGCACTCATAATTGGCGAGAAGTTGCCCATGGCAGGCGAGCTCATGCTCAGGTAGCCCGAGTCGGCCATCGGCGAGCCAGAATCGTACGGTGTTGCGGCACCCTCGATCTGGCTGCCCTTGACGGTGAGGCCAGGCATCAGGCCCATGCGCGAGTTGTCCGAAATCACAGTGTCGAGCATCTTGGGGTCCAGCAGCACCTCAAAGTGGCCAGTGCCCATAGGCGCCAGCTGGCCCAGCATGACGTTCTCCGAAATACCCCGGCAGTCGTCAAGCTCACCCACGGCAGCGGCCTCGAGCAGAATCTCGACCGTCTCCTCAAAGGAACAACGCATCAGCGCACCAGTGTCAGCACGGTTGATACCATGTCGAGTAACGGCGGCGATGCTGCCACGGTAGGTCATGACATCCACAAGCAGTGCCAAATGGCGGTGGTTGACATAAGAACCATCAAACGACAGCACCTGCGTCAGCTCACGCAGCAGCGCGGACCGGGCTGCCTCGATACCAAACACGTCGACAACCTGGTGAAGATCGTTGGTGTACGTCCGCTTGCAGTCGACACCGTCCACAGCCAGAACAGCACGCAGCGACGTACCCTCAGTATCCAGGTACCACGCAGTGCACTCGGGCTTGTCCTTGGCTGCCAGCAGGGCATCGTCGGCGGTGCGGATGAGAATGGTGTCCTTGTTCAGGAAAGCACGCTCGATGCCAGGCACACCGCGCAGAGTCAGCGTATCCAGCAGATGCGTCTCCAGACGCTTCAGCATCACGTCGTCCTCCAGAGCACCCTCCTCCTCCTTTTCGCCATCCTGACGCACAGTCCGGATGCGGATAACTTGGCTGTCGGCGTTGTTGTCACTGAACACGACTCCCAGGTCGCTCGGGTACTCGTCCTTGATGCGTGTGGCAACGTCCTCAATCGTCAGACCCTTATCAAGCATCTTCTGGCGATCAAGGGTGATGCGCAGCATCCAGCGCGACTGCTGGTCCAGGTTGGTGGCCACATCCTCGGGAATCAAAAAGTACGACTCCAGAATGTTCTCATCCTCGTCAATGTTGGTCCACCGCACGTCGGGGTCGTAGTAAATCTCAGTCACGGCTGTGACCGAACGCAGGTTAGTGTGCTCGACGATACTACGCAGGTCCTTGGCGCGCTCTTGTGTTGCAGGCCGGCCATCGGCGTCGTCCAGATACACCAGCATAGACGGCGTCTTGATGTTGCTAGCAACGTTAAGAATCTCCTTGAGACGCGGCACACCCAGCGTGACGTTCTTGGACGACACACCGGCGAAATGGAACGTGTTCAGGGTCATCTGCGTCGCGGGCTCACCAATCGACTGCGCAGCCAGTACACCAACCATCTCGCCGGGGTTGACCATGGCACGGGCCCAACGGCTGCTAAGCTCGCCAACAATGTGCTCAAAGGCCAGACGCGACAGGCGCATGTCCACAGCCAACCGCTTAAACGCCAGCCGCGAGCGAAGCTGTGCCTTGATCAGGATTGTGGCACTGTAGTTGGCTTCGATCGAGATAGGGTCGCTACCCCGGACGGCAATCATGTTGTCCAACATCTTCTTGATCACGGGGACGACGTCCTGGGGACGCAGATCACTGCGCTGAACGTCGTCGACCTTGAACGTCTTTTGCGCCGAATTGATGATGCGCACAATGTTGAGCGGCAGCTGCATCATCTCCTCGTCCTTCTTGCCCAGAATCGAGTTCAGGCGCTTCTTGCTGATTGACCGGATATGCTCACGGGCTGCGAGAAGAGCCTCGTACTCGGCATCCAGCAGGCTCTGGGCCTCGGGGTCGCCAGTGATCTCGTTGGCGTACTCGAGCGCGTCAATGTCGCGCGAGCGTGTGTTGCCCATGACATCCAGGCGGTACTGCTTCTCAAACTTGGGCAGAGACATGTTGATAAAGTCCATGCGCTGCTCCTCAATCTTGGCACCATCGAGACCGTCCTCGCCGTAGACGAACTGGATGACATCACCCAGCGAGTTGCGCACAGTACCGTCGTACTTGGCACTGACATCTTCCAGGGCCTTGACCAGACGACGCTGGATGTAACCCGTCTCGGCAGTCTTGACAGCCGTGTCAATCAGACCCTCACGACCAGCCATGGCGTGGAAGAAGAACTCGGTCGGCGTCAGACCACGCAGGTACGAGTTCTCGACGAAACCACGGGCCTCGGGGGAGTAGTCGTCCTTGGTGAAATGAGGCAGTGTGCGGTACTTGAAACCAAAGGGAATACGTCTACCCTCGACAATCTGCTGGCCGACCAGCGCCGTCATCTGGGAAATGTTGATGGACGAACCCTTGGAACCAGACAGAGCCATGGTGACGGCGTTGTTGTGGTCCTTGAGCGACTCCTGGGTGGTGGTACCGGCCTTGTCACGAGCCGTGTTCAGGGCCTTGGACACCTTGTTCTCGAACGTCTCACGAATGTTCATACCGGGCAGGGCCTCCAGCTTGTTGGCGGTAGCCAAGGCAGTGAGGTTGCGCACCTCCTCCTTCTCATCGTCAATGTGCTTTTGTACCTTCTCGATGGTCTCCTTGTCGGGAATGGTGTCACCGATACCGATGCTGTGGCCGTTGTGCAGCAGCCAGTAGTTGACGACACGCTGACAACCGTTCAGGAAGCCCATGGCGGCGTCGGAGCCAAGCTCGTTGTAGCAAATATGGATAATACCGCCACCTGAGGCACCGACACTCTTCTTGGTCAAAAGACCGTACAGGACTTCACCGGTCTGGATCAGTAGACCGCCGTCGTTTAGCGGGTTGGAATCGTTGCCCATCTGCAAGCTGACCGTCTTGGGAATGATCAAGCTGACAATCTGCTTACCCGTCCAGCGGGGACGCGGCTTGAAGATGGCGGGCTGGGGGATGACACCGTCCCAGTCAGGAACCCAGAGCATCAGGTTCATGACCTGCTCCTTGGTCATAAAGACATCACGACGGCACATCTTGTAGGCACCGGCCAAAGTATCCTGCACAATACCCATGAGGGGACCGTTCTTTTGGGGAGAGACAATGTTGAGGGGCACCATGCACAGCTCCTTGATCTCGGCACGGGTCTCTTCGGTCTGGGGAACGTGAAGGTTCATCTCGTCACCGTCGAAATCAGCGTTGTAAGGGGACGTCACGGACAGGTTCAGGCGGAATGTGGAGTAGGGCATGACACGGACACGATGGCCCATCATGGACTCCTTGTGCAGCGAGGGCTGACGGTTGAAGATGATGTAATCACCGTCAATCAGATGGCGCTCAACCTTCCAGCCGTACTCGAGCGAGATCTGGCCAGCGCGACGGTGATGACGCAAATCGATACGTGTACCGTCGGAGCGGATGACGTACTTGGCACCGGGGTGCTCGTTGGGGCCGTTCTGAACCAGCTGGTGCAGGCGGCTGATGTTGTAGGGGGTGACGGTCTCGGGGTAGGTGAGTGTGCGGGCGATACTCCGAGGCACACCGACCTCGTCGAGGGAAATGTTGGCGTCACCCGTGATGACCGTACGTGCCGAGAAGTCGACACGCTTACCCATCAAGTTACCACGAAGACGACCCTCCTTACCCTTGAGACGGGCACGGATGGCCTTGACAGGACGGCCACTCTTTTGCAGAGCACGGGGGATAGCGGCAATATCGTTGTCCATGTATGTGGCCACGTGGTACTGTAGCAGCTGTTCAAAGTCGGAGGAGATGTGCGCGGGCGAGCCCTCGTTGATGGCCTGCTTGACGTTTGCGTTTGCGCGAATGATATCACCGAGCTTGAATGTCAAATCATCCTCGTTGCGCATACCGGTACCAGTGCCATCCATGGAGATGGAGGGACGCACAGGCGGCGGGGGAACAGGCAGGACAGTGATGACCATCCACTCGGGACGGGCATAGTCGACGTTGAGGCCCATGTCGCGGATGTCCTCGGTGCTGATGCGGCGCATGATGCTGAGAGCCATTTCGGCGGTGAGCATCTTCTTCTCCTTGACCTTGCCGCCCTCGTCGCGCTCGATCTCGTAGTGAGACCAGAGCTGCAGACCGGTCTGGCGGACGGCGGGCTGCGAGTTACCACAGCCGCCGTGGTTGTGCGGTGCCTGCTTGCCAATCTTGTTGACTGGGTTAGGGTCAAACTCCTCCTCGTTCTCGGCCTTGACTTCGTTCTCGCAGCGCTTCTTCTTCTTGCAGCACTCCCAGACACGCTGGAAGCGGGCCTTGGGGTCGCGTGTGCTGACAGCAGCAAGATACTCAGGATCACTCTATAAGTAGAGAAAACGATGCAAAAAAAAGGAAAAGTCAGGTTAGCACAGATCATAGACACGAAAAAGTGAAGAACTTTTGAACGCATCCCATCAAAAAGACGGCAGGAGTTGCTCTCAAGTACTAACCCTGTCGGCAAGCACCATGCTGCAGTTATGGCAAACAATCTCGAGGACCTTTTTGGTCTTCTTGATGAAGCCGGGGTGGTAGACAGGCTTTGCCAGCTCAATGTGGCCAAAATGGCCCGGGCACTCGGACATGCTCTCGGTACAAGTCTTGCACTTGAAGCCACGGTCAACTGAGCCCAGCAAAGGGTCGTTGACACCGCCGTCCCGGGGTTTTGTCTTGCTCTCGTCCATTGCCTCTGGGTAGATGATGTGCGCGACACTCATGTTCTTGATCTCCTCGGGAGACATCATGCCGAACTGAATTTCCTCAATGGTCTTGAGGGGCGCACTCGAGTGCGCAAAGTAGAGGTTCGCCATGTTGCCGGTTTATTGGCGATGGAGTCGATGATGAGTATGTGTGAAATATATTGGCGTTGAGTGACGTCGAGATGATGTCGTGATGCCGAGGTGTCAAGATGTCGAGATAATATAGAGATAAAATGAAAATCGAAAATGATCGAGAAAACGCGTGGTCGACGGATTGGAAAATAGAAAAGTCGTCGATATCGTTGCAAAGCTGAAAACAGGCAAGAGTATTAAACAAATGACACGAAAAGGAGAGAAAGAAGAGAAGAAGGGGTCGAAAGGAGCGAAAGGTGACGAGATACGCGTGCGCGTAGTCGACAACGATGGCGGCGAAGAGCAATCAAGCACGGAAGAACAACGAGACAGTGAAGAGACACTACAAAGCGGCTCTTTGATGCTATCTCCCGTCTCTCACAGTGTCCTCGGATTCACTCGAAGACGCGCAATCGAGCTGGAGCTCCGACCAACAGATCGCAAACAACCCCCGGGATCCCCAACGGGAGCGACGTGCCTCAACGGCGACGGAGAGCTGCGGACGGCGCCAAAGTGTCGTAAAGCAGACGCGACTGCGCGGGTACTGGTCGATGACTCGGTGATTCGTGACAGGTGATGGTGGGTGATGGAACCAATGTCGTGATTCTAGGCCGGTCGGTCGAGGTGCGACGGCGCGATGGGCAGGCCACGACGCTGGTGGTGCAAAAAAGAAGAAAAAAAGGCGAAATCAGCAAAGAGAAGCCCCGCAAGAAAAGGTCAGACGCGTTTTCGACAGCCGGACGATGAAGTTCGGGCGGGCGTTGACGGCGGAGGGTGCGTGGCGATGATTGTGTAGGAGGAAAAGTGAGGCCGAAAAACCAACGCCTCTGAGCGACTCCAAGGGGCAGGAAAAACTTCGCTCCCCTTCTCTGCCTAGCAAGTCGCTCCTTCCCTCTGCTCATTCCTGCCTCCCTTTGGGGCTTGAGCGTGTCCTAAAAGTGGCGCTATTCCTGTTGCAGCCTAGTCCCACTCCTTTTCGCCTCTAGAGCTCTGGCCAAGTCACGTGTAGGCTCGTGTACGCCAGAGGTACAAGCTGTGATTGGTTCTCGAAGCTTCGGCATATTGCGCGAGTTCGATGTAATACAGTGCGGCTCCCACGCTGGAACTGCGTGCGGGAGGCAAGTACCGGGGAGGTACCTCACGCTCGACAAGCTGCAGGAGCTTATTAATAGGGGCATACGGCATAACGCATAGGGGAGTGTAGCCGCCAAGCCCACCACTGTGCATGCAACAGTTAAAACAGACGTCAAACGACTGGCCGACGCGTCTTTGTCTGCGACGCTTTGATGTCCGCGTTTGGACAATGGGGTGTTGGTAATGGGATGAGATGGACACAGTATGTGATGAAAGACGCAGAAACGATACGATATAAGTGAGGCAAAGGATGGAATGTATTAAATATTAATAGTTGGTTGGTAATCAATTGAAAAATTAGCTAAAATAAATCATTTATTAATGATTGAAGCAAAACATTAAAATAAGAGAGAAAATAAATCAGAAATCATAAAAGAAAAGAAAGGAAAATGCCATTCAAAAATAAAAGATATGCTTCACACAAACACACAACAAATCAGCATCAAAGCAATATATACCACAGTAGTACCTCGAAAGCCGAATATTAAAAATAAAGCCGGAAGAAGAAAAACAAGACCAAACAACCAAAACCAAAGAAGATAAGAAAGTCAAGATAAATTCAGGACAGACGGAATAAACCCAGATAAAGAAACAGAAAGCCCTTTTAATACCTAGCACCATACGCCATGCAACTATCCATGCCATGCCTCTTGATGCAGAACAAAGAAACCAACCAAAAACAAATCAAAAGGATATTTGCGGCCACACCAAAGGATCAAAATAGCAAAAGAGCAGAGCAAAAGAGCGAGGCAAAAAACCAACTACCGCCGTCGTGACCGTCCGCCCTTGCTGGCGGCTGTCGTCTTCCTTGTGCTCGTGCTGACGCGGTCGTCTGCCATTGCGCTGTCGGCATCCAGGTCGACACTCTGGCCATCGCCTGGACTGCGCCGCCGCATCGTGCCTGTTGACACGGCAATAAACTCTTCCTCGCTGTCGGACTCGCCGAGGTCATAGAGGATCGGCATGTGGAAGACGCCCTTGGCACCAGTAGTACTAACACCCGTAGGCATAGAACCTATGTCGTCATCCGTGTGCTGCACGGTGAGCACGTCAATCTCCTCGTCCTCGAGGTCCAGCCGCCGCTTGGTGATTTCTTCTTGCGGGTGCACGTCAAACTCGTCTTCGCGCTCGACGTAGATCTCGTTTTCTTCGACCTCGGCAAAATCAGGCGCCAGTGCCGACCATTTCTGCGGGCTGGTGACGGACCAGATGTTGATGCGGCCCGTCTCGAGACCGCAGGCCGCCAGCAGCGCGCGGTGCGGGTGCCACTCGATCACGCCCTGCTCTTCCTTGGGCCCCTCGAGCATGCGCACCAGCGAGCCGTGGTTGCGCTCCCAGATGTAGAGCTCGTGGTTGTTGTACGTCGACGCCGCCACATACTCGGCCGTCGGGCTGAGCGCAATGTGGTTCCATGACAGGCGGTTGACGACGTCCTGAAACTTGTGCTCCTCGGGCAGCTGGATCGTATCGGCGTCTAGGTCGGGGCTCGCCAGGTTGGGCATGTGCAGCGAGCGCACAATGCGGTCCTGCGAGTTGGCCAGCAGGATTTTGCCCGAGTGGTTCAGGCGCAGCGTCGTGATCACGCTGCCGCTCGCCTTTCGTGAGAAGATGACCTCAAACGTCGCGGCGTCGATAATGTTGATCCAGCCCTTGCTCGTTGCCGACAGAATGTGCGCGCCGTTGTTTGAGTAGATGGTGACCGTAGTCATCTGCTTGGCGTCCTCCTTTGCCCACTTGTCTCGCTGATTCGTGTCTTCGGTGTGCGGGCGTTTTGGCCGCGACGGCAGCACGTGCTTGACATCGACCGGCTCGCTGATGTCAACCAGAAGAGCCTGATCCTCAAAGATGGAGGCCACAAAGTGTGTCACGCACCATGGGTGCAGCTCGGCAATGTACACGGGCGCCTTGAAGCGGACCTCGCGGTGCTTGCGGCCGTCGTGCAGGTCCCATAGAATGGCCTTCCAGCCCTGGCACGCAGACAGCAGGTAGCGGCCGCAACGCGACCAGCTCAGCGACGAGATGCTCTTAGAGTGGCCACGGAGCTTGCGCGCAACACCCATAGTGTCAATGTCCCAGACGACAACGGTGCCGTCGACGCGGCCCGAGGCGAGGTAGTCGCCTTTGCGGTTGAAGCGCAGGCATGTTGCATGGCCCGACCGGATGGTGTTTGTGATGTGTTCGGGGTAGTCCTGCAGCAGGTAGTCTTCGGAGAGGAGGAGGTTCATTGTTGACGGACGGACAGCCCGTTGGCACGTTGAGACGCTGATGAGAGGTTGAGAGGCTAAGGCCAAAAACAGAGCATCGTGGTGGGGAGAGCTGTACCTGCTGTATTTTTGGCAGCTAGCCGTGTTTTTGTAGGGCGTAGTCCATGTGCAGTGCGTGCTTATGATTGGTCAGAATGCCATGTGGCGCTGTAGCTAGCGCCTGCCGGCGCACGAGGCTGTCGTCACAGTGCATCTTTGTCATCACACGACAAAGACTCAAAGGCACCCCTCATTCTCTTGTTTCGAAAGGATCTCGATTATCTCGCTCTGTTCGCTCGATTTCTTGACCGATGCTGAAGACGTTGCTTATTTTTTGTTTATTATTCTCATCAAGCGTTTGAATATTAAGAAGAGGACTGAAAAAGAAGAGAAAACTTGAAATATGGCAAACTCAAAGTAAGTCAGCAAACGACTGAAGACAACGACGACGACGACGACGACAAAGGCAACAGCAATGACGAGACAAGAAAGCAAAGACAAAGACGACTAACTCTCCAGGTACGAGTATGTCCGGCTGTTTGAGCAGCAGGACACGCTGATGCCCAACACCTGGATTGTTGTGCGCATCGACGGCCGTGGCTTCACAAAGTGAGTATCCCCAACTCCGGATGACCCGTAGCACCCAACTGACAGCTAGGCTCTGTGCCAAGTACGGCTTTGAAAAGCCAAACGACAAGCGCGCCCTAGACCTGATGAATGCTGCCGCCAAGGCCGTCCTGGCCGACCTGCCCGACATCGTGCTGGCCTACGGCGTGAGCGACGAGTACAGCTTCGTGTTCCACAAGAGCTGCCAGCTGTTTGAGCGCCGCTCCAGCAAGCTCGTGTCCACCGTCGTGTCAACGTTTACTGCATTCTATGTCTACCTGTGGCCGACCTTTTTCGGAAACCCCGCGGGCCCGTCCAATGGCGTCGTCGTTGCTGGCCGCGACGAGGACGGCGTGCCCATTGTCGACTTCAGCAGCATGTCCATCCCGGCAACCGAGCCGCTGGCACCACCGCACTTGCCCACGTTTGACGGCCGGGCCGTGTGCTACCCGAGCGTGCAGAACCTGCGGGACTACCTCAGCTGGCGGCAGGTCGACTGCCACATCAACAACCTGTACAACACAACATTCTGGGCGCTCGTCAAGGACGGCATGGACACGGTTGCCGCGACGGAGCTGCTCAAGGGCACGTTCTCGGCCGATAAGAACGAGATTCTGTTTTCGCGCTTCAAGATCAACTACAACAACGAGCCGGAGATAAACAAGAAGGGCAGCGTTGTATTTCGCGATGTATGTGGATGGATGCCTTCCCTGCCGTTGATTTCAAGAGCTTCATGCCAGCTAACACTCTAGTACGAACTGGTCGATCCCGCATCCTCTGAAGGCGTGGTCGCTGCCGTCGACGACCAGGCCGAGGCGGCAGCCGTGTCCAAGTCCAAGGCCGAGAGCGACAAGAAGCGCCGGGCCAAGGCACGCATCACCGTCGAGCACATTGACATTATCAAGGACGAGTTTTGGGAGCGCCGGCCATGGCTGCTGACTGGCATTCCCGGCACACTGCCCAAGCAGCTGTGATTATTATATGTGTTTCTGCCGTTTCCGTTGCCGTTGCCGTTGCCGTTGCCGTTGTGCTGTTCCTACTGTTGTTTCGTTTTGTTGTTTTCTTCCTGGTTATGGCGTTCGGGATGCCAGACAGCCGTGCTGCGCATACAGTCTTTCTTTATTATCTCTCCCTTTTCGGTCCAGTCGACAGACGTTGGCATATCTTTGCACCGCATCACTGCACAAGTCATACTCCCGCTTAGTCGGTGGTCTTTTATATATCCCAATAACCATGATAATCGATAGATGCCATGTCGCTTTTGTATGCCAATCCCAGATGCTTCGCTAAAACAACAAACACAAAAGATAAAGAAAACAAGTAAAAAATACACCCGCCGGCACCTCTACTGCGCCTTGCCGTCCTTCTTCAGCTTCCTCCTTGCTTTGCGCTCTTCTTTCGTCTCGTTGGCCTTGGCTTCGGCCTCGGCTCGTTTCTTCTCTGCCTTGACGGCTGCCCTTGCAGCTGCCTTCTCTGCCTTTTTCTTGGCCTTTTTCTCGTCTTTCTGTGCTCTCTTAGCTGCCTTCTTTGCCTCCTTCTTTGCCGCCTTTTCCTCGGCCTTTCTCAGCTGCTTCTCCTCCTTGCCCTCTTTGCCATTCTTGCCCCTCTTCTCCCTCCGCTCCGACTCGTCATCGCCACTCCGTTTCCGCTTCTTGTCCTTGCTGTCCTCAAGCTCTGGCGTTGTCGCCGCCGTGCTAGCCTCGTCGGCGCTGCCTGACCTTGACGTGGATTTGCTGGATGTGCTGGATGTACTCAAAGAACTCGACTTGGTCTGCCCTAATGTGCCGCCAATCGTCTCGCCGCGCACAAAACTAGCATATAGGCCGTATGCGCCCCGGTACTTGTTCGCGCCGTGGTTGCCTGCAATCATCTCCAGCCGTGTCGGACCCTTGGCCGCTGATGTGGCTGCGGCGCCGCCGGGCGCATTCATGTTCTTGCACTGCTGGTCAAAGGCCTCCAGCCACCACTGGTCTGTCGCTGCGGCCTTGCGGTGAATTGAGTCGATGCCTAGGCCCTGGCGGTCGTCTTTGCGCGACAGCAGCAGCGGGCGCGCAAGGCCGGTGGAATCGTCGGTTGGGTGGAGGGTGTGGCCGAGGCCGCGCCAGCCCTGTTTCTTGAGGAGGCCGCTGGCGTCCATTGCAGCTGGTGCAGCGAGATTGGAGGGAGCTCGAGAAGTGAGAGATCGAGAAATGTGTGGCTGCGGCTGTTTTATTGGCTAATCATGATGTATGGGATAGATGCTGCGGAAATGACGTTCATAAAGCTGGAAATTGGGTGAGGTGGACGAGAGCGGAGAGCGTCGCGATGTTGGCTATGGCTGTAGGCACTGGAAAAAACCATCGTTTTTTTTCTGCCGGCTATTTCTCAACTTTAAAGTGGGGTACCATACCGCATTTATATTGTAGAAAAGACTAATTGCACTATAGTATGGCCATAACAACGCTCGCGAAATATGGTGAATATAGTCTCTTGATTTTACTATTTTGCATCTCCATGATTTGAAGCGAAAGCCCATTTGATTTGATTTGATTTATTACATCATTTATACTCTATCCTACAGTGTTCTTAGCAACTATGCCACGCGCAAACTCCCCAAAAGTAATGTGCTGCGCGCGGTCGACGTCGTCGCCCAGGTTTGGCTGCGTAAAGACGGCCAGTGTGTTGCGAGCAATCCGCCCAGACACTCCTCCAGAGCCCGGCTTGGCCCCCCTGACAAAATGCGGCACTGCCTTAAACCGGCCTGCTGTGATCCGTTCTAGCGCCTCGCCCGTCTGGAAGGCAATGCAGTCGCGTGGGATCTTGACCTGCACGACAGTGCCGGTACGCGATGTGATATAGAGGCCGGCCGCGGGATCTGGCGACGCGTCGAGCTCGGCAAGGGTAGGCAGAGTGCTCTTTCCGGATGCGTCTGGCGTGGTGTTGACAGTGGCCTCGTCCACAAACATGGCAGATGTGAGGCCCGTAAGGCAGCCGTGGTCCAGATGTGTAGCGCACCAGTCGTCGCTCACGCCGCCGCCGCTTTCTTTCGATTCTGTAGACACGCTAGACGCCTCCTGTGGGTAGTAGTGCAACAGCCGTGCCTTGGTGGTTGTGGACGTGCTCACGACACCCTCCAGATAGCCTGCCGGGTAGTCTGGGATGGCCTGCGCCGCAAACCGGTCGCAAGCGCGGGCTACCAGCACGGCGACGTCAATGACGAGCTTGCACAGCTCTTCCAGCGACGCCCTAAAGCCGGGGAGCACGCCGTCTGCCTCGGCTGGCCACACATTTGGCGACAGGTACTCGGGGAAGTTGGCCGTCGAGAACTCTGCTGTCGGCTTGGCGCACTCGAGGCTGGCGTCGACGTAGAATGCGCAGTTGGCATAGTACGAGCCTTTGAGCGTGTCGACCTGGCCGTTCTTGAGCGTCTCCTTGCCACACGACCAGCCGGTCAGGTATTTTGCCGGCTCGTTCTCGAGCTTGGTGAGCTGCTCGTCCGACAGGTTGCCGAGGTACGATGCGTATGAGAGCAGGCGCCGGCGCATTTCGGGAAAGGTCGCGGGCACGTCCTTGACGACAAGAATGCCGAGCGAGTCGGGGCCAAATGCCTCCTGCAGCTTTTCCAGCGCCACGGTTCCTTTTGACGTTAGAGGACTGGAGTTGAAGATTGGAAGCAGAGATGCGCCCGAGTAAAGTCTCACCATTCTCGAGGTCTTTGAGGGACACGGTCACGGCCTGTGCGAGGGGTGCCATTTTTCGTGCGTTTGCAGTAATAGCCGTTCACTATTGGCGGCGGTGTGTTGTTCTAGGAGTAGAGATCCTGCTTTGTATACGAGATGCAAAAGTACGTGGTGTTGGCTGCGGGCTGCGGGCGGCTGGCGCCAGATCTCCCCCTCCTACACGGCTCCTTCTTACTTTGGAAATAGCAGAGATAAGCCAAGCCGCGATATGCCCTCACCAAGACTGGCCCAGTCATAAACCTTTAATGACTTGGCCTGTAGATGTAAGCATGAATGTCAGGCATATTTATTAGATAATCATTTCGAATAACTGTAGACTTAAGCTCTTCTTAATCAGCCTTGCCGGCTATCCCATTACGCAGCAGCTGCTGCAAGAGTATAAGCAGCATTTGTATGCTTTAAATCCAAATTAAATCAATGCAACAATTTAAAACCTTTTTTTGGAGCTGAACTGATGAGTGTATGCAGCCCAACACTTTTTTTAGGAAACAAAATAGCAAATGAGGCCTGTCTAGCGACGAACATCCAGGGTCATGTGCTGACTAATCGTTAACTGACTAAGCAAAAAAACAACATGATGCGGCCCAATGCGTATTGTCCACATCTGATAACAATCCGCCAGTGTCTACTTGCTGGAAGTACCCTGTCATCCAGTCTTTGTGCCAGCCCTTCGATTGGCCCGTCCTGATTCACTTGCTCAAGCTTAACCTTTTTGTGACGTTTGATGTGCCGGCCGCCAAGGTCGATCTGTACAACATCGGAGGACTTTACGCTGCTAAACAGTAATCGCCGACACCTTGCGTCCGGCCGAAGCTGTGTGGCAGCCATATTGGAGCTATGGGCGATCGCATCATGAGGTCTTGCAACCATCCAAGCTGCAAGATGTGTCCGAGCCATGGTACACAGTATAAGGCGTCACGTGCCTCCCTCTTGCTTCCCCTGGATTTGTAAGGCGCTATGATTAGAAGCTTCCTCTGGATTTGTAAGGCGCTATGATTGGAAGCTTCCTCTGGATTTGTAAGAGCGCGCTGTGATTAGAAGGCAAGGCCGAGTCTGGCCCCGGCGGTAGGACTTTCACAAGCAAAAAACATCGTACCAGGCAGCAAATTACTGGGACCAAAATGGAAAGAACAATGTCGAGCTCGCACTCCGACGCGGCATCCTGGCCTCCAGGGAAGTGACGAGTGGTGCACTCCACCGCTTGTTTCCCAGAACGGCATGGGCGCGGCTGTCCTATGTAAGAAAGGGGCAAGTGCGAGGGCGGTGTGAAAGAGCACCGTATTATTGTACTGCTATTGTTCCTGTCCCTGGATTGCACCTTCCCGTCACCTCTGCAGGAGGGGTACTGGTACCGCTGCGACAACGCTCAACAATTTTTCGGGTGGGGCGCACACCTTCCCTCTCAGCAGCAGACAACAGCCCAGCAACCTCTTGGCTCGGCAGAACACAACTGCTGATATAACAGAGGTAAAGATACCGAGTACTATTACATAAGTGTGCGCTCTCCTATTTCTACTTGCCTGACCGCACTACCTCTTCTTCCTTCCCTTTCCGCTTCTCTTCTCGCGACATCTCGTCCCTCTTCCTCTCTCCCCTCTCCTCTGACTCTTCTCAACCTTCAACCACGATCTCACCCGTCTTTTCTTCACCCTCCAACAAGCTTTGCCACCGCCACAATGCCTTCCGTGCCCCCCGTCTACATTGTCTCAGCAGCCAGAACCCCTGTCGGTTCGTTCCTTGGGTGCGCAGCTCTGCCTTCCCCCCTCCTTTTTCGGCCTCGACCTCGTCTGAGCCATTGACACCTCTGGCCAGCTTCTCCAGCTTTCTCTGCCTCGCAATTGCTAACTCGCCGTCTACAGCTCGCTGTCCAGCCTCTCTGCTATCCAGCTGGGCTCTCACGCCATCAAGTGTATGTCCTCTCGTGCTCCCCTCCTGTGCCCTGAACCTGGCGCATCCCCCAGTCCTCCCCGCACCGACTAACATCTACCCCCCCCCCCCCCCCCCAGCTGCCATTGAGCGTGTCCCCGAGATCAAGCCCGAGGATGTCGAGGAGGTCATCTTTGGCAACGTCCTGCCTGCCAAGTGAGTAGCTGTCGTGCCCACTATACGAGTCTCCGAAATCCACAGACCTCTAACCTTGTCCAGCCTTGGCCAGGCCCCTGCCCGCCAGTGTGCCATCGGCGCCGGCCTCCCCCCCAACGTCGCCTGCACCACCGTCAACAAGGTCTGTGCCTCGGGTCTGAAGGCCATCATCTTCGGTGCCCAGACCATCATCACCGGCACTGCTGACATTGTCGTCGCTGGTGGTACCGAGTCCATGTCCAACACCCCCCACTACCTGCCTACTCTGCGCACCGGCACCAAGTACGGCAACACCCAGGTCATCGACGGTGTCCTCAACGACGGTCTGACCGACGCCTACTCCAAGGAGCACATGGGCCTCCAGGCCGAGCTCTGCAGCTCCACCCACGGCATCACCCGCGAGGAGCAGGACGCCTACGCCATTGCAACCTACCAGCGCGCCCAGGCCTCCACCGAGGCTGGCCTGTTTGTCGAGATTGCCCCCATTGAGGTCCCTGGCCCCCGTGGCAAGCCTGCCACCCGCGTCGACCGTGACGACGAGGTCAAGAACCTCAACATTGACAAGCTTAAGTCGGTCCGCCCTGCTTTCAAGTCCCAGGCCGGCACTGTCACTGCTGCCAACGCCGCTCCCATCAACGACGGTGCTGCCGCTGTTGTCCTGGTTTCTGAGGCCAAGCTCAAGGAGCTGAACCTGAAGCCCCTTGCCGTCATCCGCGGTTGGGGCGATGCCGCGCAGGCCCCTGAGCTGTTCACCACTACCCCTGCTCTGGCTATCCCCAAGGCCATTGCCCACGCCGGCCTGACCCCCGCCGACGTCGACTTCTACGAGATCAACGAGGCTTTCTCTGTTGTTGCCCTGGCCAACATCAAGCTGCTGGAGCTGGACGCCGAGAAGGTCAACGTTCTTGGCGGTTCCGTTGCCATTGGCCACCCCCTGGGTGCCTCTGGTGCCCGCATCGTCACCACCCTGACTACCGTCCTCAAGGAGAAGAAGGGCAAGGTCGGTGTTGCTGCTATTTGCAACGGCGGTGGCGGTGCCTCGGCGCTGGTCATTGAAAACCTGCAGTGAGTCAATCTTTACAAGGAGGACCATATGTGATGGCCATGGCGTTTGAGATGAATAAGAAATGATATACTATGCAAAAATGCGGGAAAATAGGCTCTTATGCGATTACGGGCAAAGCAGCATTGCGTTGCGTTGCATCGCGTTTATATCTGCATTTATATCTGCATTTACACGTGCACTTGCATCGGCATCAGCGGCACACATATGGGGAGAGCACACACGGTTATTTACACCACTAGAAGGAGTACAAGGGACGGTGTCGGAGTAATGAGGAGGTCACGGAGGGCGGCTGCGTCTTTTACCTTTTCTTATGGATGTTGAAAAGTAACGTTGTTTCTTTCTTAGATCGCACCCATCGGCGCAAGTAAACAGCTTGAAGCCAAATTTATA
Source organism: Ophiostoma cf. undulatum (assembly GCA_022392935.1). Taxonomy (NCBI): domain Eukaryota; kingdom Fungi; phylum Ascomycota; class Sordariomycetes; order Ophiostomatales; family Ophiostomataceae; genus Ophiostoma; species Ophiostoma cf. undulatum. The sequence goes on along the minus strand of JAKRGL010000051.1, from coordinate 542,769 downwards.
GGCTATTTTATGTCATATATTGAAGAATGCAGTGGAGAGTTAAGCTCGTGCATGTCTGGATTGAGATCATAAGGTTGGATTAGTCATTTATTTTTATTACCAGTCCTCGTGAATATGATTACATAATATCACGACATCAAATTTGTAGTCATCGACCACGATGCGACATAATTCCATCGACACAATATTCATATTACTAAAAACAACTCTGGAGTAAAGTCATATTGTGTCAGTAGATATAAACAACCGCAAGCTTATAAAATATACATAAAAGAAAAGAGCTTAGCAAAGAATCAATGTCGATGAGCAATGGCGAATAAACAGATGAAGATGAAAAAGAATCAAAACATAGAAGATACAGGCAACAGAAAGAGGAAAGAATAAGCAAAACAATAAAAAAGTCCTCCTCCAGGTTGGTCCAAAGCAAAATAACAACACTGCCGCCGATTCATCCGGATACTAATAGAGGCTGAGATGAGATGAAAGATGAAGAAGAAAGAAAAAACAGAAAAAGGAGGGAAAAAAGGAAGAAATAAAGAATTTAAAAACACAGGAAACAAAGGACAAAAAAAACACTTGTAACACTACAATCTGATCCATCCCCGGCTACTGCCATCACGCAGCAGTGTCCATCTCGCTGCCGTCTGCCGCGTTCTTCTTGTCGCCGTTGGTCGCCGCCGCGCCGCTGTTGCCGGCATCCTCGGCGGCAGACTCGCCGCTCGGCAGCAGGCCGTCCTTGACCCACTGCGCAAACTTGGCCGTCTGTGTGCGCACCTCCTCCTGCGTCTTGTTCTTCATCCATGCATTGTTGATGACAAACTTCTCGCGGAACCGCTGCTCGCGGCGTGCCTGGCGCCGCGTCGTCTGGGCTTCCTTTTCGGATTTCCGCACGCGGTACTGTTCCGCACGACGGGCTGCACGGGCGGCCTGCTTCTTCTGCTTGCGCTCGTCGGCAGTGGCACCGTCGCCCTGCCCAGCCTCGGCATCGGCCTCGTCGTCCTGCTCGGCATCCTCGTCGTCCTCGTCGTCGGCAGCAACACGGTCGTGGTTGTACAAGAAGAACTCGGACGTGTTGGGGCCGTAGACAATCGCAGAAGAGTTGAGGCAGATGCGCAGGTCCAAGTCCTCGCTGAATGCAGCAGCCTTGCGGCCCTCGCCGTGGCTGTCCGAGTCGGCAGGGCCGCCGTGGCTGCCGTCCTCAAAGACAAGAGACCGGGATAGCACGGGTTTCCGCAGCCGGGCCGTGTTAACACCCTCTGTCGGCTCGACGCGCATGTACGACGAGATGTAGTACTGCCACCGCTCTTGGCGGGCCATGGCGTCTGCATTGAACGTGGGCTCGTCGCGCTGCAGCCAGCGGATAGCCACCTCGTTCTTGCCCGGGTACCAGGTGATCTGGAACATCTCGCCGTCCTTGATGCACTTTTCCGCAAACTTGCGCGCGCTGATCTCTGCCGCGTAGCTCGTCTCCTCCTGCTGCCGGCCTGTCATGAACTGCTGCACGAGATCGGCCGTCTTGTCGCGGCTGTTGTCGCTGCCCGTGCTGCACACCAGCGCCTGCCGGCACAGCGTCTTGAGCAGGTCCTGGATTGTGTACAGAGTCCAGCCCTTCTTGAGGTAGTAGCGGCGCAGGACGTCAAAGTAGCGGTTCTCGTCAATCTCGCCTGTGATGAAGTCCTCAATCAGCTCGATTGTGCGAGGCCAGAATGTCTCCGGGTGCTTGGCGTCAAAGTAGGCCATGCGCTCGGCCATCATGCCCAGCGTGCGGCCCGCCTTGTCGGCATTCTCACGCTTCAGCTCCTCCAACACACTCTCGGTGCTCTCCTTGACTTCCTTGAGACGCTTGTACAGCGTCTGGAACACGCTGAAGAACACAAACATGGTCTGGTTGCAGAACAGATTGTACCACTGGCGCTTGAATGGGCCGTCAGCCTTGAGCTCCTTCTTATCGGTCTCGGTCAGCGGCTCGTTGCCCGCCACCACAGTTGCGCGAGGTGCTGATGGCAGCCAGCGCTCGTTGGCCAGCTCCAGCGCAGACGCTGCAGGAGTAGGTGTACCTTGTGCCCCTGGGGCATCCGGCATGTCTTCCTCGTTGGCAGAGGTCACATCGGGCGTTGTCTCCTTGGAGCCAGAGCCCGCCGAGTCCTCCTTTTGGTTCCGAGAAGCAGAAGTCGACTTGGCACCGTTGCGACCAGGGTCGAGGACGCCACGCAGGAGATCCGACTTCTTGGCATTGCGGCGGCTGCTGCGGCCATTGGTCAGCTCGGTAGGGGTCGAGTCATCGCCCTCGTCGTCACCAGAGTCGCGGTCGATATCCGCCAGGCGCTGGGCAACAAGCTCTTCAGGAATGTCAAAGAACTGTGGGATAAAGGTCTCAAAGAACTCGGTGATGCGCTCCTTTTCATGCGTACCGTGCTGGCCACTGTTGAGAACATAGAGAACCATGAAGCGGAGCAGGTCCAGCAGTACTTCGCGGTCAGAGAACTCCCACAGAAACTGGTGCACGCTGGGGGTGCTCTTAGAGTCGTGGGTAGCAACACCGCGACGCTGCTCTTCCCGTTTTGTCTTGATGACATCGACAAGGTGCTTTGCAGACAGGTTGCGCTTGTCGTTCGACTTGACCTGGATGCCCATGTGGTCCAGACTCTTAAGGTGCATAGCCTCTGTCTGCGCCATCCAGACTTTTTCCCACTCGCGCTGGGAGAAGCGCCACTCTTCGTCCTTTTGCTTCAGCCGAGTCATGATGACTGGCACGGCGGCAAAGGGGTGTGCAAACATGTCCGCAGCAACATCGGCTCCCTTCTCAGGGCCATAGACCTTCTTGAGAACACGCTTATAAATGGAAGTGCTCTGGCCACCGAGCCCGGGAGGCATACGGAAGTTTTCTCTCTCGGACGGTGCAAGAGTCAGCATCTGCTGGGCTAGCGGCTCCAGAAGCTGGATGAACTTTTGATTGGCCTCAATATAAAAGTCGTAATCGTGGCGCTCTTCCTCGATGCGGTGGAGACCCTCCTCATAGCCGTTCTTACGGTGCGCTACAAAACCCGAGTCCTCCGAAGCCCAGGTCGGGTGAGACGCCCACTCATCGTTCAGAACCGAGTTGCAAAGCTCGTCGCGGCCGCTGCAGCGCTTCAGTCTCTCCCGGCGGGGGAGCAAGCGGTAGCTGGGGCCGAAGCCACGGCAGTTGCTCAAAGAGATTTTGCCAGATGGGGGCTGCGGCTGGTTGTCGACCACTTCATCCTCGCCTGTGTAGCCAACAAACTCCTTGAACCAGTTGAATAGCTCACTGTTGCCACCGATGAAGGCGTATGCCTTGGTGACAAGGACATTACGCTCAATGAGTCCGAGGCGATACATGTTGATCAGCTTCAAGAACTCATTCATGGTCGTTCTGTTGGGCAAGAACTTCTTGACGCGCTCAAAGAAGGACAGAGCTTCCTGCGTCTCTTGCGCCGTACCGGTAGGAGGCAGAGGACCAGGCATCACGGGGGTCAGTGTAGGCTCAATGAGAGCCGTGCCAATATCGGCGCCGCGGTGCGAAAGCTTTGCTCTCTTGTTGGTGGCAGCTGCAGTGGTGGGAGGACCGCGGATGGAACTAGTGACCGCGGCCAACTCAACGGGAGCCGGCACGGGGGCAGGAGTCTGCTTGTCCTGGCGGGGGCGCTTCTTGTTCTCCTTGGTAGTGCTCGAAGGGGGTGCAAAGTTGCCAACGGGGGGCATTTTGGGGCCGTCGCGGGCGGTTTGACTAGGCGGTGTGGTCTGCACCGATGCGAGAGGCGCAGGTGTATCCTCGCTGGGGCGGCCACCGGCAGGGCGAGCGTGTGCTGCCGTCTCAGGCAGGAATTGCTTAAAGTCCTCGAGCAGGTCGGGCGCACCACTAAACAGGGTGGTAACCTGGCCATACACTTCCTGAATGGGCTTCTGTTCGCGCTGGTACGTCTGCAGGATTTCAAGGAACTGCTTGTAAATCTCGGGTTTGTCCTGGAAGCGGTTCTGTTGAGCGCAAAAAATAAAAGAAAAAGAAGAAAATATGGTTAGCATACAGATGTCGGACAAGAGAGCAGTAAAACAGAGGGTAAAAAAGTAAAAGACAAACAGAATGGGGCCGGGCAACGTCGGTGATGGAAGCCCATTTGTCAAGGTGACATATAAGTTATATGTGTCTGACAAACGGGACGAGAATATATGACATGTTGAACATATATAATTAAGAAGGGCAATTATTCGCTCACCTTGATTTTGTTGACGTAAGAAATGGCATGGTTGAACTCGACGGGACCGCGTTTCTCACCGCTGCCCTGCTGGGCAGAATTGCCGTTGGAACCAGCGCCAGGAGCAGGAGTGTGTGTGTTGCGCGGCACCGGGGCTTGTTGCGGAGGCTGGCCAGGAGGACCGCCGCTAGGACCGCCGTGGGGACCTCCCTGGTGTCCCCACAGGCTGTCGAACATGGACGGGCCTGCACTACCGTGACCGAACGAGCCACCGGGGCCCTGCGAGAATGGCTGGGCAGGGCCGCCATATGGAGCCTCGGGTCCCTCGACGCTGTGCTGGACGGGCTGCTGCTGTTGCTGGGGCTGCTGCTGGTGAGGCCACGAGCGAGGGTTCATGTGCATGGCGCCGCCGCCAGGACCGGAGGGTGCGTGAAGGCCGTCCTGTGGCACTGAGCGGCTTGCGCCGATGGAGTGTATGGTCGAGCCTGAGGGGGTAGTGACACGGATGCTGTTGGGGTTGTTTTCGAGGCCGCACTCAATACGGTAGCCGGGGGGGAGGAAAGTGTTAAAGCCTTGAATAAGGTTGGGGTGGCCAGCAAACAGGTCAGAGACACGGCTAATGACACCAGGAGTATCGATTCTAGTTTTGTTAGCAAGCTGCGCATAAGCTACCCATAGACCCTGGAGTGCGTATGGTCTTGTAGAGCAGTCTCGACATACGTCTGGCTTTTGAAGTCCTTCATAATATCGAGGAATCTGTTATATACGTCCGGCATTTCGTGGAACTGGACCTTGACTTGGTCAAGGTAGCTCAGAGCGTCCTATTGAGGTTAGTTATGTCTGGCGTCTGACGAGAAAGGGCATCTGTTGCCGTCAAACGTACGTTTAGGATGGGCTGTTGACCCTGGGCGGCTCCGGGAGGAGCGTTACCGCCGCCGCCGCCGCCACCGACCGCAGGCCCTTGAGCTGCAGGCCTCTGAGCTGCAGACCCTTGAGCTGCAGGCCTCTGAGCTGCGTGCGCCTGAGCTGCGTGCTCTTGAGCTGCTTGAGCTTGAGCTGCATGCAATTGGCCTGGATGCCCGTGACTTGTGTGGCCTGGACCCATGGAGCTTCCGCCGTAGTTCAAAGGCCCCTGGCCTCCCCGGAGTTCAGGCTGCAGAGGACCACCAAACCCAGGCGGAGGGCCAGAGCCGTTGGGGGGTCCTGAAGACCCGTTGTGCTGCTGCAACATGGAGTACATGGGCTGCTGCTGCTGCTGCTGCTGCTCCTGCATAGAGGGGTGTGGCCGGCCGGGCTCACCAGGGCCGTTGTGCATAGAAGGGGGCGGGCCGCCATAGCCGGAGGGAGGGCCCTGCTGGGGAGGAGGGCCGCCCATCTGCGGTGGTGGTGCGCCACCAGCACCCGCGCCGTGGTTGGCAAGCAGACCATTTGGGCTGTGGATCGCGCCAGATATGCGCGAGGCGACAGGCTGGTGGATGGGGATAGATCCGGCGGAGCTGTGATGCGGCGGCCCGCCAGGAGGGCCCTGCTGCTGCTGCTGCTGCGACTGCGAAGGCTGGGGGGGATACGGGTCCCGCGAATGGTCGCGCGGGTCGCGCTCACGTTCGCGATGGGCCATGGTATCGTCTTGGGAGTGCGGGTTATGTGGATTTTGTGGGTTGTGCGGAAAGGGTTGTTCGATGATCTGTTGCTGGAGAACGCGACTGGTACGCTGGGCGTCGAGGCCGCGATCTCTCTCTCGATCGCGAACGAAGCTGGGGCCGAGATGCGGAGGAGGAGCGTTGTTCATAACTCGCCGGCAGGAGAGGCCGAAGTATAGGGACGCATTTATGGGGGGGGCTCGTGTCGCGTAGTGATGGGTATAGTCTATATGGTGATGGCAGACAATGTTAGCGGCGTGGAACAGGACGCAGGGCGACGAAGTAGCCGAGGCTGCGCGAAAACATCACGATAAACAAAGATCAAACCAGGGGGGTGCAAGCTCTTGCGAGCGCAGACAAGCAAAAGAAACATGCAAAAAAGGAATCCACGAACCTATTGAAAGCTGCGCCGGCTGGTCCTGGATGGCTGAGATCAGCTATCGCGGACACAGGGTGTTGGGCGACGTGCGTTGTTTGCGCTTCGACGGGGGCTGTGTGCCCTGGATCTGCCGAAGATGGCGAGACGCGGTTTGAAGGTGGTGCAGACTGGTGCCAAAAGGGACCTGTTTAAGGGCAAGTGGCGTATTTGTATAGCATGTATGGGAAAATAGAAAGACTGCAGAACATGCTCCCAGGTTGTTTGGGGCAGAAAGGGCTGGTAGACGATGCAGAGTGAAGCAATGAAAACGGCGACTTTTGCGGCGCGAGAGGGCGAGGAGAGCGAAACAGCAGGCTATACTCAGCTTTGGCCCTTTCCCCCAATACTGGCGTCACGGCACAAAGGGGGAGGGATGGATTTTTTGCCGGCCCGACGCTGATAAGAGATAAGGCAGGGACGCTTGCGCTATCAGTCGTAGCGCCGGAAGCTATCGAGCGATAAGAGACGTAATAATACCACGTGACTTCGTATGGGACGAAACCGACGTTATCAATGTATGCTGATTAATCCTACGTCAGCAGTGTGACACACTCGATTTGAATATTAACATGCACAAAACATAAATAAAATTGACAATATAAAGAAAATGCGTGTATAGTTATAGTTTCTGAGTAAATCATTATGTACGCCTCCCAATGCCGATAAGTCAAGCTCGGCCTGAGCCGAAGCACCCATCCCAGGTCAACCCACCATCCATCATGGCAACCAAACCCAGTCGCAAGTGCAAAAGACAAAGCAAATCAAAGAAATGGAAGTGAAACAATGCAAGAAGTACTCAAGTCGCATAGTTGCGTACGCCCTTGATGATCCACTGAAGCAGTCAGTATTAAAGTCACATTAGTGGGAGGCAGCGGGCTGGGACTCACGACTTGGCCGTTGGCGACAGTGGAAGCAACGCTCGCGATTTCAATGTTGCCAGGTTGTAGCTAGAAAGTTAGTATGTGTGCGACTTCGTACATATGTACATAGCATGCCAAACATAGATAGCACTCACCAGACGCTTGCCGTCGGCTGTGGTCTCCCACCACATCTCGCCGTCGCCCACCAGCGCGTTGGCCTTGTAGTGCTCCGGCCACGGGCTGACCGGCACAATATGGGCCTCGACAAACCGCCGCAGGTTTTCCTGCGCCCGCTCTTGTCCGCCGGGGCCCTCGTATGCGTCTGCGCCCTGTGTGCGGTAGTCCTCCGGGTCTTCCCACGGCTTGCGCGGCAATGCCTCGATCGCCGAGTTGAGCGGCGCCAGCACGGTCGAGTTCTGTGTAATGTCGTCAAAGCGATTGGAGATGGTAGCAAAGTCGCGCGTGAAGCCAGCAAAAATATTGATGCTGCGATCGCGGCCCATGACGTCGGAGAGAATGATTGTGCCGGACTCGGGCTGCGAGCCGGGCTGGCTGGGATCGGTTGGCACGGGCGGGCCAGCCGGAGCTTGCGGAGGAGGGGGCGGCATTCCGAGCGGCTGCTGGCGGTGCCTCTGTAGGTCGGGTCTGCTGTTGATGTGGAAGTTCTGGGGAACCAGAAGCTGTGACGAGACGGCGATGCTCAGCGATGCAACGACAGGCAGATGAGCCAGTCTCATGATGCTAGGAAAGTATTGGAGCGAGAGGCGGGTTTTGAGATAATAATAGGAAGAGCCAGCTCTCAGGGAGTAGTCTATAGGATAGGGTATTAGGATAGCGATGAGAAGTTGCGTTGTCGATCGATGGGTGCTCGCATGAGTGTCGTCATGTGGAGCGGGGACGGATGATGTCAGGCAGCGTTTCATGGCAAGGCAATATGATGTCACGTGATGGCAAGTAAGAGTTGTGATTGTTATTCAAAATGTATTCTCGTTTTTCATCGGTAAATAGTTTTGCTCTATTTTTATTTTTGAAATCTTACTCGTCAATGGTAATTCCTCTTAGGTTCTATTTAATTTTAGTTTTGATTTTTAAATACCTTGATCGTATACTCTTTTTCAACCCGCCTTTTTATCACAAATTCAGACTGAAGTCAGAGATAAACCTAAATATATAAATCTTTTTGATAAGAGACGATAGTTAAAAACCTTGTTTGAAATTAGATATGAGCGGTGTTAGACACAATAGACTAAATTTTGCTACCAGCGCCAACCTGAATGGTGTTTATGCTGACCCGTTGAAACCCGTTGACATCCTTGGACGCCGTTGGCGATGCGTTTACTTTGGTGCAAGCCGGAGTGGTCAAGTAAAGAAAGTATCGAAATCCAATGCACAGTAATTACTGCCGGAAGATACGGAGGAATGGCAGCATGCGTGGGTAGGAGAATTCACAGCCGGCGGGCAATTCCGTTCCACCAGACTCTAGAGGCAGCTCACTCGAGGCTAGACGCGACAAAGGATCGATATATGACTCAAGGCCTTGACGTAGAAAAAGCCAAAACACTTCAGCAACATCATTTTGCGCCAATACAAATATACGCCGTCCACGACACCGCCTCCAAGCAGACAGGGAAACGGGGCATCGTCAACGTCGACGGAGCCGGGATTTTTGACCTCAAGGTCGGACCCGTCAGACTGGCTCGCAGAGAGCTGATGGCAAAGAATCAAGCACTCTCATTCGAGGAATTATTCCTGTGCCTGACGGAGAAATAGGGTGGATACTGTCGAGGCGGGAACTGCCTGGATTACATAAGCCGTTGCTACGGAGAAATTCACCTAGTTGGGCAAGAGTGAGGTGGAGGCCAAATGACTAAGCATTGCAGATGCTTCGATGCCACCAGCTTAGGCTCTCTCCCTTTCTACTTTGTATTTCAACGTCCTATGTCTGAATTGTACTTGATTATTCTATTTCTCCAGGTTTTCAAGTCGACAAATAGCCAGGAAATATCATGTGGATTTCCCCTCAAGTTTCCCCTCAAACACAAACACAATTTGCGTTTTAATACAAGTGCTTCGGTTGGATGCTTTGATTGAATTTGCGGAGACCCCGGACTTGTGTCGAGCTGATCGAGCTGATCGAGTTGAGTTGATCGAGCCGGGCTGGCATGTGAAAGACGAATGCAGCGCCTTGCAATGGTCATCCAACTGGACACTGGAACACTGCTGTGCAGGCTGAAGTCTAGGCTGCGACGAAACAGGAAAAACGGCCGCTTACAGCGTCTTTCTGGCGCTGTTAGTTCCTTCCTCTTTAGTCCTCACATACATTGTAGTTATTACACGCGCTGGAACCGAGAAGCGCAGTGGGTCCAGAAACGGCAAGAGGGGAACAGCCTGGGGTAAGATACTATGTAAGATATATACACAAGCATTTGCTACTTGCTATTTTGTTGAGATTTATGTTATTCGATTCGTACAGAGTAGATTTATCAATACTTACACTTGTTGCCTTTGTCAACAAAACCTGTCCATCATCAAAACAAGCCTTGAACGCCCAGCACGGCATAGGCCTGCTCGCTATATCATTGCGTTCTCGCTGTATCTTTGCGACCGGTCGCTCGTTCCCCAGGTCGCACTTGCCGTGAACAGGGCGTCCTTTTCGGGGCCATCGCTGCGTTTTGGGAAGGGGGGAAGGTGGGCCTCGGCTCAACAGACTCGTGCTCACAGATACAAGTGGTTGGCATACAGCGCTACTCGGCTGGCGTTGCAGCGGGCGCGAAGGTCGGGGTAAGTATCTTCTAATATCTATGTACTTGCATCGATAGTGCGATCAGTATATTAATAACTGCCTTATGTAGTACAGAGTATATGATACAAACATTAATGGCAGAAAACAGACTTACTTGAGCATATGTATCAACAAGGAAGGCACGCCTCAAAACTGGCCAGATAGCACAAGAAAGAGCCAAACAGGAAAGAACGATGCTTGGGAATACGACCACAGCCAAAACGCTGGCATGCGATGCAGCCGGTTGCAGCGAGGACGTCTGACAGTCTAGCAAGTCTGGGGTAAATGGCTACAAGTCTCAAACTGGCTGTTCGTTTACGGAGTACAGACCAGACTATCGCATTGCGACTGTTTGAGATAACACACGCTATAGCCGCTGTAATACAGTGGAAAGTGCGCTGACGAAATGGGAAACTACCTGTATCATCTACTAAAGGCTTCCCCAATTCGACCTCGGCAATGCGGGGCGTCCACCACGAATCAGCGTCTCAGTAGATCAGATTAGCTCCGCATTCTGGCGTGGTCCGTCGTCATGGATGAGCAAGTCACAGGTCGTGGTCAGGTCATGGTGAGAGCATCTTGGTATGTGCGTACCCCGACAGTGAGATTATGCCGGTCGCACTTGCCTGCACGGGCATGTGCGAGCCTGGAAAAATATCCTATCAACTACCTCTCTCAGAAGCACAAGCCAAAACCCGAAAACAGCAAGAGCACGGCTGGCTGCATGGCAGCGACAGCCCATGCCACGCTCCTGCCCTGTAGATGCAGTCCTGTAGTTGTAAGCCGCGACAGCTCCATCTGCTATGTACAGTAATACATACTCCTCCAGGGAGCCAGGTACTTTCCCCCTTGGGCTCCGCGGGCAAGCTTGTCAGCTTTCTCCAGCTTTTTGGTGCTCTCGCTTTCATTGACCTCGTTACATATTTCTTGGAGCCTGCCCTTCCTGTCCTTCTTCTTTCTTCCTTCCTTCTTCCCCTTTTATTCTCTTTCCTCCTTCCCTTTTCTCTCATTCCCTCCTTCTTCCTTCTTCTCACTCCATCTTCCATCTTCATCTCATCCTCCTTATCTTCCAAGGCTTCATCATCGCCACCTCGTCTTCTCCCACCGTCTTTCTTCCACACACTCCCACACACTCCCACATCTCACAATGGCCCCCAGAGCGATTGTTGTCGGCGGTGGTCGTAAGTTTTCCCCTGACATGTGATTGCAGCGCATCACCAAACGCCCAGTACAAACAGCTTCGGCTTCGGCGTCATCCCGTCGTCCAGCGTTTGGCTGCTCCAGTCGCCCAGCTGCAGCTGCAGCTGCATCTACATCAGACCATCCGCTAACATTTTCCCGTCTAGTGTCCGGCCTGAGTGCTGCGCACACAATCTACCTCGCCGGCGGCAACGTTGTCGTCCTCGACAAGCAGAGTAAGCATCCCCAACAAATTACTCCTGAATGCTGAATATTTCCGTGGTTCCGCTATTCTTCCGGATTCCGCATGGTGGTTTCATTCGTCTCCCGTTTCTGCATTTCTACGTTTCTGCATTTCTGCTCTGCACTTCTGCCATTTCCAATATTTCCACTTGGACGCATACTAACTACCCCAGGCTTCTTCGGCGGCAACTCCACAAAGGCTACCTCTGGTATCAATGGTGCCCTGACCCGCACACAGGTCGAGCTCGACATCAAGGACAGCGTCCAGCAATTCTACAACGACACACTCAAGTCTGCTCGCGACAAGGCCCGCCCTGACCTCATTCGTGTCCTCACATACAACTCGGCCTCCTCCATTGAGTGGCTGCAGGATGTCTTTGGCCTGGACTTGACCCTGGTCTCCCGTCTCGGGTAAGTTTTTATTTTATTTTATTTTATTTATTTTAAATTTATTCAGCACCCCTAGCCTATTGCCTACTTCAAGCCTAACACAATAGTGGCCACTCCCAGCCCCGAACTCACCGTGGCCACGACGCAAAGTTCCCCGGCATGGCCATCACCTATGCCCTGATGCAGCGCCTGGAGGAGCTCGCCGAGTCCGAGCCCGAGCGTGTTCAGATCATTAAGAAGGCCCGTGTCACAGGCCTCAAGAAGGATGGCAACCTGATCAGCGGTGTCACCTACGAGGTTAACGGCGAGTCTGCCTCGCTCAACGGACCCGTCGTCCTGGCCACTGGTGGTTACGCAGCCGATTTCACCGAGTCGTCGCTGCTTAAGAAGTTCCGTCCCGACACCTATGACCTGTCCACCACAAACGGTTCCCATGCTACTGGTGACGGCCAGAAGATGGTCATGGCCATTGGCGGTAACGGCATTGACCTTGACAAGGTCCAGGTCCACCCTACTGGCCTGGTCGACCCCAAGGACCCTACTGCCAAGACCAAGTTCCTGGCTGCCGAGGCCCTGCGTGGCGAGGGTGGCCTGCTGCTCAACGCCGATGGTGACCGGTTCTGTGACGAGCTCGGCCACCGTGACTACGTGTCCGGCATGATGTGGAAGGAGAAGGACAACGGCAAGTTCCCCATCCGCCTCATTCTCAACTCCAAGGCGTCCAACGTCCTGGACTTCCACACTCGGCACTACTCGGGCCGTGGCCTGATGAAGAAGATGACCGGCAAGGAGCTGGCCAAGGATATTGGCTGCACCCCCGAGCACCTGCAAAAGACCTTTAAGACATACAATGCCATTGGCGACGGCAAGGAGAAGGATCCCTGGGGCAAGAAGTTCTTCCACAACCTGCCCCTCGACATCAACGACGATTTCCACGTTGCCGTTATGGAGCCCGTTCTGCACTTCACCATGGGTGGTGTTGAGATCAACGACAAGGCCCAGGTCCTGAACCACGAGGAGAAGCCGTTTGACGGCCTGTACGCTTGTGGTGAGCTGGCGGGCGGTGTCCACGGTGCCAACCGTCTTGGTGGCTCATCTCTGCTGGGCTGTGTCGTATACGGCCGTGTTGCTGGTGACTCTGCCAGCAACTACCTGTTCCAGAAGGCCCTCAAGGCCTCCGGTACCAGCAGTGCTGCCCAGCGTCTGGGCCAGATCTCCCTTCACATCGACCCATCGCAGCCCGGCAAGATCTCCGTCGAGTGGGGCAACGGCCAGAAGGCCTCGTTCGCGTCCAACGACGACGACGACGACAGCGGTTCCGGCAGCAGCGGTTCCGGTGGTGGCTCAGGTGGCAACACTGTTGCCGCCGCCCCGGCTGCCAAGGCTGCTCCCAAGGCCTTTGAGATTCCTGAGAAGGAGTACAGCATGGATGAGATTGCCAAGCACAACACCAAGGAGGACCTGTGGGTGGTCGTCAAGGGTGTTGTCATGGACCTGACCAACTGGCTGGACGAGCACCCGGGCGGCCCGCAGGCCATCATGAACTTTATGGGCCGTGACGCCACTGAGGAGTTTGAGATGCTGCACGACGACGAGGTCATTCCCAAGTACGCGCCCAGCCAGGTCATTGGTCGGGTGGCAGGTGCTGAGCTCACGCTTGAGTTCTAAGCAAGTTTAGCATACAGCAGACTTGCATGAAAACGGCTTTGGGATTTGTGAGATACGATAGTTGGTTTTGGTGTATTTGAATTTGAATTTTGCTTTTTTTCTTCTCACTTTTTGTCTACTGCTCTATTTTGTAAATGCTTCTTCATATCCAATTTAGTTACTCTCTCAATTACTTTATTAATTATTGCAAAACGAAGCTTATGTCAGATTGTCTGTGAGAAGATGATCACTCAGTTGGCAAGAGCGGCCGAGCCGATGCATGGTGTACACGTGAGCCATTTGATGTATTACATGCAGGAACTGGCACTGAGTTCTTTCCCCGTGGAGATGTGCAGGACACACTTGTGACCCGCTTTCCACATTGCAGGTACAGGGAGGATACAACTGCCCAGCACGAGATAAGTGGCTGGAAGGCATCCTCCAACGCAAAAATGGCAGTAAGTATCGCGAATCCAGAGATGCCGGGCGAGAGCATGGGGGTCATAACGAGTGTACCGCCAACGCAGTGCAAACCAGTCTGGCTGTCGGCCATGCTCGACACATCTGCTGCCCGGACGAAGAAGCACCGTTACTTGTCATCCCAAAGCAACAGCTGCTGACACTGTCGAGGAGTCAGCAATAACTGCAAGATGAGCTACACAGAAGCTACAAGACTCTGGACACGCCGAGGGCTCGTGGGATGTGCAATCCTTGATAGGCATCACTGGCACCGTCTTGCCTACTGTCCGCTCAGAGGTCTAGAGTCAAGAGTCAAAGACAGTATCGCCACGATTGTTCCCCTGCGAAGGATACGCGACGTCCAGCTCGAGTAAAACAACCCTTCTTTCTTCTTGGATGGCAAAGACATGAGAGTATATCCGATGCATCTCACTACAAGGCGAACGGCGGAGCACTGCAATAGGCCTATACTTGTTGTTCGTGGGCTATCTCTACGGCGTTAAACGGTCTCTAGTCGAGTGTCGATATCCCTTTGAACTCCACGCCTTGGTAGTAGATACAGGGTCGTGTGGCGAGATCAACTTTTGCTTTATTCGAGTGAATAAAACCAGCCCTTTAGCTTGTTGATATCTCAGGCATGGCAAAGACTCCATGCCCGCGTTTTGCAGAAACGATATACGGGCTGCAAAGCTAAAGACGAGGCACTCCATGGACAGAAAACAAATCGTAGACATGCTATCAGTATGTTCTTTGACCACGAAGAGACAAATGCGAGGCGGCTTCAGCCGGGGCGACCTTTCTTGGGATAGAGACAGCATGTCAACATCGAAGACAATATGACGGTACTGGGAGATGGATTCTCGTCGTGTCGAGATGAGGACTTGCAGCCAAGAAGGATCACGTCCTGCCAAATGTGATCTAACTAGGTATCGAGTATCGACAGCTTTGCTTGTGAAGAGTCTACTTATTAGAGCCTACCTTTCACCGTACAAGTAGATGCTCAGCTGTTCTACTCTGATTTCCCCATGTGTCGTGATGCCGGCTGGCTTGGGACCGTCACCGTCCGGTGCTGTGCCGCATCGCAAACAAAACACGAAGCAGCTGCTTTGCAAAAACAGCCAAACCCTCAAATTGGAACACGCATCAGAGCAAGTATCTTTGTTCTACTGCTCTCATTATTATGGCTCCCCGTTGTTCATCGACATGATGATGGTGTGTACCAGGGGATCTCGGAGACAGGGGGGTATGGGAGCCGACCCCAGACGCAGGTAGCACGGAGTAAGGTGAGAGGCATAACGTCCGAGCGATGGTCTAACCCCGAAGAGAATGAGCAGGCTGACGACTACGAGTACTATGTAGACAACTGACAACCAAACCAAGAAACAACAATACTGCCGAGCGAGGTGAGGACTGCGACAGAAAGGAGGACCCCGAGAGGAGAAAGGAGGAGTGAGAAGAGCCGAGATCTGCATGAAGGAAAAAAAGACGTACCGCTGCATGATGCAAAAGGGAATCACCTCCGTGGCGTACTACTATGTATGTATGCAGTCAAAGTTTTTCGATGCACGACCCCAGACTGATCGAGGCCATTCTTGCTTCCAGTTTAGCTGGGGAGTTGCTAGAATGCAAAAAGTGCGTGAGAACGGAGGCGTTTTCTCTTGTTTCTATTTGCCTTTCCGGCCAATCTGTTCAACTGCGCGCCTCTTCTTCTCAAGTCCATAGTACATACATACCCCAACAGCAGATGGCGGAGCAAAGAGCGGTGAGCCAGGCTTGGGGTGTCGCTTTTTGCATCTTGCATCTTGCATCTTTATTTTATTTCAATCCCTTCTTCGTCTTTTATCCCCCGTGCTTTACGTCGACGTCGATGCCGGAGATGAGCATTACGTTTCTTCTCCCACGTTTCGATTGAGAGATCAACAGTGACATTGAGTCGTACCAGCCGACGAGAGCCGTCCAGACATGTGCATACGAGCCGCTGCCAAGACAGTGCCCTGTTGACGGACGGGTGTCACTTGGTGGTGGTGTAGTGAGGATTGATCGAGATAATAGAAGAGGAAATAGCGGCGCATGATGCTTGACGCCACGCACTGAGACATGGCCATATGACAGCATATATTGAGTGCAAAAACAAGCTGCCACGACATGGATACGAGCCCAGAGAGGGTTGAGATGCAAGCGATAGGGGAAAGGATGGAAGAGGAAAACGGCCTTGTCAAGAGGCTGAAGTGAAACAGGCCTCGTGAGTCAAGAGGACTCGAGTCGATAGCAGTCGAGACTCGACTCGGAGGGATGTCATCTGTTGTGTGCTGTATATTATACAGAAGTGGCAGGGATCGTCGATAATATTGGCACTTGATACCTGCTACTTGCTCCTGTCTTGCTGCAGCACGAGCTTTGGCCCAGTGGGCGTGCTCTGTTACTCTCGACTCTGCTACTCTGTTACACTCCGTAATAGAGTTTGGGCGGCGAACGGACATGGTGAGGCTCAGGGTGAAGCTACCACCAGGGAACCACTGGCCCGTCTGGGCCCACGATGAACTCAACACAGAGTAGTAAACAATGGAAATAATCGGCCAAGACGGGGCGATGGAGGGCATACCCGAGGATACGGAGGATTATTGACTGGAGACAGCGCGCTGGAGAGTGGAGAGTGGGGATGATGCAGCAACGATATAGATGTAGAAGAGGGGGAGAGTAGGCGCATGGTAGAGTGCTCGTACGAAAGGGTTGTTTGGGCAGCGAGCCGTAGCCGGAGCTCTGTACAGAGACGAACAGGCTGCTTCACGGTGGGCAGAGGGCAGACAGAGACAGACGACAGGGTCGGCATTTATATTTATTTATATTTATATTTATACTATGACAACCAAGGCGAGGCCAATCACGACCCTGAGCGTCTTACTTCCCTGGTGAATATAATGTATTACACGGCCAAGGGCTGCTCTAACCGCGGTGCCTCTCGTCACATCCATAGCGGGTTGCCCTTGCACCCGTTGAGCCTGTCTGCCGTCGTATTGGCAGTCACTGAGTATCTTACAATGCTGCTCTGTGCATACTCTGTACATAGTACTGCGTAGAGTGAGGCCCCTCCCCAGTTCCCCAGTTCTCTCCTCCTCCTTCCCTATTTCTCCCTGCGGACCTTGCCAGAAATGGCCCGTCAGTAATGCAGCCTGGCAAGCCTTCCTGTGAAAACGGGCCTTTCCCAGTAAACTACAGCACAAGGCTCCATTTGCACTACTCCCCTACTTTGCATGTGCTGTGCACTTACAATCATTTATCACGCATACCATAGTATACTTTGTATCTTAGTATGCAGTGGATAGAATGCAAATAAGTGAAAATTAAGTGAAAATCGAGTAAAATTCAAAGCAAGCGCCAAACAAGCTTCTTCGGTGCTCAGACGGCTGTCATGAACTTTGTTGCTGCGAGCTCTACTTTAGCCGTCTGTACAGTTGATGGCAGAGGCTGGGTCCGGGTTCGTTCTAAAGACAACCGTCGCACGTTTTATGCAGAGCGTCGTACAATGTCAGATGTGGTGATGTGAAACACGACACAGACCGTGAGAGTAAGAAATCCAAGGCTGTCGGTGGCCGAGCCGAAATCTGGCCGTATTACCTCGATACTTTTAGAATACTCTTAGCAACTGAATACTGCTGACGAACACCCTTGACTGTGTAGCTAACAACGATCGACTGGCTGCAGTTATGCACACAATGCACCTTGGTTTTATGACAAAAGACAAGAGGCAGCTTCAAGACCGATCGATCTACACAGAGCCACAGCAAAAAAGAAGGGGTAGAGTAGTAGAGTAATAGAGTTGTGGATAAATGCCAGTGATAAACAGCTTAACGGCGATGATCCTTGATGTGCATGAGGGGGAGGCTGTGGTACATGCTCTAGTGCACGACGTACAGCTTGCTGAGGGCACCTTTTGAAAACATAAGCGCAAGCAGAAGACAAAACTGTCCCGACCTTTACGAAATCAGCGTTGTCGAGGAAATCAAGATGAAGAGAAAATCAAAAGAAAACCAGACGATGCAAAAGACGGAGGGGGTCAGAGAGAGCGAGTGAAGGTCCACTGAAGGATCGAGACGCGGGAGACATTCGACGCTATCTTCTTTGGGACTAGCGTGGTCAGGAAAACGTTGCAGTACGTCGCAGTGTACCGCACGAGTAGCAATACTCGTACTCTCGCAGATACAAGTTGCTGTTGACTCTGTTGCTCTGAACTACATAGTATGTACGGAGTAGTTGCTCTTTTGAATCAATGGCCGCTGAAAAACATCAAAATACTGGCCCGAGAGACACCATGCTTATTGATGACATTGAACAATCGACAAGTTAGCATTAGGTAAACATTAGTCATCTTACACGCACATCGTATATATATAATCCATAGATTAGTCATCGTTCACAAAGGCCAGACAACAACAAGGCAAACACTCACATGGACCAAGTGTAAATAACATGTGCTATCAGTGCTCTACCCGCCGGTGCCAATACATCCGGTTTTCAGGCATGCGGTCTCTTTATTCTGCACCCGGCTGCACCTATTCGGGCTATACAATGCTTCATATAGGCCATATCAGCCACGGTGAGATGACTCTTCTCTGCAGGTTTTTGTTGTACATTGCACCTGGGTCTCCTCTTCCCTGCATATCTCTCGCTTTATGAATGACGCTCGGAATCAAGGGCCGCCAATTTGGCACGCTTCTCCGCGGCTCCTATTCGTACCCATATTCATATCGCGAGCCGTCGGATTCATCTGCCTCCGAATTTGGCTGCTCTTGGTTGCTCGTCTCGAGACTCTGCACAACACTGTAGACTCGGGCCTCCCAACTCTAGACAACCACCAGGTGAGACATGTCTAGCTGCAATGGCCTTTTGGACGTGCAGTGGCTGCCAGCTACAGTAGTGTCGTATGGCACGTAAGACCTCTGCTCGGCAGTGAGACCCGTGAGTCGACATTGCAAAATGAGGGGAAGCGCCAGCCACCGAGATAAGCCCACAGCGACAGAGTAGTCTTTACAGAGAAAACAGTACATATGTAGCTAGAAACAAAGCAAGCACGCTGGGGAAGAGGGGATACTGGTTGGCTGATAAACGAAACCGCGAGTGACAACCCCGGACAAGAAAGCTGGACAACACCCAGACACCAAGAGCACCAAGACACCAAGAGCACAAAAGGCCCAGCAGTGCCCAGAGAGCAGAGAATCGGAGCAGAGCACCGGCATGGCAGCAGACTGGCCATTCTCTCTACAGCTCGTTGTTGGCAACAGAGCATCACGACGACGGCGTGGACGCGAATAAGACCCAAGACCCAGGCGAAGGAGGCCATTCACTCACTAAACCGACAACGGTCCTTTTGAAAATGTGACATCTGGGGAACCGTTAGCAGTATTTTAGAGCATACAGTATTTTACAATTGTCCTTTTCTTTTGCCTTGTCTTTCGATTCTGTAGCTGTACAAAGTACTGTGTACAAAAGCGGATGCGCTAATAGCACCAAATATACAGCGAATAAAGCGCACTTGAAGGTACCCACTACTTCCGCTGGGCTGCGTCTCTCCGCCTTTTCCCTATTTTCCTTCTTCTTCTCTTGTGATTGATGGAGGACTCACTGCATACTGGATGCGTACTAGGCTAGCCTCCGCACTTGACTCTTTGGGGGCTAGGTGACACTACAAGCGCTCTGGCCCGGGGTTATGTCGTCGAGAGAACAAAATGAGAAATCAAAATGACAATAATACCCCGTACAAAGATGGGGCTCTCCGGTCCAGCGGGCCTATTACAGTGCGCAGCGCCCCACCATCACTCGTGCTTTCTGGCTCCCTTTCTTCTTCATCCAATGCTCTTTCCGTGTCTTTCCTTGAATATTGTAGCCATGCCACACCCCTGCCGCTGAAGTTCAGAGAACAATACGCCTTTAACCCTCTGTAATTACAGTGGGCCATTCATGTGCAGTGTGTAATACCCATCACCTGCATGACCCCAGCTTGGTTGATAAATTGCATGGTTTTTAGTGCACAACGCCAACATTGCACATTTTCCGGGGGAAGCAAGGGGATCATCTGATTAGTAGATATTACCGTAAGATACTTACTACTCGAGTACAGCTTTTAGCGAGCACTGCGCTACAGCACCTATCATAGAGTACTCCGTGCCCTTTCCTTTGATGGCCTTCACGTTGCCATTAGCCGGAGATCGCTCTTTCCCCAGTCTATCGTTCTTCTCGGCCACGCCCGTTGCGCTTTCCTATTATGGCGCTGTCAACTTGACATTCTCTGCCAATGTGTGACTCTTTCCGTTCTCTTTTGATATATATGTCTACCAAGCACATACTATGCTCTTCCCATCGTTCCTTCCGTTTATTGGTTACTCCGTGCGTAAAAGTACTATGTAATACATACTCTGTACTCATTCTCTCATTCTCTCTTGTCTACTCTACTGAATACGTCCTTCTCCTCCTTCGGGGCCAGACCCGCTTTTGTTTACCCACCCACCCACACCCACAAAACTGCACGCACCACCCCAAACTACACGCAAGACGCACCTGCCATAGTGAGTGTGTGTCCACTGCTAGCCGAGAGTCTTTTCCCTCCCCCCCATGGCTCCTTCCCCCTCGAGGCTGTAATAGCATTCTCGTGTTCTTGGTCCCTTCCCCCTTCCTTCCTCCAGTCTCTCCAGTCCTTCTCTCCAGACTCCTCATTCTCTCGCTTCTTGGA
The DNA here is from genome assembly GCA_022392935.1 of Ophiostoma cf. undulatum. Lineage (NCBI taxonomy): Eukaryota > Fungi > Ascomycota > Sordariomycetes > Ophiostomatales > Ophiostomataceae > Ophiostoma > Ophiostoma cf. undulatum. The sequence continues at coordinate 522,216 of JAKRGL010000051.1, read as the reverse complement.
TCCTCACACTCCCGATACCCTTGCTCGTGCCTTCCCCATACAATTGCCATTGCCCCGTCTCCTCTTTCTGTTTCCCTCTCTACCAGCAATACAGAGTACTTGCCATCTCTACCACTCTACACCCTTCTGTACCCGCCACACTCTCCACACTTTCGCTCACTCTTTTCTCTCCCTTCTTCCCACACTTTAACCTCTAGGCTTTCATTCAAGACTCCCGCACTCCCATAATACTCCCCGTCTCCATCGTCAACCTCTCCTTCTTACATCCACTTCTCATTCCTCACTTCCACTTCCACTTCCACTTCCGACATACATGCACATACACATACACATACATACATACAGCCTCGCCCCGACAGCTCGCTTTCGCCATGGACTGATTTGCGCCGTCAACTGATTTTGTCTTGTTTTGTGCTTCTCTGATTCTTATTCTCACCGTGTCGCCGGCTCTCATCTTCTCATCTTCTTATCACGGCCTATTCTTCTCTGGAAACTCGTGTCGATCACCAAACCGACTACAATAGGGACACATCAAATCTGGAGTAGTAGTTGTGCTATTCGCATCGGTCATTCTGTTTCGCCCGGAAGCCGCCGACAGCGACGACGACGACTTCTTCTTATTCGCAGTTTATTATTCAATCAGCCCGGGCCAGCAACGAGACATCACGCCAGTTGCAACGACAGTATCGACGATAAGACGGGTACCCGCGTCAACAGCCCGAGCCTCGTCACGCCACATCACCACCCGGCAACATCGAAACGGCAGCTGTGCTTTTACGCCCTCCGATGCGCACTCACCAGAATCGGGTCTTGACTTGAGCTTCGTCTAGACCACAGCATCATCGTTTGTAATACGAGCATAATCGTTTCTGGGCTATCGGCTTCAGCTGTCACCTGTCAACTTTCGACTTCCACAGCTCGGTTGCCACCAACAACAAGGCGTTGTACCATCTGCTGTGTCTTTGTCAACCGTCACCTTTCTGCTTTGGATACCGCGCCCGCAACACTCAAGGGCCACATCCATCTTCCCACCACATCTTCACCAGGCTGATCCGTTCGGTTTATTGACTGACTGATCCAACCAGCCTCTCCATTCACCATGGCGGTCTTTGCCATGGGATGGCGAAGGCCCGACAATATTGCTGGCTCGTCCGCACAGGCAATCATGGTCGGGTTCTTCGTCGCAACCGGCGGCCTCCTCTTCGGCTACGATACCGGCACCATCAACGGCATCCTTGCCATGGACTCTTTTCTCTACAAATTCGCTGGCGACGGCAAGACAAACCCCCTCACAGAACCAACACCAACACTCACAGTCAGCCAACAAGCAACCATCATCTCCATGCTTAGTGCTGGCACAGTCTTCGGTGCCCTATTTGCGGCCCCCTCGGGCGACCTTTGGGGCCGTCGGAAATCACTGATAGCGTCCATCGGCGTCTTCGTCTTTGGCGTCATCTTCCAGATCTGCTCAACCAACATTCCTATATTACTAGTAGGGCGGTATGTATATCCTAGGACAGTCGCTGCGTTGCCGTATCCTAAAGGGGGAAAATAATCTAACTGGGCTCTAGGTTCTTTGCCGGTGTTGGTGTAGGCACTGTGTCTGTCTTGGTGCCTCTCTACCAGTCTGAGATGGCACCCAAATGGATTCGCGGTACACTTGTGTGTGCCTATCAGCTATTCATCACGTTAGGATTGCTGGCCGCTTCCATCGTCAATATATTAACCTACAAGATGCACGGCTCTGCTGCATATCGCATCCCCATGGGCCTGCAACTGAGCTGGGCCTGCATTCTCTCTCTGGGTCTGCTTGTGCTCCCAGAAACACCACGCTACCTGGTGAAGCGTGGCCAGAAAGAAGCTGCAGCACTGTCGCTCAGTCGGTTGCGGCGTCTCGATATCACACACCCAGCCCTCATCGAAGAGCTGGCCGAGATCATTGCAAACCACGAGTACGAACTGGCCCTCGGCCCGGACACGTACAAGGATATCTTTTTCGGCTCGCCACACCTGGGCCGGCGCACCCTCACGGGCTGTTGCTTACAGGTCCTTCAGCAGCTGACAGGTATCAACTTTATCATGTACTACGGTACCACCTTTTTTCGCCAAGCCGGACTCGGCAACGCCTTTTCAGTCTCGCTGATTATTAACGTCGTCAATGTCGTGTCGACCATCCCGGGCCTGTTCGTGGTCGAGTCTTGGGGCCGGCGTAATCTGCTGATGATTGGTGCCGCCGGTATGGGCGTTTGCCAAATACTCATTGCGGCCTTTGCTACGGCGGCCCCTGTCACCATGGCCCAAACATCGATGCAGATCCTGGTCATATTCATTTCCATCTACATCTTCTTCTTTGCAGCTTCTTGGGGCCCCGTCACATGGGTTGTGACGTCCGAGATCTTCCCGCTCAAAGTTCGTGCAAAGTCCATGTCTATCTCTACGGCGGCGAACTGGGTGTTGAACTTTGGCATTGCCTACGGCTCGCCTTTCATGGCAGGCGAGGGCAAGGGCTCTGCACAGCTGGGCACGCGCGTTTTCTTTGTGTGGGGCTCTTTCTGCATTGTTGCCGCCGTGTTTGTCTACTTTATGATCTATGAGACGAGCAAAATCAGTCTGGAGCAGATTGATGAGATGTACGAGCGGGTGCCTCATGCATGGAATAGCAAGTCGTTTGAGCCCAGCTGGAGTTTCCAGCAGATGCGCGACTTCGGCTTCTCCGAGAGTGGCATCCCAGGCGAAGAAGCAGCAGACGGTTCCAGCCAGCGGTCTGGTGACAGCCTAGATGGCCACACAGGCCCGCCGCCACAGTACACACCCCATGCACCTGCAGCAAGTGCTGCAGCAGCGGCAACGGCGGCAGGGACCACCACACCTCCAGCATCAACCCATGCCTCCTCTACAATAGCGCCATATAACAATGGCCGGAATCGACCACGAGCACGCCAACAACAAGCGCCCACCTCAGCAGCAGCACGCCCCGACACAAACAGCAGAGGGACAGTGACATCGGCTGCACCATCATCGACCATATCATCAGCAGCATCAACATCGGCGTCGTCGTCGTCATCTGTAGCTGACAACAAGATGCTGGCAATGATGGGCAATGTCGATCTGTCGTACTAGTTCCTTTCCTCGCTGTGCTGTTATATCACTGTCGACCATACCCCCTTACGCCTAATACTTGCTTTTCATTATTCACTACAACCAAGCGTGCTGTTTCTCTATTTGTTTATTATTTCTTTGCTTCATACGTTTTACGGGCTTCACTATCGGACTTGGGGGTTTTATTGCTCATACTCGGGACCGGCGAAACACAAAAAATATCATGTGTCTTTTTGATATCACCAGGGGTTATTTTCTCTATTTTGGGCTATTTTGGGTTATCTTGGGCTATTCTACGAGTTGTATTTTTGTTTCTGATTTTTCTTGCTTTATCTTTCTGTTTATATGCGACCATTTACGAACATACCCGATATTCGATATTTGCTACCGTCAATGAGTTGGTTGTTTTCTGGCCCCTTTTATTTCATATTCCCCCTATTGGTTTCACTTTCATGTTTGCATATCTCCAAGGCTTGGATATTAACGTTGCCTTTACGTTGCTTATGTTATACTATATCATCACAACTATCAATTACTTTCTATTATCTATTGTCTATTATCATTACCAGTCATTGTCTGTTTGGTGTTTATTGCTTGCTCATTTTATTGGGTTACTTGTGCTGTGGCAATGGTATGTCGGCACCAGGAGTCAGCAGGACAGTCTCGAAGAGAAGAACAAAAAGAGCAAGAAATCGCTTTCCAGCCATGTCCCCTCATCGGAAGGCCATTTTGATACCGCAACGACACGACAACACATCGCCACCCAAGGCGGGCAGTATCACGGAGCAGACGTATCAGTGGCCATCAGTACCTCCTTCCCTCCTACGCCTACGCCACGGCTATGTCACTGCTACGGCACCAGTGCACCAAGATTGCCCTCGCCGGCTCTCTCGCACAATTCTTTAAGACTATTCACACCCCTACCCTCCTGCTCCGTCTATCACTACTCGTATCTTGTTTTGGCCTTTCATTAGTTTTTATTTTGAATGTTGAGGGCTTTCTGGGCATCTTGGATTATTGAGCTACATACTACAATAAACCCGATTTTTGTTATCAAGCATGCACTCTTGCCTCTTGCTGTTTGTTTTGCCTCTGCCTCTGCCTCTGACAGCTTCTGTCTATCCTTGAGCACCGAGATCGACAGCTCCTGGTACGAAAACGGAAAAACTCGCCCGCTGTCTGCTACCGATGGCATGATCTGGGGGATGCTGCACTGCACGTACGGCTATTCCGGCATTTTTCTTCCCCGTGCTGTATCTGCATCGCAAGCCTGGGAGCTATTGAGGAATATTGAAAAAATCTACCACCGTCAGGGTCTTTTGGCTCGTATGGTCGGTACAGCATCGCTTGCAATGGCCAATGGGTGCCCTGATTGCGGTGCAACTGCGGCCGCTATGCCGGCAATGGCAATGGACGGATGCTAGTGCATGTGCTTTTTTTTTAAAAAAAAAAAACTTTGATTTCAAGAAAGATGACAGACACATATTTGTCTTGCACACTTGGCAGCGAAGACCTTTCTGCCACGGATCGCCAAGTCCGTGTCTCTGGAGTCCACAGGACATGATCACCAGTATTCTCCGGGGTGCTAGGAAACAAGACGAGATGGGATGCCTACTGCCGCGACTGGCAGGGCCATGGCGAGTCCTAGGCTCTAGATGGTCTATATTAGGTCAGATTCTAGATAAATCACCAATTTATCGACAGCCGCCTAATCCACGACCCCCCAAGGATGACTTCGGGCCGCCTCTGAGCTCTAGCCCAGTCAGATTCAGTCCATTATCGTGGCTTGACCCCATTAAACGGGCCTATATGGTATGATGGTGCATGGAGGGAGGGGGTGTATTTACGGGTGCGTTGTACAATGACCTCGATCGAGTCTTTGCTGGCTCGTGGTGTCCTCTACAGATTGCCCCCTCCGGTGTATAGGTACAGCTCTGCTGCAGGCACTCTTATTTTGCTTATCTGCACGAGTCTGCATATCGGCTCTTTTATCAACCTGGTTCGGGACGATTCCAGGGTGGTATGTCTGTTGGACATGTACGAGTACATGGTAGGAGTTGTGAAGCATATCGTGGACTCTCTCTCGCCTTTGACTCCTCTTGGACTCCTTCATAAGTCTAATGCACGTCCACCAGCCACCCAGCCCGCTACCCCAACTCCTCCAGACCATACATAGTATCTTGCTTGAACAAACCTTGCTTTATTATACTTTCTACTCTCTGTCTCGCTTGCACACGCTTCTGCGCTCATCGGTCCTATTCTTAGCCTATTTGCGTACTTCTATTTTGCTAGATAAACCAGGCTGTGCACGCCTTTGCAATATCTACAAGGCTATATGCGAGGTAGTGGCCTGCAGGAAGGCCTCATATATGTCATATCTCGCTACCAGAGAGCATACCTTGACCGATTGTGGCCCCTGTTCACACCACCTCGCTGGCCTGTCTTTTGCTTTTCGGCATTATCTATGCTTATATGTTTATCTTTGATTTGACGCATCACCACTACTGAGCGGCCTTTCTGCGTTCTTTCAGCGCCCAATCTTGGGTCCGCAGACATACAACCAGGGCCGAGTCAAAACCGCTGTTCCAACCTTCTACTCTGTAGGTCTCCTGCGCCGTATGTATGCGTGTGCCGCCCCCGGATTCTGTCCTGGCCTCATTATTCCCTTACCCCAGATTCTCCTGCTTCGATCGCCGCACTCATGATGTATTCCTACCGCTACGTAGGCATCACCATATTTTGCATTATGTGGTAGACTCTCTACTCGTCTAAACGCGATGGGTAATCTAGCTGGGCTGAACAGGCTGACAGCCACTGGTGCCTGGCCATGTGTTGTGCATACTGTAGCTAAATGCCCCGTGCACATCTTATTGCCATTGTGTGATTTGCTGCCCCCTACTTACATTGGCTCTGATCTATGGTTGACTCGGTGTCAAACACTTGAACCGTGCTCCTACCGTCTACCCGAAGTGCGGCGCTCTGGGGATTAATGAGGGGACTAATGAGGGGACTAATGAGGGGATTAATGACGGGGATTAATGACGGACTATCGCCTCCAGGGGGGCAAGCAGCGAACCGCAGCGAGCCTCAAAAGGCTCTACCCAGTCAAGATGTGACAGCCATGGTGACCGTGATGACGATGCATATTCACATGGAAACCAGTCCTGGCCTCGATTTGATATGCATGATGCAGGTATTCGGCGTGACGTTTTTGCATAAGTACAAGCAGCCTGTACTCACACAGCACTTGGATGCTACTACATACATATGTACTCAGATGCTGCATCAAGCCCCCATTCGAGTATATCCGTCAAAACGACGCTCTCCACGATGCCCGACTTTGTGCATTATCCTTCGGTGCCGGCCGACCATGTAGGTTCTTTGCTCTTCGTCTTTTTCTCATTTCCTAGCCCTAGGTATTCATATCTTTACGACACTCTATAGCTACAATAGACATCGTAGTACACAGTAGACAGCATCGGACCTGGGCAGACTGGCATGTGTACCTTGGTGGAGGCCAATTGGAGAGTGTGGGTGTAAGTGGACAAAAGTGGAGCATCCCCTCCTTTTCTGATCGGCCCTTTGTTTAAAATTAATATTTAATTTAATTATATTCCCTTAACCCCACCTCCGTACCCCAGTCACGCTTGTGTTCCCCATGGGCTACGAGGGTTTTACGCTTATTTGCCTATTCAACTATATACAGTAATGGGAAATAACCGGTTCTTTTCATTTCCTTCGTAGAGTTTTTTCTGATATAGCCCCGCTGTTTTTCTCGTTGATTTTTTTTGTGCACAAACATGGCACCCAAGAGTGCCTGGAACCTTCCGGCCTCTCCAACAGTGCCTACCCCATACATCTCCATCTGCGGGGTAGCAGTGCTGAGTTGGAAAGAGGTCATCAGCGCCTTCCTTGTGCTTGGAATCAACCGGCTTGCCTTGCAGGTAAATAACTTAGTCATCAAGCTTGAATTCCTTAAGTAGATCGTCTCGTGGTTGCGCATGGTTGACAGAATTTTACCAACCGTCTGCTACGCCACGTCCTTCTTCGGTTTTTTACCTTGTCTCGTCGGGTCATATGATCTGCTATGCTGTTGGACACGCACTTGCATCACAGCCAACACAACAATTACTATGTACTTGCTGCAAGCATCTGCTGGCATCAAAGCATTGACGGGGCAATCATGTGCCGCCAAGTTGTTTCTCTACTATGCTTAAATCGCAATACAGAGTAAATGCTGCAGGTCGGATCTCGCAACGGCCCCGGCCCCGGACTCAAGCATCGGCCTATATCCGCCATCACCAGGCTTGTTTTGTCCATCCCATCCGAGCTTAGAGTCTAGAGCTATCTGTTCTTTTTCTACTCGGAACACCCTATTCATCTATCAGTTTTTCATTTCTCAATTTGTGGATTACTATTTCTACTTGCGACTTGCCAACCTGACAGGCCTTGTTTAGTGTGCAAAGCCAATCGACTTGGCTTACGAAATGTTTTCTCGGAAGCATCCGAGCATAAGAAGGACAACAGGAACCAAGCAAACGACTATCAGAGTACTATTACATACTATATAGTAAGATATGGGAGGAGCAGGCTCAACAACTCTTACCATGCTATCCCAAAGTGGCCCTGCCGCCGTTGTAACATGCTTGTCCACGGAGAGTATCTCGTGATGGATCGGCACTCGCAGTGGAGCATGCCCACGCCGTCTCGGCGGTTCTATTCAATTGCTTCTTTAGAGCGTGGAGTGTTGTGCTATGAGCTGCTATGAGCCACTTTACTCCGTAGAGTTTCCTGTTGTCTCTCGCGCTTTTGTTGGCCTCCAACTTCTTTGACTATTTTCGCTGCGACTCCCCATACTCCGTACAACGTAGAGCCATGCCCGTGGGGGTAGTGGCATTTCCCCAGGTCATAGGATCAAGAAGCAAAGCTCTGCATAAATCGGGAGGATTATCGAGTCTGGCCAAAGCTACCGATTTTACACAAAAATAAAACAACAAGAAACATCCCACCATTCCACAAGCACATCGGCTGGGGCTGCGCTTTTGTCTTTTGCAATTGCTGTGCCACTACTCAACCCTTGCTTTACTTCGGCCTCGGTCTGTGCCTCGCGTCAACAGGCAAGCAGCGAGACATTCCAAGCAGTTATTCCCGTGGGATAGTCATGGCCGACGTGGATGGTCAGCTGGGATCACGGCCATACAGATGCTAATTTAAACCCGCCCGCTGCAGGTGTGATTAGTATCACGGTAGTAATGTGTGCTTAATAAACCCCCAAAACCAGAGCATTTTATTACACGGAAAACATGTCTGCTGCATCGACATCATCACACCGTACAGAGTATTCACAATCAGAGTGTTGGCGCTAATGCCACGGCCGCGTATTACATAAGACGTCGTCGTCTGAGACGCATGCGCGAGAGACGGCTCAGGATCGTGCCTTCCCTGTGCAATTTAAACTCTGTCTTACTCATCTTATCGTGCAGTCATCGACAGAGTCTAGCCGACGATTCTGCCGCAGGGATTGGAACAGGCAAGAGTGAGAATTGGGCATAGCACGAAGAAAGAGCGGCCGAGTCACCACTGCAGCAGCTCCGACTTGGCAGCCGCGACCAACACCTAAACCTCAAAAACGGCTAAAAAAAAACCTAAAATCGACTAAAAACGACCAGGGATCGTCGTTCATAGTTTGCGCAGAGGGTCGCTCTTTCCCCATTCCTTTAATTTCTTTTCCGCGAGCATTACAGTAGGGCAGGCACAGCTGGATTAAAATAATCATTAAAGCAATTAATGGCAGCTGCAGAATAACTAGAATAATACAGACACAATGATGGGGAACCGCTCCACATCTCCTTCTCCATGCTCCATACTTCCCCGTAGTTACTTTGTAGCTTCACGAACCTAGCTCCCACGACAGACCACCAGCCAGCAGTCAAAGCACAGTCAGATGCCCGCTGCTATGCGTTCTTTGTCTATTGAGAGCAGTCATGAACTTGGAAAGGAATCAACACGATAGAAGTAGGTGAGTTGCAAGGAAGTCCGGGCCAACAGGCGGCGAGAAGAGGAAAAAGACGGGAGACAAAAGAAAAGAAAAAAAAGAAAAGAAAAGAAAATAGAAAATAGAAAAAAAGAAAGACAACAAGAAGAAAGAAAGGAAATAGAGAAAGAGAAAGAGGAAGAATGACGACTGACAAAGCCAGACATCGAGATACCCCGGTCTTTGTGCCGCCACAGCTGCAGTGCTGGCCGAGCTTAAATACCAGCCGTCTGGCCCTCTCTGGCATCGGCTGGATTCGATCTGCATCTCACGACAATCTCTTGCCAATCTCTTGACGGTCTCTGGACAGTCTCTTGCCAATCTCCTGCCAATCTCGTGACTCTGCTTGCCGGTCGTGCTATATGGCCAGCTCCCAGTGAGACTTGATCTACTGTCACCCCCTCTCCTGCACCACCCCATCTAGCCTGCTTCCCTCCACGATGGCTGCAATGGCAAAGGCTGTCGCGGCTGCTGCCATGCTGGCCGTCCCGGCGCTGGCTGCATCTGCCACTGCCTCCACCACCGCCACCTCCGAGCGCGCCATCTTCACCGTGCCTGCTGCTGCCGACGTGGGCCAGAACCTGCTGCCCTGGGTCATCGACCCTGCGGCCAAGGACCCCCAGGCGCTGTGCCCCGGCTACAAGGCCACGATCGTGACCGGCGGCAAGCGTGGCGACAGCTCCGGCTCGGCCGTGGGCACCTCGTTCACTGCTGACCTTGACCTCGCCGGCACTGCCTGCAACGTCTTTGGTAACGATGTCGAGCACCTCACTCTGACTGTCGACTACCAGACCTCGGACCGTCTGCACGTCGGCATTGTGCCCCGCTACCTCGGCGCCGAGAACACCACCTGGTTCGTCCTGCCCGAGGAGCTGGTCCCCAAGCCCTCTGGCAGTGCTACTCTGTCTGTCTCAGCTGCTGCTGCCACCCCGACCACCACCAAGAAGATCTCCGCCAAGGAGAGACGCACCGGCTCCACCAAGCCCGGCAGCGGCTCGTCGTCGGAGTCTGACCTCGTCTTCTCCTGGTCCAACTCCCCCTCCTTTGGCTTCACCGTGACCCGCAAGTCGTCCGGTGATGTTCTCTTCTCCACTGCTGGCAAGAAGCTCGTCTTTGAGGACCAGTTCATTGAGTTTGTTTCGCCTCTGCCCGAGAACTACAACCTCTACGGCCTGGGCGAGGTCATCCACGGCTTCCGCCTCGGCAACAACCTCACCCGTACCATCTACGCTGCTGATGTCGGCGACACCATTGATGCCAACATCTACGGCCACCACCCCTTCTACCTGGACACCCGCTACTACGACAAGGCCACCGGCAAGTACGTCGCCGACGCCGTCGACGCCTCCACCGGCAAGTCTACCTGCAAGGCCACTGGCTCGTACACGTCGTCCACCCACGGTGTCTTCCTCCGCAACGCCCACCCCCAGGAGATCGTGTTGACTGCTGAGGGCATCACCTGGCGCACAATTGGTGGCAGCATTGACCTGTACTTCTACTCCGGCCCCAGCGCCCCCGACGTCATGCAGTCCTACCACCAGACCACAACCGGCCTGCCCGCTATGCAGCAGTACTTTACCTTTGGGTACCACCAGAGCCGCTGGGGTTACAGAAACTGGACTCAACTGCAGGAGATTGTCGACAACTTCAAGGCTGCCAACATTCCCCTCGAGACCATCTGGAGTGAGTTCATCCTGACCTAATGAATCCGATTATGTACCGAAAGCCATACTAACAAAACAGCCGACATCGACTACATGAACCAGTACCGTGACTTTGAGAACGACAACAACACCTTTAGCTACGAGGAGGGTGCCGAGTTCCTGGCCAAGCTCCACGCCAACGGCCAGCACTACGTCCCCATCGTCGACTCGGCCATCTACGCCCCCAACCCGGAGAATGCCAGCGATGCCTACCCTCCCTATGACCGCGGTGTCGCCGCTGATGCTTTCATGCTCAACCCTGATGGCTCTCTCTACATTGGTGAGGTCTGGCCCGGCTACACCGTCTTCCCCGACTGGGTCGGCGCCGTTATGAACGGCACTGGTGCCTTCAAGTGGTGGGCAAACGAGTTTGTCGAGTACTACAAGAACATTGCCTTTGATGGTATCTGGATCGACATGTCCGAGGTCTCCTCCTTCTGTGTTGGCTCCTGCGGCAGCAACAACCTGACCCTGAACCCCGTCCACCCCGGCTTCCAGCTGCCCGGCGAGCCCGGCAACCTTGTTACCGGTTACCCCGAGGGCTTCAACAGCACCAACAGCACCGAGGCCGCCTCTGCCTCGTCTGTTTTGTCTGCCCAGGCCACCCCCACTCCCGTTTCCAACAGCACGTCCACCACGTCCACCTCGACTGAGTACCTGCGCACTACGCCCACTGCTGGTGGCCGTGACATCAACTACCCGCCGTACGTCATCAACAACAACCAAGGCATTGACCTGGCTGTCCACGCCGTGAGCCCCAACGCTACACACCACGGCGGCTTCCTCGAGTACGACACCCACAACCTGTTTGGCCACCAGATCCTCAACGCCACCTACCACGCTCTGCTGGCCGCCATGCCCGAGAAGCGTCCCTTTATCATCGGTCGCTCGACCTTTGCCGGCTCCGGCAAGTGGGCTGGTCACTGGGGTGGTGACAACACCAGTCTGTGGGCCTACATGGTCTTCTCCATCTCGCAGGCCTTGTCCTTCTCCGTCTTTGGTGTGCCCATGTTCGGCGTCGATACTTGCGGCTTCAACGGCAACACTGACATGGAGCTCTGCTCTCGCTGGATGCAGCTGTCTGCCTTCTTCCCCTTCTACCGCAACCACAACGTCCTGGCTGCCATTTCCCAGGAGCCGTATGTCTGGAGCAACGTTGCTGAGGCCTCGCGCACTGCCATGGCCATCCGCTACAGTCTGCTGCCTTACATGTACACCCTGTTCGCCGAGGCTCACAGCACCGGCTCTACTGTCATGCGCGCTCTGGCCTGGGAGTTCCCCAACGAGCCCTGGCTGGCCAACGCCGACCACCAGTTCCTGCTGGGTCCTGCTCTGCTGGTCACTCCTGTTCTTGAGCAGGGTGCCACTTCCGTCAACGGTGTCTTCCCTGGCGCTGAGAGCAACACGCTGTGGTACGACTGGTACAACCAGACTGCCGTGGACAAGTCTTGGCTGGCTGCCGGCAAGAACGCCACTATCGAGGCCCCTCTCGGCCACATTCCCGTGTACGTCCGTGGTGGCTACGTTCTTCCCCTGCAGCAGCCCGGCATGACCACCCAGGAGTCGCGCGCAAACCCCTGGAACGTTCTGGCTGCTCTGGACAGCACCGGTGCCGCTTCGGGCGAGCTGTACCTGGACGACGGCGAGAGTGTCACTCCTGCCACCTCGAGCTGGGTCGAACTCTCTGCCTCGTCGGGCTCCCTCGTTGCCACTCCCCAGGGCAACTACTCGCCCGACTCGCCGCCGGCTCTGGCCAACGTCACCGTTCTCGGTGTTGCCCACAAGCCCAGAAGCGTCTCCTTCAACGGTGCCGCCCTGGACAGCAGTGACTGGACTTATGCCTCTGAGCGCCTGCACGTCACCGGCCTCGACGCTAAGACGAGCAGCGGTGCCTGGGACAGCAAGTGGACTGTGTCCTGGAAGTAAATTTGCCTGGTTGTCGGCTAAAGCCCACAACGAACGGGGAGTATTGGTGGGAAAGAAAATGCGTTAAAAGTTAAAAAAGAAAACGGAGACTTTTTAGTGGTAAAGATGTCGGAGTTTTCCTCTTTTTTTGGTTAATTATCAAGGGGCTTACATGGCTATCCTTTCGCTTCTCGTACATACTTATTTATCTTCTATTCAAATTTAATCCGTATTGTTTAATAATCATTTTGAACTTCGAATGCGTATCGTGACAGTAATTTTATTACATTGTGATAACTCCCTTATCTTACAAGCCTGTACTGCTTAAAATCCATACCAGTTCCATGCCATTTTCCAGAATATAGAACATCTATATACTAAAGAAGGCTGTCGTTCTGCCGCCGCAGCTCGTCCCGGAACGCATTGCCCGAAGATGCACCCTCACCCTGTGCCATCCGTCGCCGCGTCTCACTGCTGAAGTGGTCCTCCGTGGGCGTTCCAGCCAGGCTGCCCAGCGCATCGCTGTCGCGGCGAGGCCGCTCTGGTGTAGCCCAGTCGTCGTCGGGCAGATCGAGCGTAGGATGGGCTCTCGACTTGCTGCTCTTGTGGTACTCGTTCTGGTGTCTGGCTTCGGCTTCGGTCGGCGAGTCCTTGTACTGGGTCGACCGCGACATGCCATAGTCGTCGTAGTCTTCATCGTCGTCATGGCTGCTGCTGCCGCCACTGCGGTCGCCCCGGCTCTGCAGAAGAATGGCATCCTTACTGTCCAGGTTGACAGCGCCCGTCCGCTGCCGGCGTGACCGTCCAACACCGTAGCCCTTTCTGTTGAAGCGCGAGCGCGGCCGGATGCTGGCAATGTCAATGTGGCGATGACTCTTGTTGTAGTAGCAGGTGCCGAGCACCATGACAACGACAAACAAGAAAACAGCCGGCAGGCCAATGTAGAGAGCAGCGCCCTCGGGGAGTTCAGCAGGCGCCTGGCGGTAGGGCTCCTTCTTGGCAACACGGACAATTGGGCCCTGGACATGCGTGCTGCTGTTGCCACCGGAGAGGTAGGACATGGAGATGCTGACGTTGACACCCTTGGACGTGGCGCCGGTCAGCAGGGCCTTGTCCACGCTCCATGCGTAAAAGGACCAGGCCGAAGCGAGAGAGTTGGACTGGAACGCCTGGGTAGTGACTTCGCCGGTCGATTCGTTGTAGAGGTTGCCGGTCAGGATAACGGTCGAGTTGGGGTATGACGAGAAGAACTTGGTGTCCCAGGTGACTGTCCTGTTAGTATACTATAATCTCGTTGTTCAGTGCTCTTCAAGACTCAGTGGACTGACTATAGTAGGTCTCGCCCGGGTTGAGAGTGCTGTGGTCCGAGGGTGCACAAAAAGGTGCCAGGGAGCCGTTGACATTGGAGCACACGGGGAATGAGCCGGCGCCATTGGTAGCAGTTGCCTCGGGTTGTGCGGTCGTCGTGGCTGTGCCGGATGTGGTAGGCGAGGCATCGGCCACGGTTGGAACGCCGCTGACTGTCGTCAGGACAGGCGTTACCGTCTTGGCAATGCCGTCAGAGCCGACTGTGATCCAGGCGTCGGTGTTGTAAGTCGAGGATGTCGTGGCATCTGCCGGGGCGGCCACGGCTACCGGTGTGGGCGAAGCGTGGACTGCACCAGCCGCAGCCAGCAGCACCGCTAGCAGACGATGCGAGAACATTGTGTAGTTGAAGAGGTGAATAGAAGTGGTCGTCGAGGTTGATGGAAGTCGATGGAGGTCGATGGGAGTCGAGTCAAGCGGCGCGCGCTCGTAAAGAAAGGATGCCGATATGTATACAAATGGGACGCTGAGAGTACAAGAGCCACGGCTGGGGCTCTCCGGTGGTGATTGAGGGACTTGGAAGAGTCAATGGTGCAAGAAAGAAAGAGAGGCTGCAAAGATACTCGTTGGATCGAAGCGAATCGGGCCAACGACAATGCTGATGAGTTTTCACCAACGAAGCAAAGAGCGCGCGAGTAAATGCCAGCGGGACTAAACGAGTGTAGAGAGAGTAAAGGGATAACCAAACGAGCGTCGTGTAAAAGGGCGTGAAGAGAGACAACAGGACGGGAAGACGAGGAGGCAAAAAGACAGGAGGAAGAAGACGCGACTGTTGCTTGATTACTTAATTACTCAATTAGGGAAGGAGCCACCCCACAGAGCCACACCTTCCCGAGCATTCCTCGATCCTTCCTTCCTTGGATGATCGGAACGCGGCATTGCACTACGGGGCCCACTCAGCGCCTTCCTTTTTGGTGTTTTAATTAATTTACTTTATGCCTCGTGGCCATCGTCGTGCAGTATGTACAGTTATCGTGCCATCGTACCTACCTGAATACATTGCAGACGTGGATGACATAATGCAGGTGACGAAGATGATGAGTAATGATAATAACCCCTGGAATTAACGAATGCAAATCAACCATGTGTAAAACCTATAAACAAAAATAGACAGAAAATTAACAGCCAACTTAAAAACTATATGTACAAGATCCTTTTATGCACCATTATCAAATGAAAATCACAGAACAAGACCGCTTTTGTCTACCACTCAAGCACAACCCTCCAGCTCTCCCTCTAGTGCTTGGACTTCTTCCGCTTCTTGTCCTTCTCGCCATAGACCTTCTCGTACTCCTCGGCCACAGTCGTGTCGCCCTTGCGCTTGACCGCAGATGTGGACTTGGTGCTCTTGATGCTCACGGTTGTGCTGACGCTGCCCTTCTTCTTGCCGTTTCCTGTCGCGGCAGCAACCTGCTTCTCGGCCTCGACCCAGCCCGGTGTGTCGCCCTCCTCGACCTCGTACTGGTCCAGCGGCAGTGCGTTGATAAGCTCGCGCTGCTTCTGGCGAATGATCTTGCGGTGCTCGTCGTCGTCGTCGCCAACCTCGTAGTCATCCTCGTCGTCATCCTCGTCGTCGATGATGAGGCCCTTCTTCTCAGCTGCCTTGGCCTTGGCCTTGGCAACCTCCTCCTTGAGCTCGTCGCCAATCGACTGTGCCAGGGGTTTGTACTTGAGGTCCACCTCCTCGTCATCGTGCACACCGCTGGCGTTGGCCAGCGACACGCCGCGGGGCGCGCCGCGGCGGGCTTGTGGCAGCTCGGCATCGACGGCGGCAGCAACAATCGTGGCAAAGTAGGCAGTGACCTTGCGGAGGATCTTGATGAACATGGCCAGCAGCTGCGTAACGGGCAGCGTCAGGTCGGCGGCGACCTGGTCCATATCCTTGCGCTGCAGACCAATGCCCAGCAGAATGCCTTGCATCACACCGGTCAGCTCGACGCCCGTCTTGCCGACACCCTCGCCACTGGCAACGGCAGAGCCGGCAGCCTTGGGCGGCGCACCCAGCTTGCCCGTGAAGTACAGGACGGCAATGGTCGGGATCAGATCCAGAATCAGGTGGTAGTCCAGCATGTTGTTGGCGTACGACTCGAGACGCTTCAGGTCAAAGGGAGTCAGGAGCGCATCCAGCTCTGCCTTGGTCAGGCTCTGGGACTTGGCGCTGCCGTCAGCAGCATCAGCAAACTTGATGGTGCCCTGGCGAGCAGCATCGCTGACGCTCAATGCAAACACGGAAGCAAAATCGCGGAACTGGTATGACAGGAGCGACAGGTAGCGGCGATGGAAATCGCGAGAGAAGGCGCCCAGCCACGAGCTGTCCCCGTTGGCGCCGTTCTCCAGCGGCCGCAGCATAACACAAGTGTGCTCGCCTGTCAGCTCGTTGGCCGTCTGGCGCAAGTAGACGGGGGAAAACGAGGCGCGCTTCCAGAACTTGAGCAGCTCCGCAGTAACGCCGTAGCTGACACCGATATATTCGAGTGCGGGGGGGCGGCGCTCTGAAAGGCGCGAGAACAGGGGAGGCATGGCCTTGATATCGCGGACCTTGACGTCGTCATCCTCGAGCAGAGAGGCCTTGGCCAGCTCGGACTGGGTGACACGAGTCATGGTGGGCTCGCTGTCGGGGAGCGTGTCCATGTCCGACTCGGACAGGTTGGTAAACTTGCCGCCGTAGTAGTCGGTCAGCAGCTCCAGGGCGCGAGCACCGTAGCCGCTGCGGGTGTAGTTGGGGTTGGTGGCGATACGAACGACACGGGCACCGGACAGCGAGGCAAAACCATCATCCTGGAACTGCTGGCTGACGAGCCACGGGATCAGATCACCGGCAGGGCGTGTACCACGGCTCAGGGCACTAAGAACGCTCGAGCGGCTGATGCGGCCTTCGAGGGCGACCTGGATGACACACAGAGGCTCGGGCAGGCGGCTGCTGTCGTCAGAGACGGGAGGCACCAGCACAAACAGCTCGTGGGCAGGGGCATCGCTCATCAACTGCAGGTCGTCGGGGGTGTTCTTGTAGTGGCTGGAGACGTAGAGGGCAACCATCTGCTGGAGGAAGCGCTCCGACACGGCGTGGTAGGAGAAGAGGGTATCGCGGTTGACCTGCAGAAGCTCGCAGGACGAAGGGGCAGGGCTGCCGCCCTGTGCACGCGGCAGCTTGGCGTCCAGGCACAGCACGTTGTTGAGCCACTTCTCGACAGTGTCGCCCTCGGCGTAACGGATGGGCTCCGACAGGGTGATCTCGCGGAGGGAGCGCGAGCCACCAAGGCCGGTGGCCTGGAAGTCGTCCTGGACCTTGGCGGCACGGCCTGTTGAGCGGTCGCTGACCATGGTCTTGGCATCGGCCGCCTTGGAGGCGGAGGCAGAGGCAGTGCGCGACTGCTCACGCAGCTGCTTGATCAGCTTGAGAGACAGCGAACGACCGGTACCCTCGTAACCGTTAATGGTCGAGGCCATAAAGACGAGGTAGGGGCCCATCAGCTTGCGCACAAGGGGCAGGGGGATGGCAGCCGCCTCGTCAATGACCAGCAGCTCGGCCTGGCCCAAGACATGGGCATCCTGGGGACGGATGTACTGGATGGTCTGGCGGTGGTTGCGATGGATGTTGACGCGAACAACAGGCTTGTTGGCAAGATCAGGGTTGGTGGACTGGATGATGGTGTAGTCGACGTGGTCCATGTAGCCGAGCGCATCGAAGCCGCGGAAGACAAACTCAAACAGCGTCTTCAAGTTCTCGGGCGAGGGAGATGTGATAAAGATGTTGGCATAGCCGTGCGCAACGGCAGCAGCAACGGCCACACCCATGGCAGCAGACTTGCCGCGACCACGGGCAGCCGTCAGAGCAACAGTGCCCGACAGCGACTTCTCGGCGAGGGCGTCGGTAAAGGTGAGCAGGGCCTGTGCCTGGTCGAGTGTGCGGGCCAGCGGCACGAGGCTGCCAATGGGCGGGGTGTCCTGGAGCGAGTCCTTGAGGTCGGCCAGCTTGCGGATGTTCTCAGACTTTCCGCTGTCGTCGCCCTCGTCGTCCTCGTCGCTGGGTGGCGGCAGGGCCTTGACCTCCTTGCCCTGCGAGATGGGCAGCACGTTGAGCTCGTCGTCGATGAACAGGCACGAGTCGCAGCCGCCGAGCGACAGAATGAAGCGCTCGTTGAAGCGCGGCACGACATCGGAGTGGGCCTCGGTGCGGTAGCGCGAGTGCACGTCCATGCTCATGGTGTACAGCTGGCGCAGACTGGTCATGCTCTTGAGCAGCAGGATGACAATGCCGCCGCCCTCGACGGTCTCGACGGTGCGGGCCAGCATGTTGGGGGTCAGGGCCTCAAAGTCCTGCAGGATGCACATGCCGTAGGTGTTGCCCAGAATCTTCTCCGTCTCCTTGTAGAACACATAGCGGATGTCGTGCAGCGTGACAAACAGCTCAAAGGGGTCGCTCTGGTTGGCCTCGCGGACGCCGCGCTTGATCTCGCTCTTGATCTTGGCCTCGCGCTTCTTGCGGTGGCTGGTGAAGTCGAGCAGCTTCTTCTTGTATGCCCACAGCACGCTCTTGTTCTTGGCAGCCTGTGTCGACGACGCCGATGCGCCGCTGGCCACGTCCATGCTCGACATGATGTAGTGCAGGTGCACGATCACGTCCTTGGCGCGGTCGCCGACGACGACGAAGATGCTGCGCTTCTTGGACTGCACGCCATTGCGAATCAGTGTCGGGATGCGGGCGTCCACCGCTTTTCGAGACATGTTGTAGGTTGTAGGGGGTATTGAGAGGGTGACGGGGTAGAGGAGAGGTGCGAATTGGGCCCGGAAACGAGAATCCTCACTCAAGATGCGCCGTGTCGAGAGTGCTCCGTACTAAACAAATTTTCCTCTTGGGGAACGGCTCTTTCCCTAGCAAAATTTTGGCGGACAATGCTATTCTGCCGGGCGGTGAGAGGCGGCAGATTGACGTGCATAAGTGGGGCCCAAATCCTGGCGACAGTGCGATCACTCAAGCAGGCGTTGTCAGTGTTGGTTTGTTTGATGTGAATATGTTTATGATTGATTCTGTATTTGTTTATGCAGATGCACGTGGCCACTGCATTTCTATGGCAAGATATAGGATACCAGCATTTGAAGTCAGAAACAAAACGAAGTGACAAGAGAACTGAAGAAAAAAAAGGAAAAGAAAAGAAAAGAAAAGAGAGAGAGAGACACAGTGAATCGGTTCATGGATACTAGGGTCAAAGAGATTAAAGACGGATGTATTGATTTGTTGTGTTTACGGGTTTGTAGTCAAAGATATGCGGCATCCAGGAAATGGCGTCATGAAACGAAAAGACAAAGACAGAATATGAGACGGCAAGAAGAAAGAAAGAGAGAAAACGGAGAATAAGAAATAAGGAGAGAATAGAGAATAGAGAATAAAGAGATAGAGGATCTAGCGTATGATAATACTATACATGACAAATAGGAAAAGGGCATAAGGGACAACACCTCCCCAGCAACGCAGGCTCATGTGCGGTCGAGCTTCCGGCGCAGAGTGCGTGTCCGCTTCATCAGCTTCTTGTACTTCTTCTTCTTCATCTTGATCTTGCGCTGGCGCTTCACGCTGATCGCCGACATGGCCGGGGCCTTCTCCAGCGCAGACGGCAGCTGGTAGCGCTGCAGCTGGCGGACCATGCGCTGGTGCTGGCGGGCATCATCGAAACGCATCTGGCGGAGGGCCATGCGCTCAAAGAACGACCGCGGGATCTCCTCCGTGGCCTCGGCAGATGCAGATGCAGATGCGTTCTCGTCCAGGATCTGCGGCGTGTGGGCAACAAGCTGGACCTCGCCATTCTCGTCAACCTTCTCCTCAATGGTCAGCACAGCCTTGAAGATGCGCGACGAGCCGGGAGTGGCAGCCTCGGCAGGGTTGAACACAACGTCGAGATCGACCTTCATGTCGTTGGCGTTGACAATGCCCTCGACAGTGCTCTCCATGTCCACGGCGGCAGCTGACTCGGCCTTGGCCTCCGCAGCCTCCGCAGCTTGTGCCTCGGTCATCTCGGGCATAGGCGGCGGTGGAGGGTGGAAGGGCAGGTATGCATCGGGCATGCTGTTGACCTGGAAATAGTAGTCCGAGTCCGTACCGTCGGCGTTCTTAAATGCGACCTTGCTGGCCAGAGGGTCCTTCTCGGCAGAAGCAGCACCGGCATCGGCATCCTCCTCGAGCTGCAGTTGCAGCTGCTGGCGCGCATGAGCAGCCGACTCCTTGGTCTGGCGGCGAGACTTGACTTGTGGCGTCTGGTTGCCATCGTTGACAGACAGTGCGGCCAGGGGACCCTCCAGATCACCAACAGCGCGCGACAGCGTGCGGATCACATCCGAGGTCTTGCCGCGGGCTGTGCGGGGTGCAAAAATGGCGGCAAACGCGTCTTCTGTGATAATCTTGGGCAGGCTGTGCGTGATGGAGATGGGGCGGTGCTGCGAGAAAAAGGCCGACAAGGCAACGCTCTCCATCGGCAGGTGCTGTGTCGAGGGAACGCTGGGCAGCTTCTGCTTGATCGTCGATGCACGGGGCAGGCTGGCGGCGGCGGCGCTGCTGCTGCGGCTGTTGCTGCTGCTGGTCTTGCTACTTGACGCGGCGGCATTGCTGCTGCCGGCCGAAGCAGAAGAGGCAGTAGTGTCCTTGGCCCTGCGCTTACGCTTGGGCGAGGAGGGGGAGGACTTGGAGGAGGAGGAAGAGGATGAGGCGGTCTTGGATGAGGCGGAGGCGGAAGTAGAAGTGGAGGTGGAGGACGTGGTCGTAGACGAAGATGAGGAGGAGGAAGAAGAGCTGGAGGGGACGCCGGGCAGAGCCTTGGAGCCGTTGTCGGGGCTAGACGGATTGGACGATGAGTAGCGGCGCTGTTGCTGTTGGTTTCCCCGGACGGGTTGGGTCAGCTGTATTTGACCGTTGACGGCCGACGACGACCACACGAGGGCGGCCGCGACAGCAGCCACTGGAGGCACAGCAGCCGACGATGCGACCACGCGGCGGACTGTAGGAAGCATGGCGGGCGGGAAGATATGGACAAATCAGGACGGTGGTCGGAGTAGAGGGTCGATCGGGCTCAGACAAGTCCGAGGGTAGTCGGGGTCGAGATAAGCGACCGGGAGGTGGTGGCAGATATGACGAGGGCCGCGATCAAAGAGGGCGGTCTCGGGTGCCGTCGATGGGTAGTTTCGTCTCTCTGGCACTTGATCTGTCGGACAAGATCAATGACAGGTGAGAGAAGGAGGTATGCCGCGCACGGAGGGAGGCGGGGAGGTCGTGGTGGTGGTGGCGTGGCAGTGCGTCGGCCTTCCGGTAAACTGGGCTCTGAGTGTGAGAACGAGAAAACCTGGGTGAAAATTGCTAATGCTGCCGGGCCCGATAGGCGGGTGACTAATTTTTTTGCACTCTCTGGCCGCCTTTGGCATAATTATGGGGACTTTATGGGGGGACTCACTCTATGGGGGGGATGGCCTGTTTTCCCGCTTTCTCGCATGTTCGGTTGGTTGGCTGGCGTCGCCTGACGGTCGCTCCTGCCTTTTGCGCCTACCTGCATTTGCAGGCTTCTGTTGGCTAAAACGTCCCTGTAGATAGAGAGATCAAAGAGGGATCAGAAGCGTCAGGTGACTACGAGAGAGGTCCACATTTAACCGATAGCAAATACAGTAGAGTACAATGAGCACAATACGTAGTTCTCGTAACGGCAGGCGTTATGCTCTCTTTCTTTCTGACCTTTTCCACGAGTAAAGCCTTGTCAAAAGTGCACTGACAAGCGATACTAAGTAGAATAGTAATAACGGCAGCTGCCAATTCTGCTATCTAAACATACCAGATCACGACGATAACGAATACGCAGATGTAGATGTGATGAATAGTTGGAATTAAACCTCCTGTAAAGCTTCCCAGCCATGTGCCCGTTTCCCGTTCCTATCATGAAGCCGTAAAGCCGGTCTTCAAAGTGAAAGTCTTGCACAAGGATATATATATCTTCCCCCATGCTGTACGCCGGTGTGAACCCCGTAAAGAAAATAGACAAGAAAGTGAGAGAAAATACAAAGACAAAAGAAAGAAACATAGCCAACAAGTATGCAACAAGAAGTGAAGAGAAAATGAGGAAAATAAGAAGAAAAAAAAGATATAAACAAAGCTGCAAGTGGCGGACATGAAAGAGTATGCTGACAAATGAAATGTATGTAGAAAAAAAAGAGTCCAAAAAGAATGGTCAAGAAAGGATAACAGAAAGGAAATGTAGACGTGAGATGTGGGCGACGCTGAGGCGATGAGCACTGCAGTGGCTAAATTAGATATACAAGGGTATGGCTGGCATCGTGAGACGCCGTTGGTAGTGGTAGTAATAACGAGTAATGTCTGCGAGATGAGTGTTCATCATCAGCAATGCACAAGTATGCATTCGTCGAGGCCAGCGGCATGTTTTTGGCGCGATACAGCGGCATGGCCGACGCGGCATTTAAGATGTTGCGTATGGTCGATGCAGTCGGTACAGTCGAATGCAACAGAGCCGAGATGGCGTAACTGTGTATGTTGGTGGTATTGGTCGATGCTGTGCAATTGAACCCATTCAAGGGAAGCCACGGTGGTTGGGGTCCTCGTTCGGGTTGTGCTGCTGTTGGCGGCGACCGTTCTCGCCACGGGCAGTCACCCATTCGGCGTTGCCGCTCTGGCGGCCTTGGACCTCAGCAGCAAGCTTCTGGTCATCCGAAGGCGATGGCCGGTTGGTGCCGCTGGGGCCACTGACAGAGCCAGGCACCAGGCGAGTGACGGCCTGGGCAATCGAGTTGACAACGTACTGGCGCAGCTCGCGGTCCTCGTTCGAGTCTTCCTTCTCCAGGCGGAACCGCTGGTCCTTGTCCAGGTTCGCGCGGCGAAGGTTCTTGATCTCCTGCATAATGTACAGGAGAACAGCCTCTGGGCACTTAGTGCGCTCCAGGGAATACTCGCTCTTGCGAACGTAGCGGCGGGTGACATCCGTGGCGCCGTCAATGGAAAAGGCAACACAGTATGACATCTTCTTACCCCAACCATCGGTGTACAGCCGCGGGTTGTCCCACGACTCCTCGCAAGCGTCGACGTGCACCCAGCGCTTCTGGTGGGTAGAGTACACCTCGGTCCAGACGTGGTCCTCAGCATTCCACACCCACCGCACACGGGCACCAACAGCACGGCACAGCATGCTGAAGCAGTTGGCCCACTCGCCACAGCGACCCCGGCGTGTCTGCAGTAGCCGCCAGACATCACTGTAACGAGGGAAGCGCTCGTAGGCGCCGCACTGGGGGTTCGAGCACCGGTAAGACTCGACAAGAAGGGCACCGCAAGCACTCTCCTCGGGTGTGGGCCGGACGTTACCCTGGCCGACTGTGAGGGAGAAGCAAGCTGGGCATGCCGGATTGTTCACCCATGTGAAGAATGACCGCTTAAACCATCTGCACCAGTTAGTAAAGAGTTATTACGGGGTTTGTATATCCCATGTGAATAAAAGAAAATCACACACCTCAACAGAGCACGAACAACGCAGTCCTGGTATCCCCAGACGGGTTTCCGGCCATCACCTAGGCTCTCAGCCTCGGCGCGGAACACTTGGCATTCTTCGTCGGCTTCGCTGTAGATCCGGTCAAGTGGGATAACCTGCAGAGCCTCGTCCAGCAAACCAGGGTTCTCGTACTTTAGTGGTGTTGTCGAAAGAGTCACCAGGAGGCTGCGGAACTGTTGCTCCCTGTCGTTGGCTGCTGGTGGCCGAGGAACCACGGGCAGGTTGCGTAATGAAGAGTATGAAGGGGGGTTCGATTGTGTGTTGGATGAGGAAGAAGAGGACGAAGCAAAGCTGCTGCTGGGGCCAGGTGATGGCGAGCCGAAGCGGTCGTTGCTCTGGGGTGTTGGTGAGCGGCCCGGGGAGCTTGCAGAGATATCGCGAAGGCTGCTGGGGGAAGCGACTTCTCTTGGTGATGGCGAGCCACGGCGCGAGCGCGACTCTGTGATGTGGTTTAGTCTCCGGGTGCGCAGAAGCTGCTCGAACCGCATACGCAGATCGTGAGCCCACTCCTCGCCGTAGTCGTCCTCAGCACCACCAGGTGTTCTTGGCTGGTTGGCATCCATTGCGATGTGTGTGTATGTGAGAGTGTGTGTGTGTGTGTGTGTTGAATGCGTTGTGGTTATAAATGAGAAGAAAGGCGCGAAGGCGTTTCGACTATGAATGCCGAGTGCGTTGCTTCGTTGATTGCCTCGTCAGCGGTCCAGGTGGCAACAGAGCACGAGTCGATGTTCCAGTTGCGCAAGAGATATGTCGTGTGGTTGGCGGTCGAGTAAACTGGATTGGATGGCTGCGTGCAGTGTAGCTTGTCACTTGGCGGCTATGTTGTAAATCTGATCTTTATATATCGGAAGCGATTATCGAGAGCAGTTGAGAAGCGAGCGGACACCGTCAAGCGCGGTAGGAGAGAGAGAGTCAAGGGTTATTAGGCGGCAGTATGTATTAATCGTGATGTTCGTCGAGGTCGGTATATCGTAGTTGTTGGCGAGAGGCCTAGGTGAAGAGAGGAGGGAGGAGAAGAGGAGAAGAGGAGGAGAGGAGGATAATAGAATGAGACGAGCCGGGTCAAGTCGAGAGGTTGCAGAGGGTTGTGCAGAATTAAAGCAAGTGTGGTGGACGAGAGACGAAAGACGAAAGAAGAGCGTATGGGGTAGGTAAAGAGGAGGACGAGAAGTCGACTGTCAAAAGGAAGATTCAAGGTCTACGACAAGTACGACGAAAGGTGTACGAGGCAGGCAAGTAAGAGAAGAGAGAATGGAGAGGGAAAAGAGAGATCCCGTGTAGCAGAAAAAGGAATACTATGTAGAGAGATACGCTTTACGCTTACAGGGCGTGGATACTGGATGTGGAAAGAGGGCGATGGGGGGGGTGTTAATAAGAAAATGCGGGAAAGGAAAGAGGGCAGAGACGAAGAAAGAAAGAGCCCAGCACAGGCACCAAATAGGCAAGTGCAGAGTGAACACTACAGAAGGAGCGACCGTTAGAAAGCAGAAGAGACGGACAACGGCACCTAAAACAGACTTGCGTGTCGCCTGTATCCGCCAGCAATAGCAAAGTTTTGGGTCTGTGGACTAGCTGGCCTTCCAGTAACTAGTCGAGAAATGATATTCAGTGTAATGTATGGGCTTCTACAGGCTACAGAGTGTACGACAGGCGGCACAAAAGGCATACATAGTACGTAGCAGAATAGATTTCGGTGGGGAAAGAGCGATGGGGAGGGGGGGCGTGTACGCTGAAGGCGGCCGATGGCGACGGATGGCGAACAAGCGTACGTATGCGCCTCTTCAAGGCTTGCGTGGCTCTTGTTGTCTCTGCTGCTGCACTACGCCATAGTAAGGGTACAAAGCTAGTAGTGTGCAACGACGGATTTCCTGTACAAAGGGTCTTCTTGGTCCTTTTTCCGTTTCCCGTCCTTATTTCTCTACTTCTCTTCCAAGAGACTTTTTCTTCTAATTTTTCGAGTCTTATTATGGGCAGTGTGTGTGTATACGGTGCATGCTACAGTGCCATGAACTACTCCGTAGATGAAAAGATGCCCCAAAAAGGGTCTGCTCGAGTTTGCTTCGTAAGTACAGAGTAGAGGAAGGTGCAGGTCTCTACCGGTCGCGACTGCCTCTGCCTAGCTTTCGCAGGTACCGTCCAGGCACCAGTTGGTGCAGGGGTACTTCCCCAGAAAAGGCCTCGTTGATTGATTAAGCAATGCCTTGCATACAGAGTATCTTACTACTGCATGTGTGCTCCGTACTCCGTACTATGTATTGTCTATCAGTTTCTGCGGTCTTGTCAGACGAGTCTTTTGACTTGTTTATTACCCATATGAATGCCCGTGACAACGTTACAGATTTCAAATTATCACTAGCCATGACTGACTCCCAATGGAAAGAGTGCTGTCGTCACAGGCAAAATGAGAAAGAGCGATTCAGCAGACTACCCAGTGAAGAGAAGAGGAAATACCAGAAAGGAAAGAGGAAACAGAGTGACAGACAGTGGGAGGGGTGTGAGCGCAACAGCAGAAAAAAAGAAGGGGAAGGGGCAGTGACGCGCGTCACTTCTGGGGCTGTTGGCCAATGGAATCGAGGCTTGGCGGCTGCGGCAGCCTGGCTTGCCAGTCAGGGCCCTGTACAGTACGGACAACAACGGACACAACGTGGAAGCTGCGTGGGTAGGCTCTGTAGAGAGCTCCACGACGACGAAATGCCAAGCTGCACTAGTCAGATTTTGGATATTATATTTATTCCTGTTATTTAATTTAAGTTGGGTGTCGTCTCTTCTCGCAGCAGATTCTTCTACTCCGTACCGACTACTCTACGAGTATTCTTTGTAATTTGATTCTTTTGTTCTTACATTCGTATGTACTATGTACTATGTATTACAGGACTACTATGTAACATGGTTTTGCTGGGAGGTTACTC
Organism: Ophiostoma cf. undulatum; assembly: GCA_022392935.1. Lineage (NCBI taxonomy): Eukaryota > Fungi > Ascomycota > Sordariomycetes > Ophiostomatales > Ophiostomataceae > Ophiostoma > Ophiostoma cf. undulatum. The sequence goes on along the minus strand of JAKRGL010000051.1, from coordinate 495,674 downwards.
TGCACGTCCAACTTCTCCAGATCACGGCCATAACTGGAGGGGACAGGCCACTCATTGCAGCACGGTACCTACCGTTTGAGGCTGTAAGCCGTCCGTCATTCTTTCCCTTTTCACACACTGCCAAGGCCTCAGTATTAATGATATACTATGCACCGATGCCTATCTACCAGTGTTCGTCTTCGTCTTCGGATATACATTTACTCTGTACAGGCTGCACTGATAGTATGTAATCCCCATTAGACTCATGGTGAAATGCGCTGTGGTCGTCTGCTCTCATAGCGAGCCTGTGGTCGACCGACAGGGCTCAGCTGGGCCATGTGGAGGGCGATGACGAGGCGTAGTTGCCTTTTGATCTGCTATATCCATTGTCTCCACTATATTGTACTGTATACGGAGTATATATTGCTAGCTGCCACACATACAGCGCGTATGATTGGACGGCCTTGCATGATGACTGGGGTGGCTGTGGCTGAGTGTGTAACAACTCGACACTATGATACGGTATGTACATAGTACATACTATAGTAATAGTACGGAGTACCAGAATTTTGCACTTTGCAAATTCGGGGTATTTTTGCCCTGGTCAGGGGAGGCCACTTGCATAGCCGGCTCTAGTGTCGATATGTCGTTATCATGATGACCTGGTTTGGATATGGGTTTAGACTGTACGGGGTATTCAGTGCTCAGTATTCGACCCGTCTGTCCATGTCTGTTCACTGCTCTGTATTCGTTGGAAGGGGCACAGCTATCAGACGCAACACCGGCCAAGCTGGATGATGCAGCACAAACAAAGATGCTGGCCTGGTATACCAACAGCAACAATGCAACAACAAATCTATGTCGAGGTTGGTCTGAAAAGGTTAATCACATTTACAGATACTCCGCAGAGGAACCAACATAAGCATATGTCCTCCGTCGTCTTGCTAGTAGCCTTATTCTGTAATATATTTACCGAGCACATGCAAGGAACTGGCCCGACGTCCGACATCAGCCGTAACGTGTAAAGACTGTATCTATGATACCGCTTCATTGCCACTCGTTTTCTTTAAGTTGACTTTATTTTTTTAGTTTCATCTCGAACTCATACAGCTCAGCCTCTTTATCACGCGTCCGCGGAGAGAGGGATTGTTACATCCCGTGTCCAGGCCGAAGTTTGTGTTTATTAACACTATAATGACAAGTATGTTGTAATTGATTTGAACAGAGTACATTATACAGAACGACAGGACAGCACGGTCATGGAGATACGGCTGCGACTCAGATCCATCGTCATCAGGGTCGTTTTCTTGTCGCAGATTTCGATCTGTCCAGATCCGTCCAGGCCGTCACGCTTTGTCTTGGCCCTGCATCTTGGCTATCGTGGCTACACGTACATTGCAGAGTGTACGATGTGGACAATGTGGACAATGTAGACAATGTAGACAATGCACTACGCCGTGCAATAAACCCGTGCACACAGAGTAGACGTACGGGAAAGCTTGATACAGTTGATACGGCTGACACGGGGCCATGAGCACATTGCCACTAAACATTTGCAATACGGGGTAATAGTATGTAGAACAACGCCTGTCAGGCAGTTGCATTGAGAGCAGACGTGGTCTAATCAAACCAGAAACATCAAGCCGTGCAAGAGGGACGACGACTCTCTGACTCGGTATCGGTTGAGATCGCTGGCGATCGGCATATTTACAGATGCCTCTAATTTCGAGACGAAGAGTGGGATATGGTATATGGTAGGGGAAGGGTTGGCGACAAGAGGCCAAAGCAGCCAGACGTCATGCAGCTGACGACAAGAGGCGAGTGTGAGCTGAAGCCTCGAGGCAGACGTTTTTAGTGTTTGGTATGCGGTAGGCAAGGACCACGGCAAGACAATCTCGCTGCCTGTGTCTAAGCGTAAGCTGTGGCTGATGTTGAAATACAAAGCAGTACTATGTAGATTAAAAAGTTCTAGTGGCTACTCCGTAGAGACGAGACGAGAGCGAGAGACATGCTTTGTCAATGTTTAATGTCAATAATGGCGAGCTAGCAAGGAAGATGCTGCGTAAAGAACGTGACGATGTAGATGAAGTAAATAGAGTTAAGTTGAGAAGGGTTTATGGCTTATATTTTATTTATTCTTTGTATTTTTGAAATAACACACAATCATTATTACTTATTATTTTGTCTGCGTGTTGTAAAAATTCAAAACAAAATCAACACAACGAAAAGAAAATAACCATCAAAAATCATATATATAAATAAATGTAAACCAATAGCTACAAAAATATACAGATAAATTCCGATACCAAATTGATATCAATGAATGCAAACCAATGTTAAAGACTACAATATAAAGACTGCAAATCATATACATCGTGATATCAAAAATCATCCATTGCGACTGAGATATCTGCCAGAGAAACAAGATCACGTGACACTACTAGACAGGCATCTAACAATGACATATGCCAGGGCTGCAAAAGGGGGAATACACACAGAGTACATAAGCAGTACGTAAGACGTTTGAGGCCACTGCACAAGGCAAGAGGCAAGAGCGTATGAGAGTCAATAGGGGGCCTTTCAATGCCAAGAGTCGAGGCTTGAAATAAGGCAAGTGCCAGTGCAGTGCCAGTGCGAAGGGAAGAAAAGAGTGGTAAACAGGGGCGTGTGTCTCCATCGCTGTTTCCGTTTTGGTGGGTGGGCTTGCGTGGCCCTTTTGATTTTGTGATTTTATTTTGAATTATATTTTGAACTATAATTCGAGTTAAAGGTTTATTCGACACTTGTTTTAATTATCGGCCTGCCCTGTGCTGGGCCCAGCTTGCGCGTCTGTCGGCCAATTACCCAGAAGCCGTCCAGGTGCTCTGTGTCTTGTGTGTGTCGCGTTGTTCACTCTTTCCGAAACAATGTAAAACGACCCACTTTAGAACAGATACGGAAGGTGCTTTGGACGCTGCCCCTACGCTGCCTATTCATTCTATAGAAGGTCTTTTACTTGTACGGAGTAGAACACTCTGAATCAAGAAAGAACGACAGACCGGGCAAATACTCTGTACAACAGCGGCAGGTGCAACTAACTGTCCGGGCAAGGGTACCTTTTGGTCGCTTTACAGAGTAATACACAGTAGGACTTGCTACTGTGCCGCTGGTCTAGCCTGGTGCAGCTGTTAAGATACATGATTAGCCCGCAGAGTCGATCTACATAGTAGTAAGGAAAGAGCGGCTTACATAACAACGCAACGTCAACCAAGACAATATTACAGCACATAAGACAAACGGGCCGCGACGAGAGATTGCGAGCACGTCACAAAGACGGTTTTATTTTCGAGGCTGGCCGACTACTCTGTAGAAGCATTGGACATGGCTTGGACCCGGATTCAAGGCCCAGACCCAGACCCAAGACCACTGATCTCCAGACACGGCCAAGACCTCGTGAGGGTCGACGACGACGTGGCTATCGATGGGCATACATACATAGTAGTAGTGTATAGAGTATACGGAGTATTCTGCGCAAGACTAAGTAGGGAGTGCGTCGTCACCTGATATATATACATAGTAGAATAAGAAATATAAAGTCCAGCCGGAATGAAGCAAGGAGAGCAAAGAAGCTTATTCGCATCGACATGACTGGACATTGGAGCGGCCTTACATCTAAGATACATCAACTACACACAGGCCATCTGCAGAGTTGCAGTCTAATATTGGCTAGAGCAGTCTAAATACGTAGCAAGACACAGGCATGCTGGCAAATTACTTTATGCTGGTCCAACCCACGAGCGAGGCCGGCCTAGAACCTTATTTGTTGGAGGCAGAAAGAATGTAAAAAGAATGCACAGAGTAGAAATATAGAGGCAGCAATAAGAGGATCATAATGAGCATACACGTAAATATAAACAATATACAGCAGACACGCAAGCTATCTCCGTATACCATTGCAGGCCAAGTGGCTCCATGCAACGCTCTGTTTTTATCTCCTGACAGTCGTATTCTCCTGTCTCTTGCCCTCTTCTACCTAGCCTCGCGGAGCTATTCATATTGTGCTGTGGTTGTGCTGTAATTACAGCAATAATCGTTGTGCTGTGGCTGTGGCTGTATGTATACTGGTGCATCGGCTCGCATGCAACCCTGCTATCCGGATATACGGATACAGACACAGACAGATACAAATGCATAGAGGAATACCCGGCACGGCAGACATGGAGAATATGTTCCAGAGACCAAGCAGCGTCTCGGGGTAATATCAAAAATGCAATTATCACGAGAAAGGGGAGGTGGTGGTGGTGCGAGGACACTTGCTGTGCATCGGCATCGCAGCGTCGTCGGGCCAAGCAGACCATGGCATACTGGACGACAAGGCATGGACAAAAGACAGAGGCCAGGGTAGCATTGTGTAGCGTACACGGAGCTAGGCTTGACAGTGTTCGTCCGAACGTCGTCTACCCCGTGGTGACGAGGCGGACAGGGGCCCAGGATCAACACCCTGAAAACTGTGCAATATCACGGCCCGGAGTCCGGCAGAGATAGATAAGATGGCATGGATGCTAGCCGATAGCAGTCGGCAGTCGAATAGAACTAGACAGTGAGGCTCTACGGAGTATAGTTCAAAGTAGCCGGTGTCGATGACAGACGAACGCGCGTCCGATGTCACTGGCGGTAGTGTGTACATAGTAGGGGCAGGTATATGCCCACCAGAAAGGCACAGGCACGGACAGCAGCAGCAGCAGCAGCAGCAGCAGCGGGCTGTACGGATACAGCTGCAAGCAAGAAAACGCAAGAGATGGCTATATCGACGCGCCAGACATCACCAGACGCAACAGGCCTCGCCATGACTTCGACGTGCCAAGACAAGACCGCAACCACAAGACAGACTCGCTGCAACGTCTCTACAGCTGCCTTGCGTACTCTGCACATGCAAGCAGCGACCAAGTAGAGACAGCAACAGGCGGTATGACGACTTGTCTTGTCCGGCGTCTGATTCGTCGGCGACTCCCGCTGCCCACATCCCGCAGGCTGTCCACTATCGCGACTTCTCCTGCACGGGGCAGTGATGTATTACGCACCGCTGTCTACTATGCACCATACTATTCTGCGAAGAACAAAGAGCGTGGACGATCCTGCTGTCTCTTAATCTTTCTCCCCCCCGTGTTCTCTCTGCCGTCACATGCTCGTCTAAGCTTTCATCCCACAGACCCATCACAGCGCCCACAACGGATTTTAACGTGAGCCAAAATACGTGTATGGCGTAGGAGTATGGGACTCAAGCATACATAGTACTCTACTCAGTGCCCAAGAAAACTTTGATAGAGGGTCATGCGATAGCTCCCGTCGGGCGGCTCTTCCGACAAATGGGCCAAGCCGAGGGGACTCGTCATCGGTCTCCATCACCAGACCATGCGTTTTTCCGCTGGCGCACTGCACTACAGGCTCTGTTTATTCCACCGTAGTTTCGTTTGCTTGTTGTAGAGGTTGCAGAGTAGAGCGCAGCCCAGCAGTCGGTCTTTCATTTGCCTGTCGACGGTCTTGTAGACGGCGGTCCGGATGGCCAATGATACTCGTCTGTGGAAGAGACACAGAAGATTAGATTAACCGTTTATAAGAGGACGCCACGGCATTGATGACTGGGGAGCCACGTATGTCGCCCGTCGCACAGCAGAAGTCACAGCACCTCCTAGCTGCAATGCACCATCTTGACGTAGCACGTCTACGTATGTCTTGGAATTGGATATTTGAATATTGAAGAGACTATGGAGGACAGCAGGATGTCGATGTTGGAGTCGTATCCGTGAATATTAAAAGAGAAAAGCAAAGAAGAAGAAATACCAAGAAAGATTCTTTGCCGTTTGCTTCGTTTTTATACTTGATTTTCACTGATTTTCATCTGATTATTTCTCCCTTGATAGACATCAACACACCACAGGCACTCCTGAATCACAGCCAAATAAATACAGAGTAATAAGACTCTTTAAATGCTTCCCAAACTTTTAGATGCCTCTAATAAACAGTGCAGAAAGAAAAACAGAAACCACAAAGCAGAAACCAAAAATGCAGGAAATATAAAACAACACAATTATATACTGATGCTGACATGCCATCGTACATTCACCTCCTCTCGTCTGCACAACACTTTGGCAACCTACTCGTCGTAGCGCACAGGCAGGTCAATCTCCCAGCCAGGACGCTCAACAAGAGCCACCTCCAGCTGCGGGTAGGCAGTAGAGCTGGTCGACGACGACGACGACGCCGACGACGCCAGTGGCACCACACCGAGAATAGGCCGGTACTTGAACGTGTGCCACCACCGCGGTTGCTGCGCCTGTGGCGCCTGCACCTGCACCTGCACCTGCTGTCCGTTGCTTGCGTCACCAGACCGTTTCCGCTGTGTCCTGCCTGCCTTCTTCACCGCCGTCTTGGAACCCTCCAGCAGTGCCTGCTGTGCCTGCTGTGCCACCTCGGCCTCCGAGTCCGTCTCATCCTCGTCCTCGTCCTCGTCCTCATCGGCCCTTGACTTGCTGTCGTCGTGGGCATCCTCCATGTCCACATCCACCCATTCGCGCCCGCCGCCCTCCGCCTTGTCCACCGCCATCTGCACGCGCTGCGGCGCTATCCGGCCCAGCTCCATGCGGTTGCCGGCGCCAGTGTCATCGCTGCGTTTCCGCTTGCGCAGCGCCAGGTCCTGCTGTGTGGCCACGGCCGTCTTCGACGACGACGCCGCCGCCGCCTCCTCGCCGTTTCCGGATCCAGATGCTGTAGATGTCGGTTCGACAGACGTGTCCACCATAAACAGGAACGACGCACCGTAGATCCACACGCGGGGACCCTGCCAGAGCACGCCCTTGGCCACATCGCGGATGTTGCGGTACTCCACCGGCAGGCTGGCCGGGCTCAGACGCCGCATCCACGGCACCAGGCGAGCCTGCAGAGGGTGGAAGGCAAACAGGCGGTGCGACGCAGTAATCGCAAACAACACGTAGTCGCGTGCCACAGCACCCGCGGACGATGATGACGTAGACACCGCCGCACCGGCAACCGCAGGTGCACCGGGAACATCCGGCGAGAATGTGAGTGTCGTCGGCGCTGACGGCAGCTTGGGCAGCTGCTTGGCACGCGGGTTGCGCACCCACTTGTGCCCAGCAGCAGCAGCAGCAGTAGCATCCTCTACTTCGGCATCAGAGTCCTCATCCGACGACGAGTCAGAGTCCTCCGAGTCCACATCGGCCAGCTGCTCGCCCTCGTCAGCCTCGGCCGCAGCGCTCGACGCGCCGTCGGGGCCCTGCAGCACCCACGTGTCAATGTAGCCAGCAAGGTCCGCTGTCGCCAGAAGCTTGCTGTCAGGAGAGAATGCAATCTGCGTAGTGCGTCTGTCGTAGCGGCCGAGACCGCTAAACAGCTCGTGGCGCGGAATGTTGCGTCTCAGTCTGGCAACCCGGGTCACCTTGGGGCGAATGACAATCTTGCCGGCCTCGCCCGCCTCGGGGTGTACAACCTCAACAAGGTTCACGCGCTCCTCAGCACCGCTCGACAGGGCCACCCACTTGCCGTTGGGCGAGATGGCCATGCTGTCCGCGCCGCCCTTGCTGGCAACCGATGCCGGCACCTTGATCTTGGACACCGTGACCTCGCCAGACGCCAGCTTGCGCAGCTGGAACGCCTTGATGCCAACCGTCGTAGCCACAACAACAAACGTACCGTCCACGCTAATGTCCGCCGCCACAATGTTGTTGTCGCCCTTGATGATAATGCATCCCACCTGCCGGCGGTTGCGCTCCAGGTCCGCCTCCGACTCGCCGTCGCTCAGCAGCTGGTCAATCGGCGCATCAAACGCCCAGATCTGCACCTGGCGCTGCCACCAGCAGATCATCAGGCGTGCAGCAGGCGCACTCGCAATCGGCACACTCTGCGGGAGGTGCGACAGCGTGCGGTGGTGCTCCATGCCCGACTTCTCCAGCGGCAGCACAATCGGTGCAGCGTCGGGGCCGCCCGCCACAACAACGCTCATGCCCTTGGCCTCAAACGCCGCCAGCGCCTTGACGTCGTGCTGGTGGTAGCGCCGGTGCCACACCTTGGCCCAGCGCAGAGCCTGGCCAGGAATCTCGCGGTACAGCACAACGCGGCGGTCCATGCCGCCGCTGATAATGTCAGAGCCGTCTGCACTGACCGTCAGGCTGAGCACGTCCTGCGTGTGGCTCTGGATGCGCTGCGCCTGCGTGTATGTCTTGCCGTCCCAGATGCAGATCTGGCCCGTCGAGTCGCCCGAAACAATATCGCCGTTGGGCAGGCAGCGGACAGACCACACAATCACGTGCTTGGCGCCCTGGCCAATGGCCTTCTCGCCCGCCAGATCGCGGCCAATCGTCATCGCGTGCAGGATCGCGCCGTTGCGGACATCAAAGACGCGGATCGTGCCGTCCGAGCAGCCGGCAACGGCCAGCTGGCGCGTCTGGAACGCAATGCTGACAACCTTGATGTTCTTCTTGGGCAGGCGGCACAGGCGCTGGAACCGCAGGTCGTCGTCGTCGGTGCTGTACAGCGCAAGGCAGCCGTCGATCGTGCCGCCCACCAGACGCTGCGTCGTTGCGGCCTCGGCAGCAGCCGTGCCGGCCGCAGGCTTGGGCTGCGTCGCGAGACACCACAGGTCGCCGTGCTGGCCGCTGGCATTGCGCTTGACACAGCCCTTTTCCAGATCCCACTCGGTGATTGTGTTGGTGAAGCCGATGCTGAACAGGCGCAGCTGGCCGTGGCTCAGAATCGGCTTGCCCTTGTTTGTGCCGGCGTCGTCCAGCTCCTCGTCATCGCCTACAATCCACGCGAGCGACTCAACACTGCGGCCCTGGCCACCCTTGATCGTCATCTCCTGCAGCCATGTGCCCTGCATCGGGTTCCAAATCTCAATGTCGCCGTTTTCGCGGCCAATGGCCATCCGCACGGGGGCGGTGCGGCTGTGCTTCTGGTTTGTGGGGAGATGCGGGTGCGAGAAGGCAACCGTGTTGATTCCCGACGCCTCATAGTTGATAAATCGACAACGGTGAATATCCATCTTGGCGGTTTGTGGCCCTGAAGGCGGTTGGCGATGCCGTTGCCGTTTGTTGTTTGTTGGTGTCTTTTTTGGGGGGGGGGGCAAATGTTTTTTAAAAGATTATTCTAGGAAGAACCGAGTCATGAACCGTGAATCGTGATCCGGAATGTCTGCCTCCTCTCCATAAAGCGAATCGCTCTGTCGTTCTGTCGTCTGCCGTGGTTGGCTGCGTATGCTGTGCAGACAGTGGTGAGGCTACAAAGTGAAGCTGCAATCTGATCGCAATTTGCTGCAAATTCGATTCGTAACAGGAAGCCGCTAACTTTTTTTTTTTGCCGTCCTCTGCTCCCTCTCATTTTCTGCCGGGCTCCACCGCTCATCCTTTCTAGTACACTGCTCTCACCGCCCAACTTATTAAGCATTGCTTGCGACACACTCGCTCTTTCCTGTACAGATTTTGCCTTCTTTCTTACTTTGGATTTTTTAATCGTTCGTCTGACTGCCTCTTCCTCAATCGCCGTCCATTTCCGGAAGGAGTCGACAATAACGTGGAATACAAGCTACTAAGCACACTGCAATTTCCAGCGAGAACTCGACCTCCATTGTACTTCAAATAGCGCCCCACATGACCGATTAGATAAGAAAAAATCACAGCCAAACTCGGCCTGCCAGCCTTGCCTGATAGCCAACAAACACCCCTCCGCAAGACTCACCACAGCTTCGACCTGCGGCCATGCTCCCGTCTGTGCAGCTTGTCTGAACTACAGCTCTCATCACAGCCACGCGGAACACTCATGTGTACTATTGCAAGAAACACTGTGGGGCCTGTCTGCAACTCTCAGCTCAATACATCCCGACTTTTCCTCTCTTCTCTTCGCCCTCCTCCTCGTCTTCCTCGTCTTCCTTGGGCTCTTCGCAGCTTGGCATATTCCACTGCTCCCAACGCGCCCAGGGTATACGATCCCTTCTACACACTGCGCTCGCAGTCAAAGCGTGACTCACGCAGCACCAAGAACCTGCGATTACACACTCCCAATTCTAGACCCAAGCACATCTCTTCTTCACAGCTGCCGCCCAACCACGACAAGGCTAACGGCGCGCGCCGTCCCAACCTGCCTCGGATCCCCTCCGGCCTCTTCGGCAAGGACTCTGTTGTGATCCCGTCATACCGCTACACCCGGACAAAAAACTCCAGTTTGCGGTACTTTGTCTTTTACAAAACGGCTGCTTCCGCCGACACTCGACCCCTCAAAAACACATCACAACGTCCATCCTTTCTCTCCAAGGGAATGCTCAACTACGTCCAGATCATCAGCACACCAACAGCAGACACGCCGGGCACGTGTCTGCTGGTGCACCATGACAACCGCCGCTACCTCTTTGGAAACATCTCCGAAGGCACACAGCGCACATTTGTCCAGCAAAAGGTCGCCCTTGCACGCACAGAAGAGATCTTCTTGACAGGGCCCATAAACTGGCACACAACAGGCGGACTGATCGGCATGATCCTGACTGTCGCAGAGGTCCTTCAATCAGCAAGAGCTGCGTCGCTGGATGATGCCAAGAACAAGGCGGCCCGGCTCAAGAAGAGCAACCAGAAGAACTCGGAGGCAGCAGTGGCCCGTGCCGAAGAGACCGTTGCTGCAGCTATGACAAGCAAGCCTAGGCCCCTCAACCTCCACGGCGGCAAAAACTTGAGTCAGCTGTTGGCCACGGCCCGTCGATTTGTCTTCCGCAAAGGCCTGCCCATCCGGCCACACGAGATCCGCGAGGACAACAGCAGACCCGCCGATGAAACCGACATGCACTCGTTGCGAAAGGCAGACTGGTCCGATGACAACATAATGGTGTGGTATGTCCCGGTATTTGCCGATGGAACTGGAGGCAAGTCCGCTGCTGCACCAGGGACCTCGTCTCGTAAGAGAAGCTTCGATGACCTGGAATCGGACGGCAACGTGGTCAACAACGGCAAGGCTGTCTCGCCCGAAGGCCAGGACATGGTCGACCGCCAGATGATCGAGTCTGTTGTTCATCACATGTTCGACTCTGACTGGAGGTTCGATGCGCTCACCGAGTCCACCCTGCATACTGTCAAGCTGCCAGCAAAGCTGTTTGTCAAGGACGAAAAGGGACACCTCAAGGTCTACAAAGGCCCCTTGCCAGGCGACCAGCCAGACGTGCCGGATATTCCCGTCTTTGTGCGTGAACCCTGGCCGGCTGCCATGATCCAGGCCCTGCCTCGGACTCACGAGGTTCGCCAGTCCATGAGCTATATTGTGCGCAACCACCCCCGTCGTGGCAAGGTCAATGCAGCCGAGTGCGCGCGCCTTGGTGTCAAGAAGACCGATATTCGCTACCTCGTTGAAGGCAAGAACGTTACTGCTGCCGACGGCTCGACAGTCACGCCCGAAATGGTTGTGGGTGCGACGATCGAGGGTGCTTCTTTTGCCGTCGTCGACCTGCCCGATGTTTCATACATTGATGCATTTTTGGCCAAGCCCGAATGGGCCAACACGGGCTTGATGAGTACCATCAATACCATCTTGTGGATCCTGGGCCCCGGCGTCGTTGCCGACGAGCGTCTAAAGGCATTCATGGCCAAGCACAGTGACATTCGACACACCATCTCGTCCAAAGACACGTGCCCAAACAACCTGGCTCTGACGTCTGCGGCTGCCGTGCAGATGAAGCACAATCGCGTCGACCCTGACCGCTTCCCCATCCAGAGCTTCAACAACACTGTACCCCACATTCTGCCCGCCGCCGAAGTGACTGCAGACAAGAACGTCCAGAACAAGCCGGGACGGGAGGCTGCCAAGGCAGGCTGGTCTATCCGCCTCGCGCCCCAGATCATTGTTGAGGAGCAAAAGATATATCCCCTGCTCAACGTCACCGAAAGCTGCCAGCTCGACAAGCAGGTCTCTGGCCTTGCCGAAATTGCCCGCGCCAAGGTTGCTGAGACCGAGTTCCAGGAGTCTGTTGTCGTTGGCAACCGCAGTCTGCCGCGCCCTGATGTCGAGGTGATTCCATTGGGAACCGGATCGGCTATGCCGTCAAAGTATCGCAATGTTTCAGCAACTCTTGTCCGCGTGCCTGGTGTCGGAAGCTATCTCTTTGACGCCGGCGAGAACACGCTGGGATCGATGCGCCGGCTCTTTGGCGATGCCAAGCTCGATGAGGTGCTCAAAGAGCTGCGTGCTGTGTGGATCAGCCACCTGCACGCCGACCACCACCTGGGCACTGTCAGCGTGATCCGGGCGTGGCGCGATGCGACTGAGAACGTGACGACTGCCTCGGGAGCCAAGCCGCGCTTGTTGTTTGCGTCGCACGTCAACATGCTGCACTGGCTGCGCGAGTACTCTGAGATTGAGACCTTTGGCATTGAGCGGTTGCACATGGTCGACGTCGGCTGCCGCGACCTGAGAAACTCTCGTACTTGCCCGCCCGTCGTCTTCAACAGCGACGACGCTGCCGAGTTTGGTCTGTCCCGCATTGATGCCTGTGCTGTCGCGCACTGCCATGGCGCACTGGCCGTTGTTTTCACGTGGCCTGCTGAAACGCCCGACGTGCAGCCGCTCAAGGTGTCGTACTCGGGCGACTGCCGGCCGTCTGACGACTTTGTCGAGATTGGACGCAATACGACGCTGCTTATCCACGAGAGCACCTTTGACGACGATCTGGCTGGCGAGGCCGTGGCAAAGAAGCACAGCACAATGGGCGAAGCCATCGAAGTCGGCCGCAAGATGGGCGCACGGCGGCTGCTGTTGACACACTTTTCTCAGCGGTACCCCAAGATCGCCTCTTTCAATACGGAAGAGCCTGGCAACAAGGAGGGTGCAATGCAAATTCTGGTTGCCTTTGACCAGATGGGCGTCAAGCTGTGTGACTTTAAGACGGCAGCAGCCTTTTTGCCAGCCTTCCAGAAGATGTATGAGGAAGACGAGACGGCGTGAGCAAAGAAAGAAACAAAGGAACAAAAAAAAAGAAAATCACATAGACAAAACCTTGTAATCACCAGTGAAATCTCATGATAATAATTGTTTTCCCAAAAAGAACGTCACGGCGTAATGATAGAATGATATCCAAAAAGTTTATTGTGTGGGGAAGAAATGCTGGGTTGCACACGCCGTGCAAATACCTACGAGTCTACGGGTATAAAAAACAAATAATAAAAAATGGAAGACAATAGACATGCAAATGAATTACAAATATTAGGCTGGACAGGTGGCCATGTGTAGTGGGATGGGATGATATTATTTCCACACTACCGGAGGCCACACTGTCAAATTAGATCGGTCGCTGAGACCGGATGGATGACGGTGCCGTGCTCGCTGAGGCTTGGGCTGAGCCGGCTTGGGCTCAGCCGGCTTGGGCTGAGGTGGTTTTGGCAGAGACGGCTTTGACCGAGAAGGCTTTGACCGAGAAGGCTTTGACCGAGACGCCTGGCTTGGGGCTGGCTCTGCTACCCGGCTGCTGGGTGCACCGACGGGCCGACGCTTGAGGCTGGGCGCGTAGTGATTAAGGTTGCGCTGCTCGCTGGCCAGAGAGGACTTCTCGGTGAAGAGAGGCGGCGGCATGGCCGAAGGGGCCATCTTGGAAGCCACTGAAGAAGCCCTGGAACGCTGGGGTTCTGCGTATTTGAGCAGGTTCTGCAGCCACTTGATCTCCTCTGGAGAGCGAATAGTTCCGTCGCCTTCGAGATGGCTTGCCGACGTCATCTTTTCGCGCTGCGCTTCCTCCCAATTCGCCTGCTCTTCGTCGAGAAGCTTCTTGGTCATGACCACGCTGATGGAGTCGTCGGGGACAACCGAATCCGCACCCGAGCCTCTGCAATTGTATATCTCATCGGAAATACCGTTGCCGGCATAGCCCGAGTACAGAGACGACAGAGTCGAACAAGCTGACACCTCCGAGGGTGGAACGCGTGGCCCACTGGCCTTGGCCTGGACAGTCACCGACGAGGTGGTCTTGCTGTAGCGGCTGCTATTGACTGACGAGGTAGATGCTCTGGACATGCTGTTTTGCATGGCCACATACGACTCGGGGGCAGAGGGCCGGCGGTGAGAAGGCGAGTCAAAGCTGGTGGAAGCTGCTGATTGCCGGCGGGAAGACGACTGCGTGGGGCGTGTAAGGCGGCTGGACACCGAGGAAGAAGAGGAAAGCGGTGTGGACGGAAGTCTCTTGAAAGCAGACGAGGCCTTGATAGTCGATGCGGATGCATTTGAAGCGCTGGTGGCCGATGACGGGGTACGACGTGACGAGCTTGATGTGGTTGTAGTGTGGCTCGTAGGGGAGGAAGGCGTCGATGTCAAGCGGCTTGAATGGCGCGAATTCGACATAGAATATATAGACGAGGGCGGGCGCTGCTCGTGGCGAGTACTAGGGGGGCGCGAAGAGGCGGCTGAGGGGACGGGTTTGCGGGCCATGGGAGACTTTGGCGCAGGGGGCGCGGGCTTGCGGGGCACTGATGAAGTTGCCCTGGAAGGGACGGGCTTGCGGGCCAGAGGAGTAGCTGGTGTGGTGGGAAGCGGCTCGCGAGACGCGGTAGAAGTTGTCTTGGGAGGAGTTGCCCTGGAGGGTACCGGCTTACGAGCCACAGAAGGAATCGCCGTGGAGGCAGTGCGCTGCGTTGCGTGCGAGGACACCCTTGAGCTTCTCGAGGCCCTTGACACCGTTGAGGACGGGGGTTCAGGGTTAGAAGGACGAGAGTAGGGGTCCGGGCGAGACCGCACCGTCTGGCGAGAGGCCGTGGAAGATCGGTACGATTCAGTAGCAGAAACCACGGATGGGATGGGGACCTGCGAAGCGGAAGCGGCAGACACTTCAGACACAGGGTCATCCTTGATGGTGGACAGACGAGCCGGTGCAGCAGCGCCATACCGGCCAAAGGAGCCGTAGTCGTAGTGGAAGGGATCCAGCTCAGCCTCCGAGTCAGTCCCCACGTCGGCCTCCGAGTGGACCGTGACGGACACAAAGGACTGTAGTCTGCTCGATGCCGTCTGTGCCTGGGCAGGCGCGGCAGAGTAGGTCATCTCACTCTGGGTGTCAATGACGTGGTGCTGATAATCATCCTCCCATGCCGGGACAGAGCCCTGCATGGCAGCAGCGAGGTCACACCGCTCACCAGCCAGGAAAGCTGAGTGGTCCTCGTCGTCGCCGTCATCCTCGTCGTCGTCGGGAGCAACATAAAAGTATTCAGCCTCTCCGTCCTCGTTGGGGCCACCGGTCATGATCTGGCTACCACCAGCAGCGATCGAAGCAGATTGCTCCAGATCCTGGTTGGCGGCGTAGAAAGCACCGTCGGCGTCAATGTAGCCGTCGGCGTAGCCCTCATAGTTGTCCTCGGCAGGACCCTCGTCGGCCTCGGTGGCAGCTCCGCACTCGGTAGCGTGGTGCTTTGCCCAGGGGTCGAGCTTGGGCGGCAGTAGAGGAAGCGGCAGGCGGTGGCCATTCTTAGTGACCATGCGCGGCGGCTGCTTTACTCTGACAAAAGGAGGCACGCTAGAGGACTCGGGCTCATTGTCACGGTGGCGATGCGAGTGGGAATGGCTGCGATGGCTGCGGTGGCGGCGGCTATCCCGAATGCGGCTATCGTCGTCGCGCTGGTCGCGGCGGCGTTTGGTTTCGCAGATGCGGACCACGAGCAGCATCATGGCCAGTTTCTCGCTCCTGGAGCGGATCTCGTCTGCATCCTCGTGGCCAAAGGCATTGATGTATACGTCCAGAAGAGCCCACAGGTGAGGAAACGTCTTGGGCTTGAAGGATGAAGAGCTGGAAGTGGTTGTATCGGACGCAGCTGTTGCAGTGGAAGCGGTTTTGTGGCGACTGCTTGGCTTCTTGTCCTCCTTGCTGTGACGCTTAGCGCGCAAAACACCGTCTGCATTATCTGCGCACATACGGCTCAGCATGCCAGCCCGCAGGTCGATAAGAGCTTGGCCGTGGGTGCCGATGATAGCCACGATGCAGGCTTCGCAGGGAAATTTCATGTGAGGCATGCGCATATGGCTGCGGACGCGATGGTGAGAAGATGAGTGTGAGCGAGAAGCGCCCTCGCTCTCGGGGGCTGCTTTGGTAGTAGAATGCTTGCGGCGGTGGCTGCTGCTTTTGGACTTGGAGGCGGCATGGCCGGGCGCCGGCGCCTGGCGGCCCTTCTCCAGACAGCGAAAGGTTTGGCGAGTCGACCACAGTGCGCTGAGACCCATCATGCGATAGCTCCAGTCACGAACCTCCTTAGATTGGCACTTTGAGCTGGCGTCACCTCCGGGGTGAGCGTGTCGTGGGTGCCGGCGGATTGGGTCTGCATAGTCGGCAACCTCCTTGGTGATGTAGTGGAAAATCTCACGAATGAGGGTCGGGTGCAGCTTCTTGTGGGCGTGGCAGAGGACGGTCGGTGTCGTGTGAGGTTGAAGCAGGTCGCTCAATGGGATACCGTTGGCGGCTGCCTTGGCAGCAACTGCATCGGCACCGCCTGATGCGGCCATAATTACACGCTTGACCATCTGTGAAGCTCTGATAGTGGCACCTGTGGGAAGAATGGGGGGGACCAGAAGATGTTGTGGCAGGCCGGGGACCCGTCTATATTGATCGGCGAGCCATTCGTTAGGTGGTGTGGCCTTGTTGGTGCCGGGGGTGATGTGAAGTTCGGACTTGCTGAGGCTGATGAGAACCGCGATGGGGTAGAGCTTCGCCTCTGTGAAATCGCGGAGAGCGACACCCATTTTGAGTACTGGATAATGTGTGTTGGGAGAACAAACGTACTATAATATAAGTATGGTTATATCTGTCTGCTGAAGTAGAGGACACTTGATATTCGTTTGCAGACGGGACAAAGAGCAAAGAGCAAAGGAAGCAAACTGGTGTCAAGTGCTGATGGGGATTGCAAGAAGGAATATCGCCGTTTGCTTACCAGGCAAGGAACATACTTATACTTAAGGATACGGTCGGTGTTGTGCAGTCTTGCACAGCTTGCTGAGGCTGTTCGTCGTGGACTCGAGGCCTTTCCTGTTCGCGGTGAACAGATCGACAACCTAAACGTGGATTAATTATCAAGAAAACGGGCAAACAAGCCAAGCAGAGACCGGCTCTGTAAATGACGAGATATGAAAAATGAAAATGGAGGAAAAGGTAGAGAGAAAAAAAAGAACAAAGGAGAGAATAAGGGATGCTGATGATGCACCAAACGGGAGTTGATGTGAAATTGATTAGATTGAGAAGTATCCAGAAGGGAAGAACATTGCGACACTGGGATATATGTACAGCTTGGCCTCCATGTGCAGCAGCTGCAGCGGTGCGTCTTGTTCATAACAGTGGTTTGTTCGATTGATGCCATCCTCTTTGTTGCGGTTGATATGGTGGTGCTGGTGGACAGAGGACGCAGAACAAAGAAACCAAGGGCAGAGAAAGTAAACAATACTCTTTATGGGTTCTTTGTCGATGGACAGCGAGATGTTTGTTTTCTTTACACTGTTCAAACTGGCGATACTAGGCATTGTTAGCAAACAAACAGATCTATAGAAAGGCGGTTGGCAGCAACAAAACGACAATAGCGAAGCTGGCTGTGGCAGATCAAAGTCAAAGACAGCAGGAAACATAGAGCCAGAACCGGACACAGAAGCGTAGCAACAAAAAGACTAAAGCAGACAGCCATACTGAACAGCATCGGAAAGAAAGAATCAAAAGGGGAAACGTACCTGTGGCTTAAGTGCTGTTTTCTTGGGTAGCTAAGTGTGTCATGGTTGTCACGAGAAGCAAATAGTAGAATGTGGTTAAAGAAAAGGTGTGCATCCAAAATGATCAAGTTATCAAAAGTGAAGCTGCTTTTTTCATCCTGGGTGTCGACACAGGCAGACAGGTATGAGCCGAGGCACTTTGATGCTCAAGGACACCAAGGCACCCCTCGGCATCTCGGCGCCTCCGGGCTAGATTGAGGCCTGCGCCGGTCGGCGCTAACAATGGCAGTTGTGCCTCGTCCTTTGCAAAGTTGACGGCACGGGTGCCCAAGAAGATAGGCAGCGGTGCTGCTAAGGCGGGTGGAAATAAACGCTGGTATGTTTGCACAAAATGGAGAGACGAGGAAAGTATTAAACATGCGTAGAAATGTACAAGAAACGAAATAAAACAGCCCGCTAGATGTCGTGGGTGACACAGAAGTACGCCACTATGTTTCCGATGCCCCAAATCCGTGTCATGCAATAAAATTCTGTAGATAGTGATTCTGACCCCGAGAGTATAGAGGAAACGTAAAAGAGGCGAAGAATAAATTCCGAAGAGTTGATAGAGAAAGGGTGAAATGGTTTGGTCGTGGGAGAGAGCATCGAGTGATATAATAAAAACAACAGCAAAAGGCCAACTAAACAAATCCTCCTTTGTGGCCATGAAATGTGGTATCAGTGAGATTTAAACAAGAAACATATAGAAAAAGACGTGTACCCCTGTCACATGCCGGCAATGCTATCAAACGAGGACGATGAGAACCAAGGAAAACGAAAAGGGCAACAGCGAGCGTCAGACCGACACAACGCATCCGTGTGCAAGTTAGTTGCGTATCGCATTCCGAGCACGTTCACGCTGTACGCGAATCTTGGCAGCCTCGGTGCCGTCATCTTGCACGGCAATCTCGCGGAACCAAGGGTGCTGCAGAGCCTCCTTCGCCGTGATGCGCTGGCTAGGATCGTAGACGAATATCCGCTTTAGAAGATCGAGAAAGTTGCGCAAGAAAGGGCTGTTATTAGGGAAGATATCCTGTTCAAAGCGGTTAGCGGACGCACAACTACACAATGGCAGCATAAAGCAGGCATGGACATACTTGGAGCTTCTTCATTGCTTTGACAAATCGCCGTGATGCCCGCGATGTGTCTTCATTGGGGTACTCGAGCCTCGAGCGCTTGAAGTACCTGTCATCCTGTTAGAATTGTCTAATCCAATAGTTTCTTTCTTCGTTTTTTGATGGCTGTCGACTTACTTGGATGCAGGGTTGCCGCCGAGCCGTGTGGACTTAGCCACCTGCTGGACAAGGTGTGTGTCGATGCGTGCATCACAGACGGCCTCCATCATCGCCAGGTGCTCCAGGTTGTCGTGGGTCTGAAACAGTGCATCTCCGGTGAAGAACTCCACGAGAATACAGCCGATACTCCAGATATCGCAGGGGAACGACCAGCCGAGTCCCAAAATTATTTCAGGGGCTCGGTAATGCCGCGTGGACACTACTGATGAGTGATACTCATCCTGGAATGTGGCAGACCCAAAGTCGATCAACCGAATCTCCGTGTCTAGCAGAACTCGCCGTTGGGTCGCCTGGCGAGCAACAGTGGTGGACGAGGAGGGGATTTTGCGGTTGTACGTAAACGTCTGATAGGTTGAGTGCACAAGCAGGATGTTCTCTGGCTTGAGATCGGTGTGAATGAGCTGGAGGTCGTGCAGGACTGTAGGGAAAGGAAAAGTATGTTAGCAAATATAGCAAATATAGCAAATATATGGACAATGATCGGAGTAGGCAGCTGAACTCACAAGCAACACTAGTAAAGAGCTGACGTGCAAAGTTCTGGATCTGGCTGTTGGGGAATGGCACAAAGCCATTGCCCTTGAGAAAATCAAAGACACTCTGGCCCAGAAGATCCATGACGATGCAAATGTGGTTGCGATAGTCGAAGCACTCGCGCAAGTGGATGCATCTGTTGCGGTTTTCCCTGTCATTGGCCTTCAGTGTCTCAAGCACCCGCAGTTCTATCCGCGAAGCATCACGGTACTTTTGTACGGAACGGATGATCTTGATAGCCACAAGCTGGCTCCGCTCGCGGTCGCGGGCTTGAACGACCTTGCCAAAGGTGCCTTGGCCGAGGAGTTTGACGATTTGGTCTGATTTTGTTAGTCACTGGCCACAAAACTAGCACGAGTGTCGGAAGTATACATATTGACTTACATCTCTTGGTGAGGTCCGCGTCGGGGGCAACAAGATAGTGGCCGTCGTCGTCGTCGACTTTGACGTCCTTGTTGTGTGCTGACTGAGCCATGAGTTAGCAGCTGGCCGAAAGAGGGGGTTGAAGAAATGATAAATAGCAAACAAATAACTTACATCGCGAATGACCTTGACCTCAACATCGGGTGCCTTGACCGGTGGAAGTGGTGGTGGTCGATAGTTTGCAAAGGCGTGGCCTTGAACAACAGGATCGCGGTCGCGCTTTTTGGAGTCGTTTGCGACCTGCTGCCGCGTTGGCCGCTTGCGTTTTTGGGTGGCTGTTTCATACTCGTACTGGCTGGTGCCATTGGATGCGAGCGAGGTGCCCGCTGTGTTTGACGCGATTGTGCCTGTCGTTGTGTAGAGTGAGGAGTTGGAGTGCGCGTTGGTCCGCTCGCTCGAGGTTGATTTGTCATTGATCAGGTACGGTTGAGAATCGTAGCTGTCAGAGGTGCGCGCGGAGGCAATCAGGGAGCTCGCTGGTGGCAGAGGCTCGGGATCTTGCCTCCTGCGCTTTTTGGCGACATGATGGTCGCTGCTGTCTGACGCGGAGACGGGAGCCGCAGCGCCAGTGGTCTGGTCGTAGTGATAAGCAACAGCAGTGACAATATTGCTTGCAACGGCGGCAGCATTGCCATTTGCGTATGAGACACCAGCAGAAGCAGAAGATCCTGCGTGGTTGCCGTTCGCGTGATTATCGCGTTCGGGGCTATCCTCAATCACGATAACCTCATGGGGCAGGCCATTCTTGTAGAACGTTTCCCAGTCTGGAGGGCCAGAGCGGCGTCTCTTCCGCGGTGGCAATGAAGCAGACGGCGAGTCTGTGTTTTGTGAGCCCATTGCAGCGTGCATGGAGGCAGTGTCTATCGGGGCTGCAGACGGGGGGGTGCCGCGAGAGTGAGGATGTGAGTGAGAGTGTGGGAGAGTGGTCGACGAGGTCACGGTCGAGAAACTCGGGGGCGAGGCGGCCGTGTCGAGGGTTTGTTGGTGGTGGTGAAGACCACCGGATTGGGGGAGGGTGTGCGTCTGCGACTCTTGTTGTTGTTGTTGTTGATGATGCTGCTGCTGAGTTTGCTGGGTGAAGCCGTGGCTGCGGTCGTGGCCGTGTGAATATGTGGAATGGGTTTGGGGGTAGTTTTGGGTGGTGGCACTGGAATTGGCAGTGCTGGAGGCACTGTGGTAGTGTGTTGGGGCCTGCCTAGAGTGTGTTTGGGCTAGGTTGTTCTGGTGGTTTGGGGGGTTATGGTGGTTATGGCTCGTGTTGTTCGAGTGGCCAGCAGCGTGGCCGTAGACGGGAGCCAGGGGCAAGTGTGACAACGGCGAGGCGACGGCGGACGGGGAGTAGGGAGCGTATGTGTTTGTTGAAGATGGGGATGACACGGATGCCGGGCCCAAACGGCTAGAGTTGGGGCCAGAGAGAGTCGAGCGATATGAAGACTGGTGAGCAAAGGGATAGCCAGCGGCGTAAGGTGGAAGCGTCGCAGTGGCCGTGGTAGGTGTCGACATTGTGGGGGACGTTGGAATAGCGAGAGAAAAGGCGTCTCTCGGAGACGGCTTGTAGTGAGGGTTGTTTTGACAGTCTGGATCGATCTCAAGGTCACTGAGGTGGTTGATGGGATGGAGGAGAGGAGGAGGAGGTGAGAGAAGATTGAGAGGGTAGAGAAGGTAGAGAGGGTAGAGAGGGTAGAGAGGATGTTCGAGGTCAATGACGGTCTCAAGGGTATCCCGAGAATACAGGACCACGAGCAGACCAACGGGCGGTGATCTGGATAGACTGGGCCTGGCTGGCTGGCCTGTGTGGGTGTATCCGATTTGACACTGCCAGGACCAGGCACTGTGCAAAGGCTCGAATGGTGAGTGGGCGACGAGTGTCTTGCGTGTGTCGTGCCAGTGGATAGTGGGACTGGGTGACTGGGTAATAACTGGGTCGAGAGCGAGAAGCGGCTAGGCACAGGTGTGGTGATGTCAACGAGTGCTGGAGCGTTTTCAGAGTACTCCGTAGTGTGCACAGAGTAATAGTGGTGAATCGAAGTGGTGTCGAAGATGTGTTTTGGGAAATCTCGAGATGAGATGTGTTGGAGGGAGAAGATCGAGATGAGAGTGAGACCGTCCAGAAGAGAGCAAGGAGAAGAAGATAAGACAACAATCGAGGATGGAACCGAGTCGACAAAGGACGATGAGAGCAGAGATGAGCGAGTGATCGAGTCGCGACGTCTTACGGCGTGGAGCCAGGCGTGGAGGAAGCTGAAGACGGCATTTGCTGGTACAGGCGCAGTAGGCAGTAGACGCAGTCACAGTAGACACAGTATAGTAGACACCAACAAAGAGCAGCAGCGGGTCGGCGTGCGGGTGGGCGAGGACGAACAAGGCAGCGAGGCAGTGTAAGATATCTTGGGGCGCTGGAGCGAGACAGGGCTAGGGCAGTATCTACTGTAGGGGGGCCTTGGTGTGTCTGGTGTGTTTTGGTGTGTTTTGGCGGTCTGTGGGTGGCGGACTAGCAGGGCCAAAAATACATGAATAACAAGTGTTTGTAAAGGGATTTTGACAGGGAAAAGACGGGCGAAAAGGAAGGGAAGAGGAAAGAGACGAGGGGCAAAAAGAAGAGCGAAAACAAAAGGAAGCAAAGGAGGAAATATAGGGAAAGAAGGCGAAATGAGAATGGCAAGTTAATCAGGCGAAGCGGGCAAGAGCGATCGAGAGCGAGCGAAAGAATGATGTGAATCCGAGGGAAGGAGCGCAGGGCGTCCAGCACGGCAGCAAAGGGCACAACTCAGTCTCAGGGTGGTGTGGCAGCAGGTGCGGTATCAATACGGGACCGATTCTACACTTGGACGGGCAGGTGCGTATTTCCTGGCACGAGTATTTCTGCACGGGCGCCCCAGTTAGGGTCCTTCCCTTTTCGCTTTTGAACGCTACGGGGACTACTGGAACACTAATAATTACAGAAAAACCACTCTGAGTACGGGCTAGGCATAGCACAAGAGGCAGGAATGAGGAAGCAGGAACTCGATGAAAACGGTAAGAGCGACTCATTCTCATAACAAGTAGACGAGAGAAACAGAAGGAGGATAGTTGATAAAATAGGCTGTATATGTGAGAATAAGAGAAAAAGGAAAGAGCAAAAGCACAAAAAAAAACAAGGCAAGAGCGAGGCAGAACACAAACAGGAGAGAGAGGAGCGAGGGAAAGCAAAAACGACATGGGAAGAGGGGAAGGAACGACTGGAGCCAGAGAGACAGAAAGACCAGTCCGTGCCTGCACTGTGTCGGCAACATGGGAGCAGCGGGAATATTGGGCTATTGCCCCCTTATCTCAGCGCCGAGAGGTGGTTTGGCTCATTGGCTGGTGGGCTTTGCCAGTAGTGGCTATTCAACGAAACTCTGCGAGATGCGATGCACATATTTGAGGCATTCTGCCGCGACTAGATGGCAGTTGTATATTGTGTTTGATCAGACATTTCTTCACATTTCATTGCCGTCTCTATGAGTATACACAACGCATCTTTTCTACACACAAAGCATGGCTGGATGCGTGTGACATGGTGATTGGTGCACGTTGAGGATGTTGAGAAGAGCAGCACGCGTTGTGACAAGATGGGGCAGTGGCGGAAGTATATTAAGATCTCTGGGGTGGTAGAGTCGAGAGGTGACAGAGAGAGACAGAAGAGAGACAGAACAAAGGCGGCGTCTTGAACAGATACGCGGACTATTGGCTGGATATAGGGCAATAAATCGGCTTCAGCCAGAGCCAGCCAGAGCCAGCTGTGTCAAGACCCTGAGCAGAACACGGATATAAAACAAGTCGACATTGAGATTGTAGGAGTAATGGCAGGGGTAACATGTGTCAAAGTGAGAGGGAAACGGGCAGATACCGAGTGGTTACAGTAGAGCATCGCCATGGCATCAGGGGCACGGCACTGCACACGACACTCTGGGAGTCTACAGAGCGTTATCTTACAGGTCCTTGCAAGAAGGATAAGGTATCTGGTCGGAGCAAGGAGCAAGGAGCAAGGAGTCAAAGGAGTCGCCCAGCGTCGTATCTGATCTGTTGATCTTCGGCTGTGATCTCTTTGAAGAGGGATGAGAAACGGGAGAAAAGTACTGGGCTGTAGGAAAGAGAAAAGAGAGCCAGTATGTACATAGAAACACGAGACCCCTGGAGTAGCAGAGCAGAGTGACCATGTTCCGAAGCCGATTAGTGTCGTCCTGGTTTAAAGCGTATTGACGAGAATACAACCACAGGAGAAGAGAAATGCCCAGGATAAAAGAAAACACAAAAAGACAGAAGAGAGACAGAAGAAGAAAGTAGAGGGAGAGGGATGCAGGAAAACACAACCTACAGAGCATGCTCTCGATATATGCAGCAATCGTCAATGATGGCTGGCCGTACAACGAGACGATTCAGCTGGCGGTGCATTCCTGCACTTTATTATTGCATTAGATAGCATATAAGATACAAACAGATAAACAGCTGCTTGGATGCTGGTACAAGACAGCAAACAACCGAGTGCGATAGTGTGGTAGAGTGACAGAGTGGCAGACGCGCTGCAACCGCAGCCACTGCAGACACGTCCAAGATCTCGAGCTGACCACAGGCCGTGCTGCAATTGTTCGGATAATGCTCAGTAGAGACAGCCTTATTGTTTCGGGCGCTATGATTGCTCTGGATGGGCGGTCAGCGATGGGATGTCCACGACAACCATCAGCAGTGAGTAGTAGGCACGGTTTAATACGTATCTTACGTAGACGGTATCCTCATCATCTGAGCACGAATGCACTGGGCCACAGGCCATCATTAATCCCTTAATCAACATCATCTCACCACCGGAGAATGTGTACGAAACAATGTAAAGTGTATTGGCATATATACAGTACTGTTTGCACGGTGTGCACGGTGTACTGCATATGTTTCTGTTTAACCTTGTTTTCCTCACTATTTCGTTCGCTCGGTTTTTTCTACGTTTTTGTTTTTCTACGTTTTTCCCTTTCTTTTCCTCTTCTTCTCTTGTCTTCTTCAGCCGTCCACTTTACTCATACTCCGGCTTCTTTCCGGCAGCCAGCAGTCCCATCGACAGAGATTTTGGTCCATTATAATCATTATCGACTACGGGTATTGGGGCACAAAAGCCACAAAAAGGCAAACACAAACGAGGCAAAATGCACCAGAAGAGATACTGTAGTATGTAAGGTACGAAACACACTGCAAGTATGGTCGGGTTGTCCGTCGACTATCAGTGCTGGAGAATAATGCAAGACGCTAGAAAATAGTAGTATACGTCGGTTCGGAGTCTCTTCGCTGCGGTGGGACGGCTTACTCGCCTCTGGTCTCTTTTCTTTATTGCCTTGATCATCCTGCCTTTGCATGGGCTGAGTCCCCCCTTCCTTGAGGTGTCGCACAATGTGCTGCTGATGGACATACAGCTCTGATATAGACAACAGGCCTTCTCGCGAGTTCGAATAGAAGCATGGCAGTCTTGCTGTTCTGCAGACAGGCAAAGAGAAAGCAAACAACAATGACACAACGCATTGCCAGTGGCAGTTTACTACAGAACGACGTGAAGAGAAACAACGAGTCCTCTGCATAGTAATACCGAGTAAAAGACAGGAGCCGCCATCCGCCTCAAACCAAAGACAAGACCGACCAAAGAAAGGTATCACTGACTCCGCAAAAGTGGTTCCATGGCCTGTGCTAGTGCTGCAGGAAGTAGAAGTGCGGGAGAGGGGAGGAGGAGTGAGGAGTGAGAAGACAGGCTGGACAGGGAGGGAGGATGATGGAAACAACCAGCCGGGGGTTTAATGACTTGTGGCGTGTGGAAGTGAGCAGGTGTGTGTGCAAGCAGGTCACGGCTGAGAGAGGAGGGAAGAATAGACACCATAACGACGGGCAGAGAGAGGAGAGGAGACGCGAAAACAACTAAAGTGAAAGGAAACAATAATAGATAGGCAAAGGGGGGTTCTCGGGCCCTGCTCCTGCCGCTTTTCATCTGCAGGCACACTCCAAAGTACGAGGAGAACGTGCTCTGTTTCTAGTTGCAGGCGAGACGGTTATAGGCATGGTTATTAATAGGCATAATCAACTGCTATCAGCTACATTTGCAGAGTACCACTAGTGTATACATATCATATCATACAGATGTACCTGGCTGTGCCGTGTCGGACAGGGCACGATGCGGCGTGATGGGCATGGTAGAATAAGAGAAGAGACGCCGATGGAAATCATGAAAACAAAGAGACCATGCTAAAAAGAAAGGCCAAAGGAAAGGCAAAGACCAAGACAGGCGACAGCATAGCCAAGGCACGCTGACACTGGAACACTGTGATACGAATCACACTCGGATGGCACTGAGGCTTGTAGATCTGTGCCCAAGACTGCATGTAGATTTACTGATGGCTCGTGACTGCTTTGGCAGTTGAAGATGGGCACACTGGCCCCTTGCCTCGCTGCTGTCCCTTCTTTTCGTCTGCGTATATTTCTCGTTCCTTTCTCGTTCCATCTTCCCATACTGTTGACTGCTGACTTCTAACTCTATATCCAGACACTCGGATTCACACGGCCGTGTGATGGCCTATGATAACGCGGGCCTGCTTGGTGTGTACATCACCCCTCATCTCGGTCTGCGTGGTGCCAATAGACAATAAGCACAATCATACCCAGCTGCCAGTAGTGTCACAGCAGAATCAGGATGGTCAATTTACATTGTACAGCAAGAAAGGGGCCATGAAATCTACCGAGTACCACTTGCGTCTTTTGTCTTGACCTGCCGGCTGGCCACAAAGCAGAGTCTGGGCCGGAGCGTCGATCACCTAGTTCCGTTCGCACAGCATCATAGACAGCGCTGTGAGTTGAAAGGACGTTGAAGCAATGTTTGGTCTATATGTTTTGATTTCATTTGTAGTTCCCGTCTTGTATCGATGTGGCGCTTCTAAAACACAAGCTGCCGACATGGCAAAGCTTTTCAACGCCACGCGAATGTGAATGTAGATAGCTTCAACCCTTAAATGCCACGGTTGAACTCGACAAGTCCACCGGCACCGCCGCGGCCGCGGAACTCGGGCTCCAGCGACTCGGC
The DNA here is from genome assembly GCA_022392935.1 of Ophiostoma cf. undulatum. Classification (NCBI taxonomy): domain Eukaryota; kingdom Fungi; phylum Ascomycota; class Sordariomycetes; order Ophiostomatales; family Ophiostomataceae; genus Ophiostoma; species Ophiostoma cf. undulatum. Next base: position 468,659 of record JAKRGL010000051.1, on the reverse strand, counting down.
TGCAATCTTCTGGCGCTGCGGGAATGCAGCCAGGGCCAGCGGCAGCACGGCATAGCTCGTCAGCAGCACAAGACCCAGGTTGACGGGCGTCGTCATGTGCGGCCGTTGCTTCAGCCAGTTGGTCGCCTGCAGACGCACCAGCACCAGCGGCGGAATGACCATGATGGGCGAGCTGTTGAGCACGCGCGACACGGCCGTCTCGCCAACGGCAATTGTGGCCGCCTTCTTGCTGCGGCCCAGCGACGTCGATGAGTCCACATCGACGCCCTCGCCCGAAACGGGGTACACGTCAATGCCCGTGCGGATCTCCTCGCCGCGCATCAGGAAGACGTTGAGCGCACCGGCACTGGCAACGGCGGCAAAGGGCACCAGACGGCCCAGGATCAGGCGTGTCGAGGCCGACAGGCTGGTGAGGCGCGGCACCAGGCTGTTGAGGCCGACAGCCACGGAGCACGACGCACCAACGGCCATAAAGTACGACTGGGCCAGCTTGCTGTACGACAGCGGCGATGACTTGTTGGCATTGGCATTGTTGATGGCAACGTTGAGCGACTGGTTGGCAATCTGCCACAGGATGGTGCCGCGCGTGCTGAGGTTGGGGGTCAGCATGCCGGCGGTCACGACCAGGTTGGACAGCACAAAGCACGACATGCGGAACGGCATCAGGACCGGCTCGCCCGTGTCCGGGTGCAGGGTCGAGTCCACAATCTTCTTGGCGTGCCACAGCTCGGGCGTCATCTCCTTGGTCTGGCCCTGCTTGTAGGCGATGATGGCCTGCTTGGCCTGCTCGAGGCCGGTCTTGCCAGCCAGAAGGGTTCTCATATGTTAGTCTTTGATTTGGCATCTCGTGTCTTGTATAGTATCATATATCTTCATCTTCATAGATCTTCTCATATCTTCTTATATCATGATCATGAGCACGTCTTGAATCTGCTAGCCACACACCTCGGGTCAGTGATGCCGGCAGTGTGCTGCACGCGGCCCCAGTACGTGTTGAGGTCGAACTGGGATGCCGGCAGCTCGCGGCTCCCTGGCAATGACGACGACATGATGCTTGATGTGAGGTCACGGTGTGACTGGGACTGGTGAGTGTGTCCTTGACCGTGTTGGCGTGGACGTCGTGATGTCTGATGTCTGGTGCCCTCGACGCCCTCTTGACAGAGATCCTTGCTTGCCTGTCGTCGATGTCGTCAATGTCCTCAAGAAAGCCGGCTCTCCTCTGTGATGTATGACACCCAATGGCAATGCTGTCAATCCTGTCTCGCCGTTATCAAAGCGGTGTAATCAGGCCTTTATCTCGGGATTGATTCCGTGTCTATCATCGGCTTAATTTCCATTATTTTTGGCGTGTTTTTCTATTTATTTTTTGAATTTAGGTCTTTAATATTGCCATTTTCTTATTTATTTTCGCTATTTTATTTTGCATTTTGTTTGAATCTTTTTCCTCCCGTCGCGCTCACTAATTACTCGAAAGCGTTTCAAACGACGCTTCGAAACCTCCACCACAGTTCTACCCTTAGCGCTAAAAGATAAAAAATATCCAGAATATATTCTCCCGTACATAACATAATCCACTGCCGCCGTGGCCTGGCCGCTCCTTCCTCGAATTAAGTTGAATTTCCCCATCTGCTTCAATAAATTATGTAATCAACACACATGCGGTCTGCTTGTCTCAGCGCTGTCCGACCTCGGCCAAAACACCTGCGATGCATCATTCTGCTTCCAGCGGCCGCTATGGCCCTTCCAGGGGCACACCTGCTGTACTATGTATGCAGGCCTCATCTGCCCCATCTGATCCGAGATTAGATCTTTGTGCGCATAGCGATGCTGACTAAGCTTCGTAGCTCCGTTCGGCGGGAAGGTGCTCGGCCTAGCTTAGTGGGAGGGACTTACACAGGGCAGGAGCGAGCGACGCAACGCAAGGGAGCTCATGAGACGCGAACCTGGCTTTACTTGCACTATTGTTCTATTCTCTATCCCTTGGTAAGACACAGCTCAGAAGAGACAAGACATCTTCTCGCTCTGGCCAATTGCTTCGTGGCTGTTGGACATTTGGACAGTGGAAATTGGAAGCGGCCCAGCTCGGACGTCAGACACAATTTTGGCAGTAGGCTGCTCGGCGATCGCTCCTTCCTCTTCTCTCCTCTTCTCGGACTCCGACATCTCGTGATCGGACATCCTTTGACTTTGGCCGGTTTTGTCCCATTTTGGCTTCACTTTTGGATACCCTTTTCATCACCACCACCACAGCCATCACCACCATGGCGCCCTCCTTCGCCAGGGCCATCATGCAGCGGCTGCCGTTTGCGCGTGTCACCACGCCGCTGCAGGCCGTCACGTACCTGCTCGGCATCTCGCTCTTCTCCATCTCGTTCCTCGTCTTCCTCAACAGCAGCATCTCCTTTGTCATCACCGACCGCATCGGTGTCAAAGATGGCGTCGGCAATATTGTCGGCACGCTCGGCTTCGTCGATGAGCTCGTCGCTCTTGTCGCCTGCCCGGCATGGGGCCTCGTCTCCGACCGTCTCGGCGTCCGCCTCGTCGCCGTCATCGGCTACATTGTCATTGCCCTGGCCCTCGTGCTATCCGTCCAGGCCACCAACATCTACCCGCAGCTGCTGCTCGCCCGCATCCTCTTTGCCGTGGGCGCCACTGCATCGTGAGTTTTTTCCTTTTTTATCTGTTTTTTTCTTCTTCTTAAAGGTGAATAATATGTTCTAACAACTCAGTGCAACAATGGTCACGGCCATTCTGCCATCGTTGACCGACGACTCCGAGCCCGCCACGGGTGCCAACGCCGATGCCGGCTTGCCCAAGCCAGCTGCTGCCAACAACCAGCGCGAATCCACTGTCTCCATCGAGTCCCAGCTCACCATCACGCCTGAGCGCTTTGCCGAGAGCCTGCTCCGCTCCCGCGTCAACTCTCCCGACCTGTCGAGCCGGGCCGCAAACCGTCTGTCCATCGACACCCACAATAACGCCTCGTCGTCTGCTGATGTCGAGGGCGGCGAGTTTGGCGGCGACGGCGAGGACTGTGTGCAGAACCGCAACCACAACTCGGGCAAGCCCTCCAAGCTGGCTGGCTTTGTCGGGCTGTTTACGGGTTGTGGCGCCCTGGTGGCACTCACCATGTTCCTGCCCCTGCCCGCCGAGTTTGGCCGCAAGGACGGGGTCACCATGGCCGAGGCTGTTGCTGACAGCTTCTATGTCGTTGCTGTCGTTGCTCTCTTTGTCGCTGCCTTTGTCTTTGTCGGCCTGCGTGGTCTGCGTGGCGAGGACGGCAAGGGATGGCGCATGCTTTTCAACATCGAGTCGGCCTCGTCCGAGGTGGTCCGTATGGAGGATGTGATTGCCGAGGGCCCGGCAGACCAGTCGGCATCTCCATCGTCTTCGCTGTCGTACTGGTGCCTGCTGCGCGACTCGGTCGAGCTGGGCTTTACCGACTCCAATATCACCATTGGCTACCTCGGCGGTTTTGTGGCCCGCGCCTCGACTGTCGCCATATCGTTGTTCATGCCACTGTTTATCAACTCCTTCTTTATCAGCAATGGCTTCTGCCAGGGCTCGCCCAACGACCCGTCCCCCGAGCTGAAGAAGGAATGCCGCTCTGCGTATGTGCTCTCGTCTATCCTGACGGGTGTTGCCCAGCTTATGGGCCTGATTTGCGCGCCCGTGTTTGGCTATCTGTCCAGCCGTCCCGGCCGCATCAACGTCCCCATTGTTGTGTCCACAACGTTTGGCATTGTGGGCTACATTGTGTTCCCACTGCTACCCAGCCCCGAGCCCAAGAATGTCGATGGCCGTGGTGGCACACCCGTCGTGTTCCTTGTGGCCACGCTGATCGGCATCAGCCAGATTGGTGCTATTGTCTGCAGTCTTGGCGCTCTCGGTAAAGGTGTGCTGTCTGCGGACCGCCCGAGCGTCACGTCTGGCAGCAACAGCCCCGGTCTCATGTCCAGCTCGGGCTTTGACTACGCAACCCCCAACACGGACGACGATGCTCGCGAGGGTGCGCCGCTCTTGGTTGCCGATGCCCGCGACAGCCTGGACAGCGACGCCGACAACGACGGCAACGACGACAACGAGGATGCGGACACGATCCACGAGCTTGTGTCATCGCCACGGGCTGCGGCCCGCTCACGCGCCTTCTCTGCGCTCAACTCGTCCCGTCCCCCGTCTTGGCTCAACACCAATACTGGCACGTCGTCCGCGGCCAATGCATCCACGGTTGTCGGGGGTGCTGCTGCAGACAATGCCTCGCGTATCCGTCTCAAGGGCTCAGTCGCCGGCGTGTACTCGTGGTGCGGCGGCGCTGCCATTCTGCTTCTGACCAAGCTTGGAGGCTACCTCTTTGACCACCTGTCCAAGGGCGCGCCATTCTACATGATGGCAGTGTTCAACGGTCTCCTGCTGGTCGTGAGCCTGAGCATCGATGCCCGCCGGACCCTCAAAAAGCTGAAGCGCTAGATATCCTTTGGCACTGAAAGGGTCCCCAGGGTGTCTGCCTGGTCTCTTTGATTTAGTTATGTTCACGGAAGCGTTGTTTTATGAAATTGCTATTGCCATCTGTTGTTATTATATGTTTTATTCTTGTATTCGTGAATAGGCTTCTGACCGTTTGCTCTGAATGTTGTCTCATGAGCTGTCGTCTCAACTGGCACATGCTTTCTGTATATAAAAGTTGTCACGCCGCTGCTATATATTTCTTTTGCCTGTTTTTGTCCGTCTTTTCTCCTCTCGGTGCATTGCTCGTGCCATCGCCAACCCTGGCCGCTGTCATCAACGACACTCTCAGGTCAGAGCTCGCGCAGCCGGACGCTCTCATTCTCATTGTCGTCTTTTGGCGAGGACACTGCTGCCAGCAGCGCGCCCCCCCAGGTTGGATACCCGTCAATCTCAGTATCGCGTTTGTCTATATCGTCGATTACAAGAGGTCGGGACAGGATGTCGTGGGCTAGCCGGTCCGCCTTCTGCGAAGCTCGCTCGTCTGCCCAAATTCGAGCCAACGTGCCAACATCAGGGAGGGCTGCTCTCGCAGGAGGTGTCGTCGTTGTGTTGCTGGTGATCGTGACGTCCTCGTGCTTGGCCTCCTCCTGGCTTTGAGTGGCAGGGCCGGCATCAGCCGCAACAGCATAAACAACCTTATAGTATAAGATGCTGAAGACAAGCCAGAGGAACACTGTATATATCATCAGGTGTCGCGATAGTCCGGCTGTCTGCTCTGTATTGTCCATATCCAGTATCACGCCGTCTGCAAAGATGTCTCATCAGTAATAATAAAAAAGATATCAAGCGAGTGAATGAAAATAGAACACAGAGGCCATTTTAATGTCTGAGCCGAAGCAAAAGCTGTTCAGCAGCATGTCATTGATTTGTGTTTGATAATGCAGTGATATCAGACAAAGAGCATCGTGACATGGTCAGTTTAGCTTTTGAATGAATAGATGTGTCCATATCGCTGTGATATATCATTATGATTAGTATTTATGAAATATTATAGGCGAAAAGAGATTATTTGATTTTCATCTATACTTTCACGTTATATTCAAAGATTTCATACAATACATTCTAAGTAAACACAAGGATATAAATTTGTGAGATGATAAATTGTAGGACAGGTATGTCTTTTTGCAGCACCGCGAGGCCATGTCTTTTGCAAACCCCTTAAACACCCAGAAGTAACAGAAAGCGGACGAGATCAAAAACAAAATCAAACAGAAAATCGGACAATTTTATAATGTACTTTTCTTTCTTTTTTTTCAACCGTTTCCATCCATGCCAATGCAGAAGCTAGTATATACTGCATGATACACATCCTGTATAAAAAAGAAAAAAAAAGAAAAAAGTGAAAACAGACAAAAACAAGAAATAAAAACAATGAAACCATATTTCTGAGCTAGATAACATGCAAGCCCATCCCTCCTTTTGCACCCTCTTTTTCTCAACAAATCCAGACAATATAGGACAACTATGGTACACTCCCCTAGTAATGCCTGCTTTGTCCAACGACCGAGTGCGTTCTTTTTTAAGATGATGTTTTTGAAATTCAAAAAAATCATTGTCCTTCTTGTCGAAGGAGGACCCCCTATTGTGTGTGTGTTGTGTGTTTGTTTTCAAACCCTGTTGAGCTTCATGCCGCATGCAGACCGCAGGAAGACAAATGCTCCCAAGAGGAAAGGGGATATATTGATATATGTGGGTTGTCTTCCTCACAAAGAGCAAAAGCCTGAGTCTTGCAATGTGGCCGGGGTCCATGCTGCAATCATGCGACGATTGCAACACATTTAAGCGCCCAGGCTGGGGAAGGCGCTCTCATCCTTGGGGTTGATGGTAGCACGGGGGGCAGCGGCACCGCGGGCAGCGGGGGCACCACCACGGGGAGCACCACGGGGCTCGCCACGGCCGCGGGCACCGCCACGGGGACCGCCACGGCCACGCTCGCTGCGCTCACCGCGCTCGGGGCGGTCACCGCGCTCGGGGCGGCTGCCACGCTCAGGGCGGTCGCCACGGGGGGCGCCACCACGGCCGCCACGGGGAGCACCGCCGCGGGGGCGCTCGGCCTGCTCGACAAAGCGCTGGTCGATCTCGACGACCTGCTTGACCTTGCGCTCACGCTCGCGCTTGGACTTGCCAGCACCGGCAGCGATGAACTCCTCAGTCTCCTCCTTGACCAGGGGCTTGGCGGCGGCCCACTGCTTGTTAGCCTTGGTGCCCTCGTTGGCCTGGCGGACGGCGAGAGAGCTCTCAATGGCCAGCTTCTTCTCGGCCTGCTGGGCGAGGTAGTCATCGTAGGAGATCTGGACCTCCTCGGGCTCAGCCTCCTCCTCAGCGGCAGCCTCCTCGGCGACGGCAGCGGTCTCGTCGCTCTTGGCGATGGCCTCACCGGCCTCCTCGTCGCGCTTCTCGGCATCGCCCTCGACGTTGCCGCTGGCCTGCTTCCCACCAGAGTTGGGAAGGCCCTTGGAGTGACGGTCGTCACGCTCGCGGGGGAAACGGCCACCACGACCTGGGAGTGTTAGTTTGGCTCTGTTCAGCTTAATGATGTGACGCGAGGTGTAGACTTACCGCCACGAACACGGGCACTGGCGCCGCCACGGGCACCGCCACGGGGAGCCTCGTCAGTGGCCTTGCCACGGTTGCGATCTGAGCCGGCGTTGCGGTCACGGAAGGCTGCGTCTTGTGTTAGATACATGGCTCGACTTTTGAAGAGACTGTTTGATTTTGAGAGACATACCAGCGTCGTTACCCGAGCGCTTGGGGGCAGGGGCCTTGGCCTCAGCGGGCTTGGCAACAGCCTTCACCTGCTTGGGAGCATCACCATCCTCGGCACCTATTGACGGCAGGTTAGTACATATTCGGCGCAGACATATGAATCGGTCGTCGTTCGTTGTGGAGGTATCTGGCTCTTGAAAGAGCGATCGGTCGAGACAGTGGCGGGTATCTTCTTACCGAGGAGGTCAAAGGGGTTCTATAGTTGCAGTTAGTATTGAACCGGTATGTGCTAAAGAACATGCGCGCAAAGATGGAATGCATTGGCGGGTAAAGCAACGAGTATGTTCTGCCGTGTGTTCCCGTTTCCCATGTGTTGCTGCCCGTCGAGGCCTCGGCATCGCGCGCCGGGAGTGAAGGTTGATGTGCCGAATGCACCGAAGAGCGGGGTATCCATGCCCGGGGCGAGAAGAGGCAAAGCACGGAAGAACAGCCGTGAACATTGCCCAGGCCTGTGCTAGGAGAGCTGCTGCCGAGGCGCACGGAAGCCGGATGGCGATGAATGTATGCATGTCGGAGAAAAAGCCGAGTCGAGTTCGGGCTCAGTCGCAGCGAAAAAGCCAATGAAGCCGCGGGAAGAAAGCCGGGCAGCGTTGGAGAACAGACGAAAACGAGGCAAAACCCGACAAAACCCGACAAAAATCGACAAAAAAATAGAGCCAAACAGACAGATCCAAGCAATACAATCTGGCCAAAACAGCCGCAAAAACACAAAAAAAAGGTAAAAATCTCAACGTACCTTGGTAACAACAGACATGGCGTCACCCGGGCTTTATTCGCCTTTCAAAAAAGGCGAGAACTAATTGGCAACAATGGGATTGGGGAGGGCGAATGTGCAGACACAAATGTTTGTGTTGTTGACGTGGTGAGGATGTGAAGATCGAGAGACGAGCGTGGTGTGTGGGAAGAGATTGGAAAAGGACGGAGATGTGGTGGTAGGAAAAAGTTTGGTGGAGGAAAAAGAAAAAAAGCCAAAAAGTGGAGACTTTCGAATTAATCTGGCGTACAGAATAATTGCGAAAATGGGCTGAAGGGAGGAAGTGCTGGTGTCTTGGAGGGGGAAAAAAAAGTCAAAATGTCGAGGCAGCTTAGTCACTTGCAAGATGAAAAATGATGCAGTGCCATGATGCAGTGCCAATACGCGACCTCGTCGATTATCGCATGCCCAGGTGCTGTTGTATTCTATTCGTACGGTCCTTCCGCTTTCGTTCTCTCAAGTCGCCGTTGGCCGAGAGTTCCTTCCACTGCTTCCCCTCTTTCCTTTTGTTTTCCTTTACGAGACCCATATCGACGTGTCGGGTTGCTCCTTCCCTGGTGACATCTCGGCTCTTTTTGCCTTTTCTTACAACCTCTCTACTTGTACTTGCGCCGGCCAATGCCCCTACCTCGCTCTCGCGTAGGGGACCCTGTTGCCTTGTAAAGGTGTATTACTCCATACGTGCGCAACGCCGTCGCAAACTACACACAGCAGCCAATGCCATGTAATTGCCCAGAGACAAGATTTGAGACTCAGACTATCATAATCTCTGTTAGTATACCCGGCACCTCAAACATGGAATTCTCGGAGCTCATGGAAACAGAGAATATGCTTGTCCTTTTGTCTGAGACGCATCCAGCCGAGCTCCATTCTAGCGCTAAGCCGCTTCTGATGGAAGAGACCCATATTTAATATTTTGTGTGGGCGCATTATTGCTAGTTGTTAGGGCTTATTACAACGATTTGCGCACAGTGGAAAGTCGGAATGGACTGTGTAGAGCGCTGTATCACGTTCGATCACGTGGAGTATCACGATGTCGAACGACGGCAGTGACAAGGTCGGCATCGCGACAGGCAGAGCACAAGCTGCCTTTTGTATTTTGTATTTGATTCACAATTAAGTATTTATAAGAAAATAAAGCACACAACAAGGAGTGTTGTTGAGCTTGGGGGGCTACCAGGGGCGTCGCCGCTGAATGTTGACTCGCCTCCTCAAAAGACTATAAATCGCAGCCGTCCTCTGGAGACAGGTCCTCTGTATAATGCAGAGGACATTTAAAACGATCTACAGTGGGCAGACCAATATCAGAGAGGCTTTGAAACAGGGACATTGCAAGTTGTAAACGAAACAATGTCAAAGATGCTTGCCTCTCACACCGTCGAGCGCACGAGTTGAACGCAAGATTATGCCAGGAGAGAACTTGAGAATATATTTGATTTCTAAGATGCATTTTCAAGAGTCGTGTCTTGAAGACCTCTGTGAGCTGATGGATTTCGAGGTGGACTCTGTCCTAGGACCCAGATGCAAAGGGTTGCAGGATAACACCCATTGACATTTGCTCGTATGCACTGCCCAGATCCGATCCGGCTACACTCTCACTATCTGTCACAGATTCGCCATCGTCGACCGACGTGAGGTATTCTGTTGAGGGGCAGCTGATTTGTGTAGATAGCGCACTGTCGCAGGAAGACATAGATACGGTCGAGCCTGTAAAGGCTAGAGAGACCGCAACAATGGAAGCGTTTTCGTTGTCGCCTGTCCATCGTGGCGCCCAACCACTAAGATTAAAGAAATGCATATTCTCAATGGTTGGACGAAAGACTATCTCATCCTCAATGACGGATGTGTTCTCTTCACCTTGGACGGAGCCTGGCCAATATCTTCTGGGCCAGCTCAAATGCCAGCGTGATGTAAGTGTCCCACCGTGTCCTACCGAGCAAATGTTAGCAACACTCGAAGAAGTCCGGCAGATGCCTGTACTTACCTCTTGTAAAAAGTCTTGAAATGCCATTTCTACCACGCAGCCGACTTCCTAATGAAAAGTACCCCAGCAATGTTAGCTGGGATGGCTTGGCATTAGAAGTTGTGTCGATATCTGTGTTGCTGTGTGGCTCACTCCTCGTATCCTCTATGCCAGTAAGACAGTACGAGGATTGAATATCACCTTCATGTGTTGTAGACATGATGGCTACTTATTTGGGTTATTTGGCGGGATGGCTGGGGCGAGCTGAGCAAAGGGAGGCCAAGTGTTCTTGCTGAAGTCGATGAGAACGATACCAATCTACATTCAAAACTTCCAGGGTGCCATGGGGTTTATATAAGTTTTTTTTTTAATGAGGATGGCAAGCCACGTCAGGCAGCCATCAAGCACTTATCAAGTAACTGTGAAGAGTCAGGACTGTTGTATAAAAGCACGAGGCCTCAATGCAGTTCACCCTTGTCACTACAAGTTGCTGCTCTGCAGTGTGGCCCTCTGCTGATTGGAGATGCTGGGATGGCGAGATGTAGTGATGTTAGTGCCGAAGAGCTGCAAAACGATCCTGTCACGGGCAGAACTTGGGCACGAAACTACCAAATACGCCTTTATTGGCATTGAGATGCTTGCATCCAGAACCCGAAAGCCGCTGCCTGGAAGTCGTGAACAAGGAGACAGAGGAAGTCGTCGTAATCAAACCCAGCGCTGGATGTGAGCTCTCCAACCTTGCAGGTAATTGCAACTTAAATGCAACGTAGCAATTGGTCATGAGATTGAATATATAAATCACCAAGTCACTATCATGACATGGCACGCCTCGTCCGACCTGCCACAAAGACGAGGCTGTGTGTTGTCTGGATAGAAGCGAGCAACGCACGAGAACGAAAGAGGTGTAAGTGGTGGCAGAAGCCATCTGCGTCGCAGGATAGCATTGTTAATTACCCATTTAGGACACACCACTGAGAATAAACACACAATAGATAGAGCCAATATCAAGATAAATTACTCCGTGATGAGTTGTCCTTGTTGGACAACCATATGTATCCACTGGGCCTAGCACTGCCCATAGTTTGCGCCATAGTATTATACAAGTGATCAGTACCAGAGTAGCACACTTGTGGATGGAACTGGCTGTCAACAGGCCGAAGCGGCATCAAATGAAAAGAAACGGAAAAACAAAGAAATAAGAGCAAACTAAAAACACCAAAATGTAGTCCCAATCCATAGAACCAACGCCAAATTATGAACACCAACCTATATCGTACAAAAGTAAAAACCTAAAACAAATAAACATATAAAAATAACAAACCCAATTACAATAACAGCTCACTTCCGAAGCTTCGGACGAGCGAGGCTGTTCAGACGGCTCATGCTGATCATAGGACGCTTCTTCGACGATGCAGGTGTCTTTGCGCTAGATGTAGATGGAGTGGGAGCAGCTGCCTTTTGCGGGCTGGCCTTTTGAGGTGTGCCTCTAATGCCGCCCAAACCGCGTGCGGCGGGCATGGTCTTGCCAGCTAGGCGAGGTGCGAGAAGGGCCTCACCCTCGGGCACACGCTCGTTCTTGCGCTTCTTGGCCGCACGCTCCGATGCTTCCTGCTCGGCCTCTTCCTCGGCCTCACTGATCCGCTGGCGCTTCTTGTTGGTAATGCCGTGCGGGATGCTGACAGCAACTGGGCATGCATTCTCCTTGTTTGCACCGACGGTAGGGACAAGGGCTGAAAACGCTTTAAGGGCCGGGGCGGCTTCTGGGAAGCTACCCGGGATCCTGGGCTCCGTAGACATGGACGCAGACGACCGCACCTGACGAATACTGGACTGGCCCGGCGACGAGCCAAATCCTTTGGAAGGCTTTTCAGAGAAACTGATAGTCTTATCGCTGCGGAAGGTAAAGGACCCAGGAACCGACGGCGGTGGTGCCACAAGCTTGGTCGATGGAGATAGCATTCCGACGTCTGTAGAATCGGACGTTTCTTCCGAACCAACCAGCAGTTCATGTCCAGTCAGGTCCGGGTAGAACACAGTGGCACCGAAGCGACGGCGAATGCTAGGCGAGCCATTTGCAACATCGGCCGCCCTGCCTGCCGAGTCAACATCCATATCTGCGGGCTTGAGCTGCTGATGAGACTTGAGTGCCGAGCGAGGAATCCCCGACCGGATCACAGACGGTGACTTCTCGGACATGAGGGCCCGCTCGGTGGTGGGAGTAAAAGACACATGTTTTGACACCTTGCGGCGCGGCGTGGTGGCAGGGAAGCGCGGCAAAGCCCGATTGGCAACACGTGGTGGTGCAGGGGTCTTGGACGCAAAGACCTTCACAGCCGGAGCTACAGACACGGGCAGTGTGCTCCGCACAGCGCTGGAATTAGCCATAGCACGGCCGACAGACGGAGGCACCAATGTTGCCATCTTGCGAGGCTCTGGCTTGCGGGCCGACTGCGCCTGCGGCTGGGGTTTGGTGGCCGCCTTGGTGGACACCTCGCCAGTTAGAGGCTTTGCGACAGTGGCAGTAGCAGTAGCAGTAGCAGTGGCAGCGGCCCGGGCCGTTGCATAGAGGCTGTTTGTCGAGACCGACTTCTTCAGAGCCGAAGGCAGTCTTGTGGGTGTCTTACTTGGGGTCTGAGGCTGCTGGCTCGTGCTGGTGGGCGTTTTGGTGATCGCTGGCCGAAACAGGACCGGCTTTGTTGGTGTTACAATAGACGCCGTCGTGTGAGAACGCGTCAGTCCCGATACGCTGCCGGTGCCAGTAAGACCGGTTGGAACTGGCAGTGAGCTGCCAGCACCATCACGGGACATTGGCCGGCTGCTTGACGCGTCATCGCCAATGTTTTGCTTGAAACGCTTGGCCGCGGGTATGGGCTGCTGCTGCTCGTGTGCGGGAGGGAACAAAAGGTTGCCTTTGCGTACTGACGGGGGGGCCTTGAATTCCGTACTAGCAATGCTGTTGCCAAACAACGGATTGTACTTCTTTGCAGTCGATGCAACGGCCGATCCGGGCATAGGGCCGCAGGGGGTTCTTGCAGACTTTGCATTTGGTGTGTCGTCCAGATTCGCCTTGGACTGGGTCCGCTTAAGACCACGAGTTGGGCCAGAGGTGGCCGGTGTAGCAGACGCCGTGGTTAGGGCCTTGGACTTAACAGGTGTGAACTTGGACGCGCGGTAGGCAGACGGGTGGTTGGCGATGGAGTCCATCTTGTCAAACTGTGCAGAGTGAGCGGCGCTGAAACGGCCAGCACGGCTCTTGGGCTGAGCAATTTTACGGCCAAGCTCTTCCTCCGCAGCTCTTTCCTTCTCGCGCTCGACCTCAAGACCGGCGCGAATCTTCTGGGCCTCGCCGCGCAGCTCCTCCATCATGCGGCGCGCATCTTCACTGAGACCGACACCAATGGTGGCGGCTGTCTTCTTTGTGCTCACGGGAGCCTCCTCATAGTCAGGCGCGTCCTTGACGGGAGTGTCGCCGTTGCGACGTGAATAGCGGAAGGTAAATGGAGACACGGCCGATAGGGGCGACCGGCGCTTCGAGGGGGTGTCGTCGGGTAGAGTTGTCGGGAGGGTGGAAGCGGCAATCTTGTTGCTCTTGGTCGTTGTCGGGCTTTCGATTCTCGAGGATCTAATATCGGCAAAGCCTAGGCGGAGGGCAGACGAAGGCGGCTCTTTGGGACCAGTGGCCTTTCCGGGCCGCATTTCCGACACAGACGGCTTCACCGGAGACGAGCCAGCCGGGGTCTTGGGGGTGTTGACATTGGGCGATGCCGGCTGGTCCGCAACAGTTTCATTTTGCTCGGCCAGTGAGTCGAGGCCGGGCGTGGCGGCAGAACTGGTTGGCTGTGATGTTAGCTGTGCGACCACATTCGCAGCCTTTGCGGCACTCTTCATGGCGACGACGTACCTTTGAGTTGCTTGCCAACCGTGCCGAACGACGTCGCGTCAACGGCGGCATGATTGCAAGATGTGAATGGTTGAGATGGTTGTCGTTGTAGAGGGTCGAAGTAGATGGTGGACCGTGTCCTTGAGGAAAGGGACGATGGTGCGGATGACAAAAGTAGACGAAAAGACCGGTAAGCAGTTGAAAGCAAGCAAACAATGAGAGCGAAGAGGGCTTGTTGTCGTCGTCGTAGTATCGCTTCTTGGTCCCTGTCTATATCATGAGATCGAATATCACGCTACTCATGCCAGCAAGAGGAGAGGGAAAAAAATAACAACGAAAGACGTCACAATAGTGGCAAAGATGATCCTTGAACACGCGCTGACTGTCTTTGCATTCCTTGTCGCTAGGGAGAGTTGTGGGTGAAGGGAAATGGAAGAAGAGAGTCAAGGAATGCCAAAGGACAACAGGACGGGGAAATACGTGAAAATCGAGAAGAAAAAAAAGGAGTGTGAGGAGACAATTGTGTGGGCACCTGCGAGGGGAGCAGACAATAACAATGGAAATGGAGGAAGCTGCGATGGGCGCGTCGTTTGTTTGGCTGGCGTAATGGGGTTTGTTTACTTCCAGGGTGGCCCAAGCTCCTTCCCGTGTGCTAGCAACAGCCCAAGTGGACCACACGTGACCGTGTCACGCCAATTGGTGGACGGCAGACGTCACAGCCCAAAGTCAACAAACGAGTCAGCAGCTTTGTAGCTCGGAGTTGGTGCGCTTACGAGGCCAGGCTTGGTTGGGGTTGACCATCGATCTACGACTTGGTTAGCTGGCATGGCCCATGCCGTGAGACAAGGTTTCGACGAAAGGCTCGAGGCTCTTAACGACAGCATTCCGTCCCACTTGACGGGATAAACGACACCGATATCGACGGAAGCACCAGCAGTGACATCTATAGAGGCTGTTATTGCTTCATCAGGGAGCGAGCACATCATACAGCAGGGCCAAGATAGTCGATGTAGGAGATGCCCCAAACTGATAAGCATTCTATCAACGGAAGATACAGTATTGCTGGGAAAGAGAAACTACTTTGTAATGCCAAGCTGAAAGATAAAGACCGGTCATCGCAATATTCAATTACGTGAATATTGAGACAGCGAAGATAGCACGGGCCATACAGCGCAGGTGCCGATATTGAAAGCTTCAATGCTGGTCGATGCTGGAGCATATTTTAAAGATCTACTTGGTGGGGTGGTGTTGGCCATCGTGTGATCGTTTTGACGAGACTTATGGCGAAGGATCGCGTTGGTGATCATAGGCCGTGATCACGGAAGAACGGCACTGGGCTTAGAGGAGGACAAACCCAGACGCAGCCTTGGATCATAGATATGGGTGTGCACTTATGCTCTTCACTTATAATGGCCTTGGCAGAGTAGGCTTACGTATATTTTGTAATCGCAACTCAAGCTAACTCGAGTTCTATGCGCCTTCGCTGCATGCTACAGTATATGCAGGTCCAGCCTACAGCTGCATACGGAGTTATACTTACGAGCTCGATATCCCGCCTGTATGTTGGTATGGCTGCCCGAAGCTGGCCAGCCATAGCTGCGAGTGAGGTGAGTCCTGTCATCTGCTTGACTGTTACAGACTCATACGAAAGCGTTTCCGGGGACCCCGACGGGCAGCATTAGCAGTAGACCCAAAGCACGGACCGGAGCTGGTGGTCCTGATTCTTCTGCTTCTCCTGACCCTCTTGGGTTGTTTGGTGCTGCTTGTCGGAGCATTGCTCTATCCGACATACGCGACGGCATGATAAGATGGGGGGAGGGTATATGTTCAGGAACACAACTTATGGCCGTCCTGGTAGTGTGGGGGGTCAAAGCCAAGGATGCTCTATGGGGACGAGAAGTAGCTACATTGAATTAGTCTATCAACACCCATTTGCAATGCCAGAATCATCCGTCTCCTCTCATACTTGCTTCATTGTCTATTGTAGGGTGTGGTAGTGTCGTGTTGTCTTATCACATTCTCATATGTCCATCCGCCTAATGTGCAGGGGTATACCCCGTAGTTTGCAAATCAAGTTGATAGTCAAGATGGCGACCATGATCTGTCGTCATTAGTTACAGCTACTCACGGAGTAGATAATTCGGCGAGTCCGTATGGCTGGGGATGTGGTGTAAGGATGACTTGGCTCGTGCATCCTACGCGAAACTCGATGTGGACGAGCGTGGGGACAGTTCAAGAAAACAATAAATAAGAACACAGAAAAAGGCACACAAGTTAGCATGGAGGGTAATCACAAATGGCCAATGCGCCTCTGTGCTGGCGGTGTGGGCGGCTACGAGGTTAATATCAATACGGAGTACGAATCTGTCTTGTCGTTTTCCTCGCAAACATCCTGGAATCGAGGATGACACACCGCATCACGGATAAGCCTGCGCCGAAGCAACACGGACCTGGTCAGATGAGCTGATAATAGGCGATGTTAGCTATTGCACACACCATTCTAGTTGCTACAGGATGCTAGAGGAAAGCCACATTCTGAGTCAGATTGACCACCTGCAGCCTTCCAAGGTGCTGCATCTATGCGCAGTGTATGGGTGCATTACGCTGCTGGCAAGTAAAGATAGAGCTCTCTGTAGTTATTGACCGGAAAATAGGATGCAGATGGCAAAGCCGACAACCGGGCTGAAATGTACATACAGAGTGATATTCCACATCTATTATATATCTAATGGCCAACAAATGCGAGGTGACAGGAAATGTTCCGTCTCATCCAGACAGGTGTTGCAGTGTTGGCACATCACCACCCCATACGAAGCAGGACCATTAGGGAGTAAACCAGATCAGAGGATCAGAGGATATGCATTGAATTTTTCTTCAATGCCACCCTCCTCCCTGGTCAAAACTTCTCAGTCTATTCTTCATATGACTCTCCATACGACGCAAGACAACACCCTCCTTAGTGACGCATCTGCCCATCCATCTACCCCCGGCCTCGCTTCTTTTTCACCTTTTCATTCTACCGCATCCCATCCCCCCACACCTCCTTGATAACTCATGCATCTTAGTCTCGCCCTGCCATAGTTCATTTTTATGTTTTTTTATTATCATTATTGTTATTGTTATAATTCTAAACTTCTTTACCACTTCTCTGTACTCTGTGCTCTGTGGGAGTTTGATTCGACCTTCTCTTCCTTCTGATGTAGTAATTCTACTACTTAACCAAGTATCTTATGCCCACCCACACCACCCTGTTGACCCTTTTTGTCTTTTGCTCTGCCCCCGCTCCTGTTGTCCCTTCCGTGCCAGCGTGCCCCAGCGATCGACGACGACGGCTGAAACGAGGCATATTCTTGCAGCACATTTGCACGCTAGAAGTTTTCTAGAAGATGTGGCGCGTCATTTCGTTTCTCTTTTTACGCTTATGATATGGTAATTTCCTGTTCTATCACATCTCTATTTTATATTATTCTCAGTGTTCCTTTGCAGAATCTTGCAAAATGATACGTAGTAGCTGTTGGCACTGGGTAGCATCAGGGTGGGAGGCAGAGACTGACAGTACCATGCACGGAATAGGATAGACGGGAAGCTATTCGGCATACGATAGAATGTGAGCGGGATGCTTGAAGAATAAATATCGTAAATTCAATGGTTTCACTCGAGGTGGCGGAGAGTTCGATCCGCCTTTATTTGGCCACGCCCAGTATTTGATGAGCCTAACCTGGCTACATACTTTCGAGTACTCGCGGCGCACGGTAGTGTCTGAGCTAGACTAACAAGCTTGTATGCATATTCCATGCCTATACTCGACCGATGACGACAATAGCAAGTATTACTCTGTATTGCACACGGAGTAAAGAATGATGACACCTGATATTCTCTGTTCACGACGGCTGGTTGCAAGCCCGTCATCAGCGCCGTAGCATCCGGATGAGCCTTGAAGAAGCCGGGCGAGGATATTTGCTCTTTGCCTTTGCTCTTCCAGTTATACACCGTATATTTCAATCATTTAATCTTCCGTCTTTTGCCAGTCCCTTGCAATGTTTTCTTGTCCATGCCGCGATTCATATCCATATCTTCCTACTCTTATGCATTCCTATTTACCCGTTGATGTCCCCAGCCTCCGCCATCGCTTCTCCATGCTGCGTTCCGTTTCTTTGCAGCCCCTGGAAACCGGTCTCACTTAAGGCTTCCGTGCATGCTTTTCGTCTTACTTGCTGTCTCAGCCCTGGTTCCTCGGAGATGTAAGATCCCAAGCTTGCCCAAACTGGCCATGTAAGCGGTCTGTCACCACCTGTCCCTGTCTCCTGTGCTTTCTGCCGGCCATACTTATATCCTCACGATATTGATGTTTATATTGTATCTTAACATGTATGGGAATTGTCCATTATTTCCTGAAGTCATCAATTTGTTTAATCTTCTCCCAGCTCTTAACACCCGACTATATGTGTCGCATCACTTTTGATTGAATATGGATTCTGTACTTCGTACGATACTCTGTACATAGTAAACGCCAGATTCTGACCAGAGCGCCGAGCCCCTGCTCTCCCCTCGTCAGCAAAACGCTCAGGTGACATGAAAAGAAAAAGAGGAAAAAAGAAAGAAACGAACGCTGGCGGTCACTGGCCAGTGAAAACGGCATGCCTCCGCAGCGCTCCTTTCCCGACCTTCTTCCCCTCCCTCGTCCTCCATTGGCAGGATGTGATTGGTCTACGGCCTTGTCCATACATTTTCCATATTTCTTTTCTCTTTCTCCTCCTCCTTCTCCAGCTTTAATTCCCGTATTAACGCCATAGCACCCGAGCGCCGCCCAGTAGTTCTTTAGCTGCCAGCCCACGCAGCATTGCTGGTGCCATGGCTCGCGCAACAATAGCACCATCCAGTCCATCCCTGGCAACATTGAGCGCGAATGGCGACGAAAATTTTTCACTGAGCCAGCGTCTGGCGCCTTTGCCCTCCGCGCTTTGTACTCAGTATTCTTTCTATGGCAGGAACTGGACTGTCGCTGTGACGTGTCTGTTTCTCCTTTAAACCCAACACCGTAATGATCGCGCAGTCTCAAACGTGTGTTCTCAAGCCTTTCCGATTTACGTCTTGTTATTAAAAAAGGCGGCGTCGTAGAGCATAAACGTCGTCTTCAACAATTCCTTATTTTGCCAAGTATTTCTATCATCTTAACTATTTGCACCGTCCCTTATAAAAACCCAAGTTCGGACTCATCTTACTTGGATTGTATACATGGCAGTAGGCAAGTGCAAGATGCAGCCGTTCCAATGCAGTTGCCAAACGGCCCATCGTGCCTTCCCTGTAAAATCTGAACAGAGCAAAATGCGACGCATGGGCAGCAAACGGCGGAGAAGCCCCGATTTCGGCAACTAATACGGAAAGGCTAGCAAAAGTCTGCAAAGACCCACCAGACACCAGACTGACCGACGCTTTTTGCTTGCTTTGTTGTATACTGCGCTGAAACGGGCGGGCAGGCAATTCTTTTCAAGAGTACACAGAGTCTGAACGTTTATTTTTAAATTTAGACTGAACACCGAATACTATAAACACTACCACAACAAAGACAATGGTCATGGCAGCCAGCAGAATTTTCACGGCAAGAGCATGCTCTACATAGTAGCCACATGGTGTCCTCCGCCGCCCCTTCCTTTTCTGATTTCTAATTTCTCGATCTGCCCATTTGATTTAACTTGTTATACTTTGAATCTGCACTCCTAGCACCGTGACGCAACTTTGTATCTTAGGTCCGGTATTGATTTACTGCGAAGCCCTATCTGTATTATTCTACAGCACAGTGTCGCTGGCGAGCTAGCCGCAGGAAATTCTCCGTCTTGTCAACCGTTGTGCTGCCTGGGCTGCTGTGATAAATACTCCGTGCGCATTGCGCCATCTGTCTGACGATTCGGCTTGTGTTCATTTCACTTTGTTTCGAGTTGAATATGTAATTTACTGTTATGGCGGCCGGCCAGTATATCAAGTTGATCGCAACTGCCAGCAATTACAGCAGTTCTAGAAGACGAAGAAGAATGGAAAAAGAGAACACTAGAGGGCGATCATCGCGCTCGCCCAGAAAAAAAAAATCAGCCCATTTCGCAAACTTTGCCATCTACCCCGTACCGTAATTTGTATTACCGTTCTGGTTTTCATTTTGGTTTATTCAAACAGTTCCATCCTGCTGACAGCTTGCTTAGGATACATACACCGTACAGCACCGTTACCTGCTTGCCTGCATAGTTGCCTGCCCCTGCCTGGCTCTTGCCTCGCCGTTATGATCAGTAGCGCGCGGGTTGCACTTGCCGCATTCGGACAGCCGCCTTCTTCTCCGCGTATTACTTTTGTCCTTTTGCGTTCCACAGTCAGATGCTCCGTTTCTCGTTTCTGAGGAAGGAACCTGGGTGTTAGTCCTGGTAAATGCCACTTCACACGCAAGATTCTGTACTCAGTACATACATAGTACGGAGTATTTATGCTGATGGGTTGCAGTGTAAAAAGCAGTGAGCCTACTCCTCGCTGTGGAGAATGCCAAACATCAAAGTCAGTTCTCTTCGGAGTACTATGTAGAAACACAAATCCAAAGGGAGCAGGGCCCTGGTAGGAGCGATCCATGCTCCAGGTCACTCCTTCTGAATTTATTCCCCGTCGCTGTTAAGCACACTACTACAGAGTAGAAAGAGAGTCAGAAAAAATGCATCGACCATGGCCATTATGGAAGGAGCAGAGGAAGGGGACAGGCACACTTGAGCTTCTTTCGTTGATAATGACCTGTGCAGGAAGGAATGACCGTGTTTTCTTTCCCATTCTATATACTACCGTGTGATTATGCACCCAGTTCATCGTAGTCGCGCTTTGTTTGCCCATCGCTCTTTCCTTCTTGCTTGAACCCTTTTTCTCAACGGGCCTGCCTTGGACCTCCCCCCTCCCATATCCTTCCACATATTCCCAACCTGTCTTTTCTGTTCTCTTCTGACTTCAACATCTTCATCCAAACGTCACCACATTTCAGCTCGAACACAAAACCACCCCCAGAACTACCGTTCAGATCGGCCTGTTCCCGTCTTCGACTGTCTTCTTTGCCTTCCAGCCCGTTCGTTACCTTACATCTAATACGTCGACTCCTCTTTTGCCTCCGTCCGCATTCGCTGCTGATCCTGCACCTGACAGCAGCAGCCCCCCCTCCCCCCTCGACCTTCTCCTCCTCCAATTCACATTACATAAAACCAAACCTTTTCGCCCTTTTCTAGCCCATACTCTACCTGTCATCGTTCCTTCTCTTATCTCTCGAAACCTCTTGCCAAACAAGCATAGACACAATCGTCCGTCCCTGAATCCGATCTTCTCAGCCTTCTCTCGCTATCAGTCTGAAAAAAGATACTTTCCGTTCCTTTGATTACACCATTGTAACGGCGCGGCTCTTCCCTTTTACTATTACATACCATTCCGTTTATCTCTATCTCTATCTCTTCCCTTCCCCTGGAGTCACCACACAATCTCGCTTTGCACACCCCCCTCCCCCATCATCTCTTATCTCTTCGTCCTTCTGCTGTTGCTCTACTGATTGTCCTGTGCCTTCCTCGAGCCTTCTTTGACTGTTCTATTGTTCCTTTTTCCTGTTTCGATCTGCTTTCCCCTGACGCCCGTTTCCAGGCCCTCGGGTCATCTTGCGCCAGCTGCAGTCTCTCGACTGCATCTTCAGTCTGTCACTCAATAAACTGCCTCACCACACACGTTGACAGCCTCACATCTCACATTCGGTCTTTCCGTGCAAAGGCACAGATCGCCAGGATTATTGAGCCTTTTTTTTTTTAACAGTCTCATTATTTCTGTCGTCAAGTTGACCATTGCACGCCCATAACTATTGCTTTCAAAGCAAAAGACAAAAGACGATACGTTCAATTCTCGACGACACTCGACGATACTCGACGACATAGACGACAGCAGCATAATATTTATGGAGATCGACTTTTGCCTCGAGACACCTCGAACACCATAATTGCGTCAAGTACATTGTACAGCATCTCGATTTTGCCCAGCAACGGCCAATTCCCGGTGTCGGTGTTAGTCGACCCAAAAACCAGCCCATCGCCAGGAACGGTAAAACCAACGCCTGCGCTACTGAAGAACTCGACAATCATTCAAACAGAGCCTCGCATTGCCGCCGTCCTCAGCCGGCAACCGCAATACAACGCTTCTAAACAGCCTCGTGGACTCTTTCTTCTTTTTTCCCATTGCATTGCATTGCCTTGGCCCTGCCCTTGTTTCTCCTCTTGTTTCTCCTCTTGTTCTCCTCCTTACGGAGTAGTTCCTCACGCTCGCTCTCCCTTTATTATTCCCTCGCTCGACCTCTCCGCGGCCCTTTTTTCTTCTTCGTTTCTCCTCATCACTTCTCCTCTCGCTCCCCTCTCCTAATTATACGGCCAGCAGACCCACCCCGCAGACTACGCAGACCACGCAGACTACTCAGTACTTCCCGTGGCAAAGAAAAAAAGGGACAAGAAAAAAAAATCCAATTCTTTTTCTTTTTTCTCTCCGAACAGTTTGATAATTTCGTGATCTTGCATCATCTTTCTGTCCCCCCTTCTTCCAGCCACTCATTCCTGTTATTCATCGTTTCTCTTTTATCTCTTACGGCCACCTGCATCGATTTCCCCGCTGTCGCTGTCTGCTCTGCCGGCTTTTGCTTTCCCGTGTTGCCTGTCGTCCTTCCCTCTTACCCATCCCCCACTCTCTTTACACCTTCCCATCACTCTCTACGCGAGGCGCCCGCCGCCTATCGGCCGAGGTGTCTTGACCTTCAAATCAGAGGATATGGCAGATACTATGTCCGTCGACAGAAATGATATCAAGCATGATTCGGATGACTCCCTCGACTCCGGTGGAGAGGGCGACATGCCTCTCAACGGCGGTGGCCTAGACGGTGGCATGAGCAATGCCCAGGACCAGCCCATCAAGCGCAAGGGTGGTCGCAAGCCAGTACGTCCTTGTTTATATTTATCTTGTCGAACCAAGCCGAAGCTTCTTTTTGTCTTCTTGTGTCATGCAAGGCGCGCAAACGTTGCTTCTGGCATTTATTCGCACTGTTTTCACGAGTCGCAAATTGTCTAACCGTCTTCTAGATCTACGCGACATCGGAGGAGCGCAAGCAAAGAAACCGCCAGGCGCAGGCCGCCTTCCGTGAGCGCCGCACCGAATACATCAAGCAGCTCGAAGAGACTATTCGCGTCCATGAACAAAACCTCCACAACCTGCAGACTGCGCACCGCCATGCCGCCGATGAATGCCTGATGCTGCGCTACAAGAACTCGCTGCTTGAGCGCATCCTTCTTGAGAAAGGTACGCATAATTTCTGATCTCCCTCCCACGTCGTGGCCTTGGCCTACTAACAATATAGGAATCGATGTGCAAGCTGAACTGCGCGCCAAGACCGGCAGCCCGAGCCTGGGACCTACTCACATGCCACAAAATATGGTGCAACCGCCTCCTTTGCCCAGAGCAATTCTTAACCGCCATCATGCTCGCCGTTCCGGCTCAAGCATTGCACCGAAGCTTGACATTGGGAGCTCTTCCCTTCCGCCGCCAAACATTGGCGGTATGAATCCCGGCCACCCAACTCCTACATCTGTTGTTGCTTCGCCCAAGAGCCGTCCCACACCATCGTCTCACTCTGCGTCTCCTGCCGCTTCAACCTCCGCCTACGGCCAGTCGCCTGCAGCGTCGAACACCGACCCGTCTGCATCGCTTCGCCCTATCCTCACCGCCCCTGCACCACCACCGCCACAGATGCAGCACGGCCAGCAAGGCCACCAGGGCCACAATGTGCCCATCACGGCCTCTTCAATGAAGGCGGGGCAGCTTAGCGGTCCTATGCCAGGAATGAGTGGCAGTGTTTTGCCAAGAGCTGTCCAGCAACATCAACAACACCAGCAACACCAACAATCACAGCACCAGCACTCGCAGCAACACCAACAACATCAGTTACAACAACAACAGCAGTTGCAACAACAACAGCAGCAACACCAACACTCGCAGCAGCAGCAGCAGCAGCGCCCCCGACAGCCTCACATGCAGTCGCACCTCCAACACTCTCAACAACAACACTCACAGCACTCTTCGGGATCAAATCAGCACCCATTGCCCTCACCGCAACCCCCGACACCGCGGTCTGCAGGCGGCGCTGGAGGAGCTCCGTACTATGCTGTGCCGGGGTTCCAGAACCATATTGAGCAGCTGGGTAAGTCTCACACCTCTTACTGGCTAGAACTCAGATTACTAACTATTTACTAGAACAAGAATATGATGCCGTTGACGATATCATGGACGAACACGCCGAAAACCCTGACACACCCTCAGGACCAAGCCCGTACCCGGCCAACGCCTATTCGAACGCACCTGCTCCGATCAGCCTGGCAAGCCCAGCCACGAGCGTAGGCCCCTCGTCAGCATCTTCGATGATGGGCGCCCCAGCCCCCACTGGCCAAAATGGATACCCATCTATGACCCAACTCCTGGATCCTGCACTGGACTGGGACCCGTTTGGCCTGAGCGCTAGCATGCAATTTCCGACGCAGTTCTCGTTTGACACCAGCAACACCAGATAAACTATGGCCTTGTTCAAAGGTTCGACAGCCGATACGTTGACAATGGCACTAATACTTAATACGCCTCATATGGGTGATGGTCATTATGTATAGCACAACGCAGGACATAGCGTTGAGCTGCAGCACATATTCGGGACGTCGGCTCCCCACTGGCTCTTTTCCCACTTTGATGGCATCGAATCGAACCACAATTCAGCCCGCCCGCCACCTGGCTTGTTTTCTTGGAATACATTTACATTTCGGTTACCCCCCCCCCCATCCAGAGCACGGAGTGGGTCATTCGCATGCGGTTCTTGCCACCTACTACCATCAGCATTGCTTCTATCTTATTGTTTTGTCTTATTCTTTTCTTTGCATTTGTTTCCCATATGATACCCCCGAGCTTTTTGCCCTTTTGTTTTGATTCCCCCATTCCGCTCATCCTTTCGCAAGGAGTGCAAGGTAGCGGGATGACGGGTTTGAATGCATCATGTTGGGCAAGTTACTCTCTGTATAGGGACTTGGATGGGCTTTTGTACTAACGCAACTGCGGTATATTACTGATACATTTGTTTATGTTTCTTTTTTGTTCTCTCTTTCACTTTTACATGTAAAATGGCGCTGTATCAGGTTTTGGTTTAATTGGCACGAAACGGAAAAAATACATTTGGGCGGAAGGGCATACATTCGCAGACGCGATTTTCGGTTGTTGGCCAACTTAATTTTCTTATCGGTATACTGGGTTGGACCTAAAAGTTTATTCATTTCAACTTTGCTCTCATTTCAGTTTTCTTTTCGGGACTTTTTCTTTCATTTTCTTTCATGCCGGACTGGTTGGATTGCATATTATACTTGGCGTGAAGCTTTTGGTCAAGAGCAAGCACGAGTAACTCTCTTCATTTTGCTTTTTTGGTTGATGCTTGTATTCCCCTATTGTTTGAGCTCTCGTCTGTCGACATTAATTTCCGTTGTGCAGCTCAAGGGAAATTTTGACACCTTTCCCACCGTCCATCTTTTCCGCGGGTCCTTACTTATGTCTCATGTGACGACAAAACAACCATCGTGACCAAGCACTATCTAGAGGAGGTACTAGTTGTTGTGTCGCCAAACATCGGCATCTTGCTAGCCAATACCTCCGTGACCGCTCCCAACAGATTATCGGTCAGAAGGTACTCGGGACGTGGATCACGAGAAGCGGGGGCGGGCGAGACCAGAACACCAGGCCGCCTCCTTGCTCCATCCAGCATTCTTCAGCCTCCCTAATATGCAATAATGTAAGAGTACGGAGAGGTTCACACTCACAGCCCCTCGGTACGGCAGCAAGCGGCATACGCATTTTCTGACAACCCGTGAGGAGGAGATCTGGCAGCTCTAGGGGCTGATCTTCGGATCTTTCTGCTGCTCGGCTAGTTGAGGGATAGTATGAATAAGTGACTATTACCAGACTATTACCCAATGGAATATTATAGCCTTGTAGCCCTTTAGAACCGGGGAGAACAACCTACTATGTATCGCCATTGCTGGCAAGCGAATACACTATATTCTAGACCAGGATCGAAGATTCCGTGCCGGCCGGTGTTGTATCTATGGACGGCAACTGAATGCATCGAGACGGATGACAAGGACGCGAACAGCGTGAAGACTGCACGGCTTTAGGGATTTGGTCATGGCTCGATATTCCGATCAGGGGTAACAGAGAGCAAATCCCGAGATGCAAAGGCTCATACTAAATGCACGAATGCAGTTGGAGCAATACAAACGCTTTGTAGGCTGAAAGAGAGAAGATGGCCAGGCCAACAAAGACATACATAGTATAGAGCTGCTCTCTATACTGTGCTATGTATTCTCGGTAATAAAAGTGGTAGCGAAACGGTCAAAGAAACGGTGTACGCTGCTACGAAGAGAAACAGCAAAAGACCCACGTGGGTGGTACTAGAGTCGAAGCAAGCATAAATAGAGAAAAAGCGAGAAGAGCTCAAAAAGAAACAAGCCCGGGGCGCAAAGAGGGGAGCAACCGGCGCTATTACGTACAAGCCGACCACTCTGTCTCCGACTGCTCACTGTGGTAGCACTGCAACAAGATGTGCGAATCCGCCTTGCAATTCGTCGACTATGCTTACCGATTTTTTAATTCTATGATTTATCGACACGATATACTGCGAAAAGAGCATGGGAAAAATGTCTATCTAAAATGTCTGTCCAGGTCATGTGGCCACCGTACGACCATGTGCGAATTCGAGCTCATGGCCGAATATACGCTAAATATGGCCCCTTTGACTACCAGTAACATTCAATACAAGATAACGCTGTAAAAGTTTGGCTTTCGAGTCAACTGGACTTGTTTTCGGGCCAGTTGCGTGGCCGCCCTCCCAAAAGACGACATGACGTTGAACTGTCCCATATAAGTGCCCTCTTTATATCGTCTATCACGATAAGATAACACAGCCTTGGGCCGACAGATAGCCCAGACAATGCGAGGTTGTTATCAGTATCAGTATCAGTAGTATCAGTATCAGTAGTATCAGTATCAGTAGTATCAGTTACCCATATCGTCGTTATGCCATTTCTATTCTGGGATGTTACCAAATCGGACCATGCAGAACACTTGCTCCTTCGCTAGCAAATGACGTAAATCGGCGGAAATCAATACTGGCTAAACGTGTCACTCACCAGCACTAGATGTCAAGACACCGTCGAGATCACAGCTACTACACCAGATGGGTGTGCACCTAGGCGGGGCAAGTAAAGTCGGCGAAACCAAAGACATGATATCAATCAATTTACCAACATGGCAAAACCCAGAAAAGAAACAAGGATGTTGCGTTATTTATACCAAATAAAACAAAAAAAGGGAGTGATATGAAAAAAAAGCAGAGCAACTATTCAAACGAAAACAAAATGTTGCGGGCTCGAGACCGTGCACACGCATTATCGAAATATCGAAATATCGAGTCATCCAGGCTACTGCAGTCTCTGGTCGTTGTTATCAGCAAGGCTTAGGCCGCGTATGGCGTCACGCGCCCAGTCATCATCGGCATTGGCAGAAGACGACGCGCGACTGTGGCCACCTTGCCTTGCCGACCCAGGCTCACCACTGCCGCCTGTGTACATGTCCGTGTCCAGACGCCAGTCTCCGCTGGTAGACGGCCGTCCGTCGACACCAGGCAAAAATATCTGAGATGAACTAGACAAGGTACCGCTGGTGTCGGGTGGACCGCCAGAAGGGGGTGGAGGCGGGGGCGAGTGCACACTCTTGCGTGCAACGGGCTTGCGGCCAACTGGTACTGGCGGCGGACCACGTGCATCGTCCTCGTCTGAGCTGTCCACATTGTCGGCATTGCGGACTGAGAGAACGCCTGCACGGCCCTGTGTCGGCGTCACAGCATCAGGTTCGGTCCTGTATGGGTCGTATTCGCCATAGTCATCCAGACCAAATTGGCTTGTGTTGTTGTTGGCACTCGTCGTTGTGATCGTAGGGGTGTCGACCGGTCCATTGCCGTCGCCTGATGATGTCAGCGGCCGAGCCATGACTGTACTGTCATCGGCAGGCATTTCGACAGCTCCAAAATGCGGCGGTGGCGGCTGATCTTCATTATTGCTGTTGCCAAAGCCAAAGTCTAGATCGTGCTGCTGTTCCAGCTCGCGCTGCTCCAGGATCTGGGGAGGAGCTTGGATCGACATGCTGTCGGGGTTGCGGATGCTGCCGCCACCGTTTCCGCCGCTGCGCATGCTACTGAGGCTGGCACGGTTAGGGTCGAGCTGGCTCGAAGGTCCAGAGTCGGGACCGCCGCCACCCTCCATGGAAGACATGTCGCGGATGGCAAACTGCGCCATTGTCCGCATCTTGCGCGAAACCCATCCCACAAGAATCTTTCCGCGCTGCTTCTCACCCAGACGAGACCGCGGGAAGTCGCCGCGGTTGACAAACGCAACAATATCGACAACGACTTGGTGCTCGTTGAGAATAGCATTGACAATAACAGGCACAATCGACGCCAGGTAGGCTTTGCGTGCAACCTCGACCAAAACGACCACAAGGCCGCCAGCCTGGAACACGGCACTGTAAAAAATGTTAGCAACTTGTATCGTGGAAAGCCATCAGTTCAAATTAGCCTGCAACTTACCATCCGCCGGGGACAATAATTCGGTGGCAGCGCTCGACCGAGTTCTCAATGTCCATAGGGAAGTGGCTCAGGCCATTGATCTCAAAGGTCTCGCCGATATTACCCAGCACGAACAGCACCTGCATGTCCACCAGGGCACCGCTAGGACCGATAGGCCGGCTCACGCTATGCAGGAATCCCAAATCGCCCGTGCGCACGTAGCGGATGTTCGGGTCGCCGTCCACTGTGCGCCCGTCAAACCGTTCAGCATCAAACGCATCACGCGAGCCGTAAAATGACTTGACGCAAGCCTCCGAGTCCACCCAAATTTCACCAAATTCGCCATCGAGACACAGTAGGCGGCTTTCCGGGTTGACAATGGCGATTTGTGTCGACACTGGCACCATGCCCGAGTCCTGCACTAGCAGTGCGCGGGGATTAGTGTCGGGGTCGACGGGCAGGATCAGGCCGCGACGCAGGGCCTTGGTGTCGAGCCATAGCTCAATGGGCTCTATACACATGTACGAGCGCGACGCAATCATGGGGTTGAGGACATGAGAGTAGACAGTGTTGATGGCCGTGCGATCAAGGCCCGTGGCAGCGAAATGCAGCCGCACCTTCTGGAAGACATCCACGCGCGGACGGCTTTCTGCCGTGATCATCATGTTTTTCAGCTCATGGAGAGTGAACCCCTTACCCGGCATTGTCGACATTGCGTGGTCCAGCATCTGGGGCGTCGCGTACGTGTCCTTGATCTTGTAGCGCGACAGAATGAGGAACAGCGACAGCGGATTCTGCGCAAACTCAACGGGGGACAGTAGATACGTCGGCGTGCCAATGTAGATGCCCATGAGGCAGGTATGCACAAAGCCTAGACCCGTGGTACTACGCACACATCCCAGCACAGGGCGAGAGCTTGTCATCTGGCACGTTTCCTTTTGCACCTTGCACATTCCGAGAATGGTGCTGTGGCTCAGCTGGACCGCAATACGGCGCTGGTCGGGCGTCCAGTATGTCCAAATCAATGCCGGATAGCTTGACTGCACCCAGCTGGGGTCCATTGTGATGTTAAGGTCACGGAGACCTTGGTTCTGCTTGGGCGGGCGAGATGTATTGTAGATACTGGGCAGGGCCAGCTTCAGCACCTGCGCGGACTGCTTGATGTGCTGCGACACGGTCTTCATCTTGAGCAGATGGTCAATCTCGTTGTTGACCAGCACTGCCTTGACACGGAAATCGGCCACAAGGTGGAGGAAAGCGGGGACATCCTCGGACAGGCGGTTCTGGTCCATGGGGGCCATAGGAATGACGACAATACCCAGATTGAGACAGGCATGCACGGCAAACACAAAGTCCTCCGAATGTGTGTACATGAGTACAGCATGGTCGCCGGCCCTGAGGCGCACCTTGTTTTTGAGATAGACAGCCACTGCAGCAACGCGGGTGTCGAATTTCTTCCACGTTATACCCTTGCCTTCTTTTCCGCGCCCATCAATGGTGCAGTATGACAACTCTTCAGGCTGGCGTGCGACACGCCACTGAATCAAATCCGTGATGCTCGTAAAGTTGTTGAGTGCAGTCGATGTCTTGTCGTCAATAACAACTTCGCGTCTATCGATTCCAGAGTACTGGTTGTCTGCACCTGCAAGAATCTGGCCACGTGAGTCGGAGGCAATGCGCGACCAGATGCCACCCATAGGGTCGACACCAAACGGAAGGTTTAGTACGGCATGCTCCACGCCGAACTTGACATGGACGCAAGCCAGATTGCCATTGTCAAACTCGCGACGGCAGAGCATGTTGCCGATCTCACGACGGCCGTTCTTGAGAACGCGCGGCAAGGCGTTGGGAGCAGTAATCATAACGCAGTAGACACGCAGTCGGTGAACCTGTTGCAGCACATCCATGCAGCGCTGAGCGAGCGAGTCAAGCAAGGCCGTGTCTAGCTGGCGTGGCGGGCCACCCTGGGTTGCCGGTGCTGTTGATGCGGCCGTCGTTTCCAAGAGGACGATGGGGAGGTGCTCCTCGTTGACAAACACATCAAATGCCGAGCAGTCAAAGATCTTGGGGATCGTCCGGAGGATGGTGAAAACAATGTGCTGCACGAAAAAGTACCTGTACTCTATGATCTCGTTCTCGGGTTCCACCCATTCCACCTTTTGACGGATACGGTCTTCGTACAAGCCGAGCACAAAGATCTTGCCCTCAATAATCGTTCCCAGGAGGCCTGTCCGGAGAAACTCGGGCTCGACGGGAGTCGGGGTCGGATCGCCAGGCTCGAACTTGTACGGCCGGGCGTGGAAGATCTGCTCTGTGTGCTTGGGAAGCGCCCAGAAGCCGCCCGAGAGCGAAGGTGAGTCGACCCAAATCTCACCGATCGTGTGCGGCGATGACAACAGACAAGTCTCCGGGTCAACAATAGCCATTGTGGCATCAGGAATGGGGTAGCCAAAGGCGCCGATACGGACTGTGCCCGCCTCGTTCTGCCGCTTGCGGGCCTCTGCACCCACCGCCAGCACGACAACCTCGTTGGTCTTGAGCGCTTCACTATCGAGCAAGACCTCGCTCAGCTCATTAGAGGCATGCTGTTCCTTCTTGCTCGTTGTACCTCCACCGAGCAGGGAGCCGAATCCACTGGTTGTGTCTTCAGCACCCGCTGCATCAGGCCCGGCGACATCCTTTTCATCGGCGTTGGGCTCCTCTGTATCTTCTCCTTCGCGAATGTCGAGTTTGAGCGGGCAGCCCATGCGCTCCTCACCACCGAGCCAGTCTCGTATGCTGATCACCATACCGCCGTGTTCGGGCAGGCACAGCATGGGGGAGACGACTTCACGGGCGCGTGGGTTCCGTAGCGGGCGCAGCCAGCGATCAGCCAACACTTCATGGAACTCGGCATCAACTGTCAGGGTATCAATGAGACACAGCTTGACGGACTGGAAGTTGGGCTCCATGCCCTTTTTATAGTTGCGTGTCGTCATGGGATCTTGCTGGTAGTTGTAGACGGAGCGCTTTAGTCCGGGGTAGTCGGCAGCCATGAGCGTTGCCTTGTACTTGGAGATAAGGTGCGCATAGAGACCAGGCACCTCGGTCGTCTTGTGTTCGAGCCAGACAACGGTGTGGCCGCCATAGACAGCAAAGAGCACGGCGAGGATCATGCCGATGCCCTGGCGTGGGTCGAGGTAAGATAGCAGGATTTCACTGCTTGCAGCGCCGCCAATGAGCCGGCCGTTTTTGTCACGCAGCGAGGAGCCGGTGAAGGAGTCACCAGGACGGTTTCCAGGAACAGTCGAGACAACGGCGCTGAGGCAGGCCAACTGGTGCATGATAGTGCGATGACTAAGCACAACACCACGCAGGTCGCCCGTCGGGGCTCGGGAGAATTCAATGTACGCAAGATCAGGCACGGTAAGGGGCGGCACGTCGTCTTTTTTCTTTGGGTGGAAGCTGCCAAACTCGTTGGTCTTCCACCACTCGACACCCTTGGGCCATGTGAGTTTATGCGTGGCGATATCACGCTGGAATGTCTTGAGGTTGTTTTCCGTGGTGAGAGCCAAGTGCGCCTGGGTCGAGGTGAGGATTAGGTTGAGTTTTTGGTAGTCGTTGAAGTCGTTGATGGGCACGGCCACGACACCGGCAATAAAGCAGCCGAGCAGAGCAATGGCAAACTCGATAATCTCCGAGTCGCGGTAGACCAGCGCCACGCGATCGCCTCTGTACAGCGAGCTTTTGTCACGGATGACCTGGGCAACCTTTTCGGCGCGTGAAGCCAGCTTCTCCCATGTGATTGAAGCAATCTCCTTGCCACGACTATCGAGCACCCAGTATGCGGGCATCTTGGAAGTTGTTCTGCCACGATGGCGCAGGACAGCCGCAATATTGTCAAATTTGGACATGGGGGTGTTGCCGTCATGAGGGTCGTGGATGGCAAAGGGGACATCGCGCGGCTCGAGCGGCAGCTGGTACTCGAGCGCGGCAGGGGGCGGGAGGTCGCTTGCCGTGAGCATTGGTGGCGCTGTTGCAGCCGTCGGGGAAAATGCGTCGCCCATGGAATAGCGCTGGCCCATATTGGAGGAGAATGCGTCGCCGCCACCGCCGCCGCCAGAGTACCGGTGAACGCCGCCGTACTGGTCGCCAGGCATGGTCCCCTGTTCATAGGACTGCTGGCCTGCAAAGTCGGAGAAGTAGTTCTGGTCGAGCATAGTGCCTGTCCGGCTGTCGTATGGATTCTGTGAGCTCTGGGTCATGCTCAGAGCGCCGCCGTTGGGGTTGTTATATTGGCTGTACTGCTGGTGCTGGTTGTCCGGGTTGAAAGCGTAGTCGGTCGAAACCATAGTCGCCGAGCGTGACGGGTCGATGCCATTGCCTCCAACAATCGACAGCCGACTGTCGTTTCCGCCCTGTGATGGGAGAGAGAGGAAGAGCGAGTCATGGCCGCTGAGGTTTGCGCGCTGTTCGGCAATAGGGCCGCCGGGAGCGAGCAGGTTCGTGGGATATGTCGGCGACTGGATGTGAAGGCCCGCTGGTGCCGCAGGTTGTCCTTGGGAAGGGCCGCCACTCAGGGCAGCAAAAGACGCTGCGCGGTGGTCCTGCTGTCCTGCCCCTCCGCCGTCTGACCCGACCGGGGACTGGACATAGACGGACGCTCGTGGGTCACCAATGCTGAGGTTCGGGGGCATTCCATACTGCGAGAACAGTTGTGTCCGACGCTTCTGGTAACTAGATGAGATGCAGGGTTAGCACGCGACCTCTGGTACCGGGACAAGGTGCAAATGGGGCTGGTTTACCCTTTCTGTGTGATATCGCCTTCCTGTGGTAAAACATCAGTGTCAGTGTCAGGGAGTGATGAATCTTCTCTCTTTGTTTCTCTCAATGCCGTTTTCTTTCTTCTTGTTATCTCCCCTGCCCTCTGGACTACATCCAACCCGGAGACGTACCTCGAGCTCTTTCTCCAGATCGTTGAGCTGCACCTGCAGCTCGGGGGCAAGCCCGGCCATTTTGTAAGGTGCGCTGTCAAGATTAATGGCGGGCAAGAGTGGTAAACTGTCGTGGTGCGGGATCGAAGCTGCCGTGAGCTCGTCGTCAAAGAAACAAAAATGGGGGTGGCAGAAGTATCAAGCTGGTCCGGATGCCAATCTGGAGTCGGGTCCAATAAGCTTGCACAAAGCTTCCGAGTTGATAATCAAAGTAATATTCAGGATAGGCTTCGTATTTCGGATGGTGTCGAGGTATCGCACGAGAAGGTGAGAAGGTGAAGAGGCTCGGCTCGGGGACGGTCAGCTTAGCCGACAGCAAGAGGATGAACGGGAATAGCAGCCAGTTGCTGCGATATTAATATCGTGACGCAGCACAGCAACGAGGAGTGGGCGCCGGATAAATTGAATAGATCGATATGTGTGTCCTGGACCTGACGCTGTGGCCGTCGGTTGTGCTGCTGTCGAAGCTGCGCAACGTGGTGTCGTTGGAGTGCGGCGGTAATGATGATGATGGGACGGGTGGGGACATTGTCAGTGGACAGTGTGGACAGTGCGGGCTCTACTTTCATGGGGTGGGTGGTCGTGTGTATCACTGTGTGTGTTAAGCAAGTACACTGTGCACTTCTCTCTTAAGCAGAAACTCGTCACGGACTCTGTAAACTTGGCGGGAAGGCGCTACCCAGCGCTAACCTCTGTATTCCTAGGCTTGAAGGTGGGGTAAATACGGGATCGTGACCGTTTTACCGTCAGTCAATGCTGCAGCCGGTCGCTCCTTCTGGCTCGTGTTCGCAGCCGGTCGTTCTTTCATTTTCGATTCTCGTATCGCTCCTGCTTCTTTGGGTTTCTTGTCCTTGAGTTTCTTTCTTTTTTTGTTCCCATTATCACTTGATCGATATCTGAGTTATATATAGTCTTTGACGGGCAACTACACCCATTACATTACGCCTTCCTTGTTTCATGTTTCAAGTTTTCTTTTGCAGTTGCCCTTTTCGGCCACCTCCATGTGCGGCGGTTGATGACTTCCTTCCAGATTTCGCAAGACGAGCATCCCCGATTTCTCGTCTTTGACCTCATCTCGTCTTTCGCATATATTTTGCCCCTGCAGCGCCTTGCTGCCCGCCCTGATCCTCCTTGTGTGCCCGCTCGTCTTTACTTGTGTCGTTCTCGTCTGCTCTGCCCTCGTTTGTGCAGTGTTGCACAGGCCGTCCTGCACGCAGTCAATGCGTCCAGCCACCAGCCACGGCTGCATCCTCTTCATAGGTCCTCGCCTCGACTGTCGGTCTGTATGTTCTCTAGTCCCTCACCTTGATCCCATATCCAGTCGCCCCTCAAACCTTGGGTTCTCGAGGCCTCTCGTGTAGTATGCGGCATGTGCCTTCTTTTGAACATTGCTCTTTCAGGCTATCATGGGAATTGGATTCGGCATCCGAGGTTGGAAGAGAAGTCTCATCTCTCGCATGCGCTCGTGCCGTGTCACAAAGGTACCCAGCAAGACGGCCAAATAGACAGTCAAAGAGCCAAGAATAATCAAGACAGACCGCCCGACAAGACCAACAGCAGACCAAATCTGCAAATAAGGATAATTATAGTTCTAGTACCAGAGAGTCTGCGTAACTATTCAGAAAGCATCACAATGCGAGCAGTCTTGCATCCCAACCATTCTATCGTCCCTCGTCTGGGCCTCGATAAACTGAGGTAACAAGATAAAGCTTAGTGCGGCTGCTTCTATTTTAAAACCACAACGCCTTTGAAAGACAGCCTTTGTCTCCGAGGTCTAGCCTCTTTCTCTCTCTGCCTTTGGATACTCGGCTCTTTGATCCCTCAAATCTGTGATGGTGCCCTTCTTTGATAGATCGATTCTGAAACTCGTCCAGCTAAGTTTATCTGTTGTCGAGTCAAAATAATTCAAAATATAGCTCGAGTGTGCCCCTGATTGTTCTCTTTGCGGCCACTGTGGCAGTCGAAGAAAACAGACCGGCACAATGAACCTACAGCGACTCTTTGTTGGCTTGTGTTTGTCTGCCTTCATCTTGACTTAACACAACTCTTTGCGTTGCATATCTATGCATCTCATCAGAGGCTTCAAAGAAATAGATGCCCCTGTATCATGAGTCTTGTTCAGGGTATAAATGATGGACACCCCCTCGCTCCCTTCGAGGTCTTCATGTTTCGAGCTTTGGAAAGAAGACGGAGCTTAATCACTAAACACATTATCATCTCTCGCAGTAGTTCAGCAGTGCTGCTACAGATACTATTCATTCATTCATATTATTTTTTTTTATTTTTATTATTGTTTCATTTCTATCACTTCATCCTTCGTTTACATTCTCTTATCCCCATTCTACAACCGTTATTTCTCCTCTGTGTTTACGTCTTCTCTTCGTTGACCACAATGTCCAAACATGGCCATGACTACGACGGCGACTTGGATGACCTATTTGGTGGCGAGGACATCTCCAGTCACTACCCCGAGTCCCCCTTGACCACCAACAACAAAGCATTCTCGACTATCTATCCACCAATGCCCGAGCACATGCCTATGCCTCAACCACCCTCGGATCCGGTCCATCTTCCCTTGCCTATGCCTATGCCAACACATATAACTATGCCGGAGCAACCTTCTTCGGGTCTCTCTCTTATGCCCATGCCCATGCCCATGCCCGTGACGGAAGCGCTGAAAGATACCGACTACAAGTACTGCCAGACTTTTCAGCAACCACAGGCAACCCAGGACACCAGCCATGTATCTGATACAGCCGGTGATCAGTGGCAAGATGTGTTCAAGGCTGTTCAGTCTACTGCAGGCCAGGATCTGGAGAAACAGAGAAATCTTTCTGCCCTTTTCCAGCAGTTCTTGAAACAGCAAGCCATGGGAACGGCACCGGCGTCGTCACCTTACACCAACTCCAAAGTTGCTCTCCCGGCACAGCTTCAGCCAAAGGCCAATCCGCCACCAGCAGGTGCAAAGATTAGCCATTCTCGCAACAAAAAAGGAGACCACCGCATTGGCCAGTTTGACTGGTACGACACGCCCCCGGTCCGAAAAAGCTGGATGGCCAACGACGGAGGCAGACAAGTCCCTATCAAGTACACAAAAAAGGGCGAGCTGAGGCATCCAGCCAGCCTCACTCGTGGCGACATCGAGGCCTACATCCATGGGTGTGCCGAGCGCGGCATTCCATTGCGGCTTTGGATTCAAAATATCCCTACTATCCACACAGATCGCTACCATCATGCAGACCACCACAAGTGCCGGGTCAAGGACTGCGCTGCGAAAGGAACTCTTGGCCGTGGCGCGTATCAGGTTTGCTTTGATGAGCACCCAACAGAAACGACCAATGGCCGGTACGATCCATTTCATGTCACAGCCTACATGCATCTGTTCTGTCTAGAGGAGCTGATTCCCATGGCCCATCTCATGGAGTTTGCAGATGTGCAGCCCGATGTGCGCGAGCTTCCCCTGGAGGAGCGCAACCCCATGAGTCTGCGGCGCGACGGGTCGCATGTGATTGAGAAACTCTTTTACGAGTGGAAAACAACACACCACGACTCATACGTTAAGACGGGCTTTCCCATCAGCAAGGCTCCTCGCAAGCGGGACAACGACTGTCTCTATTACAACATGACAAAAAAGAAGCTTGAGTCGCAGCCAAGCACGCGCCAAAAGACACGTGACAAGCGGAATGGAAATGACATTTCCAAGCATTATGGTAACCTTCGCAAGGAGGAGGCCAACCGGAATGCCTCCAAGAGAAAGCGCAAGCAGGCCCGCTTCTGCAGCGACAGCAGCTCTGTTGTTGAGATTGGGGATGCTGGGAACCTTGGCTCCTTGCAGGGCTTTTCCTTCAATCCCATGCCACCTCCGAGCCCCAAAAGACAGCGTCTATCGGGTGCTTATCGGCCAACTTTGCAGACAGCTGCTGCTCATGCCATGCAGTCTCAGTCATCTGCTGTGCTGCCGTCGCCTCTTCGTCGCTCGCGGCGCCTGTCTGGTGCACACGCAATTGACAACATCATCATTCCGCCTTCATCTGCATTTACAAATTACCGAACAGGCTACACTCCCAGACTCCGGACGGGACTCACTCCCGGGCTGCAGACCTCCCATGGTGTCCGCAGCAGCCTGAATGTGCGGACTGACAACGTGTCGCTCTCCTTGGACAAGATCAACTACACTCCCAACATTGACGGGCTTGTCTATGACTTTACAGGCAATGCATACGACCAGTATCTCGACCAGGAGCTAGGAAAGATTACTCGTGCTGCCAATGGCAATACAGGTTCCCCTAACAATATCGGCAGCGGCAGTGCCAACGCCGCCGGCAACGCCGCCCACTTCCTGCATTTTGGGCAGGTTTCAACGCCCTGTGGCACTTATGGAGTTACGACCACGCCGGTTCCATATGGTCTGCGGGCAACGCCTGCTCGGCGCGAGACCGCCATCAAGCAAACATCAGCCCGGATCTCACTGACAGAGGGCATCCGCTGCGATGAGAAGAAGCTCATCGAGGCCATCAAGAGCCCCGGCCTTCCGATGAAGACGCCGACTGTTCTCCCCCGCACTAGCCAAACAGTCCAACCTGTGCCACAGCAAGGCGGGTTCAACGCAGACCCTCTGTTATCACCCGCGCGGCGTGTGACGCGCAGCATGAGCCGTAATGTCTCTGCCGTTGAGCAGCCGTATGGGCAGGACTACGACTTTCAGCTCAGTATGCTGTATCCAGATGGTCTTGACGGATTCCAAGACGGCTTCTTTAATCTGGATTCATTTTCCTGATTCTTGTTGCATTTTTACTTTTATAGATGATTCCCTTTTTCGATTTGCATTTTCTTGTACTCTTGTGTCTTTGCATTTCTTTTTTTGTACCATCTCTGTAAATTATTAATATTTTAAGCTGCACATGTGGTTAATCTTGCATGCAGCATACTTGAGTATATAGAAATCAGCATCCTATTTTCATTACATTTATTATCTCTATATATCTCTATATATCTCTATTGTCTCTATTGTCTCTATTGTCTCTATTGTCTCTATTGTCTCTATTGTCAAATATTGGACCTTCTGTAAAGTTGTATTGATTTGGCAGAGCATTTTATCAGTTGGGAAGTTGATATTATAAGTGAAACTGATCCCCACATCGAACTATATAGAGCAGCTATATCTACGGTGTACTATACACATCCGTATCTTCTTGTCTGCCATGAGATATGTTCCCGCTGTCTTACCAGAAGCACATATTTTACTCTGCGGTTGCATCGTGACAATTATGCGTGCTCCCTGTCCTTGAGATAACTATATGCGTCTGCACGCGAACCGGTGGACGACATCGCTCACTGCCGACGCTCACCTCCGATCGGCTAGCCCCATTGTCGGCCTTGTATATCCATACCTGATACTTATCCGGCAAATCACAACAAGGGAGACACAATCAATACAATGTCACCATCGGGTCTGTGATGGGGAGATATGAGTATAGTTCAATAACATGCTCTATATATATCATGTCGACCTGGGAAACTTCTACCCTGCGCTCTAGACCGAGAAGGAGATCACTCAAGTCGCGATCGCCTATTAAAGCAACAAGATGAACGACTATACCATGAAACCCACGGCTGATACTAAAAGTGATGAGAAGAGGTCGCTGGTGGAGTTCGGAGAAGCCGTGGATTCGGTGTGTGGCGAGATAGAGTCCAGTGAGGTAGGCACTACGGTGTCGTGGACGGAGAAGGAAGAGAGAGCTGTCCGCTGGAAGTAAGTGCTGCTGTTTCTCCCTTTTCTGAACATTGTTGTGGTGTTGTCCTTTTTGATATCCTTGGCTTCGGGCCGCACGCGGCTCCGCGGCCCCTGGTGCATAGTCGCCTTTATCGGCCGATTGCGTTTTCGGTCGCATTGTTGGGCATTGGCGTCAATTCTGGTCACTGGCTGCGTTTCTCCCTGTTTACCCTCCTGCTCGCAGGTGGTAATACACTGGCCCAGAGACTCAATGATGCTTGGCTGAGCGTCAACGCCAGAGACCCAGGAGTCTCGGTCTGGCCTTTGTCGTGATCGGTAGCAACCTCGGCGGTATTATCGGTCCAACCCTCTTCCAACCGTCGGACAAGCCGGCCTACATGGTTTTGCTGCGGT
Source organism: Ophiostoma cf. undulatum (assembly GCA_022392935.1). Taxonomy (NCBI): domain Eukaryota; kingdom Fungi; phylum Ascomycota; class Sordariomycetes; order Ophiostomatales; family Ophiostomataceae; genus Ophiostoma; species Ophiostoma cf. undulatum. The sequence goes on along the minus strand of JAKRGL010000051.1, from coordinate 429,010 downwards.
CTGGTCTATTTTCTGCAAGCATTGTTATGCCGCTGGTGATTACGGCTGTATGCTAGAGGGACAATCGCAAAATTGCGCTGCAGGAGAACGGCGCGGACACTCCAGAGGAACGAGGCGGTAAAAGACGCCTGCATTTTTAATAGCCCTCATTCTAGGTGATGCCTCTTGATTCGGAAGACTATGTTTGGCTGCTCTACGTGTTTCAAGCCCCCGGGCAGACAACGAGACTCGCGAAAAGATGAACCTCTTTATTTATAATACATATCTTTGGGATTTTCAGTCCAGTGCATAGTCCTCGTGTACAATTCGATTTTTCCGCAGCGGTACTATATGCATTGACAAGTATGTGTCCCATACAGATAAAACAGATGCTTACCGTATAGAACCACGATACGTAGACCGGCCTGGCCCGTGACAGAAAGAGACACATTTATACTACACGCCCTAAGTGTTCCAGCCTGTAGGGCTTTCAGGTCACATCGCCTGGTTTATGCATGTTTCCGTACTGTAATACCAAAATCTTGAACTCTCGACGACACCTCTGACAACTGTGCTGATTTCCCCAGACATCTGGGAAACCCACTTAGGCTGACAAGTGTAAGCATGCCGTGCATAATTGCAGGCAAGGTAGTATCAATGTGGGCGGGCGAGCTAAACCAGTTATTGGAGCCAGGTTAACAAGAAGGATTACGACTCGGCCAAGCCGATATGCAGGCCAGGCCATGCCGGGCATCGCGGCGCATACGCGGGCCTAGACTGGGCACGTGTCTTTCAAATGGTTGTTGTCACTGTTTCTTCAAGCAAAAGAGAATCATCCTGACTTTGAGCGCTGGCCAGAGGATCTACATTGTCCTCTCACGGGATGCCTGACTGGTAGAAAAGCATTTCCGAGGAGCGGCTATAGGGGAGGACAGCAGCTATGGCCGACGCGCTGCACGGTGTGTAAATGCGTAAAACCCGTAAAGATATACGTACCTGCGTGGTTTGACGTTGCTTGTCAAGACACAGATAGATGTACACGATGGAAGCGCATGTCTTTTTTTCAGTTCCCAACAACATGCCCTCTGTTAAGGGTTGACTGCCTGCCGCTCTAGATGCTAACAACGTCTTGGTCACGTGCTTTCCCAAAACACCTGAACACCTGCGCGGGCCAGCGCATGCTGTCGAATCAAAGAAACTACTGCAGTTGTGCAATGCGCATCACAAAGAACACTGATAAAGGGTCATAAAGCAAGTGTAAAAAATAGCCTTCATCCCCGACGCGGCCACGCCGCCTACAGATATGTATTGACGCCGCCCATTTCCACTTCCATCATTTCGTCAAATGACTAATCCCACTGCCTTCAGATCTCAAATATTAAATAAAGCAATTGCCCGTTTCACGCGTTTCTTGTCCTCGATCGCTCCTTCTCTTTCGGCTTTTACCTTCGCCTCAGCCGCACATCTTTATCCTACCATCATCCCAGGTACCTCAGCATACAACATTGCATGCAGGGTACCTGAGCGTTGTGGACTCCCCCGTCTCCCAATGCTCCTTCCTTTGAAACACCCACTCACCGTTATTGTCCTTTTTGACAACTGAACGCCGGTCGTACCTTCCCCATACCCATCCAAGACACTTAATCCATCGAGTCCCTGTTCTTGCATCGGCGTGCCCGTTGTATCCTCCTCCTCTTCCCTCGCCTCGAATGGCTTCACTTTCTTGCTACAGGACACTCATTTTTCATCTTTATCAATCCCCCCCCCCAGCCTCCTAGACTGATCGCCCTAGTTGCATTTCACTGGCCGTGCAACGCAACAACCCTTGCTGGTGGCCTCACTCCTGCTCTTTCGACCCACACATTGTACACATTGTACTTGCACGAGCTTGCGATCATACCGGTCGCAATCTTGAAGCCGCAATCCATTCCGATTAGAAACTAGGAGCAGAATAGCGTTTCGTGCCATACATCGTGCAACTCTGCACCGGCACTGAACTGTCCACAGCCTCTGCATTTCTGCGCTTTTCTGCTCCCCGGCAAGCCATTGCATCTCACAGCCGCAGCACTGCATCGCAGCACAGCCGCTTGACTCTTGCACAGCCGATTCCGAGCCAAAGAGCCAAAGAGCCAAAGAGCCAAAGAGCCAAAGAGCCGACACGACGGGCCTTTACATACAGCAATGAGCGGCAGCACGGCCGATGCGTCGGCCGGGCCCAGCTCTCCGGCGCTGCAGGTCATTGTTCTTGTAAGATACATCTCTTATTCTACAGCCTTATCATGCCAAGCCGGTGAACCTTTATATCGTTCTGTCGTTTTAAAGTTTCGCCATTTCGTCATCTAGGCGTTTCGTCATTTATTTGCCTGAACAGCAGGGGGCGCGATCGTCTGATCTCTGAAACAAGCTCTCCTTGCATCACTGAATGCGATTGTCAGAGCTACCGTGTTCCAGAAAACAAAACTGCCCCAGATGTCTAGAATCCACTCACATTCTCTCTCATCTCTCATGTCTCAACATCTTATACCCCGTGCACAACAATCATGCTAACGGCATGACCATAGGGCTCTGGCGGCGGACCCCAGGAGTTCAATACCACTGCATTTCTGGTGCGGTCAACGGCCGAGGGATGGCGCCGGGGCTCGATTGTGTCCTTGGACGCTGGTGTCCTCATGAGCTCAATAACACGCATCCTGGAGAAAACATTGCCTCCGGGCCTAGCAGAAGCCAACAGCTCTCCAAGTGAAGAAGGCAGCACCCCCGAATCATCAGAGCTGTCCCTACCATATACACTCACAACTGGGCCATTTGCTGGTCTTGAGGTACCCTATGCAACAGCCGGCGCAAACGCTTCATTTGTGCAGAGCGCGCTGATTGACACGTACCTAATCACGCATCCCCACCTTGACCACATCTCTGGCTTCGTCATTAACACGGCCGGCCTCCCTGGGACACGGCCAAAAAGACTTGCTGGACTGCCGTCAACTATCGCCGCATTCAAAGCACACATTTTCAATAATGTCATCTGGCCGAATCTGTCAGATGAAAACAACGGTGCAGGTCTAGTCACCTACATGCGTCTAGTGGAGGGTGGCTCGCCCGCGTTGGGAGACGGCGATGGCCGAGGCTATGTCGAGATCAGCGATGGGCTGGCTGTGAAAATCTGGGGCGTCAGCCATGGCCATTGTATTGAACGCCATAGCCACCGTGGCAGCGGAGCAGGCACACGCTTCGGCAGCATGGAAGGAGGCAGCCTGCCTCTTGGATCCAGCCTTTTGGGCCCTCATGGCCATACACACCACGGTACCACAAGTGCCACTCTCACACAATCTCCCTCGAACTCGGCAGCAGCTCCTCAACCAGCTCAACAGGCACAGACACAAGCACAAGCACAAGCACAAGCACAAGCACAATCTATCCAGTCACCGCCTGTCCTGCCGTCTGCACACGGGACACCACAGCTTGGGCCACAACGCAGGGATAGTCTTGCGCTTCTTTCTGGCCCTGGAAGTGTCGCTGCAGCACGCCGCGGCAGCTTGGGGCTCCCATCTCAAGTGACCACGAGTGAGAGTGTTTGCGTCTACGACTCGAGTGCCTACTTTATTCGCGATGTGAAGACCGGTCGCGAGGTGTTGATGTTTGGTGACGTCGAGCCAGACTCCATCTCCCTATCACCACGAAACTGCCTTATCTGGCAGGAAGCCGCGCCCAAGATTGCCGCTGGAAAACTCGCCGCCATATTTGTCGAGTGCAGCTACGACGACTCCCAGCCTCTTGACAGACTCTACGGTCACCTCACGCCAAGGTTTGTTGTCGAAGAGATGGCCAACCTGGCGGCAGAAGTCGCACATGCGCGGATCATATATAAGCAACAAGAGCTCCAAACGCAGCAGCAGCAACGCGAGCGGGACGGCCGGAAACGCAAGCGTCATGGTGGCGATGAAGATCGTGCAAGCAATGCCGATATACCGCGGACAGACAGCCACAGTCGTCGTAAAACAGATATTGCAATAATCAATACCGGCGACGCCGGCCCTGTCGTTCACAACTCGTCTGGATTGCCAGACGACCCCGTGTCGCCGAGGACTGTCAAGCCGGCTCGTCTGGCGATTGCATCTCACAGCGAATCCGAGGCCGTCAGCGGGTCGCAGCCCGACACTCCTCATCCTGTGACGGTGGGTGCGGACCTGCCACAGTCGTCTATTCCTCCCACCGACACCAAGCCTGAAATTGAGGAGCCTCAGCTACCACTCGCTGGCCTCCAGGTGGTCATTATACACATCAAAGAGAAGCTTCGAGATGGACCACCAGCCGGCGATATTATTTTGGACCAGCTGCGGGCATACGAGGCGCGCAGCCCGCTCGGGTGCGAATACATCATATCCTACTCCGGGCAGAGTCTTTTCTTCTAATCTTCTCTCTGATTTCGATATGTTGTTACCATATACCTTTTTGACTATTTTATGATATTTATAATGTTTTTGTATATCAATCTTGGCCGGCAAATATTTTGGTGTTTTGGTATCAGTTTATTTTGTTACTGAACTGACTCTTGATGCTTTAAATCACAACACTAATCGAGAAAAGCGAAATCTGGCCAACCCGGGTACTATTTTCCGACGCCATTTCTTTAACCTTGTACCCTCGCTCGTTCATGGTCTGTAATATTTTACAGTCCGTTCTCCTCGGCAGTCTATCCACGTCATTACAGCTCATCACATCAACAAATATGCAGAATGACATCTAACAGCAAAAAGACAGTCAGCATTATCGCTTTCGTCAAGCGCAAGCCCGGTCTTTCGCATGACGAGTTCTACCACCACTGGCTCAATGTGCATGGCCCTCTTGTGAAGCCCTGGGCCATCAAGCACGGCTTTCTCGAATATAGGCAGATACATCTCCTTCCTTTGATCAACGCAGATCGGATGTCTGTCGGGCCCGAAAACAGCGCAAACAAAGAACTCGAAAACTGGGACGGCTGTGCCACGTTTGAGCTGGAAAGCATCGAGGCATTTGAAGCAGCTTTCCGCGATCCTTACTACCTCGACGTTATTTCCAAGGATGAAGACAAGTTTGTCGACAAGGCTGCTGGTGTAATGCGTCGGCGTGGGGAGTTGAATCGTGTCATTTGATTTTGTTTTGTTTGTTGGATTCACTTTTGCAACGAGCTTCTCTTTTGGATTAATTCAGTCAAATCCTACAACGGGTTAAATTGCTGTTTTTGGCTTTGTTGAAATATACTTGCTATGATATACAAAACTTGAGGTTCGATTGCCTACTCGCGACGCATCGCCCGCTTGACAATGCCGACTGCCTCGACAGCGACATCTTGGCCACGTCGCCACGTGTAGAGGGCAACGCCATGTGGAGCCAATATATCCTGTGCATGGGCGAGCCGGCGGTGCCACAGGTCAACCTTCTTGTTCGGCGGCAACTGCTGCTGTTGCTGCGTCTGGGGTGAAACTGGTGGTCTCTGGTATGGGTGCTGCTGTCGCTGCCGTGCATTGTCGGCACCGCCACTGCTGCCGTCAAGTCCTGTATGTTGCGAGCGTCGCGGGGGCGGCGGAGGCGGCGGAGGGCCACCCAAGTCTGGACTGCTTTTCTCGGTGGGGGTTGAGGAGGCAGAGCCAACAGCCCTTCGACGAGGCGCCGGCGGTGGCGGAGGGGGTGTACTGCGTGCTGACGAGAGGGCACTCGCTGCTGTAGTTGCTGCCGTTCCGGTAACTGCTGTGACTGCCGATGCTGCGGTGGCTGCAGTCGATGCTACTGATGTGGCAGCTGTTACAGCCGATGACGCAGCAGCGGAGGCTGTCGCGGCTGCAGAGCCCCGCAGAGCTAATGGTTTGTTTGGACGAGGTGGTGGAAGTGGTTTTCTCGGCGGCAGGGTGGGAACGTGGTCTGCAGAAGTAGACGTCTTTACTGGAGGGGGCGTGTCGGCAGGGGCATCGTCAAGATCAATCAGCGTTCCCATTACCGGGCCCTGTATAGGAGCGGGCTGTCTCTGCTGCTGCTGCTGCTGCTGCTGCTGGGGTGGCGCCGTTGCAATCCGGGCAGGCAGGGTTGGGCGTCGTTCCGGGCCAGGAGACGAGGGCCCGTAGTTTGGATCTAGTGTCCGTGAGGATGTCGATGAGTCAAAGTATCCCTGTTGCTGGGGTGTTGTGACGTCGCGGATGAAAATGGCCAAGACCCGGCCTGGGTGTGCTAGAACCAATTCCGTGTACACCTCGAGGTCAGCCTCGCCACTGTCACCCACGAGAAGGAAGCGACGGTTGGGAAAATCGTGCAGGATCTTCTCCAGAGTGCCGCGCTTGCGCTCAGCTACGGGCTCAAAGATACCCTGCAGCATGCCGCTGTACTGCTTCAGATGCAGGGGTCCCTTGGGCAAGCCTGCGCGTTTGAAGAACGTGGTCAGGACAGGGAACAGCTGCCATGGGCTGTTCGAGCAGTAGTGGAACTGCACTCCCAGGTCGTGCAATGCTGTGTACCACTCTCGCGCGCCATCGACTGTCATGTCGCCAAGGTCTCGCACAAACGTGTTGCGGAAAATCTCACGCGTGCCCAGGGCGATATTGGACGTCTTGATAGTATCGTCAATGTCGCTTATGAGACTGATGCCGCGATCCTCGACAAGCTGGATAGGTGCTACAGCTGACAGAGGGTGTGTCAAACTATTGACTAGAGCAGTCTCACTCGCGGCAGAATAACCGCCTACGCCGGCTCCTCCCTGGGGATTGAGCCCGCCGTTTCCAGAGCCGTTAGCAACCAAGATACGGACGTGTGTCGGCACAAAATCCAGCGAAGCACAGGTGACAAAGTGTCCAGAGTCGTTAGTCAAGACCGTTCTTGACTGTGACCGATCTTCATTGTAAAAGAACAGGGTGACGGGCTGCTGGACGACAGGCGTTGTCAAAAAAGGCCCCAGCCGTGATAGCAGGTTGGTGTTGGCAGCTATCATCTCTGCCTCTGTCATTTCTGGGGTGGTCGCAGTGCTGTTGACGGAAGATGCCGCCCATGATGACTTGGGTGTGAGCTTTCCCGGTCCGGGTGCTGGTGGTGGCGGCCTCCGGTGGCGGCCGTAGCCTTCGTCAGAACTACTATCGTCGTACCTTGCGGCCTGGTCCGGGGTCTCACTGTATTCTCCACGCGCTGCTGCATCCTTCTCGCCTTGGCCACGTCTCTCGATCTCTTCGGCTGCACGCTGGATCTTCCGTGCCTCATGTGCATCTTTTATGGTTCCATCCGCACCTGCAGGCATGCCGAAAGCATCAGCTGTTGGTGCTGCCTGCTCGGGTGCAGGGATACCACTTAGCCGCCGCGCAAGGCCAATCAACAATCGATTCTTGCGTGTTAATGGGCCTCGGTTCGCAAGGTACAGCCAGCCATGCACGTTGACGTCGACCACTGCCTTTTCATCTTCGAGGCGTGCAAATTCTTGGTGCCAGTTAGGGGGATCTCCTGGCTTTTCCGAGTCTTCTGACGAGTAGCCTCCTGCGGCGCTTTGCCGTGCGCCTGGCGGCTTGAGTTTGCGGACGTGTCGTTTGGCATACATGGGAAACAGGACCATCTGTGCATCACCGCCCGTTGCAAAGGCCACATCTGGGAATGCGCCCGGGATATTGGGTGGCCGATCTTCTTCCCACTCCGACCCAGATCCATCGCTGTCGCGTGCTCGTGATGTGTTGTACTGATCGCGTATCTCGCTGGCGGCTGCCACGCCTGCACGGTAAACGTTGTTGGCCATGGCAGCGAAGCGGCGGCGGCGGGACCCGCGATCGTTATTTTGGTAGTCGTACGACATTTTTGGTAACTTTGCAATCAGTTCTCTTGCGCGAGCGTTGGCTACTTCAGATGCCGTCTTGTCTGTCAACAAAGGCGGCTTCAGTCCCAGAGGAAGAAGACGAAGAGTCAACTGGCGCTGTCGATTCTGGCGTCGAGAACTGACACGGTCGACGACAAAGCGGTAGAGCCGGGAGTGAGCCCGCTGGCGGTAACGGGGAACTGTCTCAAGACGGAACCGAAGGTATTTATCACGGAGGTAGGATCGGTAGTCGAAGCTGGGGCTGGGGTTTAGAGGAGTTCTCGTCGCGTGGTAGCCGGCCAAAAAAGATTCCTTATATCTAGAGAGGTGCCGAATAATACGCGAGGATTGTGGCTGTTGTTGCAGCTGTTGTTTCTGTTGTTGGGGTCGCGGCAGTATGTGCTGCTTCCAGGGCACCGTTGCGCGCGAAGACCGCGAACGCAGGAAGAGGCGACTCCGCCAGAAGGGAGCCACTTTGCCTTCTTTTTAATATTATGGGTTGTAGGAGTGGGAGAGGTAGAGTGGCAGGTGGCCACAGACGAATTATTGGCGTGTGTCACTGGTTCAAGGCGGAACGATCGTCAGTGGCCAACGTAGAAAGAGGCGAGCCGAGGCGACGAGGAGGTCGAGAGGAGGTCGAGAGGAGGTCGAGGAGAGAGAAAAGAGGCTGATGTTTGTGTCGCCACGCTAACAGAGTCATTCCCATGTAAATCTGCTTCGCGTCAGCAGGAGACAGGCGAAAGACCTCTCACAAGTAAGACTGTCGAATAACGATACCGTTGCGAGAGGCAGAAGCCGTGGGAAAGGAGGGGCGGTGGTGAGAAGAGCAGTGAGAAGAAGTGAGGCTGCGCAGGCTGGCGGCAGGCTAGTGGGCAGCTAGTGGCAGTTTGGCAGGGCAGCTGCGCCGTCAGCATGTGCGCCCTGGCGCCCAGTGTTATAAGACCCACTTTAGCTAAAGCCAGCCTTGCGGGAAGAACCGAGTTCGCAACATGCACGTGGTGATGGCGATCTTAGTGGTTGGTATTCAGTGGCAGGAAGACTGTCTCAAATTAAAGGTTTGCAAGATATCTTCGAGTTATTGTCTTTCTTTAGATTTATTTGCCAAACAAATGCATTTCAAGGTGATTATAGTCACGTGACATCATTGTCGTCATACAACTTGAGTGTGCCGTAAAGGGAAGGTGCCATCATTGTCAAGACAAAGATTATGTAATTATGTCTTTCCTGGAGTTGTCAACTGGCGGTTGTTAACTGTTGACGTCTGTCATCTTTTCGGAAAGCATCACTATAAATACAGTTTACTCAAAGTCATCTTCCACGTACGGCCATAGATACTGGAAAGCACGGGATCCCGTCCGCTCTCCCCTAGTTAAACCAGTGATCGGCGGATTAGTAGTTGGGTCGGTGACGACCAGCGAATACCCTCTGCTGTACGTTTTCTTTTTGTCTTTTTGTTTGTGCGATAGACTATCCAACTAGTTGCTGCTCGTTTCATTGATTTTCTCTTTTTCACTTTTGTTATAGTATTTCTTTCTTCTTCCGTTCGCTCTTCCCCCATTCTCACACAGCGGTCAATATAGAATGTGCTTGTGTTTTTGATCAGCTTAAATTCATCCAGGCCATGCTTGCCTACTATGTAAATGCTTGTCTAGATGCTAGGTAACGAGAAAACAAATCAAAGAAAAACAGAAAGCGAGCAAATAAGAAAATGAAGTGGAATTACCAGGAAATGTACAAGAGATTACAGAAAATGACAAGTATATATATGCTCCAATGCCCAATGAAAAAGAAAGATACCTCGGCTTTTGCTTTTCTTCACAGATCGTTAAGCTTTGCTTTACCGCTTGCCGCCCTTGCCCTTGCCACCTTTGGAACCTTTGGAACCTTTGGCTCCATTGGCAGCCTTCATCGGCCGCGAGCCACTGCTGCTGCCAGCACCGCTCTTGGCTGCTGGCCTGCCCCTGTTGGCCACCAGTGTCTTCTTCTCCTGCTTCAGCTTCTGGCCGCCCATGCCCGACAGACGGTCCTGCTTGTTGTCCAGCTTCTTCTGGTCCTTGCGGCTCAGGTCGCCGCCGCCGCGCTTGTGCTTGAGCTGGTCGCGGAGCTTATCGACACTGCTGTTCTTGGCATCCCCGCCGACGGGGCCGTTACGGCGCTGCAGCTGCTTCTTGGCCTCCTTTTCGCGGGGTGTCTCGAACCAGGTCTTCTTGGGCCGCGACAGAATCTCGTCACGGTGCTTCAGCATGTTCTCGCCGCGCATGATCTCCATATCGGCCATGGCAAGCTTGCGCGCCTCGCGCTCCTCTGCAACAATCTCGTTGATGTCGCCGTCGAGCTCGTCAATCTTGGTCTGCCACTCCTTGGCGGAAGCAGGGTCGACGGGCCGGCTCTTGATGAGGTATTTCATACCCTTGGCGCCGTCGTCCTTGCGCATCGCCTTGGTAGCCGCACGCACAAACTTGCGGTCGTCCTCGGCCACAAGCGTTACAGCCACACCGCGGTTACCCGCACGAGCAGTACGACCAATACGATGGATGTAGTCCTCGAGAGTCTTAGGCACCTCGAAGTTGATGACGGTCTGCACGCCCTTGATATCAAGACCACGGGACGCCAGGTCACTGGCCAGCAAGAACGACACAGCGCCCTTACGGAACGAGTCCAAACTGGCCGTACGCTCAGCCTGCTTGATGTTACCGTGCAACTCCTCACATGTCAGGCCCATAAGACCAAAGACGATGCGAGCCTCGTGGATGTATTTCTTCTCGCGGAAGAAAATAATGGTGTGGTCGCGGTACAGCGTCGTGCACAGGTGCAGCAGGTAGCCCATGCGAGAGCCCTCGCGGCCCTGCCGCAGCCGCACAAACTCCTGCGTCAGTGTGCCGGCTGTGCGTGAGTTGGCATCGGCAACAACGCGCACAGGCCGCAGCATGCCGACGCGAATCAGCTGGTCAACAGGTGCACTCATGGTGGCCGAGAACAGCATGGTCTGGCGCGACCGCGGCAAGAACTTGACAATCTCGTCGAGCTCGTCGGCGAAACCATCCTGCAACATACGATCGGCCTCATCAAGAACAAGAATCTCGACAGCATCGACAGCGAAGCCGGGGGTGTTGCGCATGTGATCAATAAAACGACCGGGGGTACCGATGACGATATCCGGACGCTCGCGCAGCTTAGGCTCGGTGGCCTTGAACGAGGTACCACCGACGGTCAGGACCATGGTGATGTTTGTGAACTTGGCCAGCTTGACGGCGACCTGGTGGCACTGCAGGGCCAACTCACGTGTCGGTGTGAGGATGACGACACGGGTCTTGGGGATCTTGCTGGGACGATGCAGCATACGCTCAAAGATGGGCAGTAAGAAGGCGGCAGTCTTGCCGGAACCAGTAACGGCCTGGCCGACGACATCCTTGCCACCAACGGCAAAGGGCATGGTCTTGGCCTGAATCTTGGTGGGACGGTTGAAACCCGCAGCGGCGACAGCACGCAGGATGGGCCGCGAGAAGATACGCATAGACTCAAACGAAGGCACCGAGAGCAGCGAGTTGCCGTCTGCACCCTCGTCGTCTTCGTCGTTGTCTCCGCCCTTGCCGCCCTTCTTGTTCTTCTTGGCTGCCTTGAGCTTCTCCTTCTCGCCATCGGCAAAGAAGGCAACTTGCCGGGCCTTCTCGTCGTTGTCTTCCGAGTCAGAGTCGTCCGAGTTCTTTGCCTGCTCCTCTTCGTCGCTCGAGTCGCCCTGGTCGTCGTCGTCGGGATGGCCAATCGGGGTGGCAACAGAGTCGTTGTCTGACGCTGCGTCATCGTCATCTTCGCCGTTCTCTGATGCGTCGTCGCCGTTTCCGTCGTCAGAGTTCTCATCGGAGTCTGCGCCCATGCCGAATCCGTCATCGGCCAGAACCTCGTCGTCCAGATCAATGTCGACAGCCTCTTCGTCGTCGTCCTCCTCCTCCTCCTCCTCCTCCTTCTCCTCTTCGTCTTCCTCATCTTCTTCAACATCCTCCTCCTCCTCCTCATCGTCGCCTTCCTCCTCTACCTTCATCTCCTTCTTGCTGCTCTTCACAGCCTTGGCCGCAGTAGCTGCCTCCTTCTTCTCACGCCGCCGCTTGATAATGGCATCCAAATCGATAATGCGCTCGGCACCAATCCACTCCAGGTCAGCCTTTTCTCTCGCAATCTCCTGGTCTTCGTCAAACCCCGAGCCGAATCCGTCGTCGTCATCCCACACAAAGGTCGAGTCAAAGTGCTGGCGTTTGCTCGGCGGCAGTTCATCGTCCGAGTCGGTCTTCTCATCGGAAACATATTCGTCATCCTCAATGGTGTAGGTGACAGGCTGTTGCGCCTTTCTTTTTTGGGGCGCCATTTTAATTATGAATTGTGAGCTTGTCGTATGAATATATGTATATGCAAAACAACAAATCGTTTGTGATGTTGTTGCATGTAATCAACGCTCCTCTCGTTTCCTGAGTTTTTTTGCGGGGACTGGTGTCGCTATTCAGAAAATTTACGGGAGCTTTCCAAAACTTTTTCTGCTGTACATACCAAGGCGGTGTATGCAGAAGGTCCAGTGCAGTGCTCCACCGCATCCAAATAAATGACTAATCGTGCGCTCTCGATATTTGATACCTCCAGGTTGGTTTAGTCTTATGATAATAATGAGATTAGCTTTGTGTTTTTATTTTGAGTAGATGCTTTAATTTATTCTATTTTAGTTTAATCAATTTATATTAATTTGGAGTTTTATTGAATATCTCACCGATTTTCCTTCTTTGCTGTTAATCCGCTCCAGCATCTGTTAGAGATTTTACAATGAGAGACTGCACAACCTTTAAATATGTGCTTTGTATCAATGCTCTACCCATACACAACCTCACAATATACTCGGCTTCTTCACATATTGTTAATTGCACCACTACATGGTAATTCACATGCTTATTAGTAAGCTAGCCTTTTCTTTTTTGATTCCTCTCTAATAGGAAGGAACGATCTAGTCAAGGCGCCTAGTGGTATCACTGGAATGGAGGCACGCTCGCCCATGTCCTATGCTTCGTTACGACACATTCCACACCACGTTACTATAAGTAAACAATGCATATATAAAAGGGCCGCGGGGGCATCGTTTGGGTTAAACATTTTCATCATTTGTCTTTCCATCTCCTGGGTATATAAGCCAATATCATCAACGCTTTCTTCATCACTCCATTTTCAGTATCCATCAACCTCAACCTCAACGACGGCGACGACACCATGACACCACAACGACATGCCATCGAGCAACTAACAAAATTCGAAACAAATCAACCACCAAGAACACTAACAAGACAACAGGCGCTCGCATGAACAAACAAACCGCTACACAAAACAAACCACACCCTCAAGCCCACCCAAGGAGCTGTAGCGTCGTCCGCACATCAGCACTGCCCATTCCGGCCACGCCCAACGACCGCACCTGGGTACCCCGGCGCAGCCGCTGCAGGCCAATGGACACCTTCCACGCCTCCTCCTGGTCGAGCACAAAGAGAAAGCGCTTGCCCTCCTGATCACGCACGGTGGCGCGCAGCAGGTGCAGGCCGCCCGTCTTGAACTCGCCCATCTGTGGGGGTTTAGCAAAGCCTGATCGAGAGGATCCAGAAGCAGAAGCGGACTCGTCAAATGCACCAAATGCAGAAGGGGAAACGCCAGTGTCACACAGCCCCAGGCCACACAGCGCCTTACACTCGCGCAGCATGTCCGACAGATACGCGTCTGCGTTCTCGTCGGTCAACGAGCGTGCCTCACCGCGCACGCCACTGCCGAGGAATGTCTTTCGCCACGATGAACGTGGTGTACTCGAGGGCTTTGCCATACTATCGCTCCCAGGGGAATTCGCAATCACAACCGCATGGGTGGGGCACCATACCTCTACCAGCTTGAGCGTCCACGCTTTCACGTCCCACTCGCGCTGGGGAACGCCGCGGACGTCGTCATCGATAAAGAGGCCCTCAGTCGTGATGCGCAGGATGAGCCCGTCAGTGACAGTACCCATACCCGACAACAGCTGCGACGAGGGCGTCTTGGCGAATTGGTTGAGGAAGCCGTAAACAGCCCGGATGACAATCTTGTCAGGGTCGTTTGTCGTATACGGCTGTCTCATCGAAGGGGGAGGGCTCGTGTGCGCCGTGGAATGGGACGGTGCCCACGACGACTCGGACTGATCAGAAACGGAATTCTTGCGGGCCGGCTGTGGCCGCTTCGGCTTGTCGTAGGGACGGTACGAGTATGTCTCATCATCGTCTTGCACGTGTGCTTTTCTCGAGGGTCCGCCAGTCGAAGATGGAGTGGCCGTCGGGGGCTTCCGGGGCGATGCCGATGGCCCTGTGCTACTAGCACCGCCATATGGACGAGGACCACCAGCTCCACCAGCACCAGTCGCGCTGCCTGCACCACTGCCACTATACGGTGGTGGTGCTGAAGAGCGCGGTGTTGTCGGAGGAACTTGGCTGCCGTGGGACGGAGGAGGTGGCGCTGAAGAGGCCGCGGGAGGGGGGGCTGCAGTGGCGGCGGCAGCGGCTGCTGGAGGCTTGCCGTTTGGCCACGGGTTAGTCCGTTCGTTGACTGTAGAATAGGCATACGAACTGCCCTTTCTGTTGATCCGGTCGAGCTCTTTCTGCCGCTCCTCCTCTTCCTTGGCCTTCTGGATACGGTCCTTTTCGGCCTGTTCTCGCGCTTCGCGTTCGTACTTCTCTCGGATCTCACGTTCGCGCTTCTCTCGCACGGCTCTTTCCCGTTGTTCCCGTTCGCGTTGCTCCCTTTCAATCTTCTCGCGAAGTTCTTTCTCAATGCGGTCCCGTTGCTCCTTGAGATCCCGCTCACGTTGTTCTTTGAGCTCGCGTTCACGCCTCTCGCGCTCAATGCGCTCACGCAGTTCTCTGTCGCGCTTCTCCTTGAGCTCCCGCTCGTGGCGCTCCTTTTCTTCACGCTCACGCTTTTCCCGCTCGAGACGATCGCGTACCTCACGCTCGCGAATTTCGCGAAGCCTGTTTGCTGCATCTTCTCTGCGCTTCTTCTCAGCCTCTTGGGCTTTTCGCTCTTCCTCTTTTCGCCGGGTCTCCTCGCGTGCCTTCTGCCAGGCACCCTTTGTGTCTGCCTTTGGAGTAGCTGGCTTTGGTGGGGCCGTTTCTTTTTGCGCTGGTTGCGGTTGCGTTTTTTGCCAGGATGATTTTGGCCGCTCCTCTGGCTGCCGGGGCGGTGGTGCCTGTTGCGGTGGAGGCGCCTGCTGAGGCGGGGGTTGAGGCTTTGGCTGAGCTTGTGGCTGAGGCGGGGGAGGTTTTGGTGTGGATTCTTCAGGGGGCGGCGTTGGAGGATGAGGCGGCGGGGGAGGTTGAGGTGTTGGTTGAGGAGGAGGCTGAGGAGCTGCCTGTGGAGGAGGTTGCGGTGCCGGTTGCGGGGGAGGCTGAGGCGTCGGTTGCGGAGGAGGTTGAGGTGCTGCCTGTGGAGGCGGTTGTGGTGGTGGTGCTTGTTGAGGTTCAGGTGGAGGCGGAGGCGGCGGCGGAGGCGGTGGAGGAGGTGGGGGCGGCGGCGAATGCTGTTGGCGATGCTGGTGTTGCTCCTGGTGCTGGTGTTGCTGCTGGTGCTGCTGGTGCGGAGGAGGACCCGAGTTGTAGCCGGGATATGACCCGCCGGAGGCGTGGCCGTAGCCACCTTGAGCACCTTCGGCCCTGCTGCTGCCGCCGGGGCTCGATCTTTGATTCGAAGCACCGTCTCGTGGGTCAGGGGAGCCTCGTCGAGGAGATCCTTTGGGTGTCCCGGGTCCGGACCCTGGGGCCTCATACTGTATGCGTCCCAGCGACCATGCACCTAGACCGACGGCGATGACCAGCATTACCATTCCTACATTTCCCATGCCCTGAAAGTTGGCCCACCAGGCCTTGAAGGCCGGGGCCATACTGCTGCCCAAAGCAACCATTGCAAGCGCACTGGCAAAGCCTGCAACAAAGCTGTTGATGTTTGGTTTTAGAGAAGGAAGGTAGAGGAAGCCGGCACCAGCCGAGTGCTCCGGGATGACAAAGATGTCATAGTTGCCAGGTGGCAGTCCGCTCCCGCCCGTTGTTTTGGGCGCCTCGCCATGTGGCGGAGGCGGGGGCGGAGTGCTCATGTTCGGTCTGTGAGAGCAACCAATCCAGCACGACGGTTGACTTTAGTCTCTTGTTCGTGATATCGGAGAAGTAAAGCAAGTGCTTGACTTGGAGGCCAAGATACACCGAACGAGTTTGCCGAGTAGCGCTGGTAGTGGCTCTCCTGGCGGTGAAGAATGGACGGGATGCAGGCGACCAGCCGAGAGTTATGCCGAGTCCCAATTGGGACAAAGGTGGGAGAAGGGCGTAAAAAGCAGGAAGGCGAAAGCGAGGTCGAGATATCACGATTGAGAAACACGCAAGGAACAGAAAGCAGGTCTAAAGGTATTTATGGAAGGTCATGCAGAGACGAGGCGCATTGGTATCGTGACGGTCGTGATGAAAGAAGACGCGAGAGCTAGAGGCAGACGAGCAAGGAAGAGGCGTTAGTGGTGTGGTCTCACAGCATTATTCAGCTGCAGGCCCGATGAGGCCCGGATATGCCATGTGCGGTCGAGGCTCAAAGACAAGCAGTGGTTTCGGATGCAGGTGATATCCAAGTGTCTGTGGTAGGGATGATGGCGTAGGGAGAGGGAGGCAGTGAACTCACAAATGAAGAGAACAAGCAAAATCGAGCTGAAGCAAACGCCGGGCAGATGTAGAGTAAACAACAAAGGCGGGCAGGTGCCTGGAGGATTAAAGGTGAGTATGAACAAGAGGAGATAATCAAGAACGGAAGAGAAATAAACAAAAAATCCAGATCGCTAATATGGCAGATGGTCGTTCGATCTAGAGTCGTTAAAAAGTGAAAGATTCAGATTCGAAGAGGAATGTGAGATCGGGAGACGCAGAAGAGTAGAGGAAGGGAAAGGGGGAGACGGAGGATGATGGAGAGACGAAAGAAGAAGAAGGAACACAATGGGTGGGGAGGACAGTCTGAGAGTCGAGGGAGGAGAGGCGCGAGAGACAAGAGGAGAGAAGAGACAAGACAAGAGGCAGAGACCAAAGACCGTCGACGTGTGGACCGTACGGAGTATGGCTGGGGTGGGCGAGGGACGTTGTCGTTCTATTGGAGATTCGTTTGCAGTGTGGGACGAGGAGAAGGAGAAGGACCACTTTCTGCGTTGTCGGGGGGTGCGGATTGGGTCGCGCAACGACGAGGGGCGGGCCGGTGAGGAGCGGCAAAGCAGTCAAAGGATGTATGAATGCTCTGTCGAAGAGGCGACAACGAGTGGTGTAGAGAGTACCACTCCGTGGACGGTCGAGTGAAGACGGAGGATGAAGCTCGAGGAGGAGGGGGTAAATGCAGTCTTACCTGGAGTAGCAGCGTAACTACGAGTGCCAGGAGAACGGGAGAGGATGGTAGAATAACTTACTGAGTGAATGAATAGGACACGATGGGGATACTCCGTAGAGCTGGTTGAGGATAGCGGATGGGGGGGAGGAGGTCGAGGAATATGAGGTGGATTCAACGGCAGAAATTGGAATTCCAGGGGATGAGAATTGGTACACTATGTATTACTATGTACTATGTAGTTGCAAAGTAAAGTGGTGAGGTGGAGGGCGGGATAAAGTGGCAGGTACGCGGTACGGGTAGACGATCGCTCCTTCCTGCAGTCTCATTTGTGTGTGGGTTTCATTGTTTACTTTTGGTAATAGCTCACCAAAAAAAAAAAAAGTTGGGCAGCCAAAGAGACTCTCACAGGAAAAGCGGGTTGCACTAGGCACTATCTGGGTCTAGTCTAGAGTGAAGCTGGGCAACCATAATAAAAGGGGTTTAGGAAGGGGCCTGCCGTATTGTATAAGTGCCCTGAAATGTACAGTATACTAGCCTGTATTACAGAGGTTGATATAGGCTGGCAGATGTAAAACACGCCAGCAAGACCCTTGTTGTTGTTTTTCTATATTTTTCATGTACAGCGACGAGAAAGCAATATTTGGGACCATAGGCTTGCTATTGACGTACCTATTGACCAGGGCGCATGTCGGGACGAACCCAGCTGGAGGACGGGGAGAAGAAGGCGGGATGACAAGGACGGGCAGACGAGAGAAGAGACGAGAGAAGAGATGAACACGAGAGACGCACAGGTAGAGATATCCTACGGCGTAGGCAACTGCGACAACAGAAGCTGTCAAGGCCGGGCCTGTTTTGGTTCTCATCTGCCCCTTTCCGATGCCGACAGCTGTTAGTTTTGCGCACGAGAAGAGCAGGAAACAGAAGAGCAGCCAAGCTCAGACATGGTTGTGCCCTGTTCTTGTTTGGTCTGCCGTCTTACTGACGATCTTCTACGGATTCATATCCTGATTACGGTGTAATACGCTGTAGTCAACAGCCAAGTGATGACTGATGTTCTGCCGTCAATTCGGAAGGCGAGACGAGGGCTCTTTCCCGTATTTGTTTACCGTTTGTCATCACATCAGGACGACACCAAGAAAACAAGTCAGAGTCTGGTCCTGGTGATCGATCCTATATTTTTCCCTTTTGCCTCGCTTCATCCCATGCAGGATCCAGGCTAGTGTGCCTTGAAAGGTGCACGTTAACCGCGTTATCCGATGCACGTTCAGACTTGCCGGCTGCAGAAAATCAACAATGACAGCACATCGTGCAGCAGCGGCCAGAGTTGCGGTGGTGATGCCCAGCGCGTAGAATAAACAAGTAAACAAACCCGAGGACCACTCCGTACTATGTACGGAGTACTGAGTAGATTCTGTGGAAGACGGCGGCTGTTCACGATAATACTATGTACAGAAGCCGCTGCAAGCAATTTAACTTGATCACAATGTAACCCGCCCGACCAGGGTTGAGATGCCAGAGAACAATAGAAGAAAAGAGAAGGAGAAGGAACAGCCAAGCAGATGGCCTGTCTTTGAATACGGTACGCAGAAGATAGACAGCAATCAATAACAGGTCGAGTCATCGTCATCCCCCGTGCCCTCCCAGGCAACCAAGACCAGGACCGGACTCTTCTGCAACCGCTTTACAGGGGTTGCAACCTTGATGCAAGATGTCTTAGCAGGTGATCCAGTAAATAGAGTACGTCGTATCATGCAAACAATCAAACATGTTGTTTTGGCCGCACATCACTTGGGACTCTCTGGGTAGTAGAGTGACAAGGAGACGACCTACATAGTATCAATCTCGTCACAGAAATTTCTGCGCAATCTACACTCAAGTCGCAAGTATACTCCGTAGAGTACAAATTCTAACTACTATGTAAAGTGCCCAATGTAAAGAGTTCAATCCTTCTGACAGGCCTGGTGATGCGAAATTGGTCAACGCGCCAAGACGAATCCGACCCACCCACACCCAAAATGGACGTTGCCCAGCAACGCGTCAATCACTTTTTACATAGTATTCGTGACGAAACGAATGAGGAAGCGAAAGAAAAGAAGAGAAAAACAGAACGAAGAAAGAAAAACCGAAAATGACAAATGCTTGCAAACAAGTAAACAGCGACGAAATAGAAAAACTACCAACAGCTAAGACTGGATCAGAACGTTTTGGAAAGACAACGGCCGTCGTCCCGAGCCCGTCCCGGCATATCCGCCCGCGGCACTTGCTTTAGCAGCAAACATAGTGAGTACTTTTGCCCTACCGTGGTTCTTAGCCGGGAGCCTGCACTCTACTACTCATGTATGCTATAGAGTTGCGATAGCGAGGGTACGAACTACTCTTGCATCGAGACCGATGTATTTCTTGAAAATCGTGCCGGCACTTTGGCGATGGCAGGCTGCAGATCAACAACTCAGGGTCTAGCAATTCAGGGTCCTCTCAAAGGTTTTATTATCATGTTCATGCATAGGACGGGCCGCGTCCATGGCCGGTATATTGCAGCTGATGAGGTTGGAATGCAAGAATAACGGCCACACCGTCCACATACCAGACATAGTGGATTCTCAACGTGTGAGAAAGAATCGGCGTCCAAGGAGCATCAAGTAGTGACAAAAAAAATAGTAAACGACGTAAATTAGAAGCTGGTATATAACAAAAAGGAATGGCTGTCCAAAAGACGACAAACACAACGACAAAGGCAACAGGCAACAGGCAACAAGACAAGTATGCTCGATGCCATATCAAGATGCACGACAGATGAGGCTATGCTATGAAAAAGAACTGGAAAAAAAGTAACAATCGGTAGACGACACAATGACGTTCTGTCGTAACCAAACCCCGTCCTCAGCTCAGCATCTACTGGTTGAGCTTCTTCGTCCGCTCGCGGGCCACCTTGACCTTGCCCTGCACCCGGTCCACGTCCTCGTGCATCTGATCCAGAAGTGACGACTGCATGTCCACCTCGTGCTTCAGCGCCAGGCCGAGCTGCCGCTGCCGCTGCACAATCTTGGCCAGCGCCTCGACCTCCTGGTCCTGCTCCGACACCATCTGCTTCTGCAGCTGCAGCACGTCTGCGTTCTCCAGCTCGCGCGTGCGTTCCGTCTCCGGCAGCGGCGCTCCCAGCACCCGTCCGCCGCCAAACGACCGGCTGCTGCTCGCCGCCGCACTACCAAACAGCACCGCCTTGTCGCCCGTCATGGGCGCAGAGCCGCCGCCTTGGCCGGCAGATCCCAACCCCGGCCCGGATCCAGATCCGGTCACTCGTGCACTTGCTATGCTCGTGCTCAGCGTCTCGAGGCCGTCACGCTCCACCCGCGCCGCCGCCAGCAAGTCGCGCCGCCGCCGCAGCTCGCCCTCGCCCAGTCTCTTTGACTTCTGGAGAGACTCGAGGCCAGCTGTCAGGGCAGACAGCAGGTTGCCGACCTTGACGAGTTCCGTCTTGGCGGCCACGCCGGCCTCTGCTGCTGTTGACGGCCCAACGCCTGACCCAGATCCTCCATTGGCAGCCGTGAACGCTGCATCGCGCCGCGCAAGGTGCAGGCGTGCATCATGGAGTGAGCGCTTCATCTCCTTGTGCAGGTCAATCCACGTGCCCGGATCGCTTGCAGCCGCTGCATTAGCGGTAGCCAGGCCGATTGCCGGCATCCGGCTCTCCAACGACCCGTCGCTAGCGGCGCCTGACCGGGACACGGCTGATATACCGCCCTGGCTGCGGCCGCTGGCTGCAGACGATGCGCTCGTGCTGGGCAGGTTGAGGAATGCGCGCCATGCAGTCGTGTCACGCCACCGCCGGTCGGGCGATTCGGCAATCTCGCGCAGGTACGACTCGAAGCCTTCGCGGCGAGACTCTGTCAGGTCTGGCGACCGCAGAGTCGACCGGAACCAGGTTTTGCTCGGTAGGGGCGACGGCGGCGCTTCGCCGACAAGGTTCGTCAGGGCAGTGTGCAGGGCGTCAAAGTCGGAGTACCGCTTTTGCACGACAAACGAGCGCAGCGGCAACCGGAGCGTAATGTTGTAGAGGGTGTGCGCCTTGTCGCCGCCAGATCCCGCCACCTGCGTCGTAGACGGAATGCAAATCTCAACGGGCGGCGCCATATTCGGAGGGAATAATGTATCGAATAGCTGTCAAGTCGTCAGGTCGTTGGCTGTCGACACCGTGAAGTTGGTGATAGATAAGACCGAGTAGATTCGGAGGTCGACGACGTCGTGGAGCAGCTGCTAGAGATGATAACCAAGGTCTGGGGAAGAACAGTCGAAATGAACAAAGAAGCGAAATGCTCAAGCTAGACGGCAGAGTCAGAATCTCTTTGTGTCGATAGAGTCAAGACAGCAGGAGAGTTCAGTGTGCCGATGCATAGGCCCAGCCTGGCGCAGCAGGTCACCTTCGCCTTTCATTGGCGTCAGGCACCCGACCTTCTGTAGAAGTGGGTCTGATTGCTCTTTCCACCCGTTGCAAGCGGTTTAGCGCTGGGGTCTGAGCTTGGGTGCTTTGGAATGCTACAATTAACTATGGATAGTACTTGCACACGACTCATCAGGTGCCGGCACTGACGAAATAGGCAATCGCTGCTAATGTACCATTTGTTTGGATGACATCAATGCCCAGCTGGATTTTGGTGCTTACATAATCATCAATTCCATCGTCAATTGTCACAAGTATATCAACGAATGGCTTCATCTTTATCATTACTGGTTCCTACCATGCCTGGCGTATCTCCTGACGCCACTTATGGTCACCTCATTCCCCTTCTATGATGGCCTGTCCTCCCGATGCCTCCCAAACGCAATGCCAACTTTCCAGTCAAAAGGAAAGGAAACCGGAAACCGAAAGACTAAAAGCCCAAAGCCAAGAGGAACATGCTGCTCCTACAACCCAACAAGGACTTTGCAAGAATATAAAAAGGTCTCGTCACTCCTTTTTGTAAGGAAATTACATGCATGAAATAGAGGCCGCCATCGTCGTCGCCACCCTAGCGATCCTAGAGAGAATGCTAGTGGTTTGGGCCGGGGAGAGCTGCTTAGAACGTCTCCTGGTCGTCCAGACCAGCCTCCTCGGCAGGGATCTCGAAGCCCTCCTCGGTCGAGTACAGGATGGTCTGGATGTGCTTCACAAGGCCGTCCTCCTGCTTCTCCAGCTCGGGGTCCTCTTCAACAGCCTGCTGGATCAGAAGCTCAATGTCGCGGAGTTTGCTAAAGTAGAAGTCGCGCTCACGCTCAAGGCCGACAACCGTCTCCTTCAGAGTGTTGTTCTCCTGCTGCAGGGCCGCGCTGGCCGCACCGCCGCCAGCACCGACTGTCTTTCCGATCCGGGGACCAGTCGTGGGGGTGGTGCCTCGCCGCACGGCACCGGAAGAGCCCATCGACCGTCCGGCACCACCGCCCCCGGGTGTAGGAGCACCCTTTCTCCTTGCAACAGCATCGTAGTCGCCGCCGGGGTAGTGCTGGTCCCAGTACCGCTTGGCCCACTGCAGGAACTCGAGGTTGTCCTGCATCTTGCACTTGACGAGGGCCTCGACGTGGACAGGCTTTTCGACCTGGTGCTTTGCAAAGCAATCTAAGTCATTAGTCGTTTGTGCTTTCTTGTTGCATGTTTGCAGTATTCACTCGACAAGACTCACTTTGCAGAACCTTGAAGTTTTGTATGTAGGCATATTCGGAGTTGACGTTGAATTTGACGCGGGACATGGGGATGTCCATGAAGATGCTGTCGAAGACCTGGCACAGGGCGGCTCTATATACCGTGGTTAGCTAGGCACTGTAACTGAGACTGGCGGTCCGGTCAACTGGCAGTTGACTGATTGTCTGCAGGTAGACGAGATTATGATGGTTGCTTACCCTGTACCGCACTGCTCAACCTTTGTGATGTTCAGCTGCAGGAGGCTGTTCAGCCACTGCACAAGTTCCTGTCTATGAAAACGACTGTCAGCAGTCTATCATTTCAGGTGTAGTCAAATAGCCAAGCGGCAATAAGTTGGTTTCGGCTCCGGCTGCGCCCGCGATGCAAACCGGCCATGCAGCTGCCACCCCGCGTCGCCGCGTCGCCGAGGAAATGATGACGCGCAGAATAGGGATCGGGGCCGGGCAACAAGACGCAAGCACAGTATCGTCCAGGCAAGTGTCGTACCTTGATTCACCCATTTTGGCGGCTGGAGATCGGATGCGATCGGGCGAGGGTGGTGGTGATGGTCGAAAAGTGTCGGTCGAAGAAGACGGCAAGACGACAAGATAGCAACGGAAAAGGGGGGTTCACGGCCAAACGGGAGGGTATCGGGTGCTATGGCGGTGAGGGTTGATGTCTGCGAAAGGGGGTATCGTAATGCTGTCGCAAGTTGAAAGTATGCTCGAGATGTGAGGATGTGAAGATGCACGTAGAATGTCACCGAAAAGAATTCCTTTTGGGAAAGGGAGAGAAATTACAGGCACCACCCCTGGTGAGCGAGAACTGTCTACTATTACCTGTCATTACGATTGCCTAGAGCACGGCTGTTCCCCCTGCTGCTCCCGCCTCCAGCAATTGAATTTCCAATGTGGTCTCGCCGCGGTCCAATCAACAAAACAAGCCAGCTTGGGGGAGTGGGGTTGGGCGGGTTCTTGATTGTGATTTGATTTTCTGCTGCCTTCCATTTGGGTCGCTTTGGGTGGGCGGGCTGTCGTCTCCTGGGTAGCTCTTTCCCTCTTTTCCTCTTTCCCTCCCTGTCGTTTGTAATTATCCATTTGTTCTGCTTATTTATTTATTTGCTTATTTACTTTTGCTGCCAGCTAGTCCTCCCCTATCCTTGACTTCGGTCGCCCCTGCAACAGGCGCGACTCGCCCCTCTATTTTCCTGTTGTTGACATGCCCCTCTATCGTGGTCCGTGCGCCTAGTCCCGTGACCGTGCTTCCAAACAGTCGGATAAACAATGTTTATGTAATCACTTCATGCACTCCACGTACAGATCTCTACCACAACGACGGGAGTGTCCGTTCAGCTCAGCCCTATGGGCGTAATCAGCATCTTGTCTGCACGGCTACTATGTACGTACACGCGTACACGCATACAATTGGTCTGCTGGTATCGAAGGCCGGACGAGTCAAACAAGAACCGCCGTGTGGCCAGGCACAGGCTTATGTAGTCATTTCTCTGCAATGGGAATCCTGGACCTAAACTAGTGTTGTTCTTCTGTTCAGGGCTGTAGAGATCGATGTGCTTTGCGAGTAACAGGCAAGCCAGCATCGTGTATATCCAACTAACGGCTGGGATGAACTCGGCATTCTGTATTTTTAATGGATGCTTACCGTTATTTTATGGATATAATAAATCCAGTAAAAACTAGAGTGTTTTCTAGATATATAGTGTTTTTAATGACCATATCAACATAAAAACAGTTTTAATTATAATGAATAAAGTATTTAGTAAAAGTTTAAAAATATTCAACACAAATCCTAACATGCATAAAAATGGGCCTCCCAGAAAGCAAAAATCAGACACAATTTACTTCGATATCTACGTCATACCAAAATACCCCAATCACTTACTCTGTACTCGCATTTCGGGCTTTGCGACGATGCCGGGATGATTTAACATGTTTCAGCAGATGACCGCCAGCTTTCGCGAAACTGCCAAACGCTATTTCTAATACTACATCGCTCATCTGTCCTTCTCAAGATCCCTAAAACCACGACCGCCTATAATCGTGGCTTTAGTATCTTAAACGAGCACATTATGTCCGTTGTGCAGCGTGCCATTGGGAATATCATGTTTACTTAGCAGTCTTGCGGTGTTCCCAATCGGGTATATAAAGCCCGCAACGCACTTCCCAATGGGGCAACCACCCGTCACGGTGTTACGTGATTGGCCCATACCTTCAACGTCTTTTTTCAAACGGCTTGTCCATCGTCTCTTGTACTGCTCCCATGCTTTTGTATGAGGAGATACATTCATGATGTAAAATCAGACGCTGCAACAGACCGTATGGAAAATGACTGGGCAAACCGAAGATCCGCCCCGTCTTACTCCTTTCGCTCATACTATCCACGCCGACTCTCGATGCAGTCACACATCCTCAAGGAGAAATGGTTTCTCCTAGAATGTCTCGTAGGCTCTTGAGGATTTCGAATCCTGAGGATGGGTCTCGTAGCTCAACGTGCTTTTCTTCTTGTCTATATATCAGCTTGCCTTCACACCCATAGCTCAATCCGAGTAGGAGCTTTCTGAATAGCATCTGACGTCGGCCCATCATAGTCACCAATCGTCGACCATCTTCCATCCTCCATCTCTGGTCTCGACCTTCTTACCTGCCACCTCTCTCAGTTTGCCATTATTGTTTCAACTACATCGATACTCTCAAAGGTCTTCCATACAATGGCGTCTCCACAGAGCTCAATCCTCATCAAGGACACTGACCTCGAGTCTGGCCAGCCGCACGCCGCCACGGTTTCCCAGGATACAGACACCGAGAAGGAAGCTTCTGTGCCTACTGCAGCACCTGCGCCTCCTGCAGTAGGACCGCCTCCCAATGGAGGCACCAAGGCTTGGATGCAGGTCCTCGGCGCCTTCTTCCTCAACTTCAACACCTGGGGCATTATCAACACCTATGGCGTCTTCCAGGCATACTACTCGACAGGGCTACTGTCCTCATCGTCCGAGTCGGCCATCTCTTGGATTGGCAGTATTCAGGCCTTTTTGATGCTCTTCGTCGGTGTCATCTGCGGACGCGCCCTCGATGCCGGCTACTACTACACCGACATTATCACCGGCACGATCCTCATTGTCTTTGGCACCATGAGTAGGTTTTGGAGCTTCTTGTCCGATGAGCCACCTTAAATATCGGAAAACTAACGAAGCAGTGACCTCTATCTGCAAGGAGTACTACCAAGTCTTCCTGGCCCAGGGCATTGTTGTTGGCATCGGCGCCGGTATGGTGTTCATTCCGGGCGTGGCCATTGTCGGCACCTACTTCTCGACGCGCCGCTCGACCGCGCTTGGCCTTGCCGCTACGGGCTCCTGCATTGGCGGTATTGTCTATCCCATTGCCGTCCGACGCCTTATTGACGAGATCGGCTTTGGCTGGGCCGTCCGCGTTACTGGCTTCATCATGCTCGCCACCCTCATCGTCTCCATCTTTGTCATGAAGCCCCGCCTGCCGCCGCGCAAGTCTGGCCCCCTCATCAATTACGAGTCTCTGCGCGACCCCATTGTTGGCGGCTGGCTTATTGCCATCTTCTTCACCTTTATTGGCCTCTATGTGCCCCTGTTCTACATCGAGCAGTATGCCCGCAACATTGGCATCAATCCCAACACCAGCGCCTACATGCTGATCATCATCAATGCAGCCTCCATCCCCGGCCGTATTATCCCCTCCATCCTGGCCGACAGGATCGGAAACATGTCGATTCTGATCCCTGCCGTCTTCTTCTCCGGCGTCATTACCATTGCCTGGATGGCCGTCACGTCCGAGGCTGGCCTGATCATCGTCTCCATCTTCTTGGGCTTGGCCAACGGCTCCATCCAGGCCGTCGTCCCCGCCACTGTTGCTTTCCTATGCCCGGATCTCAGCAAGCTTGGCACCAACTTGGGAATGACTCTGTTTACCGCCGGCTTGGGCATGCTGATTGGCAGCCCCGTGGCTGGTGCCATTCTCGACAAGCAGTCTACCGCCACGCACGTCGTCTTCCGGGGAGCCCTGATTTTTGCCGGTGTCACAACAATTGTGGGCTCATTCATTGCCCTGGCCGTCCGCTACCGCAAGGTCGGCTTTGCCCTGGTGAAAGCATAGATCTTGTCTAGAAGATTGGAGCGACTTTTGGGCGACTAAATGATTTCGGACTGGCGTTATTGCAAGGCGTTTTTACTATTCTTTTTACGTTCTACAATGGTTATTTATTAGGTTAACTCTCCGATCCTGGAAAACACTATGGCTAGTCTCGGTTTTCAAGTTTACAGCAGACAGCAGCGTTGTCAGTTATACTGTAAATGTACTTGATGGTATGGTGTGTATAGTAATATATAAGCAAGAAGTCCAGGACACAAGAAATTATTAAATATATGTACAGCTTTCTATGGATAGAAAACTTAAAACCCCAAAGAGACATAGTAAAACTCAAAACATGTTCATTATCCTTTCCCCGGAAAAATCCATAAATGTGTTGTCAACCGCGCCAGTAAAGGGGCATGCTGCCGTATCGTAGCTCGGCGCACCGCTAAATGGAAAGCTCATTGCGGCATTGAAATCTATTCCGAATAGATTGCTGCCACCGCCCATTATATAGTCAGGGGAGGCCCCCTGTGAGGCAGTAGACGAACTTGCGGACAGGTCGGGGATTTGCGGCACGTTATTGTTTGTATCAAACGCCGTTGTTGGTGCCCATGAAAGGCTTGAAGTTTGTGGCATACTGGCGCTGGAAGGCATTAGGCCCGGCAGATTGGACACAGCTGAAGATACACCAGAGGCCGCATGTAGAAGGGAATGCGACGCGGCCGGATAAGGCTGAGCCCCAGAGTTGTATTGCTGTGCTGCCTTGACGCCGGGTTCTATATTGTAGATGTCCGAAGTGCTGGCTATAGCAAAGGCTTCACGCTGTGCCATTTCTTCCTTGATATCAGATACCAGCTGATTGGCCGCCTCAACACCACTGCTTAATGCATCATCAAAGTTGGTGTAGAGATTCTCTGTGACGGTGGCAGTGACTGCTAGAAGCATGCTAGTCTTTGCTGTGACGGGACCTGTGTGGTACTTGGTGCGCCAGATCTGCTGCAGCACTTCCAGAGATTGAGACAGCTTCTGCTGGAAAATGGCTGCGGTGTGCTGCTGTTGTGGCCGCACGGAAAACGGTACAGCTCTGTCTACCTCCTGGCGGCGTAGTCGGCAGACTACAAGGCACGCACTGAGAGATGCCCGCCCAACGTCAGTCCATAGAAGCTGATGGGCGATCACGCTGGGGTCGGCTGCCAATGGCTTGAACACCACAGCCGGCTCGGGCTTTAATTTCGACTTGGAGGCTGCTTTCCCTGTGCTTGCGCTTTCCTGGCACATATTTTGAAACTGGTTCAGGACAGAAATAGCGTAGTCCCATATCTCCAGCAACTGGAGACGCTGTGTCGCAAAAGCTTCTGCCGTCGCAGGTTCAGGACTTGCGCTTACATGTGGTGACTGGCCAGAGCCAGCAAGAAAGTGGCTTAATGACACAATCAAAAGGAAGCTGTGGACACCTGTCGAGAGCATGGTACGTTGGAGCTCATTCAATGAATCCGTTGCAACCGTTCCTGACTGTAGACTTTGAGGCAGCTGTGCCATCAGGGCTGAGAATTCAGTCTGTAGGGTTTTCTGCTGCTCTGCAGTGACTCGTGGTTTTGTCGAACACAAGGTCTGGTGGACAGGTGCTACAATGTTTGCGAGCTTAGCAGAGACGTGGCCGTAAAAGGCGTCGTTTCTCGCCTTTACCTCGCCTAGGCACCACCTATTTGCACTTTTCCTGATGTTTTCGCTGGCAAGAAGAGACTCTGTAAAGGGTGGCTGCAATATATCGGGAGTTGGAAGAGGGCAGTCGCAGTCTTCAAGGCGAATAGGGAACTGAGTGCCAACACGTATGCAGTACGCCAAGTGCAGTCGGAAGTAGCAAGCCCATAACCGTTTCCGCTTTTCTGCGTAGTAGGGAGGTACGTTCTCAAAAAGCGCGGGATCACGATGGAGGCCCATACTCATGACAAGATGGCTGGTGAGGCCGAGTGACCCCATGATTCCGTGCTCGGTGTCGGTGTCAGCGGCCATGATCGTCTTGAGTAGAACAAGCTGGAGTAAGACCTGAATGCTGCCCATGCAAGGCTTTTGAACATGAGAGGCACGATGGATATAGTCCTCAACAAGGCGTCCAAGCTGACGGCCATGTAGGCGATAGGGGCCAGATAGCTGCATCCCAAGGGCCACTGTGATCAGGATGCGCAGGAGAAAGACTGAATTGATGGCTGTAGCATTTTGACAGCGGTCACCCGACAGGCTGTCAAAGGCCTGGTCTACATCGGCGGCCAGTGTAGCCGGATCCACGATGTCATAAATGCGGCCGTAGCCATTGAAGTGCCGACCAATCCACTCCTCACAGGTCTTTTTGTCTGGAAGCCCTTCAAGAAGGATTGACGGGGATAGCCTCCCGCCTGTTGTTGTCGCATTACTGGGGATATGTATTGTGACATAGTTTTGACGGCGCAAAGTTTCTTTCAAGCCAGCAAGCTCCTGGAGACTGGCCTGGAACTCCTTTGAACCGGTCAACATAGCCTTGATGACATTCATCTCGTTGCAGGGTGCCATCCAATGGCTCACACTGACGAGGCGCGTCTTTCGGTCGGAGCCTTGGAACACATGACCCCTAGGCACAGATGGCACAGATGCCGCCCCGACTGAAGGTGCTGGCCGCGCATTGCTTTGAGCCCGAATCGTCTTGTCAGCGTATCTTTGTGTGATTTTTGGGTGAGCGTCCGCCTGGGGGCCGCGGGCAGCGGATTTGGTCGACAAGGCACGCACTTGAGCGGCTGGTGATGCTGGTGATTTTCCTGCAGCCCGGTACGTCACTGCATTGGTGGGTTTACCACCTTGCGACGGCTTTGCCTGGCTATATGTGCATTTCGCGCCGGCGTTTCGTTCGACGCAAGGCTGGCATGGCTGCTCCCGGTCACACCGGATCTTCCTGGAGCGGCATTGCCAGCACGAGACGGCTTCGCGTATCCGAGGACGCTTTCGCCCGGCTTTCCTCTGGGACTCCTTTTCAAAGGTGTCCGAGTTGAGGTGGCTGAAGGTGAGCGCAGACATGGCGACGGCGTAGTGGATAAACGAGGGAAGACGAGGATAGGCGTTGATGGGCGTTGGTAGGCGTTGGTAGGCGTGGTGCAGAGGTCGAAGGTGGAACTGAGGTATGACAGACACAGATTGCGCGTCGGTGATTGGTAAGCCGGGGCTGAAGTACTCAGTATGGCGCTCAAGCCGGTAGGCAGGCGGAGATAGACATGCTATATAATAGAAAGGAACTATGTAGATAGGTGCAGGATGGTGCCGGGGCCGCGCATTACACTGTCAACGGTAATTGCTTGAAGATGCGAGGTAAGTTTGGAGGGAAGGCACAATGAACATGTCTCCCAAAAGGGGAGATTTGAGGGGCAAGCTGCTATTGGACAACCAAACAAAGTGCTCTTGGAAGGAGCGAATAAGTGAGACGTTGGAAAGAAGGAGCGATGTACAGTACATAGAGTCACGGTTTGGGTGCCACTTCTTGCTGTATTATTGCTCTCTTTCTCTACTTTCCGACTTACTCCACTGTAAACGGGATCGACAGGCGGACGAAATAGCGCCCGACTCTAGACGTGTCTAAATTTATCGCTGGCAGCGGGCGTTTTAGGCCTTGTTTGGGTCGTAGCAGGCTCTTACGTATGCTGAAAGGCGTGATTAATGGGGCGTCAATAGTGGACACGGCGCTAAGCATTACGGCTGACAGAAAACTGCTTATTTGAATTATTAGCGTCAGTGGCTCCTGCCCTATGATAACGAAAACAATCGGATCCGCTTGCACTTTGCTGAGCTCCTTCCACCCCTCTCATACAATACGATACAAATGAGCAACCGCGACCGTGACCGCTGTCCCGTATTGGAAAGAGCTATGCCGGAATGCATGTACGGGGTACGGTGCACTGCGCGGTATCGACACTGAAGCGGCAAGTACAATTTACCCTCCAAACGACTGATAATGTGTTCTTATAGAAAAACACATTCTGATGAGCAGGCAATCTCGGGGAAGGTGCGAATGGCGGAATAGGCGCACCTGCCTCTGCCTCTGCCTCTGCCTCTGCCTCTGCCTCTGTCAGTTTGCCTCAAAGCTCAGACTCCAACATCTCATCTATTATGCTTTCTCCGAAACATAGGAAACACGCATACAGCACACCAGACGCAACCTGGAGAGCAAGACAGGGGACGGCATAGACGCGCCCCCACAGTGTACGGGCAAGGCTGAAGCGTATGTGCCCGATAGCAACTCCCGGCAATGCTTAATCTGCGCACACTCACATCCTCATGACTCACGCCACGGTTTTTGTGCAGTTCAAAGCAGTCTTGTCGATTTTTGGCTGAGAAATCACATGCCAAGCAATCGCTATCTAGGATATCTCTCGCCAGGTGGCCATGTCAGCCCATACACGCCCTAGAAGACCAGGCAAGCCCAGCCGCTGAGCCGCTGACGCATGTCGGGCAATCCCGTCATCTAAGATGGCTCCGACAGAATGCACAGCAGGAGTCAGAAGCAGAAATGAAGACGCCATACACGGAACGTTGCAAGACAACACCGGTCACTACGATATCGCCTTATTTTCTTTGCTGCCGTTGATAGTGAGTCTCGCAAATACACCTCTTTCGCACAGCCCATATTAATACCCAGCTCGGGTGCAAAATTTGGGTACGAGTGTGGCCAACCCTTAACCGCTGCCTATCCCTATATCGCCAGTCTGACTGTTTGTGTCTGGAGTTCATCCGATGCTTAGGCGTGGCCATCTACGGACAGCCTGGGGTGGCAAAACCCTGGTGACTATCATGCTACCATGCCGCCATGTCAGCCCTGTGATATGGAGCCTATGGCGACATCTCAAGGGCCAAGATACTGTCCTTGTCAGAGCACAAGAAGTGGCAATGCATATGGACCTCCGTGCAGCCAGAACACGGATGAAGCTGTTAGGGCTGAGCATCAGCAACTGCCAAGATATTTCCGAAGCGCATTTCATCAGACTATGCGGTGTTTGGAGCAGACTTCACGCTTATTATTTGGGTACTGGCCCCGACAATCAGTACGTTGCTCTCTTTACCCGACCACACATCCTGTTCGAAGAACAGCTGTTATTATTTTATTTCACAGGGAAACGGTCTGATGATGGACGCCTTGACGATTATCATGGTCCGAGTGGACTGCCTGCGTCTGTCGAGAAAAACTATGCAGGGAAGCTGCTTCAACGGCCTCCTGCATGGAGTTACCGAGATAAGCATTCACAACATTCCCAAGCTTACATAGCCAAAGCAGTCCCTTACGGCACTCTACGTCCAATTGCTCCTGTCCGCCTGATTGGCTTGATTGCAAGATCTGGCTAACTTTAAAAATATATGGCTTACGTACAATGTAAGACCATAGGTGCTTACTAGTCGTTGGCTCGTGCACTCTCCGTGTGTAGTGAGATCGGCGAGGAGCTGCTCCGAGTGGACGCTTGAAAGCTTGGCCAATCTATTTCGAATAGCACGACTGGGGGGACATCATATGCTCTATATACGTTTTGATCACATATCAAATCACACCGGGAGAGTCTGAGTGGACTATGTTCTCCGAAACATGTCATTATGGGTTACATTTTGAATTCTAGATCTAGAAGCTTATTTTGTAACATTCATTCTAGGAGTGAGATCATGGCGAAACAAATAAGAAAAAAGCCATCGGTTTATGGCTAGAAGCAAGAGCGAGACAAAAGACAAAAGACAAAAGACAAAGGAAAAGAAGACGAGTAAGACACAGGCAAACAGTAATAAAGATAAGACACCTCAACTTCACCTAGTCGACCCAACCCCGGATTACTCCGGAACACTGCAGCGAACCTGCTCGCCAAGGGCCGTCACACCCGGTCTTCTCATGATGGTGAAGTGGTCACCAGGAACAATTCTGCACTCGATGCTAGCGCCTGGCAAGAGGCTCTCCCAGCCGTTCGGACCCTTGTCCTTGCGCGGATCCATTATCCAATCTTCGGCGGCGTTAATTCCACCCTGGATACCACCGTTCTGGCGCCGCACATCCTCACCCACTGTTTCCCACACGCCATCGCGAGCCCACAATACCGAAACTGTCTTGGGGACCGACTGGGAGGGAACAGGCACCGGCTTGTATTGCTTGAGGGAGTTTACAGAACCCGCAAAGTGTTCCCGGACACCAGAGCGCATTTGGCTTGAAGCACGGCCCTTGAGCCCATCAAAAGCTCCGATCTTGTCGAGCAAGTCAATAGTCTGGGTAGGGAGAGGCGGCAGCGACTTGGGGCATGGGGCATCGATCAGAATGAGACTGTTGATCTGCTCGCCGTAGCGAGTAGACAGCTGCGAGGCCACCTCAAATGCGTATGAGCCGCCGATGGACCAACCACCGACATGGTACGGACCGCTGGGCTGCACTCGGCGAATCTCGTCGATGTACATGCTAGCCACCTCTTGCAGCGAGACTGTAAAGTCCTTGGGGTTCTTCAGAAAGGGGCTATTGAGTCCATAAACAGCACCCTTGAGGCTCATTGGTGGGAGCCCAACATAGCTGCTCGCACTGCCTGATCCGTCAGGAAGGAGAAAGAGCGCAGGCGAGCTGGAGCTAGGCGAGCCCTGTAGTAGGATGGACTCGGCGGTGTGCTTGGTAGCACCCGTCTTCTTTGGAACGGCCCCAGTCGCTGCCTTTTCCACAGCCTGAGCAAGTGCCTGCGGCGATGTGTGTGAGTGGCCACCCAGGACATTCTGAATGTCATTGAGAGTGGGATGGTCAATCAGAAAACTGGAGGGGAGAACTCTGCCAGTCTGGGCCTTGATGGTGCCGAGAATAGAGAGGGACAGAAGACTGTCGACACCGAGATCGGCAAGGAGTGTGTCATCCTCAATCTCAGAGGCATCAACGCCGACTTCCTGCGCAATGATCTTGCGGAATAGCTCGGAGGAGTGGTCACTGGCAGCACCGGGCTCTGGGGTCTGGCCAATGCTGCTGAACGGAGTGTCGCGGTGGCTCACAGTCGGGCTGGGAGTGATATCAGATTCCTCGTCATCACTTCCGGGCTCAGACTGCGGCGGAGTGTCATATGAGGCAGCGGTGCCAGTGCCAACATCACCAGCAAAGTACGTGCGCAACTGGCTAACACTGAGACACTCAGTGAACAGTGTCGCTGGCAGATGACGGCCCATCAGTGTGCTCAGCTTCGCGGTGATGCTAATTGCGAGCAGACTGTCGACGCCCAGATCCGCAAACCAGGCATCATCTGTGAGCTCACCCACTTCAATGCCGACCTCTGAAGCGACAGCATCAAGGATCTCAGAGAACAAAGTAGAGTCCTGGGATATGACGGCCTTCTTGGGTGCGGCTTGGCGTTTCGCCGGGCTGCTTGCCTTGGACACAGCTGTCTTGTGTGGCGGAGTTGCGGGAGGTGTAATGGGAGCGCTAGATCGTGATGGAGCAGCACCCGAAGGAAGAAGATATGCGAGGATGGAGCGCTTGACGCGCTGGAACTTGAGGTCCTCGCACATGGCAATCACCTCGTCGCCCTCGAAGAAGAAAACATCACCCGAGAAGACACCCTTACTGCCAACCTCCTCCTGCATGCGGACATAGCTTCTGTACGACTTGTCGGCCGAGAATTGGCATGTGAACTTCATGCTGCCCCAGCCATGGGAGATGAAGACCGAGTCTGCTGGGGTTGTATCGGCTCCATTTAGGATGAAGCCAGACAAGTGGGCGAATCCATCGATCCAGTATGGGCTGCATGTAAAGGTGCCATCGGAGTCATTGGTCAGGAACTTGACATTGGCAGCGGCCTCGAGCTGGTGACTGTCCATGTACACCTCTTGAAGGCCTTGGTACTTTTCAGCATAGTCGACAAAAGATGCAAACAGCTTGTACACCATGGGGCGCAGAAGCTTGTGGGCACGACCATTGGCTGCGGCTTCGACAAGTTGGTCCATCCGGCCCTTGACTAGGTAGGAACTGCGGCTCCACAGGGATTTCCAGGCATTGCCATCACTGAAGGTGGCCTTGCAGTGTGCGTGATCCTCCTTGGGACCATCTGGGCCATCACGACTACTGAAAGTAAAAGTGACGGAGCTGGACGGGGACTCCCACACGGCTGTGGTGAGGATGGTCTGCTTGGTCTCGCCAGGCTGGATCAGGAGAGGCTTGTGAATGCCCATCTCGTGGACATCGAGGCACAAGTCGTTGTTGAGAGGTGAA
Source organism: Ophiostoma cf. undulatum (assembly GCA_022392935.1). Classification (NCBI taxonomy): domain Eukaryota; kingdom Fungi; phylum Ascomycota; class Sordariomycetes; order Ophiostomatales; family Ophiostomataceae; genus Ophiostoma; species Ophiostoma cf. undulatum. Next base: position 393,857 of record JAKRGL010000051.1, on the reverse strand, counting down.
ACCGAGCCTGACTTCTCCGACAGCAAATGGGATAGGCGGCGGATATAGTTGGAAGCCGTGAGAGCCATGTCTCCCAGGACAGAGCTGGGGCAAAGACCAGCTCCGTTGACAAGGTGGCCACGAAGTGCCTTGTTCAGCTTGGGCTCAATGGCATCGGTGGCGAATGTGACAGCAATGGATCCGTTGTCACTGATGACTTGTGACTCAATGCGATGCAGACCTGTTGTAGCCACAAAGGCAGGGTAGGAAACAACCTTGGGCTCAGGAGCAACGCTTGCGGGCTCGATGGCCAGATCGCCCTTGCGCAAGGCCCAGTCGCCGCGGTACTGGATCCAGTAGTTCTTTAGGTCAAAGGCATAGGTTGGCAGCTCCAGCAGGCGGAGAGAAGACTCGAACGCGGAGTGGTACTCCTGCCAGTCAACCTTGACACCAGCTTCATGCACCTTGGCCACGGCCTGTGAGTACATCTTCCAGTCACTTTCTCCGCGCTTGAGTGATGGCAGGAGAACTGGAGAAGAGATGGCGGCATGGCTGCTGAATGTCGATCTCGCAAGCCCAATGCAGATTGGACTGGGACCGGTCTCGATCCAGACAGACTGGCTGGCCTGGATGGACTTGCTAGCAAGAAGGGACTCAAGAGCGTCTGTGAAGCGAACACGCTCGCGCATCTGGCGGACCAGGTATGAGCCATCGATGCTGGGCGTGTCGTCTGAGGAATCCACAACAGTGCCGAGAAGAGTTGACGCAAATGGAATTGACGGCGATGCGTAGTGTGCCTTGGCCGTGTATTGCGAGAACTCGACAATGAGGGGGTCCATCTGAGCCGAGTGGAAGGCAAACTGAACATCCAGAAGCGTTGTCTTGACATTCGTTGCCTTTTGCAACTCGGCAATGTCTGCAGCAGGGCCGCTGACAACCGTGGATGTCGGGCCGTTTGCGCAAGCGATCTCGCAGTTGCCAAAGGCAGGGTTACTGCTCAGCAGGGCTTCAGCATCAGCAAGGCTGGATGCAAGAGCAAGCATGGACTGGGTGCCGGGAGTGCAGCTGGACAGCATGAGCGAGGCACGGCGGCCAACAAGATAGAGACAGTCACTGAGCGACAGAATGCCTGCCGTGCAAAGCGCAGCGTATTCGCCCAGACTGTGACCAATGACGGCAGCCGGGAGCACACCGACCGACTTCCAGAGCGCAGCCAGAGCCAGCTCAATGGAAACAATGGCGAGCTGCACCTGGACAGGCGAAGCGCCCGCAAGAGCGCTCTCCATGCTGTCACCGGACTCGAGGAGAGCAAGGAACGACTCAAATCCCTGAGATGTGGACACGCGATCACACTCGAGCAGCATTTCGCGGAAAGTAGGCTGGCTGGCAAAGAGCTCAGCAGCCATGCCGGCATACTGCGAACCCTGGCCAGTGAAACAGAAGACGACAGAAGGCGGCTGCTGGGGGGCTCTGACTTTCTTGGTCTTCTCCTCGTCGCGCGCAGCTGCCTCAAGGCTGGCAACTAGGCCATCTAGGCTAGAGACAACATGTGTCTGGCGGAGACCCTGGTGCATGCGGCGAGCAGTGGTAGTGTAAGACAGGTCAGCCAGCTTTGTGTCAGGGTTCTGGCGGACAAAGTCAAGAAGGCGCTGGTTGTTTCCGATGAGCGCATTGGCCGTGCGGCCGGACACGGCAACCACGTGGTGCGAACGAGGGTCGCTGTTAGCGATTGCTGCAAGCCGAGGAGCAGGGGCATCCTCCATAATGATGCTGGTATTTCCACCAGCTGCATCAAAGTTGTTGATGAGGATGCGGCGCTTGCCGTCACCGCCGGGGCGAGGCAGGAATGGGGTCTTCTTGAAGGCGATGTGAGTGTTGAGCTCAGCAAAATTTGGTAGCTTGGGGTTCATGGTGCCTTTAATGCCAATGTGGGGAGGGATGGCATTGTTGCGGAGCATAAGAACGACCTTCATGAGGGAGGTGACACCACTAGCAGCTTCGCCATGACCCAGGTTGGGCTTGACCGTGCCGACATAAAGTGGTTGCGCCGGGCCGCGGCCTGGCGACAAAACATTTGTGACGGAGCGAGACTCGGTGGCATCGCCTGCCTGTGTGCCGGTACCGTGCAGCTCAGCGTAGTCAATGTCATGTGGGTGAAGACCGGCGCGGTTGAGAGCAGCACGGAACAAGCGCTCCTGGGTGGCTGCGTGGGGGTGTGTGATGGAGACAGCCTCCGCAGAGTGGTTTGTGACAGCAGAGCGGACAACGGCAAGGATGTTGTCATTGTCGGCAACGGCATCAGATAGACGCTTGAGAACGATGACGGCAACGCCGTCTGCGCGGACATAGCCGTCAGCTTCAGCGTCAAAGGTCTTGCAGCCTCCGGTCTTGGAGAGGAAGCTGCCGCGGCTCAGGCCGGCAAAGAGATCCGAGGCTGCGAGAAAGTTGGCACCACCAGCGACAGCAGTGTCGCACTCGCGCGAGAGGAGGGATGTGCAGGCAAGCTGGATAGAAGCGGCACTTGACGAGCAGGCAGTGTCGACAGAGTAGCTGGGGCCTTCCCATCCAAAGTGGTAGTTCAGACGACCGGGGCCAAACGCACGGATGCCACCCGTGATAAAGTACGTATCCACGTCCTGGCTGGCATTCACGTCGCGGTAGTCATCGCTGGTCTGCCCAACAAACGACCCAATGCGACGTGCAGCTGTCGAGGGAGTGCGGTCGGGAGCATAGCCGGCCATCTCTAGAGCCTCGTAGGTGGTAAGAAGCAGCAAGCGCTGCTGGGGATCTGTCTGAGCCGCCTCGCGAGGAGACATGTTGAAGAGGCGGGTATCAAAGTAGCCCGGACGGTCGATAAAGACGCCGTATGGCGACAAGCTGGTGTTGCGGCGCTTGCCAGTGATGTCACAGTGGGAGTCGACATCAAACCGGTCTGGGCGAATGAGTTCATGAAGGTCAAGGCCCTTTTCGAGGACCTGCCAGAACTCCTCGAGGGTCTCACTGCCAGGCAGGCGACTGGCCATGCCGACAATGGCGATCGCATCGTCTCCTGGTGGCGCCGGGGATGAAGAAGGAGAGGCAGCATCCTCAGCGGCAGTGGATGGGGATGTAGAGTTGGCCTTGCAGCTGACGGCAGTACCGTTAGACTCGAGATGGCGCGCAATGGCCTTTGTGGAGTTGGAAGGACCAAAGGACGCCAAAGTCACGGTGGGAGCAGTGATCGTCTTTGACAGACTGGAGACGGCAGACTCGAGTGCAATGGGCTCCTGGAAGATGTCCTTGAGCGCCTGCGTCAGGGCTGCAGTGAATGACGAGCTCTGCTCATACTGGAGTCCGTATCCTGCAGACAGCAGAGTAATGTCGGAGCGCAAGATGCGTCCCGAGAGAGAAGAGCTCAATGGAGAACGCAGCAGAACGGTCTCGAACGAGACTGGCTGCAAGTGAGAAGCGTGGAATGCAGCGCAGATTCCAAGCGGGATGAGCTTGGCGCCGGTAAGGGCGGGAGCTGCACTTGATGAAAAGGAAAATAGCGAAGCGGTAGTGGAAGGAGGGCCGCTGATGGTAATGACAGACGAAGTGAGACCACGAGCACTGATGTATGCCTGGCGGTCGGCAGAGAGAACACTGTTGGTGTTGAAGTCAGACAGGGCAGCCTCGACGGCGGAGATGTCGGAGATGTTGGTGACTAGGGTGGCCCATGAAGAGGTGCCTGCAGAAGAATCGTCAATGGTGGCTGTGCGACGGACACTCTCCAGGCCGATGTTGAAGGCCAGGTCGACGACCTCATCAGCGATAGCGAGGAGGTCGCTGAGGCTGTCAGAGCAGGCAACAGCAATTGCGGCGAGCAGGCCAGTGCAAGTGCCGAGCAGAACGGTGTTTGAGTTGTGCTTGTCCTTGCGCTCAAGGACGCGAGGACTGGCCTCAAGCTCGATGATAATGTGGCCAAGCTGGGCAAGGCAGAGCAGGGCGGCCGAGAGGGCGGGACTGCATTTGACGAGAGGCCCAGAGGTCTGAGATGAGGCCCAGGTGGCGAGCTCGAGGGGAGTCTCGAACGAAGTGGGCAGGGAGCGGCGGTATGAGGCCGGAGCACGGGCAAAAGAGGCGCGGAGACGGTCTGTGGAGCGGAGAAAGAAGGAGCGCAGGTTTGAGCTGCGGAGAGCATGGCAGTTGAGCTCTTCGATGGAAGGCAAGACCTCGTTGGTCTGATCGCCGAAGAGGAGAATCAAGTCGGCCATCTTGAGGTCTAGACGCGCTAGAGCCGGAATGGAGGAAGTGGAGGAAGAGGCTTGAGAGGCAGAAGAACGCAGACTGGGGGAAATGAAGATGTTTGGAGGACGGGGGAGGGTATAATATAGATCTGGAGCAGTAGAGATGACTGCGTGAGGGTATAGTCCTTTGGAGAAGATGGAAGACGGTGACAAAGTGAAGATGAGTTGGAGGAGATGAGAGAGATGAAAGCAAAAAGCAAGAAGGAGAAGCAGGAGAAGCAGGAGATATAAGAGAGAGGAAGCAAGCAAGTCCAAAACAACGCCGACGGTGGTATATATGCAAAGCTGGCCGTGGACCCTGGACTTCAGACTTCAGACTTCAGACTTCGACTGCATGTCAGCTCGACTTGAGCTCGACCTCACTGATACGGGTTGCTGCTGGTTACTAACTGCTTCTGATTCTGCTTTTACTTTTGCGCCTGTTCCTGTATCCGCGCCTACTACTTGATTATCTCGACTTTTGGCCTTGCCAGATGAGGCCAGCTCCGAAAACAATAATAATAAAATAAAACAATAAAAGCTTAATCCTGGGGGCGGGAAGACACCCGTATCGGCGTTGATCTACTCCATTCGTAAACCTGCTTCCTTCTTTGGGCCATGTGTGTGGTTTTCTTCTTCTTTTTTTCTTTTTTTTCTTTTTTTCTTTTTTCTTTTTTCTTTCTTCGTCCCGTTCCAAGAGTGCCTCGCGTTCTGGTGCCATTTACGCCGTGCTTAGTAGTAGTTCCATGTATTGTGTATGCACATGTAGGGCCATGTAATGAGAGGTCCAGTCCCCGTATGTACATGTACGTCCGTGACGACCCATACAGGCCCATTTAAGCCCATGCTTACCCTTGTAAGTACATGTTTTAGTATATAATAAGGCTGCTGTATGTTGCCAAAACGGGAAAGAAGGAGGCATGGCAACATTCAAAACGGGCAGCCGTATAGAGAAATGTAAGTAGGGTAGTAAGCATTATGACACGATCCTTCCTCGCAGAGATAAGAGTCTAATTCAATTGCACGAGGGATGATGGAAAGAAAGGCAGGAGCAAGTAGGAGCAGGCAGGAGCGCAGGAGGAAGACTGATTGCCAGGAGACCAGGTAGCAGCACGGAAGGTGTGCAAGGAAAGTGAGCCGCCAAGTCGGTGCAGGCCTCGGAGCGAGTGGGCGGGACGTCGTATGTACACAGGTGTAATGGTGAGGCCGAGGTGGGACACCTGTTTGATGGCACGTCGGTTCAGAGGAGGTACGTAGTAGAGCTCTGGCGAGGGCTGTGTGCAGGCAGAGAAGATTGCATGCAGCAAAGAGAGATACGATGTGTGCGCAAAAATGCAAACATACGGTGAGAGTTGGGGGCCAGGCCAGGCTGGTTTGTGGACAAATTGCGCCGGGCAGCAGAAGGATTGCATGTTATGCTCTGCACATGCAAGACGGCGCAGCAGAAGCAAGAGCAAACGCAGAGGCAAAGCAAAGGCAGAAGCAGAAGCAGAGCAGGAGCCAGATACATATTGTATTAAGGGTAAGAAAACAGGATGGCAGGATGGTAGAATGCATAAAAAGACACACTACCACAAGACTACAGCTGCAGAACCTGGGTAGGACGAGAACTAGAGAGACGAGACAAGGGTCGACAGCAAAGAGAGCAAGGGTTTGGACCAGGGTTCGGATACAAGACTCCATGGCCAAGGTGAGACATTTTCCCGTTACTTGCTTGCCAATGCGCGGTCGTTTTACATTTTCTACATGGCCGACATTTTTATACATGGGAGTCTGCATCGCGACATTATCCATGTCCGTTTTACGTATGGCCAGAGTCGACTGGAGACGAGGGTTAGAGGAGCGGGAGAGTTGCAGCGACGATTCTTTCCGGGGATATGGCGTAATGGCGTGAAGAAGAAAGAAAAGCGAGATCAGTGGATACTGGGCAGGGAACAAGAGCAAAGAAGAAGAAAACAAAAGAAAACGAGGATGATCAGAGGGGCCGAGTGCTGCGAAGATCGAGGGAAGATCGAGAGAAGATCGAGAGAAAACCAAGGGTAGGGACGAGACCATTGAGAACATCCGCCGAAGCTGCCAGTCAAAACATACTCCATACACACATACATACATACATACATACATACATGCATACAATATGTAAGTAGTACAGAATCTTCTGTGGCCGATAGGACCCAATGGAGCCAGGTCAGGGGCCAATAGGATCAGAAGAGGCGCGGCATCCTGTGCAGGTTGAGTGTGCAGTTTGAGCTCTTGGATTGCAGACAGGCCACACCTAAAAGGGGCAAGCCCGTCAGGACGGAGCAGGACGTTGCATACCGCGTACAAACTAAACTACAAGCAATGTGCGACGTACGAGACACACACAAAACGGCAAAGTGGCAACATGTTGTCTATTTAGCGTATCTTAAGCAAATCAGCCATAGTCCCCTAGAGAGTGTAGAAGGGGGGGGGGCTTACGGAGAAAAGGCAAAAGCACGAACCAACAGCCACCAGCCACCAGCCAACAACCAACAGCAGCCACGGGCAGCGGGTGCTACCGCTACCGCAACCGCAACCGCTACCGCAATACAGGGTGCAGGGATAAGGGCACTGATAGTATTGCGGGGGATCCTTGAGGGCTATCTATCTCGCCCATCTTGGTGTACAGTGTATGTTACATACCATCGACAGAGGACGGCGACGTAATGTGAGACGCCACACGCAGGAGGCAAGGCAGTCTACAGTGTGCCATGACAGTGTGGCTGTGGCTGACACTTGGTGTGTGAGACGCCGCTCTACATAGTACTCTGCATGCAATGGAGGGCGTGAGATGGAGACATGAGATCAGGCACAGCGAGAATGGGTGGACAATGGGGGCCAGAGGAATGGTGCAAGCCGTGGTGGGATGCCACCGGGAGATGCCATCAGCGTGATTAGTATACAGGAGCGAGTGAAGTTGGTGCGGGATGGGGGCAGAAAGGTTCCGAGTAATGACAACTCAAAATAGATGTGTACGTAGGATGGTGTAGAGGTGCGGTTGAAAATCGGAACAACCCCCAAATAGTAGATAACGTTTGTATCAAAAACGAAAACGAAAATAAAAACACTGAAAAGATAGATAACGGAGTTGATGAGAAACCACAACATTATAAAACCAAAGTACCCATATTATACAGATAGAACCGGGTTGCAAAAGGAAGCCGAACAAAACACAATAAACCCTTGATCAAATAAACAAGACACGTCGTAAACAATATATTTCGAGCATGCACAGTCGACTGGAGCAAAACTGGGCCGATTGACAGCTGGCATGCATGCTGCAGTGCAGTGACCAGGGTATTGGGACTCTGATGATACGAAGTGCATGATAGGCAGCCGGGACGAGACAGGTTAATAAATAGTATCAAGCAGAGCAGCAAAAAAATGGCAGAGAGCTGCAGAGACCAGCAGAGACCAGCGGAAACGAGCAGAACCGAAGTATAACTGGGGACGGCGATCGCGGGAGGTGAGACATTACTACCGCTGGGAAGGAGAAGAGGACAAACGGGAAAAGAGCAGCGCGAAAGGCGTGGCAGACGGGGCAGCACAGCACATACTCGCACGGCCGATAGAGCAGCCTGGGATGGTGCGAGAACAACTCGCAATTGCTAGATTACAAGATGTGACTGGGTGCAACCAGCATCAACCACGACGAATGGCAGTCTAGACAAACGGCTGCGTCCATCCACCCAAGTGATAAGTACCCCAAGCATGTTCCCAACACATCCAGCATGAACTGTCTGGTAGACGGGTCTTGGCAGGAAAGCGTGCATTAGAGACAGCATGATGTCGGCAGAGACGATATAGAAGAATGGTAGAGGATGGACACGATGGCACGATAGAGATAACGTCGCGAAGAAGGACAGGACAGATAGCAGCGGCACGGTCAAGGTCGGCAGGCAGAATGCAACGGGAATAGGTCGATGTAGAAAAAGAAACATGAAAATAAAAATAAAAATAAATGAAAAAGAATAAAGAGACACAAGAGACAGTAATGCCATGTACAAGAGAGACGAAGAGAAAGATAAAGAGTTACGGCAAGGAGGAAGCAGGAAAACCACACTCAGCAGCCACCGGGGATGAACGAATAGCCACGGCGGCCGCTGGACAGGAGATAAATCCAGAAAAAAACATAAAGCCGGTTGATAACCTGCACACCAAAAAGGCACCCTGCAGATATAAGCAGAAAAAGTCGGAAAGCAATTGCTACTCGTACTATGTATGTACATAAAGTTGTGCACTCAACTTAGTCATCCGCTGAATTAGGCAGGCTCACAGGCTCTCGGTCTCTGGCGTCCCTCTTTCCTGCATGATCTAGATGCAGAACCCGTTTCGGGGCGTCTCCAAGGGAAAGAGCAAGTGGAAGAAGAACAGAAATAGAAATAAAATATGGAAAATATATCTAGACGAGAACGTATTTGAAAAACAACAAAAAGGACGAAAATACCCAGTACCGGGTAGATACAAAAAAGTACAAGTCGACGACAATCGCAGGCACATGGCATGATCCGCATAGAAAGCACGTTTCTGTACACTGGCACAATATACATACTATGTGGGAGTTTCCTGATCCCACGGCCCTCAGGCCACCCGCGAGATTGCGTTCCTGCTTGTTTTGGCTCCGTCACCGATCGTCCACAAGGGGAAGCCACGACTGATTTCCACTTTTCACCACGACTGCCACGCTCTCATCACGTTTTATCACGTAAGCACACCGACAACCCTCGAGATATCAAAGAGGAAGATCTGCGGTGCTTAACTTCCTAGTTGGGAAGCATCGTGGGATCTCACATCGCCGTCGGTCAGCCTGGCTTCATGATGGCCTTTGGGCTAGACCAAGCATAATTCGTGACCGTCGATGCGTTTTAAATGTCTCGTCGACGGGTATAATCCTCCCCTGCGACTCAAGCTTACCCCCCGTCTAATTGTAAAAAAAGAAGATGTGAATAATCTGTACCCGCCTGCAACCTTGATGCACCATTCTTGCACATCTTGTACCCTTCTGTACCAGCTATTGCTGCGCTTTTACAGCCCCCCTCACACTGGTAGACAATATATGCCTAGCCCTGCATGTTCTAATGGTTTGCCCTCGAGAAGGATCTCAGCCCAATGATACCGTCGTTATAACCGACCATGCTTCTTTTGTCCCGTCCTGCGTCTCCCATCACGCCGACTGGCTCCTATTCGCACAGTACTCGCGGCTATTTTTATATGGATGGGATCATGCCGTGCTCCGAGCTCCTCCCAAGAGTACCTGTCTTGCCCATTTCCATCTCGTCCGCGTACACCAGGTCCTCTCTCTTTGCTACTAACTCGCACATCGGCTTCCACTCGCCGTCCCCCAGTCGCCGCCATCCTGGCAACCATCCCGCCCATGTCCCCTTTCTGCCAAATTAGACGTTCTCCGATGTCTCATGACATGAAAATATTACTCCTTTTGGAGCGTATCAATCACCGACGACGCTGACTCTTCCGTATAATCCAAATGGGGCAAGTTCACCACTGCGCTACTCAAAAATAGATGCTATTGCTGACCAGTCTGCCGCACACCCTCTTGAGAAAGTATCGAGTCATCATACTATTCCCAGCATAGCCAAACATCAAAAATAGCACAGGCTGTAGGGAGTCTAGACGAGGCAGACTGTGGCTCTCAGTCAACTTATATCACGATATAAGCCGTCTCAAGCCCGTAGATGTGTAGATCCCGTAGGCGATATCTCACACTTGTATCTGATTCATCATAGAGCAAGTATACCAACATTGTCCTGTTTGAACTGTGCATTGCCGTGTCATGGTTACCATATCTCCGAAAGACAGCTGGTCTGCTGTGAACAACGACCTTTCCCTTCCTGTCGCCCTCCTGCTCCTTGCCGTTGCTGCGGTTGCCTGGTGTGTCAGACGCCTCGTCCGCCTGTCCCATATCCCCGGCCCCTTCTGGGCCAAATGTACTGATATTCCTCGTTTTACTTGGGCATGGTCGGATAAAATTCACGACAAGCACATTGCTCTGCACCGCAAGTATGGCGATGTTGTCCGCGTCGGCCCCAACTGTGTTAGTGTCGGCTCGCCCTTGGCCATATCCCAGATCTATGGCACCAGTGCCAATTTCCAAAAGGTATGTAAAGTTGCCCCGAAAATGTTACATACCAGACAGACATCTTAACAGCCAGTCCGACTTCTACCGTGTTCTTCAGCCCATGGCCCATGGCCGTGTTATGCAGGGCCTCTTCAACACCCAGGATGACGAACTGCACCGCGCCCTCAAGCGGCCCATTGCCGGCATATACTCGATGACCAACCTGGTGTCATTTGAGCCATATGTAGACACCACCATGGACGTCTTCTTTGAGCGTCTCGAGCAGGAGCAGGACCAAAAGGCCGCTCACGGCTTGGACGCCACGAGCGACCTGGGCACCTGGCTTCTCTACTTTGCTTTTGATGTCATGGGCGAGATCACCTTCAGCAAGCGCTTTGGGTTCCTCGATACCAACACTGACATTGACGGCATCATTGGTGACATCTACAGGTTCTTCTGCTACACCCACGCTGTCGGCCAGATGCCCATACTGGATCTCCTCTGGGCTAAGAATCCCATTGTCAACTGGTTCCGGTCGGCCAAGACCTCGGCCGTCGTTGCTTTTGCCCAGGCCCGGGCCAAGGAAAGAAAGGTGCAGGCATCCTCCGAAGAGCCGGACGCTTACAATTCCCGCGACTTTATGTCCCGCTTCATCGAAACACGGCTCAAGTACCCTTCCATCCCCGAGGGCTTTCTGACTGCCTGGGCCACATCCAATGTGCAGGCTGGTAGCGACACCACTGCCATCTCACTGCGTGCCATTGTGCACTTTCTGCTGACCAACCCGTCAAGTCTCGCAAAGCTTCGTGCCGAGCTGCGCCTAGCACAGCAAGAAGGCCGACTGTCTGCATCGGGTGCACATGGCATCGTTACCTGGAAAGAAAGTCGTGAGCTTCCATACCTGGATGCCTGTGTGAAGGAGGCCAGCCGTCTCCATGCGCCTGTTGGTGTCACCATGGAGCGTGTCGTTAAGACCAAGGACGGTGCAGGTATCGAGGTTTGTGGTACACATCTACCTGAGGGTACTGTCGTTGGTATGAACGCATGGGTCGTGCACCGTGATCGGCGTATTTTCGGCCCTGATGCAGACGAATGGAACCCCGACCGTTGGATGGGGCCCAAGGGTGAGCGCCGTGCCGCCATGGAGCGGTCTCTTCTCACTGTGAGTCTTGTCCCATTGATATTCCTCTGCAATATGATCACCATTAGCAATGCTAACAATCAAGTTTGGCGCTGGCCACCGGACATGCATCGGCAAGAACATCTCGTACCTGGAGATTTACAAGCTGATTCCCACCTTGTTCGCCCGCTTTGACGTGAGTTTCTTTTTTTTATTCATGATACCATATGACCAAAAGATGGTCACCAATCACTAACATCTCAGCTCGCTTTGGTTACCCCTGAGAAATTCAAGATTGTTAATCACTGGCTTGTTTTCCAGAGCGGCCTCATTGTTCGCATGACACCTCGTGATGAGGAGAAAGAGGGCAGCTTGAAGGACGAGTAGATGAGACATATCGCTCCAGAATATGGCAGTGATTCAAGTAGTAGTCAACAAGATATATATAAATACTCCTTTAGTATGAGACACTTTGGATCAATAGCTCAAATTGAGGTGACAGTCATCTCATTGCCAGCCTGCTCGACCTTGCAAAATGCCTTTTCGGCCGTGAAATTTGCAGTCGCCGACGAAAAATGCACAGTGCTGCCGTCCATATGGTCCGAGTCCAGCGTCTGGAAGTGCACCGGCTCAAAGGCGGCAAAGTAGTCTCCGGGGCTGGCATGTGCTGGCACGATATCATGGACATACCAAGACACCGTACGGCCGCACATGACATCGCCTGCATGCACATTTTTGTCAAAAGCCTGCTCGGTCCGATTCAGATTGTTCCAGCGAATATTCACAACGTCGTCCTGCACAAGTGTGATTGTGACATGCACATGCTCGTCTGGCTGGACGTTGGCAATGCGTGTCCCATAGAAGCCACTGCCAATCTGAATGAATGGCACATGCTCCTGCGTCCCGTTTTCATGGATCTATTGCTTAGTCGGGTTCCTTTTAAAGAGTCTCAAGTTGCTAACTTACAGTAGCATAGATCCCAGCGCGGACGGTTACAGGACAGACAATGCCATCCAGGCCTGCAGATACGGCAATCCTTGGCAGGGTCTCGGGTGTGTGGGCCCAGTCGAACTTGGGCCGCGATGCAATCTTGGGTGCCACGAAAATTGCACTGACAGACGAATACGTTGTCGTCGCATCCGGGGTGCTTTCAAAGGCGCCACATGACGTCAATGTGATATCGAAACCGTCACCAGCAGCCTCGCCTCCATCAGGAGCTGCAACACCCTTGGAATGGTAGTGGGCTGTCGTCGGCAGAGGAAGAAGCGACTCCAGCTCGCCCTCGGCAAAGGCATTGGTGATTGGTTTTGCCGACTCTGGCGGTGCAGCGCGAACCAGCGCCGCAGTGACAAAAAAGAAGATGGATGACTTCATTTTGAATAAAATATCAGATCAGCAGTCTTTAAATGCTAGCCCATCAGTTAGCATCGAGATTCCAGTGGGGATGGAAACGGAATTGACGGATAACATAACGGAGAAATACTGGTGGGAAGGTCAGGGGATATATAAGTATATGACACTTCGGTATATCCAACGAGCGAGGATAGACACAATATGCCGTATGCCATAAACTAGTACACAGCGATAATACCATGGACGCCAAGATGGCCATGTTCGGGCTAAAGTGCCATAAGGAAATTAATTTAAGACTTTGAGGACGTTTCTCGACAATTATCAAGAAGCCATGAGCCGTTCTCATGATACATCTTGCCGTGACCCTACTTGGCACTGCCGAGTTGCTCATCAACATATTAACATTTGGCAAAGGCGGGGAAGCTGGACTCGGGTCTGGATCGTGGCCTGTTGTAATATATATCGCCACAACATGCACGCCTCGGTATTAGCAGACGGCCATTCGTAAGTAGATGTTTACCCGGCAATCTAGGGCCGCCGGGGCTTTCTTTTAGCCCAGGAAAAGTAGGTTCACGCGATCATCTGTGCTCTGCTGTTCTTGCGAAGATCAACCATTTTTGCTCTAATTTCATATTGTAGTAGTAAACACATCTAAGCCGATCCGTTGATGATCTTGAGCATCTCTTCGGGATCCTTGGGGGCCGTCGTGAGGTTGTCGTAGCCCGTCTTGGTGATGATGATGTTGTCCTCGATCCTGGTTCGTTAGTTTCCAGACAGATAATAAATGATGTCAATCGCCATTGACGAAATATGCAACCTACCGGACACCGCCAACATCCCAGTACTTGTCCAGAACAGCCCCATCAATGTACTTGGCCTGCTCTGGGTTTTTGAGGAATGGGCGAATGATGAAGTCGCAGAAGTAGACCTGGGAATATTAGTACACAAACACAAGCACAAACAAGAGATGCTGTGGGCTAGAAGACTTACACCTGGTTCAACGGTGATGACACTGCCGGCGGGCAGAGTGCCACGAACACGCAGGTAGCGGAACAGAGTGTCCTTGTCGGCATAGTTGGGGTGGCCGCCTGTGTCGTGTGTATCCATGCCCAGGTAGTGACCCAGACCGTGGGGGAAGAAAGCAACGCTGATGCGGTCGCGCAGAATGTCTTCCTTGTCGCCCTTAAGGATTCCAAGCGCCAACAGGCCGTCAATGGCGACCTTGTGTGCGTGCAGGTGCACATCATCCCACAGAACGCCTTCCTTTAGCATCTCGATGCACTCGGTCTGCATGCGCAGGACAATGTCGTAGACGGCACGCGACTCAGTCGTCCACTTGCCTGCAATGGGGAATGTGCGCGTAATATCTGCGGCGTAGCAGCTGTACTCGGCGCCAGCGTCCAGCAGCAGGTTCAACTTGTCTGCCATCGGCTTGTCGTTGTCGACATAGTGCAGTGTCGCTGCTGCGCGGCCGCTCGCTACGATGCTGTGATAGGCCTGGTTCTTGAGGCCCTTGGAGATGCAGTGTCCCAGGAAGCGGCCCTCAAGCTCCTGCTCGTTAGACACCTTGCTGACGTGGGACAGTACATCGCGGTGCGCAGCGCTGGACACGTCGTTGGCCTTGGCCATGAGTGCCAGCTCATATCCAGACTTGATAACGCGGCACTCGTCGATTGCCTCCTTGAGCAGTGTGAAGTCCTCGGTCTCGAAATCGGGGAACGAGGTACTGGCCGACACCTGGCCCTCCATGGCGAAAATGGCCGCCTTGGACTTGCTGCCACTAGATGCCGATACCGCAGCCAGTGACGCCAGTGTGGGAGCCACGTCTGCAACGTACTTGACCTCATCCACCTCCCATTTTGCCAGTGCCTCTTCGGCGCTCACGGGCAGGCCCGACCAAATCACAGACTCGGGGTCGATGGGCGGGATGAAGAGTGTAGACTTTTCCGTTGCCAAATCGTATACAAAGTACGAGTCTGCGAGCGGACAGCCGGTCAGGTAGTAAAAAGGGCGGCGCTGGCGGAAAGGCTCAGCCTCGTCGTTGTCTTCGAGCAGCTTGGTTGCGCGACTCTCCAAGTACAGGACAGCGTGGAGAGCGGCACCATCGCCATTGTCAGGGAACTTGCTGCGGATGTACTCGGCAACGCGCTTGGCGTGCGACTTGGCCGGGTACTTGCCCTTGAGCACCTGCTCGTATGTTGAGAGAGCAGACATTGTGGATGATGGGGCGGTAGTCGAGAATGAAGTTGTGGGGGTGTAACGGAGAGCGATGTGCAGTGATCCGTCAATAATCGAGGATGTCATATGACGGCTAGAGCCTCTTGTTGGAGAAGCTCGAGATGCAGATCTGGCAGTATGTAGAAGCCGAGACTTGTCTGGAGTGAAGCTCAAGCTGAAGCTATTCGGATTTATGATGATGCTGTTGAGCGGGCGGATTACGGATCTCGCGTGTAGCAAGTTGCAGGCGAGGCGCATGAGAGAGCTTGGTATTTCGGAAGGTGGAATGCACAGGCGTGGGGAGAGAACAGAATTTAAGTGAGGAGAAGACAAGGAAGAGAAAAGAAAGGGAATTTCCAAGCGGGTTTCTTTTGTCGTAACAATGGAACTGGGAGAGGACACAGAGAGAGAACGTGGATGACTTGGCCGTGATAAACGGAGCGAGGGGAGACGCTGATGCTGGAAGAGGAAGGAGCCCCGCAGACCTTTGCTCGTCCGCAACAGGTCACCAGATACAATTGGGGAAGGTGCTGACGGCCGTGAGACCGTATTACGTGACAATGGAGTGAGATGCGGAAGGTGGGGTCGCCGATAAGATAGCTCGTGTACGATAAAAACGGTACTGTAATGATTCAGGGCATCCAAACATGTGAGACATTGGTGTAATAAAAGTAGGAGGAAGGTTGCCGCCATATCCAGGTCAGTGAAAGGAAAGAGCGTGTTCTATTAGAGGAAGGAGCCGCCAAATGACAGCATCATAACCTGTCACTTTTACCAGAAGAAATAAGAAAAAAGAAAAAAGGAAAGAGGTTACGACAAATTCGAGGCAGGTGTATTAGTAATGCAGTCTATCAACTGCCAAAACACCGAGGACATGTGAATGAACACGTCAAAGAAAGCGTAAAGATCCAATTAATGCATTGTTTATATTTGAGTAAAACAACCTGTAGACGCTGGCTAATCTTAACGTGAGTAGTTCATAACTTCGTGGGTATGCTGTGATGATTAGTGATAAACGCTGGCTTCATTCTTGTGGCCGTTCATCGTGTTTGTGTTGCAAAGGGGTATGTGTGTCTGTGTCCTGGTTCAGCCCTGGATCGGTGCGACCTCCTTTGGTCTGCGGACAATCCTGCCCGAGTCCATCGACGCCAGGACGGATGCGGTGCCGTCATGGTCAAGGGTACCTACGGCCCGTCCACTCTTCATCAGCACCCAGTGCTTCTGCATGTCGTCGGCACAGACGGACAGCTCGAATCCGGCAAGAAAGCAAAAGCTGATCTCAAGCCGCGACAGCTCAGCGTCTGTAACCCCACCGACGAGGGCGATCTTGTTGTGCTTGTAACTCAAGTCTTCCAGTGCCTTCATGGCCACACGCAGGCCGGCGAGCAGAAGACGGTGCACATTGCGACGGGTCACGGCGATGGCCTTTTCGGCAACGGCTAGACGGTAGATGTACAGACTAGTGGCCAAGTACACGCCTGTGCTCATGGGACAAAAGCGGTGCAGGCGGAGGAGATATTCGGAGATACTGATCGGGGGAGCTTTTTTGCTGTAGAATTTGCGAGTAATCGCCGAGTGTTGCAGATTGAGCGGCTGTGAGTTGGCGCCTATGACAATGTAGGGCTCTGCCGGTGGCACGACGAGAATCGGCACACCTGATGCCGAGAGCTGTACTGGTGGCGATTGCGACTCTGGGTCAGACGAACCGCATTGTGGTGATGCGGCACGCAGGTGGACGCCGTCGATTTCTACTTGCACTGGTCTTGCAGGCGGCGGTGTTGGTGGTAGCCTTGATGGCGATGTTGCCGATGGGTTGTGTGTGTGGTCCCGATCGTGGTCGTCTCGCGGTGGTGTGCTCCGGTCCTTGGTGTCTTGCGAGGGCTGTCCCTCGTCCTTTTGGGTCCTTGCCGCATCTGCCTTCAGGGCGCGTTCGCGTAGTTTTGCGAGACTGTTTTCGCTCAGAGTCCGTACAATCGACTCCTTCTCGGCCTGCATGCCCCGCATGTTGGTAGTAGCCTCTACGTGTGCGAGCGGGGGAGTAGGGGGGATATCGCCTGTTATCCGGACGAGCGCCTCAACGCCTGCCCCCAGCATCTGCAGTGCAGCCAACGGAGTCAGGTCAAAAATGTCATCTGTGAGTGACGCCAGGCGAGGTGAAGAAGCGTCGCACTGTAGCCTTGACGTGGTGAACAGGTGCGGATCAGAGGCGGGAACAGGCGGCGGAGGTGGCGAGTCTGGGGTTGAGCCGGAGCTCTGGTGATGTTCTTCCGCCATGTGTATTGGTGTGTATGTGTGTGTGACTTGTTATCTGCGAGATAATGCCTTGCAATGACGACAATGATTCCGAGTAGAGTGTGATATGTATGCTGTTGTTTGAATTACTGAAGGCGATAATGGCGAACACGGCTACAGTATGTAGTAATTAATCTCGGAAAGCAAGCCGAAAATGCTGAAAAGGTATGTCACTGGTATGTGATTAAGGCTCTGCGCGCCAGCGCGCGTTGTCGAGTGCTTGTGATCCGGAGAGTGGCTTGTAATGCCAAGGGGGCGGAGGTACTGTATAACTGAGGATGCGAAATGCCAAGTAAGCGAGCCAACCGGATAGATATGTAAGATAGTTTGATAAGTCGGCGGCCACTATCGGTCGACTGTAGTCATTCTCTTAAGATCGTCAATGTTGAGACTGCGAATAGCGCAAATGCTTGTGAAGGATTGCAATTTCCGCACCGGTTATTGTATCGGAATCTCGGCTGATGGGAATGTTTGGGGGAGAGGCGCCGAGAGGGGAATGCAGTGATCGACCCCAACGGTGAGGTACTGTTGTGGTGGAAGAATTGGCACGTGCAGCGCGGTGAGCAGTGAGGAGTGCTGAGAGTGAGGGGTGCTGAGAATAGAATGAAGAGCGCTGGCGAAGTGAGGAGAAGCAAGGGTGACACAAGGGATGGAGAGGAGTGATAGGTGATGGAGCAATGGTGTGTGGGCGATAGGGACGATAGGCTGATGGAGGCAGGGAGGCAGAAACAGGAGTCGAGATGGCTTGTTGGTCGTTTCTGGCCGTCTCTGTTTGGTTTTGGTTGTTTGGATAACGGGAGTCGGTCCGAAGTGCAATAGAGGTGAGATAAGAAGCGCCCGGGGCCGTCAAAGGTCACTGTAGAAATGGATGCTGGTGGACAGACGCTGGGGGCGGCCGTTTAGCTGTGCTGTGTGCTGTATGCTGTGCGTGGAAGAGTCAGGGCCGCGGGGAACAGCAGGGGTTTGTAAACAAGGTTGTTGAAGTCGGGAGAAACGAGCAAATATGTTGAAGGCTGCGAGATGCAAAGACTATCAACGTGGAAAGAGGGGGGCGGCAGGTAGAAGAGACCACGAGCAAGAAGTGGGAAAATCTAAATTGGAGGAAACATTCGCTGATTGTTCTCCCGTGCCCAAAACAGCAAGAGCGATGCCGCCAGTGATTGAGTGGGCTGCGGCTGCCACGAGACTTGAAATTTAGAGGCAAAAAGGGAAAAAAGTCGACGCAAGGTCGAGGAAGGCGCGGCTGGGCCCAGTGTAAGTACCCCACCTATGCAGAACTGCGCTGGCGGTTTTGACCTGCGATTATCACTTTGTTGGTTTCTGTAGATTTATTTTGGTTGTGCTCTGGCTTTTCTTTGATTCAAGCCGACTTTTTGCTAATTTCTGCAAGCCTGGCCTGAAAGGGTAGCCCGTGTGGGGCCAGATAACACGCTAGGGTAGGTGCCAACACTCGGCAACAGCCTGTCAGGGCCCTGCTTTTCTTAGCACGTTGACAGTTTAGAAGATCTGTAACCTGACCTGTCTGGCGACAGTGAGTCAGAATAAGAACAAAGACTATAGGAAGAAGCAGTTCAGAAGCTGGAACGAAAGAGACAAAGTGATGACCGATGATTAAGCACAGTGTTGAAGGCACCGAAGTCGGAAAGAACGTGAGGGCCTGGCCACTGGCTGCTGACGCCCAAAGAGGAAGTCGCTGGCATCTAAGACGCTAGAGAATTGCTGCAGAATATCAACGAGACTTTACTCCGCACATCGTTGAGGACTTTACAAAAAGAGGAAATTACTCGAGGTCAGGAAGGAGCGATCAAGCCCATATATATAATACTCGGCTCCTGCCCACACCTGACGTCCCTGTTCGACAACCACAGCAAGATGTGGTCCCATCTGACTGGCGGTGTCGTTGCATGCAACACAACCCACCATCACCTGCATGTCTTACGGCACCGGGTGGCGGCGCGTGTTTCCAAGTGTTGATATCCAGTTGAGCCGACTTTTCTTTGATCTTGTCTTTGATTTTCTCTTTGATTCGAGGCGTTTGCCTTTTATTTATGATTACTTAATGTTTCGCGCGGAAGGTGCAAATGACGCCCTGCCTTCCTAATAAGATGACCACGAGCCATGAGCACACATCGACTATCCCGAGGATCCAGTATAAAGTCTCGGAAGACCTCAAAATCCGCTGCAAACAAAAACAAACAAGATCAGCTATTCACAGCCGCCACCTGCACCATAGACCGCACATAAGCAGGTGCCCACTAAGCTACATTCTGCTTGCATGTAGGTATCGATGCCGAGCCGTGTCTACCCCACGTCGTGCATCCAGGCCGCCGCGGTCTGGCCCCTGGTCCTGGCTTTCGAGCTGGCCCTGGCTCTGGCCCTGTCTCTGACTCTGGCTAGCTTTGGCCAGTCTTCTTGCTGCTCAGCTGACGACGTTGTGTAAACCGGCGGCCCGTCTGCCTCTGCATCTTTCACAAGACCCTTCTCAAGCCGCCCGGTCGAGCCAACAGCGTCACACTGCATATTATGTAGATGTGCATATACGACATGGAGAACTTGTTCCCCTCGCGTGCCCCGTTGCAGGTTTTTTTTTCAGGGTCCCCAGGAATCACAAAAACAGGTACTGCAACAGGAAACAGGAAACATCTCGGCTTTCACAGTCTCCCCTCTCACAGCCTTGCCCAAAAGACAGACTCCGACCCATTTCCGCAGTCAGCAAAATCAGTCACCGCTCATTTCTGTCACAGAGTACTACTGTAGTACAGCCGCAGCAGCCTACTCTGTCAGAATTACCCCATATTTGCCCGGCGTCCCCCACGATCTAGTCTGTTTCAATCCTTTTCTGCCATCACATCCGGCCGCCGTGTTACTGGCATCCCCCAGACAGTCTAGGCGTAGACTATACGTAAGGATATCCACGATGTGCAGAAGACGTGCAGAATATATGCAGGTTGTCAGTTGATTATAAGTTGATTACTGTCCATCGGTCGAAATGCTCCGTTGCCAGCTCATAGGCATTGGCAAGAGCTCTGTTTAACTCGCCAACGTATTCCCAGCTTGGTCCTGAAACCGTCTGGCGTGCAGCAGGCTATATTGGCTAGGATGGGTGAACCGCCATGTCTCTTGTGGTATCTCGGCTTCAAATGTCAGAAAATCAACGCCGACTTTTCTGCATCACATGTTGTCCCCCAAAGCCATCACTTGCTTTGGGCAATGGCTGAGCTGATAGACACAAAACCATCGGTAGCTCGCAAGATTGCACACACCCCCACGCAGAGAGTATTTGAATTTGATATTTACAGGCGATGCATATATACAACTGAAAGAAACTAAACAGGCTGTATGGGCTGTAAATTCTCTTGAAATAGTTCCTTTCGGGTGCGCTGTGTATTACTTGATGGCTATCTAAGCAATGCCAAAGAATGCAATGTCCATTGCCTCGTGGACAGGGACGGTGTGGCCGACACCCTGGGCACTGTAGCCGACCAGCTGAGCAGTAGCCGCAGTGCCTTCGCCGTAGATGGTCTGGGTGTAGCCACTCTGGGGGTTGTTGGACGCAGTCTTTGGGTCTGAGACCTTGAGGACATTGGACCACTGCTTGAGCATCTCCTGGTAGTTGGGGTAGTGCAGAGTCGTGTCTGCAGTTCCGTGCCAGCTGGAGTTGAAACCCCGTTAGTCATTTGAGGGGAAGAAGGGTAAAATCAATTATTTTGTCAGCAAAGGGTGGACATACATCTGCATACGAGGGCGAGGGCCAGTATACGAGGGGTAGTATGAGCGGGCAAGGTCACCCCACTGTTCGGCAGTCTTAATGTTCTGGCCGTTGGCGCAAGCGTTGGACCAGCCGGGGGGGTCCTGGGTGGCAGTAGCACCGGCGACATAGAAGCAGCCATCGGGAACACCCGAGTAGGCAGAGCCGGCCTTGAAAATATCAGGGTAGGCACCAACCATGACGTTGGTCATCATCGCACCAGAGCTTGTGCCAGTAACAAAAACGCGGTCGGGGTCGCCGTTGTACTTCTTGATTGCGTACTTGACCATGTTGGCCATGGTCTGGCTGTCACCACCACCATTGTGGGTAAGGGAGGCGGTCGAGGACACGTCAAAACAGCCACCACTGGAGCGCGAGTTGGGGTAGATGACAATAAAGCCATGCTTGTCGGCCAGCGGCTGGTACTTGGTCTCGGTCGAGTAGCCCTGGGCGGAGCCCTGGCAATGGTGGATGGCCAGGACGATGGGGGCGGGTTTAGTCAGAGTCTTGGGCACGTAGACGTACATGCCCAGACTCGTGGGCCCGTCGGTGAAGTCAGTGACCTTTGTGATGGCCTGTCCAGCGACAGCAGCCGCCATCATCGACACGAGGCCGAATCCGAGAGCGAAGTTTACCATTTTGTTATGGGCAGTGAGTGAATGTCGAGAGATACTGAACGAAACCAGGCAGAAGTGCAAGAGACCTGCTAGACTCGCCTTTATAGTACGGGCGGGTACCAAGTGTTTTATAATCTTTTCCCAGCCCAAGCCACATCTAATTTTCTGTTAGATGTTTTTCTATATACTCACAAAGTGTATCTTCTTCATCTATTTACAGCCGGTGACATGACGTTCCGCTCAAGTCTAAAAAATAATATATAAAAGAGGGTGAAAACAGGGGCGCCGCATTGCCAATCAACAGCTGGCAGCAAATATAAAGTTAAGCTTCGATCGAGCTACAACTCTATCGGGCTGTAAATCCATTTCGTCTCATTTATGCTAAATAGCCTCCTCCACTTTACTCGGCATGCAGACACCGTTCGGGTGGATGGCTTCCATAATAGAGAGGGGAAGGTTGTAATAGTGCTCGGTTAATGTATACGAGTCTACGAGTCTCTATCCATCCCTGGTTCAATATACGAGCCAGCGACAACATATGTGCAGCATGTTCCGCGGGTTCCCTGTTCACGTCATGTCCGATACCTCCCTGTTTGTACATGGCGCCCGCGATCGCCGCTAGATGGCTTAATAGCCATATTTACTATTTATCCGCGCATATAGCATGTGGAGGAAGCCGACGAGAGTCATGATCCTGTCCTGCATCTCTACAAAGTTACCGACTCTTCTGGCAATTTAAAAAAAAACTGTGTGGTTCTTCGCATGTGGCTTGAGCCAGTGGCTCGACATTGTGGCTGAAAGGCGTAATTGTCCTGAGATGATTGCTTTCTGATGCCATTGGTCCAGACGTGAGTTGCATGGCCGACTGTGTTCACGCGTGGCAAAGAAAACAACATCAATTGGAAGTTCACACTGCAGCCTCGCTCGCCTGCCGTCTATTCAGCCAGTAATATATAATAAAAACACAAGGCTGTAGGAAGATCTGAGGTAACATTCCCAAAGCAGCCAGATTTTTGTGTAAGTAGAGTATCACAGTGTATTTAGTCGCTGTGTGTTACGTTCGACTACTTGCACTTCGTAGACCACATAATTATTAACATGCTAATAGTATAGGGAGGATTAGACAGACGCCAAATAAAGAACATTTGAATCAAAGAGGCACGTTACTTTCCAGACTCACCGGCATAGCTTCCTAGGTCGACTCGGTTGGTCTCAGCTGTATTTTTATATGATTGTCTGGAGCTGAAGCCATGCCCAGACTATGTACGGAGTATCTCGGCGTGTCAAAGTGCTGTTTTTATGTGGGTGTTTCTAAATCCAAGAACATTTTTGGCCCTATCAAGCTCTCGCTGCCGATGATCTTTGGTCTTAAACACGGTCCTCTCATGTGCGAGTGTTTGAGCCTCGAGGCGGTGATACCGGCGCTTGTCTAAAAGAGTGCTGGTGCTGACGGGCATCAGAGACAATGGACAGATCCTTTGAAAGGCTTCGGCGTAGGATGTAACTATGATGATGATCATTTCCTTTTGAGCATGTTCCATGGTCCGTCAGACGCAGCTGTTGAGCCTCACCACCGCCTCGTATGTCGAAGCAAAATATTAAAAGACAAAATGACAAGAATAAATGAGAAGCTATGTCCGCACCGTGTAGAAGGTTTGATTATTGTCTATAACCCTTTTCTTCACTGTTTCCTGCTTTTGTTTTCAAAGCCCGGACTTTTTCCCATTATGGTGGCCTATCTTGTGCTAGGGTTGGCTGCACAGGTCGCTCTGGCGCTGGCCCAGTACCAGCTACGGAGAGAATACAACGCCTCCAATTTTGCTGACTCGTTTCACTTTATAGAGACATCTGTCGAGAGCGACCCAACGGGGGGCTTCGTCAACTATGTCAGCCGTGCGACGGCTGTATCCGAGGGCTTGTTTCGCGTCTTGGACGGCACGGGCGACCAAGGCGAAGACCAGGTTTTCGTCGGAGTAGACAACTACACAGTTCTTCCATCCACGTCCACAGGTCGCGACAGTCTTCGGCTTGAAGCTCTCGAAACTTTTGATGTGGGCCTGCTGATAGCCGACATAGCCCATATGCCGGGAAACCAGTGCGGCATTTGGCCAGCGTTTTGGTCTTATAACTTTCAGGAGGACCCCATATCTGAAATCGACATTATCGAGGGTGTGGGGTTCCAGGTCGACAATACGATATCGCTGCATACCTGTACCGCCTGCTCATTTACAGAAAGCGGCGATACCACAGGAACCGACCTTCGCACAGACTGCGGGCTGGGGGGGGACTGTGCCAGCACTCTTAGCAATGGTGCGGGATGTGGTGTCACAGCCCCGGCCGACACGGCCTCTTACGGCGATAATTTTAATGCTGCCGGGGGTGGCGTGTATGCCCTCCAGCTGGAGCCAGGTGACGGCACTGACGGCATCCTTAAGATCTGGAACTTTGAGCGCGACGGCATCCCGTCTGACATTACGGACGGGGCACCAGACCCAAGTTCCTGGGGGCTTCCTGTTGTCTCCTTTGATCAGCAGAACGGCGACTGCGAGATCGGCAAGATCTTCCACGGCCAAACTCTGGTATTTTCTTTGTACTGTCGGCTTCTGTTCTTCTATTCCGATACTGACTGTCTAGATTATAAATATCGAAGTCTGTGGCGAAGCATTCACGGACGCGGTCTGGCAGGGCGACGCCGTGTGCAGCAAGTACTCGTCCTGCCAGTCTTTTATTTCCGACAACCCTCATATGCTCTCTGAGACGTACTGGCTGTTCAACTCTATCAAACTGTACTCGTGAAAGCCATGAGCTTGCGTGTGCCAAGCCACCCGGATTCAAGAGTGGAAGACACAAGATAAAGCAACTAGTAATATTCCTTTGCAACGCCTTTTTGGTTTTCACAACAGATATTATATATTTTGGTTTTTAGCCTCTTGTAATTCGATTGTATATTCATGATAATATTCAAGTCCAACTTAATACTGGGTAATACTGATGGTTATAGCTAATTTTCAAAAGCTTTTTTGTATTCTTATTATTAATTTGATTAATATTTAGTAAAAATCAAAGACTGAAGCAGATTTCAGCCCTAAATGAGCTCCAAAATATCCAGGAAACTTTTAAAATACTATTATAAAATATACAGAAAATCAAACGAAATATAAATAGTTCAAGACAATAAATAAAAAATAGCCAATATCTTCATCTTTTAATAAATTGTAACAGTTGTAATTGCGTTGCGACACGTGACACCCAACGACGTCATATTAGTTCGGGCGGTGAGAGCTGTGGTCAGATTCTGCCGGGGAAACTGCTGGGTCGAGATCCACTGCCTGAATCCACCCTTTGGTTTGCAGCCGCCTGCAAGTGGTCGATGCTCGGACACGGCCCACAAGAAAGCTGCTCTGATTGAAGTCGGAGCTCCCTCGATAGCTTTATCTTTATCTTTACCTTTTATCAGTATCAACATCGACAGGCAGACAGCACACAATGCCTGGCTCGCGCAGCACAGGCTCACCACGGCCGGCGTCTCGCCCGGCATCGCTGTACAAGCCGGAGCGGACGCCGTCCGAGTACAGCCACAGCCCCCGGGCCGAAGACTACAGCCACAACAACGACGCGCACGGCGATGACGGCGATGGGCGCAGCAGCCGAAATGGCCAGAATGATGGAGCTGACGAAGATGAAGATGTGTCTGGTACGCTATCAGTTCCGGTAGAGACACTGGTGGAGCATCTGCTGGCAGCACGGCGGGCACTCGGCACAATAGGCCAGGTGCTGCGCGGAAATGAGCTGGCAACTGAGGCCCGGGCACTCCATACGGATGCCATGGCGGACTCGGCAGAGTGCGAGTTTGTGCGATCAGGGATACGCGAACAGGTAGAGGTGATGGTGCAGATACGGCGGGGGATGAGCAGGGCATATGAGACAGGGCGGCGCGACTTCAAGACTCTCATCCGCACACTGGACGCAGCCAATGGTCAGCTAGAGCACACCATGGAGATCCTGAGGGCAACAACAGTTGCAACGGTGTTTCGGCCAGCAGGCGAGGAACCGCGGAATCTACTCGACTTTGTGGACGAAGCTGGTGTTCAGAGTTTGCAGGATGCCATCAAGCAAAGCATCGCAGAGCTACAGGTACGTAGACAAGAGGGAAAGGAGGGTGTATGCTGGTAGAGAGAGGAACGAACAGAGAGGCTTACGACCAGGCTGCACAAACGTCATTTGATGGCGACCTGCTACGATTCGACACAGACCTACGGACACTCAACAAGGCAATGGCCAGTGCGCCAGCACCACCTCCCCCATTACCAGACGCCGTTCTTAGCGACGAACAGCGTGAGCAACTCGAGCAGCTTGAACAACTCGACCCTGCCTCCATCCCACGTCCCGTACCAGAAATACTTGCATCGCTTACACAACGGTCACACACAATGGCGGAGAATCTCGCATCACTGACACGGCACTTTGACCTGTGCGTCACGGCGGTGCGCACGACAGAAGGGGGGCTTGCGCTTGCGCGGTGGAAGGCGGCCAACTCGGTGGGCGGCAGTCAAACCGATTCGGGCACTGGTGGTGATGGCCACCATGACCAGGACCCCGTATCCATCTCGGGCGTTATTGCAAAGCAGGAGGCCACAGAAGCCGGCGACGGCACACATGACCTGGATCCCATTTCTGCACAAGAACGCGCCGAGATGATGCAGGTTGTGCTGCAGGACGCGGCCGAGGTAGATGCTGTCGTGGCAGACATTGCGGCCGAGCTGCACGAGGCCGAAGAAGAGTTTGCCACCGTCTATGCCCACGCCAAAGAGACTGCTGCTGCGCACGAGGCAACAGCAGCCACGTTTCGGGTCGTCGAAGATATCGGCACGCGGCTCCCTAGTTATGCGGCAGCCGAGGGTGAGTTTGTGACGCGGTGGGAGAACGAGCGGGCTGTAGTAGCCGAGCGGCTAGCAGACATGGACGGCCTGCGCGCATTCTACGAGGGATACGCCAATGCATACGACACGCTGATCCTCGAAGCTGAGCGGCGGCGGACTGTCGAGGCACGGATCCAGACAATCTGGCGCAAGGCACGCGACGCCGTCGAGCGGCTCGTCGACGCCGACCAGGCAGAGCGGGCCAACTTCCGCCAAGAGGTCGGCGAGTACCTGCCGACTGACCTATGGCTGGACATGGACCGTCCGCCCAAAGGCGCAGAGCTGTTCGCATCGCTCATCGAGCAGGTTTCACAGGTCCCTGTAAAGGACAAGGCTGGCACCACGTCGGGCGTTGCCTCGGAGAAGAAGACGGAGGGCGGCGGTGGAAGCAGTGTGCTAGAAGAGGGCAGCACAGACCACAGCAGCCGTGGTGTTGGTGGCAGTAGCACACGGACTGTAGTAGGGCGGTAGCCTGGGCTGTTGTGGTGTTGATGCGCTCTTCTCTTTTTGTATCATTTGTACTATATCCGTTTCTTCTTGTAGCTATATTTGTTTTGTCTCCGGTTTCTTCTGTGGTGTCATCGGTTAGGGGTCACACGACCAGGCTGTCAAAAAGGATGGACAACGGCCAGCAAAATATGCTTGGGAATTTATATCGCTACTATCAATGGCAGCAATAGCAGCAATATCATCAATATCGTCAACTATTCCACCGTATCACATCACAACGCCACGCGAACAAGACACCGACATTCCTGCACACAGTGTTTCGGACATCTGTAGTGGTCGCTTGTGGGCAAATTACTCTATACTGTACATATCTGCTCTACAAACAAGCTTGTCTTAGGCCTTTGGTATGCTTGAGAGTCAAAAACAGACGGCTCGCCCCTAGCTCGACTCTACAACGACGCGCAAGCACACTTGTAATCCGCCCACTTACAGCATCGTATGTGGAAAAACTCTTTGTGTCTTTTGTTCATTTTCTTTGATTGTTTTTGGTGATTCGTTTCCCTGCTGTTTATTCTACTATTGTTCTGGAGCATAGGGGCGGAGTAAAATCCGGGGATTATTATTACCTTTTACTTATCTTTTCCACACCAACCCGTGCCTTTGTCACTTCCTGTTGACATGGATCTATAGAACAGCCCTAGCCGAAGCATATCACACCCAATATACGGCACCTGATGGCCCTACGAATCGCTCTTCTCTTGGGCATTTGTGCCTGCAAAGCAGCCGCCGACCTGCTGCCTCGCGACGACGTTGTCAACGGCATCAACTGGACGACGCTCTCGAAATCGGGCGACAAGAGCGCGTTCACCTATACTCTCAATAATGCGACACAGCCAGGC
Organism: Ophiostoma cf. undulatum; assembly: GCA_022392935.1. Taxonomy (NCBI): domain Eukaryota; kingdom Fungi; phylum Ascomycota; class Sordariomycetes; order Ophiostomatales; family Ophiostomataceae; genus Ophiostoma; species Ophiostoma cf. undulatum. The sequence goes on along the minus strand of JAKRGL010000051.1, from coordinate 365,919 downwards.
ACCAATGACCTGGTATTTGCCTCTGCAGAAGGCTACCGCTTCGGCCTGCCGTGGTGGACGAGCATCCCAGCAGCCATCTTGAATCTGTTGATTGCACTGCGGCTCTTCGTCATCGATGGCTGGCGCTGGAAAGGCAGGTCAAGCCAGGTGCAATACAAGAACAAGCAGACACAGCCATACTGGCAGGACTCGGAGGCGCGTCAGCGAGAGCTAGAACAGGGCCAGACCGAGACGCAGCCGGAGCCTGCTGCTGAGAGCCCGCAGAGCATACGGGAGTGGTACGAAATGCGGCGAGGAGTGCGGCCAGTAGCGCGCCCCGAGCTGGCATCGCCGTCAACTCGTACACCATCACCAACCGCGCACGGCCTATGTGCCAACATCACCAACAGCGGTGACGACGGCGACGACACGGACGATACACCAGCATACGTCAAGATCACTACCGTTGTTTTCCGCTATCTGCAGCTAGCATATCTGTTCATACAGGTCATTGCCGGGCTGGCGTACATTATCATTGGCAGCGATATTGGGCCGGCTGGCCGATCAGTGGGCGCGCTGCGGTATGCAGGCCCAGCAGCGTACAGCCTTCTTCTGGCTGTCGTGTGCCAAGTCTGGTCGTCTGTATTTCTCTTCTTCTCGCCTCATGTCGGGCGCATTGTCGCCCGGCTTCGGCTGCAGAGAAGCTACTCTTTCAAGCCCAAGGACGACACCAACAGCAACGTCACAGGCGACACCAATACCGCAAGCGAGGTAATCAAAGCGGCGACTGAAGCAGAGACGAAACAAAGACGGCTCCTCCTACTGTCGCTGACCCATCACACCGTCTTGCTTCTGGGATCCATAGTGACCGCCATCCTGGCGATCCTTGTTTTCTTCTTACTAACGGCCCCGCCTGCCAGCAAAGGCCCGACCTGGCAGGTTTGGAGTCCGTGGTGTGTGCCGTATGGCTATATTGGAGAGAATGCTGGCGGTGGCTTCACAGCGGGCGAGCTCGTGTACACGCTCCCCAACAAGACGGGTACAGACGCCTTCCCGTCCGGCATGCACCGCTGGCCGTGTGCCGATGTCCAGGGTCTGTCGCTCTATGAGACGGATGTGCCCTTCTTCCCTCGCCTAGCCCTTGATGCGGTCTTTGGCACGTTTGCCTGTGTCTTTCTGGTCTTGTCAGTCCCTCGCCTTGCCCAGCTCAAAGCATGGCAGCACCGCGCACTGCCAGCACTCTCATCACCGGCAAGATCCAAATACTGGAGGTACGCGATCGACGGCGTCGTGTCGATTACAGTGTTCATCACCTGCCTGTTTGCAGTGCTCAAGTTCTACAGCTTGGCCCAGCTCGAGCGCAGCCAGATGTTTTTCGGTGGCTCCTTTCTCGTGTGCCCCGGGCTTGACAATGAGACAACTGTGCCGTTTGATGTGAGCGGAGTTGGCGTGTGTTTTGGTGTCGAGGTGCAGCTGCCGGCACGGTCGGCAAGTGGTCTGTCGTCGATATTGGCAATGGACAACGCCAATATTGCTCAGCTGATATTCAACGTCTAAGTTTTCAATTACAGTATATACCCTTGATGACTAATACACGTTCACTACTTGTTCTCTATATTGTTGGGCGGGATGTAAAGGTTGAAAAGTTCATGTTATCCTACTGTCAGTTTCTATTTGCGCTCGTGCTCTTATTCTCACTCTACATTCGCTAGCCATGACACCCGTGACGCTGCTGCGGCACCGACGGCGTCCCATATCAACATTAGAGGTAAACGAAACGGTATGGCTGTGGACGCGGAGCCGACGCTCAGGGTCAAAGGGATCTAGGGGTTAACAATGTGCAAAGTGAGGAGAAGGGTCAAGGCTCCAGGATATAGGATGCGAGATGCAGCATCGGCTAGCCAGTAGCCCCATTTTGAAAGGCATCAGACCACCGCCCAGTAGGAGTGTTGTAGATAGGAATGAGAGTATGCAGGCGGTGCCAGCCGTGCAAATTATGCATCTATGTTGCACTCTTGGCCAGTATCATGAACATTTTAAAGTCTCCGGCTATCTTTATCAGTTTTCATCAATTTATAATGGGCTGTTCCATGACGTCTCGCCCGTTCCTTGGCCATTCTCGCCACCGACAAGTTGTGTCGATGTTTTGACATCAGGGTCAGTCCATAGACGCCACACACCATCAACGCTATCTAAGCCTCGGGTAACAACAGGTATATTCAGGATTGTGTAGATTCTTGCATCATTTTCAATGGGCTCAGGGAACTGGGAGGCAAAGTGAGAAGCGAGAGTGAGCAATGCACGGTGAGGCCATGCTACCATGGTCTGTTGTCTAATTCTTTCGCATCTGTACCATCTTTTTGCCTGGCGAGCTATCATATATCTTGACACCCCATCAGGACGTAGCCCTCCATCTCGTAGCTCTGCAACCACTAGTTGCTACCTGCAAGCAAGTACTTTAAACGTAACGGTGGTGGTTAAGGGAAAGGCCCAACTTGCTATTGCGTTTGATAATGATGCGATACGATATGTAGGCGAGGTACGCCATTGACCCTGATCGGCCGTTGAGCTGGATGGGCTCAACAATGCCAGTGGCGATACAGTTTCCATGACAATTGATATGATATGGGTTTACGAAACTGCTCGGGTCGGCATCTACAGAGTGCAGGGCTTCTATTTCCAGGTCAGTTACTTCAAGACGGGTATATAGGATACAGACAGGCAGCCGTTGCCCAGTACCCGACAGCATCCGATGTGGTAGTGACGGCACAGGCGAGTGTAGCATCCAGAGTGTCGATAGTATATCTTTAGGAGTCAACAACACTCATTATCAAGAAATGTCCCCGCCAGATAATATCCGACGGATACCAACGGCATCAAGGTACTGTTGTTTCATCTCGCCCTCGTCTAGCCGATACTAACGGTCGACCCTGTTTGCCCTTCAATTCGAACCCCGATCCTCTAGATTCGACACCCGACACGACCATCATCTACGGGAGGACCCTCGACGGCATATAGGGTATAGCGGAAGAGGGTGTGCTCAATCTCAGTCTTGCGCAGTCCAACGCTTAGTGTTCTATTATCGTCGAGATGCAGCATGGCTCAGCGAGGTAGCTATCACGGAGCACACTGGCCGATCCATGCAAGGCCCTTTTGCCTACTCCGTATGCAGTAGGACAAGATAGTCAGCCTTTTGCCGATAACCGCCGTCCTATATATGAAAATAAGGATATTTTATCGGGTAGCCTGAATTTTTTAGAGTGCAACAAGTACAGTTTGCAGACTTTTCAAGGCGAAGGCAAACTTTTAGCAATAGGAATGATGCAACCCTCACACGGCGTCTTTGGGGCTCCTCCTTTGCAATTGCCACTATTCACTACTTGGCCAGGCCTTTTTAACCTTTTAGCTGCTACTGATCACTATTTGTTGCTATCGGCTGTTAGGGACATACATACATAGTAGTGTTGCCTTTGGCTGTCGATCACTGGCTCCAGACCGTCAGACGCAGAGGGGAGGAGGAGGGGAAGCAAGAAAGAGGGGTGGCTGATACGAGGCTGGGAGGATTCGCCGTTTTATTTCAGCGAGAGTTTTGCTTGTCTCGGATCTAGACTGGATGACAGGCATACGCAGGCTGGGCAGCAACAGGCCTGCATATGCAGCAATTTGCGGTAGTAAATTTATAATAGGACGATATTAATGGAAATCGAGAAATGAAATATGAGAAAAATAAGATATGGAAAAGCAAAGAGGGCCAGACCCAAGTAACCGGACCCTAGATGTGGATTTGCCACGGTCAACACGCTTCAATTTACGCTGTAATTTTGCAATCCTTGATATGACTATGTATCTTCTGAAGACGGCGACTCATCCCGAATGAGAATTTGTAATTTCTTTGAATCAGATTTGATCAGGATTAGGTAATTCACTACGGCGGAAGTCGACGGCGCCGGTGTCGTGCATGCTGGACTACAACATAATGGGATGCACACAGGCCATTGCGTCAATAGGATGTGTTGCCACTCTGGAGATTCTTTCGCGGATACCATGCGCGTTAGTACTCTATATGGGGAGATAATAGGCCAGCTTCAGGCAGGTCTCCCCATATTCCACCCACCCACCCATCTCCAGACTCTCTCCATCATCTCCATACACATACATATCTTACATGCCCATAAATACACATACAAGTCTCCAGACTCCGGACCCCATAGATACCAATACTTACGTTATACTCGCTAAAATACGGAGCATCCGTGGAGACTCGATCCAGAGGTGTGCTCCGTAATGTCTGGAGAAACCCACCCTTGCATAAAACACTCCGTTGCCAGGATTAAAAAAATAAGAATGAAAAAAAGAGGGATCCGGATGGAATCACAAGGGAGGGGCAATATCACTATCCCCGGAGTCGGTCCTCCGTGCACTCCCACGGAGTTTGAAGAAGGGATGGAGGGGAAGACGGGGTACGGGGCCAGGCCAGACCCAGAGTTTTACGGAGCAGCCAGAATCAAGGGAGTTCCCTACATAGTAGATCGAAGTGGCTCCGTTCCAAAATATGTGAGGCATGCAGTAAGCTATTACACTCGCGTCTGATATTAGAAACGCATATACAGCACAGAACAACACGCACTGCCAAGGATACCAGAGGCGACACTTCAAGTACTGAGTTGACGGTATGATTGGGCTCAAGAAGCGGTGGAGTGCTTCGTGCAGCTGCAAGGCTAAGAAAGTAGGACTGCGAGTGCGAAAGGGTGTGATGCAGCATCGAATGGCAAAGTGGCTTTGACTTGGAGCGGGGAAGATAAGAAGCAGAGGTCTGGACGGGTATCGCCAGCATTGATTGGGTGTCAGAGTGCAGAGGATGCACTTAACATCCATTGGCATCAGGCCGACTGCACAAGCAGATACAAAAATGGACACTCAACTTTTGATCTGTTGGCAAGCTACTTCCAAGTCTTAGGGGTCTACAAGTCAACAAAGCCACCTCGACAAACCACCTACAACGGGCCTCTGTCAGTGGAGGAGTGGGACTGGCGATGCAAGGGAGATGGTGAAAGAAACAAGAACGTTGAAATAGGGGTCGTAGCGTTAGCTCTGCGAGTTGTATTCCGTAGTTGTATCCCGTTAACGCCAACCTCGCATCAGTCGTTCTCTGTAGGAATAAGGCCTGGGATGGCACTGCAAATTACACGCACTGATTACATCGTACTCTATATTCTGTTTCGGTTGCCGCTGGGCTCAACGTTCGATCAGGGACTGGAGTTGTATCAGGAGCAAGTGCGACTACGAGCGTACGTCAAGAACAGCAATACGCCGTCATCGAGGTTACATATGTCAGCGTTGCAAACAGGATAATCTTTCTGGCTTGACCGGCATCATGCATCAGGCAATAAAGGATGGGAATAGGTTGAAGGGTGGCCATGTGTGCATATTGTGTGCCAGAGTAAACGCGGAGAAGAGGGGAAGTGCATGGGATGGCCTGGCAAGGGAGATAACAAGGCCCCAAGATGCGCGTAAAGAGGGGATGGCATCAAGAAACGCCATCAAGCCTCGAGCCTGCTGAACTCACCGCTTCGCAGAACGCATCAAGGCACTGTCAGATATAATGCATTAGCCAGTCTCGTGATATACCGTCGGCCTTGGGCTGTGCTCTCGGGTGGTATGGTGGTGCACTGACCGGTGTGAACATTGTATGACGGCACTCTCCTCGAGTCTGGGTTCTGACAGAGTGCGGCGATATTGTGCCAGAGGACGCAATCAAGAAGAAATGAGAAAGAAGTCAGGTGCCGTTTGCTTCCTGCATGTGTGTGCTCACGTCAAGATGCGGGGGTGTCTCACCATGAGAGAATGGAAGTCATGTGCATGTTGGAGACGAAATTGATTACAGGCTGTGTACTCACGAATTGCATTTTGCCCTGATTTTGACTGCGGTGCGAGATGTTATTTCTACGAGCTCCGAGCTTGGCATACATCGTCCATTGAATCCCTAGCCAGGCACACTTGAATTTAAGCTACTAGGCGGGACAGTTCAACACATTCCTTGTGATATATTTTCTCCTTTCTCCTCTGAAAACCAGGCATACATGCTCTTTGACACAAGAAAGATCGTCGTTCACTAGACTCTACATAGTAGACTCTTAATAAAGGGCGTTCAAACGGTGCCTAAAGTGGCAATGTTGGCGTCAATCGTTGGAAAAGAAGTTGAGTTTTCAAATGATCTGAAAATAGTAAAGGGGGGGGGGAAACTCAACACTGCTAGGCTGCTTCCAGCCTCACTGGCCTATTTATTATGCTACTCTGACAGGCCTTGCGGTATTTAGATTCCACTTACAGGGGCGTGCGTGGGATGAATATTAGTAGCTGATACGGCGTGCCGGGTCGAAGGTGAGTGGATAAAGGGGATGAGCTTTGCGTGAAGCTGGGCGCACGAATCACGATGGTGCAGGTCACCTATGAAACATCGTGAGATGGGCATCTTACTATGTGCAGCGGGCTAGCCAGCCCGCCCGATTAGCCCGTCCAGCCCGCCATTTAATACTACTCAGTATGGAGTTGAAGACGCGTTTCAGCTGCATTCCGCCGCGACACAGTGCCGTCGATAGTTCAGCACGACGATGTCATGCCCCAGATATAGGGAATAGCGAATTTTATAGGAAATAAAGAGTGTTTGTATCTCCGTGAGCGAATAAAAATGCGGTGAGCGTGTCATTCTGGCGCACGAAAGCATAGGGTAACGAACGCATACTCCGTACAGCGGAGAGTTGAAAAAGAAAGCATACATACTCTATGATGCAGGGTGGTACAGTGAGAATGAGCTCGGATTGGGAAATGTGGCTGAACGCTGTGCGTACGGTGAACGTATTCATTCCAGATTGGCTCAAAGAAAGTGCAGAGCAGTCAGATGGCCGAAAGATTTTGTAAGATCCTTCTACCTATCACTTGTCGTTGGCGAATTTCTGCTGTTTTGCGGTCGAAGACCAACGCAAATTAGATGTGGAGGATAGGCAAAGACTCCATCATTTTCTGTGTTCGTTTACCTGGGGGACGCTGGGGTATGGAGATAATGCTGGAATATCCCCCCCGTATTATCATCTGGCTACTATGTAGACGCCATGCAAGTAATAGAGGTGCTGCTGCATCGCCCCATGGTCCAGCGCAGAGTTCGCGCAGGCAGTGGTGGGCATGGCATGCACGATATACCCACAGTGGGCTCTGATTGTCGATGGTACTGCAAAAATAGCGATCAAAGCTGTTGTCAGGGCGGGACCAAGTAGAATTAAATGTGGTATATTCAGCATCGAGTCACTGCCAGATGAAGAGGCTGTCTCCAAGACAAAATGGTTGTCGAGCCCACGCCCTTGATCCGTAGAAGAAACCGCCAAGACGAGATCCAGCATCGGTGGTTGCTGTCAAATTTTACAGGAATATCAACCGACTACAAGACCCCTATTACTGTGATTGGGAGAGCTCTGAATTTCCAAGCAAAGGTTTTCTCCAAACATCAGCACAGCTTACACGCGGCAATGCACGACGTCTGTGAAGCACGAATTGTCGGAAAGTGCTCGCAGAACCACCATTGCCGAGCGAGTGCTCGTTCCGTGCCGTAGTAGAAGAACAGTAGCTGTTCCAGAGAATCTCGAAGCATCTGCTCCGGAGTAACACTCCGTGCCAACTTCAAAAGTTGGCAGGCTGCGCAATTCGCACTCTGCAATATGCACTTTGCACTCTATTTGTGTCAGCACGCCCGCAGCCGGTCAATCCTGTCCGTCAATAGGCTACCGTGGGTGTCATCAAGGTCGAATCTGAAATCTCTCAGGCTCTGCAACTCGTGTTCTGCGACATCTACGTACAATATCTCGATCTTCTGTGTTTGAAATATGGAAATTGCCCTTTACCACGATCGACGTCTTCAGCTTCTACTTCAGCTATTATACAGCCCATCAGCTAGACGTCCGTACCCTGTGCAGTCCTAGTCCACCACCAAAGTTGAATGCAGTCCGTTCTCTTTTGTTGTTGTTGTTGTTTTTGCTTTTATCTTTAATTCTTTAATTCGACCTATTTACTGTACCTAACTACAACGGCGACCGCCAGCCTCCTTCCTCATTCATCAGCTCTGCTCAAGCAGACGTGCATGGCTCCCACACTACCTCACTCCACATCGGGGAGTCGGAGCAAAAAGTCCAGGGCGGCTGCATGCGAGACTTCACACCTTCACACGGAGTATTGAAAATTGGGATTTGCTGAAGGATGAGAAATCTTGGCTGTTAAAAAGTTGATAGCCGTCGAGAATATCTGCAGGTGATGATATATCAGGGGTTATGACTGTGATTATTGTTGATTTTGATTTTACAAAAAAGAGGAAATCAAAAAAAAAAAAAAAAAAAAAAAAAAAACACTCAACTAATATAACTTTATACAAGCAATAAAGAATCCTAATTATGCTTCGATATAAACTAAGAACAACAATTGTTCGCTTGACGCGATCAGATTCGCACATTTTTGACGTGATTTGCAAGAGCTTCAGTGTGACGGAATACAGAACACAAAACAATGCATATACAATACTGGTGGGCGACCAAACGGAGCCATAAAGGTGCAAAGGTGAAGGATGCCAAAAAATGGGCCTGGGATTTGCGATGTGACAGGTCGCATTTGCAGGCGTACTTTGAAGATTCAGTCACGCAAGATATGTACCCAAGTACTGTGTAGCTCAAGGGCTGATGTGATAGCCTTGTCCGATGTAGGCCTGTGCTGGAGAGCTACGCCACATGTTGCAAGGCTGTAGCATGCGACGAGCACATGGAAGGTGGCTTGAGGTATTATATGATTGGCCAATTCACCATCTTCAAGGCCGTTTCCGGGGCGTGCTCAGTCGCTCCTGCCCCTCTAGATTTCTTTTGTCAATGCTCACTTTTTGCTTTTTGCTCTTATCTCGTCTTACATGTAAAAGTGGAGACATGATATTATCGAAGTACCTCAGTACCGTTGTACTTTGTGCTATCTTCGAGCTCGCCTCTGTTATCTTTATCTTTTGTCTGGGGCCAAACTTTGTCATTATCTCAGTCCATATGACGACGGCCTGACTAAAAATCAACCTGAAATTCAATAGTTGTCCAAGACATGACATCGAGAAATAGCTGCACTATACATGTATAGCCTCACAAGAGAGGGCCTTGCCGATGCAAATATACTGTCTCGAGCACCAAGACTCGGTGTGGTCTGATCACAAGCAGTGCTTGGCTTTTCACACAATCAGCTCTGCTCCGTAGTTTAGATGGGCGCGGAGGCGGAACGAAGCAATCGTTCACTATCGGCTTGCAGCATGCAAAGCGCATGCAGGATGCGTGCAGACTAGGTGCATGCGTCTCACTGTCAACATGCTGCTCTGATTACTTTTTGGGCTATTTGTATGCAACATTGACAGTTTCAAAGAGTACTTGCATAGCGACTGTCTTCATTGAATCCCCTCGAGATAAAGAAAGTCGAGACAGTATATTGAGAGAGCAGAAGCGGCCAAACAGTGGTGGGAGGCCTAGTACGGGCATGTCGGGGTCAAGTCTGGGGAAATCTCCCAGCTAAACCACAACGAAGCACCGTTGGAGCCCTACCTGCCCCGGATCTAGATGGAAATCGATACACCTGGATTTTGTCAGCCCTTTCACGGATCGAGGCAGACGAGAATCGTCGACGACTGCGGGGAGACCAAGTCGACAGTCAATGTACACTAAGACAGTAAATACTGTATGTATGTACAAATAGTAAGGGACAGTCATGCAGCTGGAATGCAAGAACAAAGACGGCCGAGCTCGGGTTGAAAGCGACCGATACGATGCTGTCCCGATGCTGAGACAGCTGCAGCTCAAAGTAAACAAATGAGCTATGCTTTATGCGAGAAAAATTTGTACAGCTGCATTCCTAATAGCTCGATATAGCTCGATACCGGAAGAGCTGTTCTTTATAACACTCTGTCTCACTTGGTTGAATCTAGGGATGATGAGCGCCGCTAACTGTCTACTCGGGCTCTCTGCTCTGCGTCCCTTTGTCACTGTCTCTAATTCCGTTGTCTTGTCTTTTTATTTTGTCTTTTCTCAAATACTGCATTAAACGTCTTTGCGGGGTTGAGCCTTTAAAACATCTGTGTTCTTTGTTTGCGGCGTATGCTGTCTCTCCCTTGACACAACCAGCGTGGAAACCAAACCCTTACATAATCGCGGCTTCTTTTAGTTTATTTCTGATCACCGAAATCGCATTAGCCAGTGATTGTCGCGCGCACGAGAACGCGAGTAAAGGGCTGAAACATCACTCTTGCCCTGAAAGCAGTCGACTTGTGAAATGGAAAAACTCGCCAAACCCTCAAACTATGTACTCGGTATGCTCTCGATCCCGATGTCGAGCATAAAGAACCCCCACAAGTGGATTTACTTCTCACTCGTGAGAAGAGATATACAGGACGGAACGTGAGAAAGGTCGAGAAAAGATCGTCGCCGATGATTTGGGTAGGCAACTATCAATCGACAGCACAAGCGACTTTATCTTCGCCTGGCTAAAAGCTACCTATCTCGGGTTTGTTAATGGGACAGACAATCAACGGTTGTCACACCACCATATACCCCGTGTATTTAGATAAACTCCCTGTTGGTTGCATGTTTGCATGTCGATGTCCGAAAGTCATTCTGTACCTTTAGACATTAAGTCATGCGCCAGCACGGCGCGGAAACGGGCTTATGAATACTGCAGTACATACTGTATGTATTACGTGCGAGTCAATAGCAACCCCCACCCGGGTAGCTCGGCGTATATGATAACGTACTCTGTATTATTGAGGCACCGGAAATACTGATTCTGCCACAAATTGAGCACGTAGGAACAACAGACGGCTGAGACCAGACTCTAAATATCATCAGACGACTTTTACATGCTGACAGGATAACAATGGTAATGCCAGGATTACGGCGAAGTACTACTGACAATGTAAAAGTTCATGATAATCAACCCTGTAGGAGTAAACGTCCAGTGGGTCATTGAGTATGTTGAACTACTGCGTAGAAAATACGCGCCTTCCAAGAGCCCGTTAGGCGCATGTTGCATTGTGACACTTACATAGTACACGGCATAATAGCTGTCTGTGGCTGCTGAATAGGTTGGCGGAACATAAGCGACCGATAGAAGGGAAGGACGAAAAATCGATAATTGCCTTTGTTGTTTTGTACGAAAAGGGGAAACGACCGAAATGAAAGAACGAAAGAACGAAACGAAAGGACGAAAGAACGAAAGAACGAAAAAATGAACAAGAGAGCGACTTTTAGTGTCCGATTGCTTGTCCGACTGGCGGCCGATAAGCGGCGCACAGTATCTTCACAGCACTTTGTAGATGTGAACGATACTTGCCACTACCCATGTACTATGTGCAGATAAGAGGCGTGGTGCACTTTGAGCGTCGGTTGCGAGTGGACGGAGACCGTCGACGGGTAGCCGTTGTGCTCGCCTCTGCTTCAGGTAACTATCCGCCAGCTGCTTGTTTCAAATGAATAATAGTAGTACAGGTCTGACAAGATCCTTGTCTCTTCCAAATTGTATTACATGCAAACAAAATACACAAGCAGTTGCCCGTGTGCTTGGCTGCAACTCGAGGCACAGACAATGTGTTCTGCTCAGAAAATGTGATAGCCCGGCAGAATTGTGTTGCAGTATATTATGTGTGGCTTTGGTTTTGATTACAAACGCAAGCTGATTAGAAAGTATTCTTCTCTTCACCTACTTGAGAACGGATGCTGAGCCAGTCCCATAATATGGTTATCACTTGTGGATCATATAAAACGGAGCGGTTCTTAAAAGCGGACCATACAGCGTATTGAGAGGCATTAACCCGTTCCAAAAGATACGCAGAGCTACCGTACCATGTTTTTGTGCCATTGCTAGTTGTTTCTTTCTTCTCTGCCTCCTCTCAATGAGACAAAGCAAAAGATTCTTGGCAGCACCACCGATATCCGATATCCGTTTTGCTTAATAACACCGTTCTCGTTTACAACGACCCCCACTCCAGTAGAGCCCGTCTTTCCGACGTATTCACGAAATAAATATCTTACATAGTACAAAAAGAAAATACAGCCATACATGAATTGAAACATACGAGGAGAGAAGAGCCGTTAGACATCCATCAAGCCTCGCTCCTCACCTATGTCAAAGAACCAAGACAGCAGCTTGGCTGCTTTGTCGGAACTCGTACGACCGCGTACTCGCAAACTGTGGAAGAGCCCGGTGTAGCCTTCCTGGAGACCCTATTCGCTGACGTGTGCACAAAGGCGCCCCGTGCCCTCTTTGCTGGGTTTCCCGGTATCTTCCCCAGATGGCAAAATCGTGCTTTGATTCAAACCATCATGAACTTTGGCGCTGGAGAATCGAGTGTTGCAGCACAAGACAAGTAGTAATCGGATGAGACAGAGACGTACGATATCAAAATATGATGCACTATTGCTGTCATGAACTTTGTAGCCCGCGAGTCTACCCAGCTTCTGGCTAGTTAGTTTGAAGACTTACTTATTTAGTCGTGCGGGCTTTACGAGTATACCACTGCACTGAAACGGAGGCAGTCTGCATTGCATGTCCTATGCAGGCGGCTATTACAGGATTGAATTAGTGGCCTGTTTGATTGCTGGGCCAGGCCAGGCCCAGTTCTGGCATCACCTCCCATCGCCCCATGGAGCAGCACAATATTTACGGAGTACTACGGGGTATGATGTATGATGTGCATGCTTGCCATAAACTGTACGATGCAATGCAATGTACTCCGTAAGATGAGTTTGCTTTATCAGTGATTGCCAATGTACGTACCTTACTACGTGGTGATAAGGAGCGTGCGAATAAAATCGCGATATCGCAGTCGAGTGATGTTATTCGTCGGCCAAGTCCAAAGCCGAACAGCTCCGGCGAGTACAAGAGCGGAAACGAAAAAACAACAACAAAAAAAACATCAATCTTGAAACATCCCGTTGGGATCATTCCGAGCATCTGTTCCATTGCAACATTGCAACAATCGGCCTTCCACGATGCAATATATAACGCTTTGTAATGGTTACGTCTTGAAAATTGTTTATCTTCCCTTCCTTTTTCTTCCTCAATTTTCTATGTATTTGCAGGCACTTGCAGGCACTAGATTGATGGGTCCTATTTGGTCTGGACCTATCCTCGAACCCTGGGGCTGGGGCCGACTGCGTCGGCCAACCCCGATCTGCAGTGGTGCTACAGGACGCGCAGTGGGCTCAATAGAAGTTGGAAAAGTCTGTATTCTGCGCGTCTGTAGGCACGTTTACATCTTTGAAAGTGACTTTTGCGACTTCTTGACTTTATTCTCGAGCTTTTCACTTGCATTGCCCCACTGACAAAGGAGTTCCCCTGAGCTTTGGGAGCATTGAAACGACTGGGAAGGGTGAGAGTCAAAATCAGCGACCAGAACGCAAACCTTGTACGACGACTGAACTAAACGAAATGCCAGTGCGAATTGATACAGCCGAAAGAACGGTGAGCCGGGGCAAAAAGAAGAACAGTCAAAATGGGTGGGTTGCAGCGAAATGTCTCGAACGTAAGAACATACAAAACCAGACAAAAAGAAAAACCTAATCTCTTCGATCTGCTCATTGATAAACGGCTGCGACTGGTCAGAGCTGCGCCGTTTTCGAGCACTGGCCAACAGATGCTCCTGTTGGGGGTGGTCTGTGGCCGGACAAGGGTAAGATACAGTAGAATGAAGTTTCTGCTCTGGCTACTAGACAGAATAGGAAACAGAAGCGGCTGCGTATGATACGATTGCACTGCATGTTGCGCTGCGTATTACAGTGTAGTATTAATCTTATACCCTTCCCCGTGTCCTCGCAGTATTTGTGAGCATCGCCACCCCCAGGTGCAGCATTCAGTACGTGCAGCGCAAGTCATAGCACACACACCCGGATGTGAAATCTACATATAGCAGTACTCCATATTACTGCGTTTTTGTTGATATGGGGAATTGTATTGTATTTTTTGGCGGGCTGTATCTTTATGACTTGCGAGTATTGATATTCGTCTCACGCTGTTCCCACTCGGCCCCTTGTTGCACATCCTTTGTGGATGTAACCCGCAAAGGGAGGAGACATCAACAATGAAATCTTTGTTGTTGGTTTTTCGTCTTCCCCGTATTCGTAGTGGGTGAGGTGGGTGCTGGATAAAGGGTGATGGTGGAGCGACTCTGAAGTTTTGAGCATGAACAGCCTGGAGAAGGCGGACGGAATATGAAGGACCAAGATGAAAGCACTGTCAGACATGCAATGAAAGGCAATCAAGACATTTTGAAAATACATCAGCACACTTGGCGACGGATGGTATAGACGGGCAAGACATTCCGGTTCGAGAGCGTATTATATTCATTGCTGTTGTATATTCCCACCAAAATTATACAGGTAAATCAAGTATCGAGTACTCGCCTGCAATGCTCATATTGAATGCAGTATCGTATCAGATATTTGTCGATAGCCCCAAGAAGGAATCACATCTCATTGCATCTAGCGGTGAGGCTCGGCTTTCAACACACTAATCAAAGAGAAAAATAAATGAAAATCTGTACTGATCTCAGAGATTACTGGAGTGCTTGAGTACTTTGTACACAGTAGATACTACAAGGGTCGAGGCACGTTTCATCAGTAAATCATACTGCATCGGTATTTGTGTGTGCACATTTGCTTTTTTGTTGAGGGGCGAAAAAAAGGTCAAAACAGAAAACTAGATCTGTTAAAGACTGACTTTGAAAGCATACACACTCTCTATTCACGCAAATTCCAAGAAATAGATAAATAGCTTATTACCGTATCACTCGTAAAACTTGGGCGCCAGACGAATACTTTAGCCCGACTCGCGAGAAACAACGAAAAATCTTCCGTAGGGCTGGGGTCGATACGAGTATTGGCGTTATTGAATATTGAACACTTTCGTCCTATTTTATTCAGTTACAAAACCGGCCTTTTGCTTCTTTGCAGTCTTCCTCTCGACTGTCTCAGTTTGTCTCAATCTCTCGAATGTATGTCGAGTCCATTTTGGATTAATCATAATAATCGTCGTTCCATACCTAAGCCACACGGCAATGAAAACCAAGGATGCCATGTTACCACCACTGACCACTGACGGCCACTGGCATATGCCCGCCCGCTGCGACTTGTCTACGGCAGTCTTCCGCTGTGCTGCTTACCTGACGTTATCGCCCCCCCAAGCAGAGTTGTGCCGCACAACTTGGTTCATGTCATGATTGATGTGAAATTTCCCCAGCAAATGATGGTCAGGCATACCGGTGGCGCCACTGCTGAAGTGAGCATTCCCCGGCGACGTCATTGATGATACCCTGTCTCAATTTGTGAGACTGTTTATGAATATCAATCAAAGGCGAGGTGTATAAGCCTACAGAGTTGCTATTCGATGGCTGCCAAAAAGAGCAATCGGAACAATAGTGATTTGCTCAGCTAAGAGAAACCAATGTACTATGCAATACCAGAGGAGAGAGCAATCCGGCCCACTATTGTGACGA
This sequence comes from Ophiostoma cf. undulatum, assembly GCA_022392935.1. Classification (NCBI taxonomy): domain Eukaryota; kingdom Fungi; phylum Ascomycota; class Sordariomycetes; order Ophiostomatales; family Ophiostomataceae; genus Ophiostoma; species Ophiostoma cf. undulatum. The sequence goes on along the minus strand of JAKRGL010000051.1, from coordinate 350,396 downwards.
GTTCTGATGTCAGATAGCCTCATCGGCGCGACGCAGAGCCATCGAGGGTTACTCGCAGCTGTCTCCGCCAAACCCAGACTCCGTACATACACAGCCTGCTCCATACTGTGTTTCTCTACATAGTACTCCGTATTAACCAGTCCCCGGTCTTCAGTCTCCAGCCTCTAGTCCAGTCTCGTCAAAACTCCCCTTGCTGTGCAGCAGCCTGGTCGGCCCTGTTGTGCTCTGTTTCTCCTGTGTTCCCCTGCTCTGCCGCTGTTCTAATTTTGCAGCATGCAGGCCCATGCAGGCCGCTCCGTTCATACAGTACATAGTAAGATATCTTATCTTAGTATGTTTCTACAGGCACTGCCTTGCCGTGTGTTCTGTTGACTGGTCGCGCGTTCCTTTCTACTCCGTGAGTCAGCCCTTCTCCTATCAGTTGTTTAGTTTTTATCAGTCGATGCTTTGCCTCCCTGCAATCAACTGCAATGCACTTGCATCTCATTGAGCCAGTCAAATATTGCTACTTCCTCCGTGACCGGACGCGTTTCCTATCATTGCGTCCCAGCATCTCTCAACACCTCTCAACGTCTTGCTCGGTTGCTCTGTGATTCAATGGCACCGGTGCCTCTTTGCCTCTTTGCCTCTATTTCCTCTGGCTACCTCTTGTCTCTCCGTTCACACCCACTCGCTCTGCCAGGCACGTAGCATTAGTTTGCCTGCCGGGATTCGGAGGAAGAGGTTTTCCTCGCAACGGAAAGCCTGCTCGACTCGCCCACCTCTGCCAGTAGCAATACGATGCATTACGCCGTACTATCACATAGTACGTAGTGTATTTACATAGTTCGTTTCTCTCACCCTCCTTGATCCGTCCCCCCCCCGTCTCCCCTCAACAATACCCCGTTTCTTTCTATCCCTGCCAGTCTTTCCAACTCCCTATCTGACCCCCTCAGCCCACACACCACTTTAGACGATAGGAAACCCGCTAAGATGTGATGTGCTAAGATGTGCTAAGATGTGATGCTATCCTCGTAGTGGTACCAACTGCACCAAAATAAAAATTGCTCCAGAAAGGCCCCAGTGGCCTGGCGCTACCAGTCTGCCGAGCTATCCACCGTCCTATTAAGTGTATCCAGGGGAGACGCGGGCCTTGGTCTCGCCCCCGGTCTTTATCGCCTCCTCCTCGCCCTTGCGACATTAGTCTCTCTCTGGGTCTACTACCGTTTCGCTGCAAGTATACTACTATGTACGTTATGTACTCTGTATTCAAAGAAATCTTGGGTTCTCCGGATGCACATAGTATTTTCGGTGGCGAAACAATTGACAAAAGAAAACACTGACGCGCAAGAAGAAAAAGACCGGCATCGAGGCTGCCATATTCCACGATCCCCGGATTCTTCTCCCCATGTCTTGTATATCTCATACCGGCGAAGATTCGTGCCCGCAAATCTCAAGCAAACAAAAAATGGACGCAAAGAGCGTGTCTCACCAAAAGCTGCCGAAAGCTGTCGAGGACGGTGGAAAGCTGCTGCTGCGAACACACTCGCACATTCCAGTCTGTGCCGGGTCGCCGTAATAGCCTGCTTCCAGGTAGAGACACTGTACATAGTAATACGTGAGCAGAAATCTCGCTGTTTGAAGAAAGTAGAAAACGTAAAGCCAAAAAAAAAAAAAAATCAGAGACACATCCAAGACATCACGTCAAAATGCACCTGGAATGCTGTGCGCGAAAGACATTTATTCACAAAACGTGCTTGATGCTGGCTTGCTCCCCAGAAACGACAGTCATCGTCCCCCGAAACGGTGCCTTGTGCAAGACATACACAGAAAAAAAAAGAGAAAACGGCCATACTGAAAGAAGAAAAAGTAAGCAGTCAAACACAAAAAGAAAGGAAAGTCTGCTAAAAGGACGACAGCCTACCGTTTGCGCTAACACCACCCTCCATATTCCCCGTCTGCACACTCCGGTTTTCCTAGTCGCTTTTTGTCTCGCTTCTGCCTTTCTTTTATTTCTTTTATTTCTTTATTTCTCTTTTTTACCTATTTTCCTTGCATTTTTCGCAGTCGTACGCCCTCCGCCCACTCGTTCCTTCTCTTCCTGCTCGACGTCTCCGGCCAAGTCCTGCAAAGTCGACTCTGCACAAACACTCAAAACCATCGCGCCTCCCGCCGTGCACTCCGTCTACTTATCTATCTCTCTTTTTCTATTCTTGTCCCCTACCCTCATCTCTTATTTTCCTTGTCTTCTCTCACTTCTTCACCTTTGCAAACTTCGTCCTTTCGTTGTCGAACTAATAAGAGACTCTTCTCCTTCTCCCATCGTCGCTAGGAAACTTCATACGCCAGTCTCCGTCTCTCTCTCTCTCTCACACTTCTTCTCAGCGTTTCCGTTCGAGCATCTTTCTCACGGAACATCACATCACGACATCCGCCGACTCTTATCACGGCACTCTCTCTCCCCTATTTTCTATACTCGGCACACTCGGTCTTGTCTCAGACAACTGCACTGGGTTCTCGCCTGCTCGGACATCTCTCACTCGATTCCGGCGCCTCCCATCTCACATTCTCACAGCAGAGTCATTACTTCGGTTGCTGGAATATTGCCCGAACACCCTCATAACTCTTGGTGAGTGCCCTCATACACTTTTGTGTCGATATCAAGGCAGAATTGGAAAACGCCCATGTCGTTTCTTGCCCGGTCATTCCTTCCTCTTCCGTGGGACATCTGCTGACATTGCCCCTTCCTAGTTTTGATAGTCTTCCTCTTCACCATCTCCAGAAACGTTGTCACGAAAGCCTCCTCCCTCAGATACTCTCATCAAGTTTTCCCTACTCTTCCTAGGTTTTCCTATCGCACTCTGTGCTCTCGACAACCCGTCTCCTCCGCAGCATCCTTACATCTCTTCCTCCCCTCCTTCGACCCTATTTCCCAGCTTTTCTCCCTCAACGGCGGGAATGCCTTACACGCCCCCCTCTCACCGTTCTCCCTCTTCGTCTGCAGCCTCCTCGCCAGATGCGAGCCGCCGTCCTTCTTTCAATGTCGCTCCTCCCGCATACATTGCTTCGCCGGCATCTCCGGCTCTGCCCCGGTCCTCATCATATCTAGCAAGACACAGACGCACACCCTCTGCTGTCTCGCCATCGTCGACTACTTCCGCGACTAGCCAGTCAACACCGCGGTCCACATCCGACGACCTGAAGGGCATGGTTACTGCCGTCAGCAACAGCATTCATGCCAATGATGACCACAGCAGCATTCGCCAATCTCCACCACCGATAATCGGTGACAACCGTGTTATGCCTGCCGGTGCCATTATCTCACCCCCCGACTCACCACCAAGCAGTGATGACGAGGGACGCATGACCCGCGGCCGCCGGATAGAGAACATGACCGAGCTCAAGGAGCTGCACGAGGCTATCAGCCAGCTGCCAAAGCAGCGGAGAGCTAGCTCGCCGAGCGAGCCGGCCGACCGCGAGGCTCTGGCTGTGCAGCCCCTGCAGCCCCTGCAGACGACGAACCTCGATGCCATGCGCCACAGCTTCAGCACAAGCTCTCTGGACCACTTTGCTCGCGTGGCTGGCATGGTTGCCCGCAGCGGCAGCCAAATCAGCAACAAGAGCAGCAGCAGCACTAGCGTCTCGAGCAGAAGGGTGCCTCACATGCGCTCTGCCACCGAACCAAGCATCTCGATCACTCCCTCAGGGAGCAGCTCTCAGCTCAACTCGGACGAGGAGAACGACCTCGAAATATTCAAGAAGCCTCAGATGGTGCGCAAGAAGTCGGGCGAGCTGGTGCGTCCCGCCCTCCGCCTCGGTGCCGGTCGCCGTCCGTCCAGTATGCCTGGCACCCCAACTTTTTCCAAGGTTGTGCACTTTGATTCCCACCTCGAGCACGTTCGCCACTTTCTGCAGGTCGACCGCCCTCTTGCTGTCAGCGCTGGCTCCTCGCCGGTGGAGACATACGACAGCGAGACCGAGTACCCCTTTGCAAGCAACGGCAACTTGAACAAGCAGACACACCATACCCCTCCCTACGAGTGGGAGATCATGTTGACAAAGTTCCCTGTCGATACTCCTGCCCGCAAGGCACAGCCTGTTCGCCTGGAGCGTGTCTGGCTGTCGCCTGACCACAAGTTCCTGCACGGCTCCATCGCCGTTCTGAACCTGGATTTTGCCAAGTCGGTCGTCTGCCGGTTCACCCTAGACTACTGGAAGACGACATCTGAAATCGCTGCCGAGTATGGCGCTGAGATTATGCCCCGTGTCGCCACCGAAGGCCACGATCGGTTCAACTTTACTATCAAGCTGTCCGATCTGGCCAACCTGGAGTCCAAGACCATGTACTTTTGCGTGCGCTACAGCGTTGCCGGAAAGGAGTTTTGGGACAACAACAACGGCAACAACTTTCAGCTTGACTTTAAGAAGAAGATGCTGCCCATGAACGGCAAGAACGGCCTGCAGGGCAGTGCTCCGCCTCGCAGTCACCACCGCCGTGCCAACCCGTCTTCAGCTCCTCGCCCGAGATCAATGCCTGTCTCCATGGACTCTTTCGAGGACGGCACCAAGGTGATGTTTGACCGGTCTGTGGAGGACTACCTTGGTGAGGCCGAGCACCCGACTCTGCGCCTCAAGTCTCCGCAGTCTGCTCTTACGCTGCCGAGCGACAACCTTGCTGGCCGCCTGTCATCGCCCAGCGGACAGGCTTTTGCCAACCGCTACGACTTTGGCGCTTCGCTCTCGGCAGCCAAGCAGGCAACCAAGGACACTGTGCCCAAGCCTGCGAAGCGTGGTGGCGGCCTCTACATGAAGGATAGCCGCCGCGGCAGCCCTGTTCCTACCACTGCCTACCACGCCACTCCGGCGCAGCCGACGAGCACCGTCAGCACGACTACGGAGCCAGTAAAGGCCACAGTGCCTGCTGCTGGACAAGACCAGACCGCTCGCGCCGCTGTTGCGGACTCGGGCATCTACGGCCCCGGGAGCATCGCGTCCAAGTCGTACGACGAGATCGTCAGCAAATACTGCTTTGTACGTACAACCCCCGGGTCGCTAGACCATCAACAGCCCCTCTCCCAACCCCTAGCCCAACTTCAACAACAGCCTAAAGCACCACCACAAACGAAAACAACCAACTAACAACGCCATTTAGTATGTTCCAAAGCCCATGGCTGGCACAAAGGATGTGCCTTCGCATCAAGGACACACTAATAGCTCCTCTGTGGGCGAGATCGCCACTCAGCCCAACCAGCTGAGTCCGGCCTTGTCCACGGCTTCGGATGGAAGCCCCGTCCAGATTCGCTGGTTCGATGTCCCTAGCCGGGAGTCTAGCTCCTCGTCTATCCAGAGCTTTGGGTCTGGCTCGTCAGCCACTGTGATGGCTTCATCATCTATCAGACTTGCACCCGGCCAGTCTGGTATCGGCAGCTCTGCAACCAACTCCCCTGCCTCACCGGCTTCGCCAGCTACCATTGTTGGTTCTTTTGCGCCCTTCTCAGACTCGACACCGGGCGAGTTCCCCTTCATGAAGGATCATTTCCCTTTCAACGCTGCTGATGGCCATTCATCTCCGGCCATCAAGGGATGAGAACCGCACAACTCTTCCATCGTTCTAGCAACACATCCTCACACCCTACCCCGACCTATGCTGCGCTAGCACCTTCTCTTCGCGCAGCATCAGTGTGTTATTCATACTCTTTTTTCTCTTCACACTCCACCTCTTATAGAATATCACACTTTCTCTATGCCGCGCATCTCATGCCGGTGGTTGGTTCTCTGGCGTTTTTTACTTTATTGTTTTTGTCTGCTTTTTGAAGGAGGGGGCGGGGGCATACAGAGCCACTTCTAAATTTGGAATCTATTCGCGACTGCGGCGATGGAGGGCGGGCCCCCTTTCATATACGATAAAAAGGGAAAATGGGCTTTCTATTCTTGTTTTTTCTTCTTCTTTTCTTCTTGGTTTGTCTTATTTCTTTTCTCTCGGTTTGCGTCACGGTTCTCGAGCGTTCTTGTGGTTTACATGTTTCTTATATGTTATTTGGGTTTTAGGAGTTTGGTGTTATATTACTCCTCTACGTTTTTATTATTACTATTGTTATTATCAGCGTTTTGCAGCAACAGAAAAAGTCACAAGCAAGCAACAGTTTTTGTGATTGTGTCTCGGGGGTTTCAATTTACCTGGGCCAAATGGTTAATTATCTTTACGAATGCATACATCTTTTCTCACTTTACTTTATGTCAGTGATCTGAACTACAGAGTAGAAACATATATCGCATGGTAAAGCTGCTCTCAGCCGGATGATGTTGTATAATAATAGTGGCAGGCTGAGAGGCGGGGGTGGACTACTGTGACCTGCCCCGGCCCGGGGTACAATAGGCCCGCCAAACAGGCCATTTCTGTTATGTAACTGCTTTTCCAAAAAGTATTAAATGATTTCGATAGTACAACATCAATTTGGAGCAGTAACACGATGTGCCCAAGAGTAACTCAGATGCTGTGATTGATAATAGCAATGCAAATACATCAGCGAAAATATACACAAAAAATATCCTCATGATAAAGCCGAATGACCTCACGGCCTGGCTGGCCCACTTTACCGATTTATATGTAACCAATCCCATAACACCCATTCGACCCTGGAGCATCTGTTTCACGGAAAGTCTGAGAAATGCCATGTAAGACGGTCCTGTAAAAGGCTGGCCTGTATGCCTGCATGCACTTCCCGAGATCCCCCAGACTATGCGGGAACCAGCAGTAGTCCGACGGTTGGCCGAGGCTTGCCGGCGTTTGGACCTGTGTATCTCAATCCCGATCCCGACAAGTAGCAAGTGGTGCAAACAGTCATAGCAATTCTAAAAACTATAATTCGGAGTGCATCTTATTTCGCTGGTGAGATGAGGCCTGTACCGGTTTAGCAGACCTTCTTTTCCGCTGTTTCTCCGAGGAGAGTCTCGAATGCATGACTATGCTGCACTCTTCCGCGACGTGCAGCGAATACAAGCAGCACCGGTAGATCCTGTAGAGTATCATACCTGGAAGTAGGTCGTCCTGCGTGTCTAGTTTTCTGAGAATTACCAAGCTCGCAGCTGTCTGCTGGGAGTCGGTGTTCATATGGTCGAGCCCCGGCCTCGGCGGGCTCTGCTCTCTGCATCGAACGAGGGGTATGGTGTAGTTTTAAACTGGAGATTTTAAAGTATGAATGTTTTAAATGCATATATGCACGGTGTGAAGATCTGTAGCCTGCCGGAGTTTTGATTACTTCCCCAAAAGCAACTAGTCCCATGGTTGACAGTTGCCACCCGCCTGTCGGTACCTCTGCACGACATGTACCGAAACACTCCGAAGACCTGATTTGCTGTGTCGTTTTTACTTTAGTTAAAATAAGATGCTATTTCTTCAACGACAAGTTTATGAAACCAAAGGACTCCAATGAACGAGGCAAGCCAAACACCGGTATTTCAAACTGCGTTGAAGACAAAAAGGATAGAAAAAGAAAGAAAAAAAATAAGAGGGGAGGATCGGAGGAAAACTATAATGGAGTTTGCCCCTCTCTTCCAAGACATATGCTGGTGTGATAGAGTGATAGTAATACTCGAGATTGTTGATAATAATATATGACGCACTTAAGGTTGCGGGCCTCTTATTTTTCCATTTCGGCGCGGGCTTGCCAGCGGAAACGAGTCAGCGATTTCGCCAGATAGCTCTGATTCTTTATCCTGGGGGGCCTAGGTAGGAAGGCTGTCTTTTGCCGGCTTGTGCCCGCCCTTATTACATTGTAATCGGACAAATAAATGCAAATCGTATTGATAAGTAAGTGCATTAATCTGCCTATCGATAAAAGTTGTCGCAACACGAAACTCTAGTTTTGTTTGTGCAAGTGTTTTGTCTTTTTTTTTCTTCTTGATTAGTTGTGTATTGCGAATGATTAAACAAAAGACAAAAACAAACAGAAGCATTACACGAGAGCACCAATTTATCAAAATAATAGTTTTAACTTTTACTGATTTATTATGCTCTATGGGAATTAAACTGTACATTTCGTCGTGATCATCTCTGCAACATCCCCGCCTACATGGCCGAGTAAGCGTTGAGGGCCAGCTGACCACCCAGGTGCGCGTACAGGACGTTGGAGCCCTCGGCAATCTCGCCCTTCTTGACCAGGTCAACCATACCTGCCAAGCTCTTGCCCTCGTAGACGGGGTCGGTGATGAAGGCCTCGGTGGAAGCACCAAACTTGATGGCCTCGATGGTGGTCTCGTCGGGGATACCGTAGGTGCCGGCGTGGTAGCGGTCGTCCAGGATGATGTCGGCCGCGGTCAGGTCGCCGTCCTCCAGGCCAATGGCCTTGCCGGTAACCTGTGCGATACGCAGAATCTGGGCAGCAGTCTGCTCAACGGTGGCCGAGGCGTCAATGCCAATGACCTTGCGGGGGCGGACCTCCTTGCCGGCAGCCTTGTTGATCTTCTCAGTCAGCTTGAAGCCGGCAACCATACCACCCATGGTGGAGCCAGTGACGGCGCAGACGATAATCACGTCAAAGAAGATACCGAGCTCCTGCTCCTGCTTCTCAACCTCGAAAGCCCAGCGAGCAAAGCCCAGGCCACCGAGGGGGTGGTCGGAGGCACCGGCGGGGATGTAGAAGGGCTTGGCACCCTTGGCCTCGAGCTCGGCCTGCAGGTTCTTCAGGGTAGGCTTGTGCTCAATGCCAAAGGGAGAGGGGTCCAGGCGGACATCGGCACCCATCAGGCGCGACAGCTGGATGTTGCCAACAGACTCGTAGCCGGGGTCGGTCCAGTCAACCCAGTGCTCCTGGACAAGGGCAGCCTTGAGGCCCAGGCGGGCGGCAATGGCGGCAACCTGGCGGGTGTGGTTGGACTGGACACCGCCAATGCTGATGATGGTGTCGGCGCCAGCAGCCTGGATGGCAGGGACAAAGTACTCAAGCTTGCGGGTCTTGTTGCCGCCGTAGGCCAGGCCGGCGTTGCAGTCGTCGCGCTTAGCAAACAGGTTGACCTTGCCGCCGAGGACCTTGGACATGCGGGCAAGGTGCTGGATGGGCGAGGGGCCAAAGAGGAGAGGCTCGCGGGGAATGGAGGCGAAGGGCTCGGGCAGAGCCACGGTGTCGGGGATCGTGAAGCTGGACATTGTGAGGTAGGTAGTGTGAGGGAGGGAGGCGACTGTTGGTGAGATGGAAAGAAATGGTGTGGAATGAAAATGAAGAGGAAAGACGAAGGGAGATTGAAGACGAGCAGAGGAGGGGGTTTAAGTAAGTGGATGCCAGTTTTGAACTTGACTATCAAGTCAATTATATTAATTAATTTTTATTTCTAGTAAGAAGTTTCCAAAACCCTTGCTCTCAGAACACTTTAATCCCGACAATAACAGTAATGGGTATCGGCGGCTACCAAAGGCGTTTGATCATATCAGACCCCCCAAGTCAAACCCCTCGAAGGCCGGCTAGAAGAAGCACACGAGCCCAGGAGCGGAGTGCAGCGGACAAAGACCGGACAGACAGCGACGACCTCCGGAACGAGGGGAGGGGAGCATGTCTCCCCAACGTGGGTCGGTCGTTATCTGTCAGATAGGGCTAGATAGTGCTACTGTCAAAGGCATTTGCCCTTTGATGATGTTACGAGTACAGTTTTGTTATGCCCTCTTATCGCCTGAGATAGAGACTGGTGGTGGGTCGTGCTCCCTGTACTCTTGTGGTTTTGACGGGTCGGCTGTAAGTGCCCAGTTGGATTGGGCGGCCGCAGATGTTTGGGCCCTGTCTCGTCTGTCCTGGCTGGTCCTACTAGTGCCGACGCTGGCTGGACGTCGGCCGGTAACATGGCCTTTTCCTGGATGGCCAGCACAGAAGCCAAGGCGCTCCGGGGACGCTAGAGCAAGAACGATGTGGGCTGCCCCTTCATCAACAAATGGAAGAATATATACATAGTATGACTTGAGTAGACTAAGATTGCGATAACACTAAGTTCGCAGTTGTTTGTACGTTCTGACACTCTTGTTGGGCAAGCACTGACCCAGCAATGACGCTTAGATACATAAGATACATTACCTTACTATGTACATAAAGTGTCGTTATGCTGTGGACCCGGGAAGATCTATGAAAGCAGTTCTTCCTCGAACAATAATCAACAAGGTGCTGAATTAATACAAACCGGGAAACAAACGAGACATTCAGCTAGACACATGAATATAAATGGGATGCGATCGGCACGTTTACAGCATATACATCCTTCGTAGTTGTCATCAGAATCTCCAGCTGCAAAACAACTATGGGAGCACCCGTTATCTTCTCCAAATATCGAACACGTTATGTAAACTTTCAAGTCTGGAGTGCCTCTACATCTGAAACATCATTTCTAGACCTAGATCGATGAATATGAAAGTATTACCCGGTAGAGATTGGATCCCGAATGGATAGGCGGCATCGGACTCGGGCGATCTTGAAGAAGCGGTAGGTTGGCATCCTCCTTCCAGTGATGCCAGTAGATCGAACGGGGCGTGTCTGTGGACCTTGGCCTCGACATTATGATTGGGCTCCGAATAGGTGAAGTCCACCCTGATGAATTCGCTGGAAAGAGTCCCCTCATTCACCACTCGTAGGTACACAACCTCCGGGGGCTCAAGGGCCGGGTGGCGTATGACTGTTTTCCTGTTAACTGACTGCCACGACCATGGTGGATACGTCTCGACCACTTCAAGATCGTGATAGGTGGTCAGCTCAAAATCTATCACACCCCCGAAGAGGGGGCCGCTGCAGGGCTTTTCAGCAATATAAATAGTCTTGAACACGGCCGCATCCGTATCGAATAGTCTTGCCGGTAATGAAACAGACTGCATCGACGTAGGCCGGTAGAAACTACTGGATTCTTGGTGTCCTGGTGGCTGATAGAGGGAAATGGCGATGATGTCAGGCTCCCTGTCACCGGCCCGTTCCACGAGCTCGTCGTGGGCTTCACACTCAACGTTTTTGTAGTATCCATGATACTTGTCGTTGAGGTCGACCTCCAGAACTGACCCGTCCACAATCCTGCTAGACCACCAGAGAGTACTAGGGAACTCAGCGTCCTCGTGCTCGTGGGGTGTGTTGCCATGAGGTTGAGCACCCCGACGACAGTCCAACCGCGCATAAAACATACCCGGAACAGCTTTCATCTCAATAATCGTGAGCTTGATCGGAAGGCCTATGTTTGTCGTGCTAAAGTGCTCCTGGCCTTCGCCGAAACCACCACATTGAACAATTTGCGAGCACCCGCTGTAGCTTGCAGGGGATAAGGCACCTCGCAAGGTCTGGCTGTCGTCGCTGTGAAAGTTGTAGGCCAATATCGAATGGTCGTTGCTCTTCTTCATAATCTCTTCTCGAAGCCGGGTGAATGCTGCATTGCCCTCTCCATATAGCATAGGCATGTGCACGTCAAATATACCCATCAAAGAATATGCACGGTCTTCAATGCGAGTCGTCTGCCGTGATGCAGCCCAGCTCATACGCTGTGCCATGCTCGCCTGCCGATACCCCTGCTGCGTACCCAATACGAATGCGGGCACACCCGCTGCCTTTGAGATAAGATTGATTGCATCAGTGCGTTTGGAAGCTTCGCTTTCGGCGTCGCACCCCTTCAAGTCTGAAGGTATATTGCAGGTTATTGGCGTTTTCTTGATTATGCAGAACCAACTCGAGTCGTAGAATAGGACGGTATTGGAGGCGATCAGCTCCTGTAATGTCCACCCACGAGTGAACCAACGACTCCCCAAAATGTCTTTTATGGCTGGAGAGTATTTGCTGCCACTAGGCACGTCCTCGACATGCCCCTTGTGCTTCGATGTGGGACAAGATGATCCCGGGTGCCCAGCTGCGATATTGCGGATGTTGTCGAATGGCTCCCATCTGACATCTGAGAGGTAGGCGATGCAAATCTTGGCCCCCCTGCACCACGTAAACATGGAGTTGATTGCCTCCTGAAGCTCTGAGCTGCCTTGTCGATGCAGATGGTGTCGATCCAGACATATGTGATATTGTACCTTCTGGCCGTTTCAATGAAGCCGCCGATCTTGTGGCCACGGAGTATTTCATGGGGCGGCTGCAGAAGTCTTGATACGTCGGCTCCTCGCCTTCCCAGGTGTATACTCTTTTTGTTCGTATGTAGCCTCCATCCGAAGCGTTTCGATATTCAAAAGCCGCATGACGAGATTCGAGGAAAGCTATTCTAATGGAGATGTAGGGCTGCCACGGCTGTCGATCGGATGAGTGTAGTTAGGCGAGTTGGAGATTGAGGGAAATGAGATAAGGCACAAAAGGCTGGTCCTGACAAATCTTGCAGACCGGGGAATTGAAATGCTTTATATACAGGCAACCCAATGACACAGCCCTAAACTGATATGCAGCTGTGATTGAATCTCAGCATATTGGGCAGCAAGTCATGGCTACTCAGTGGCTGATGCAATAATCATGAAACAGCATTTGTTGCCCGCGATTGTGATAAGAAAACAAGTAAAAATAATTAAATAGAATAAACTCCAGAATTCCATGCCAGTTGGTTGCCCAAGTACAATACGCTTTTAAACGCGGCAATCTCGACATTGAAGGATCTCCGCGACTATCAGATCACGCGGAGATCCTGCATATAAATGCAATACGGCAAACTATGCACACAAACGCTTTTCCGATTCCATAAGGCAAAGAGCAAGAAGACAAAACCAAGCACTCGAGAGGGTTTAGAGCAGCCCAGACAACCGTGATGGCACAAGGCTTAGAATGACAGAGACTCTGCAGCCTGTGCCTGCTTGCGGTGTGACGTGTAGTCGACAACCATCTTCATCTTCTCCTTGGTCGCCGCCTTCTTCTGCGGCTTCATGTGAGTAACCCGGCCGCGCTTGCGCTTGTCGCCGACCATCTTGTTCTTGCGCTTCTTCTTGCCGTCATCGTCAGAGTCATCTTCAGAGTCGTCCTCAGAGTCGTCCTCGGAGTCGGTGGCCTCGCTGTCCTCGGAGCCCTCGCCGGCCCAGTCCTCAATGTCGTTGACCTCCTCGTCGCTCTCGTCAAAGTCGCTGACAAACTCAACATCGCCATCTGAGAAGTCTTCGTCGTCACTGTTCTGAAGCGCCTGCGCCTGCCGTGCCGACTTCTTGGAGCGGACCTTGACACCCTCGGTCTCCTCCTCCAGCTCGGATTCGTCCTCCTCGGAGTCATCCTCGTCGTTCTCGATGCCCTTATCCATATCCCGGTCGCGGGTTGCGCCGTCCTCGTTCTCCATGGCGTTCAGCACCTTCTTCCAGATGGACTCGCTGACGTTGAGTGGCTCATGGCCGTAGGTACCAGAACGCAGACGCTCAAGCAGCTGGCGCTCAATGGTCTTCTCCAGCTGGGCAGCAGCCTCAGCCTTGCGCTCGCGTGTCCGCTCACGGTGCCGGACCTTGGGTGCCAGCTTCGCCACCGTCTTCTCGCCGAGCCGCTCTTCCTCCTTGGCGATCTTGCGCATGCGAATGGCAACCTGGGTGAGACGTGTGAGACGCTGCTTGCACTTGTGGGTGAGGAATTTGGGCCAGTAGATAAGGCGGTCGTCGATCTGCTGGAGGGCTTCGGCGTAGTTTTGGGACAGGCGGATTCGCTCCCACAGCTTTGATGGGAGATGCGCGCGCTCGACCGTCTTCATGTAGAGGTACAGACGTCCGTCTAAAAAGAAATGAAAGTTAGTCTCTGTCTTTGTGTCGTCAGGCATGTCATAAATGAGGCGCAAAAACTTACTCTCGGGGTTGGCCCGAACAGTGGCATATCTCGAGTTGGCTAGAGGGCAAGACTGTCTTGAACAGAAACCGGTGACATCTGACAGAGTTAGAAGATTAGATCAAAGACTCAATAGAGAGATAAGCCAGGGCGACATACTGTATTCGTTGTGACAGAAGCTCTGGCCGCTCGGTGCTCTGGCGAAATGTTAGTATCTAGAGATCCATGGCCGTCTGCCGTGGTGGATGCCGGCCGGGCAGCGAATAGATGGACGAACTTTAGCTTGTACGAGCAGAACTGCTTGTCAATAATGCCCCAGATAATTTCGTCGGACGCCATGGTGTTGATGCTCGCTTGACGCTGGGATGTGATGCGTTACGTGTCGGGCGTGGTTGTGTGGTGATGTTGCACAGGAACAAACGGTCAGAAAAGCAGGAAGAAATCTGATGTACGCTAGTCTGTCTACCACCAGCCAAAAGCAAGAGACCAAAAAAAAATCCAGATTCTAGAAAAAATTTGGGCGGCAGTACTTTTCTGCCAGGCGGTGAGTCGAAATAGGAAATAATTTATGGGGAACGGTTAGTGGACCTCTGATTCCTGCTATTTTCGGCTGGTAAATATTACCGTGCTGTGATTGGCCATATTCAACTACAACAAATGAGGCAGGAGCGACCTAAGTTTGTGTTCTTGCCGTTTATGAAGCTTTCCGAAAAAAGGAACAATATATGTTTCGATTTGAGTTGCCGTGCCATTAAAAACAGTATAATAAATTATATAAACTTTATTACCGCTAATATTACCGACTACTTATTTAATGAAAGATAGAAAACAGTTAAGGAAACTTTTCGACCACTTCTTTTTTTGTTTATATAAAAGTTGAAATATCCTTCACACTTAAACAACAAGAACTGAATACTGAATAATAAATTGAATAGAATATTCTGATTGTTTTTTTTTTTAAATAGAGTTATTTTGAAATAATTTAATATTTGGATTATGCAATATATGAATAGTTTGATATTTAAAAGTATAAGTACATGTGGACGTGTAGCTTGCTGTTCGTTATTATGACATAGGATACAATAACACACTAACAATTGATAGTCACGGCGAGGTGGGGTGATGGTGATAGTTTGGTGAGCTGTTGGTGATATCAAGCTGGTTTTAAAATGACCAAAGTATAAGGAATATGCCATGGCGGCCTCAGAATGGTTTTTAAGGTATGGCTAGGTATAAGAAGGGGATAAAGCCGGAAAAGCTACCGATAATAAAGATATGCAAACTGACAGGAACGGCGCTATCGGGTATCGCTACGGGTGGTCTGGATTTGAAGAATTGTTTGCTCACCTTCTTTTACTTTATGGCACTCCTCGCCTATTAATCATGCAAGATAGACGATGAAAAACTACATTTTTTGGCGAAGACAATATGAGACATACTGAAGATCTAGACCATGAAGGAAAACTTTAAAACTGTATTGGTATGGGAAGCAATGTTTCAAGTTGGGTACTAAAGCGTACATCTTTGAAAAACAAGAAAGACTGCACGGGCACAATGTATTTTTATGGAGGGCAGCTACCGCAATAGATTTTAGATGGAAACACCAGTAGTCTACAACAATAGTCTTCTTGCGGTATCAATGTCCTTATGCTTGAGCTGGATGAGCAATTGAGAGTATATATAGGCAAGATTCGGACAGTTTTCTGTGCTACAGTAGATAGAAAAAAACACTGTATAATTTAACTTCCTGTCCCGAACGAGTGGCTATAAATCAGATTTCCATCTTTCCTACATTTTCTCTTATTTTCCGTTTGCGCAAACAGCAGACGTCAAAAAGCAATGGCTCCTCACACCTTTTCTTTTCACAAAAACAAGTCTTCACCACGAACGTGAGTATCAAGTAGACTGAGATGATTGATTATCTATACTGCATCTGGTAAATTGAATTTAAAGCTAATCCTTGAGGCAACCGGTATGGCTAAAAAGAATCACCACCATTGCCCCAAAAAAAGCAAGGGTAACTGCAGGCAGGCAGGCAAAGGCGAGTCAAAACTGTGTGTGACGCATGAAGAGCTATGCTACTTGCACGATAAAGTGGTCCGCCACATCATCGGACAGGTTTGTACAGGCTGTGTGAAGATGCAGAGATTCTCCCGAGACCAACGGGATACTACAGGCAAGGGAGAAAGCACTGCTGGGATAGATACAGCTGAGGCGGAAGTGGAAACACTAGATAAAATAGAAACGAAAAAGAAAAAGAGAGGAAAGCCTATCTACGGGCGGAAGCGATAAACGCAACCAAAAGTTTAGGAATGGGGCGACGAAGTTGGATTCAAGCACTTGAGAAAAGCACATCAGCCAAGTTGGCCTAGGTACACGTTGTTTTCGCCGCTCAGTTCGTTCGTTATGCTCTCGATGGTGGATTAGCAGCCGTCAACGTGAGCTGGCAAGTGCCCTCTCTTGGCTAAACTGGAATTTGGGTTATCGAGTTCATTCATACGACCGCAGAATAATCTTCACGGCCTATTTAGGTATATATAATTAACTCTAGAAATGTACCATTCTTCGATTCCCTATACCGAAACATTGCATCTTGAAGTGGTCTTGACTTATTGGGCCCGGGCAAAACACATCTGAACTCTGTACCGTGCGCATCTACTGTTTATCAAGGAAACGAGAAGGAGCCGCTTATCTATAACCATTGTTTTAGTGAGTAGAATAGCCAGTTTAGCAAAGCACAAGATTTAGACATTCGGTTCACTTTGTATCATTCAGTACAAACAGTCAGGACAGACCAACTCTTTACAACCATAACAGGAATCGAAGCGACTAGGAATCGTCGAGACTACAAGATGAAAGGCTTGCACATTGCCTGCACCAGCGTCAGAGGTAGAATGAAAATGCAAGTTGATATTTTTGAACAGCCCATTGGCTGAAAGGCTGTCATCAATAGCTATATCTAGCCTGCGAGAGGATTTGGCGGAAACTGAACCAGCCAGACCGACGCCCGTTAGGCTGCATTGAGCCAAAGAGCCTTACTTACAGACTGTTCTACCATCCGTGGCGAGCCATCGCCCAAAAACACGAGAAAAACACCGCCCGAGGGCTCGCCTTTGGCACCTTCAGGACTGCTCCCTGTGTGCGCTCTGGCAGCCGTGCTTTCCACTGCTGTCTAATATGTTTTACAGCGAAGATGATGGCCCGTACTACGCCGGCGGCCCCTGCCAGCGAGAGTCAAGTCGCTTCCATGGCCCCAACAACAGCGCAGGACGCTCTGGCAACACAGTCAGGTAATTACTGGCCGTTTCAGAGTTCTCCATAATATGCCTCGAAGAATGCATCATGCTATCAGCTCCTCGGCGGTTGAGCTTTTCAGTAGCTCAAATATGGACAAAGACAACCTCTCGACAGATGTGCACTTTGGCACATGGGGTGCTCCTCGGACGTGGCACAACGATCGGCATTCTTCCATTACCCCATGAACTGGCCCGGTCTCCCCAAGCCGAGCGGAACAGAGTGCAATCCACGCCAAGCGACAATGGCCGATCAGACGAGAAGCTGATCATCCACTTTGGCTGGTATAATAGCTATCGATTTGAGGTAGATGTGGGCAGCTGCTACGAGCTGGTCACTAAAGGCACCAACTGGCGCCGTGAAATGTTTGAGTGTCGGCACTGCTCGCGACACGAAATCGAGGCTCTGCCCTGATAAGTAATCAAGGTAAGCTCAGGTCTCTAGGAGACCAAGATGCGATCAGTGAATACGGCAGGCAGCAGAGTGTACGGAGAAGGCCATCCCGGTCATTTCTACAAGCACACCCCCGGAAGAAGAAAGACTGGCGCGGGAGTTGGCAACTTGTACCTATTGAATGCATCAGATCCCTTGGCTTGTGCCGTTTATGTAGCTTCTACAACTAGCTTAAATATCACAACTTCCCCAGAATATGATGAGGGCGGCGACGTGGCATTTGGTACGTCCGGGACATATTCTGTAGCTGCTGCACGGCGTGCGACTGAAGTCGAGCCATTCGACCTGGACGGATAGAGATGAAGTCGCGGCTGTTTGGACCAATGCTCGACCATACACTAGGGCCAAGACAGAGTCGGAGTTTGTGATGCGTGCCGAAAACGACACAACCTCGGCGGCTGCCGTGGCGCGGTTTGCTTTCGTCGAGAGCGAAAAGAAACCAGGGTAGCTGGATGAACTATGGGCACTGATGGCAGTGATGACGGGACTAGCTATATGGGAGAGAGAGCGAAGGGCATCAATGCGCTGATGGAACGCAATAGTCAAGGCAGGTAGTGAGTGGACTTATGAGCATCGTCTAGCCTAGGAAGCTGTTGGCGCCAGTGTCCAAGCCATTGGGATGCACAGTCGCTGGCATTGACCAAAGGTTCTGTCGGATTAGGATTACCCCCAGCTACAAGAGCCGCATTTCATATTGGTGTTTTATTTTGAAAGCATCAATAGAACGGCTGATTGGGATGGACTTCTTCTGCCGATTCCGAGAGCCGTGTACTTGGCCTTGATGGTCCAAGACGAGCATGAGAACAAGCACCTGGCTCCCGGCTTGGCTGGTATTGGCATGGGTAAGGAGAAGAAGCTGGCCAGAGAGTACTACGTAAAGAATAGTTCAAGCACTATGTTTCTGTTTTTTCTTCTTCTTTTTTCCCTTTTAGTAGCAGTCTTATGCAAAGTTGGCTTTCTTTTGGGACATTCGAGAACTAACACGAGCCAACGGTACTTCTGATTGCGTGTATCTACAGAGGACAAGAAAGTACCTGTTGCTCTACGGTACTTTGCGTGGGTCCTCGCGACAAGTTGATAACTACACCCGCCCACGTGGGTGGTATACCGCTGACATTGGACTGTTCTCTGGCCGCGGCCTATTTCTGATCCCTCCTGACTCGCCAATGAGGACGGGGCCATTACTTTTGAATTGCACTTATTCTACTTGCCTGCTTATTTCTGTATTTGTTTTACTCCATATTGATATTCTTCTCATTCCGTTTTGTTGCCCTCGTTCTTTTTTGCTTTCATTGCTCCTGACTACAAGGATTAGCAAAAGCCAATTTTTGGCTTGACAGGGGCAAAGAGAGATCTACTATGTACCTGGACTTCTCTACTGCAATGTAAGAGTATCCTTTGCTTTCGGGTCCCTGCAACGCCAGATTTGCAGCAATTCTCCCGCCAAATCGGGCCTCCCTGAGTCGTGTGCCTCGTGCAGGTAGCAAAGCACAAGCTCAGATGTCTCCGTATCTACATTGTGTGGACTTCAGACCATGTCCTTAGTGGAGATGTCTACTCCCGTAATGTTACCTACCCGTCTGGTCCGCTTCTCATCATGTTTTGTCCCAAAGCTCCGTCGGTCATCACTCCTTCTCCTCTTATTCCCCGTTATTAACCTCTCCGTCCCTTCGAATCCTTCCTTGTACTGCTGACGATCCAATCACGGCTGGCTTTGCAACCACATTGCTACGACTCTTTGTTCGATGCCAGCTCGAGGGCCGCGCCGTTGGCCTTGTTAGGATGCGAGCTGCAAATGTACTATTCTGCATGTCCACCTAGGATGCTAGAACATGGCCTTCGCTTCCCAACCGTCTTCGAGAACAGTCGTACCTGGCAGGCCTGGGTGATGTAAAAATGAATTAATAAAAGTAGCTTATGCATTTCCAAAGGCCTTTCTGTAGCGGAGTCATTACGTCGTAATACTGTTCTTTCCCTCGCCCTCAAGTCCGTCGTAACGAAAAGATTATCAAAAGTCGATAAAGAAATCTATTGTGCATGTCTTTCACTTCTTTTTTTTATCCTTTATTATTCTCTTGACTCACCACTCTTGACTCTCTACTACTTACCCTTCACTTTTAACGCCTTTTAATATTCTGTCACATATTCGAGCCATCTCCTTCAACTATCACCTCACCTGCTAGATAGATTTCGACACGAACCTCTTATTCTTACATAAAAACAGCAGGCTCTGCCAACAACTCTGAAGATGGCGAGCTCTTCACGCTACTCTCGACTCGAGGCTGATAATCTCAGCCCGTACAGCCCCGGCCTTCTGTCATCGAGAAGCACCGACAACCTCCACCATGACGACAACGAGAGCGAAGACAGCATTCCCATGACTCCAAGAGGCACACCATTATTGCCAAGACGGGACCCCAGGGCCAAGAAAACAACACACGCTGCACCTAGAAGCTGCTACCTTCCCATGTCACGCCGGTTCTGGGCCGACTTTACCATGGGGTTTGCCGACGGCCTCACGGTGCCATTTGCCCTGACAGCAGGTCTCTCGTCTCTCGGCCAGACAGACACCGTCGTCTTCGCCGGCCTTGCAGAGGTCAGTGCTGGCTGCATCAGCATGGGCATCGGTGGCTACCTCTCGGCGCGCCAGTCTTCATCAACGGCAACGGCAGTTTGTTCCAGCAATGGCAGCATTGACGACGACGACGAGGACAATGCAAACTCCACCGAAGAAGATCTGGAGGCTTCTCACTTGTCCAGCCAAGATCAGGAGAAGAGACGATCGTCGTCTTCTGGCACAGTTCACCCATCTGCCCTTGCCTCTCGCTACCTTGCGCCCCTTAGTCTCCCTGCCGACCTCCAGCAGCTGGTCATGGCTCATATTGCAGCACAACCCGATACAACACAGGCCATTCTGGCCGCCGAGTCACAAAAGTTGGCTGATCCTGCCTACGGCTACTATGGTGGCCGGGACGCCCTTGTCGATGATAGCGATGGCAGCGGCGATGGCGACGATGATGAATATGTCTGGCCGGTTGCTTCTGGCTTGTCTGTGGCTCTGGGATATCTTATTGGCGGCCTGCTGCCCCTAGGGCCATACTTCTTTGTTCAGAGCGTTGGTGATGGACTGCGGTGGAGTTTCGCGGTGTGCATCGTCTCGCTGTTCTTGTTTGGCTTTCTGCGTGACTTTGCACTTGATAGACCAGCTGCGGAGCAGTCAGGCGCAGGCCGGAAGACGTCGGCTCGGCAGCTGTCTTGGCACAAGTCGCGCATTCCCTGGCGCCGCCTGGGTAAGAGCACATTTGAGGGTCTCCAGATGGTGATTCTTGGCGGCATTGCAGCTATTGCAGCTGTATTGTGTGTCCGCATGTTCGAAAGCGAGAAGAGCTCTTAGCTTTAACAAAAGTTGCAGTATATGAATGTTTTATCTTGTTTTCCTTTTATTTTGCATAGCCACGGTCAAATATACATCATTGATTCAATGATTCAAAGGGAGATCTTACAACTGTCTTCATTTCCGAGTGCCTCTACGACAGTCGGGATAAGAGATATACAGTAACAATGATATCTAGAAAATGACAAGCAAAAAGATGAGGCAACACTAGTCAGCTGTGACTCAATGGCTAGCGAAATAACATGCAATTATACACGAACGCAGTTGCAGGCTCGCGTGCAACGGAGATCTTTGGTATCAAGATCTCCTTTTGGTGAGCAGACTGCATTGCCAGCAGCGATGCACATCTGTGACAGCTGGGTGACAACACAAACGGCAGCAAATCTGGGACCATTGTTCAGCGCCGCCGTATTGCGAGGGATTTCGGCTCTCTGAAGTATGTTACGGGTCTCTGACGGGGAATCAACGATCGATTCAGAGCTGCTCACTTCATTATCCATGCCGGCACAGATTGGGCAGTCGGTCTGTTTTCCCTCCTTAATGTGCGACGAGACCTCATCAAAGTCCTTGTGGCAGCCAGGACAGTTGAATTCCTTCTGGACGCTGTCATCAGAGTTGCCCCAGTAGGCACCGTTGTGCTTTCCCTTTGCGCCTTTGTTGGTGTAGCCGTATTCGTAGCCATTGCCATAGCCGCTGCCCGAGTCGTAGTACGTCGTATCGGCATTTGTCTCTTTTTCGGAGTACGTCCCATCACTCATGGGCGAAAACGGCGGTTTTGGCTCAGTCCTTCTGCTGTCGTTCTCGCCGTTGGCATTTGCGATGTGGCTTTCTAAGGGCTTGTTCTTGTTCTCCTTCTCGTTCTTGTACCTGTCCTTGTTGTGATTTTGAAGTGCTGCTGGCGGCCCGCGCTTGTCCCGAGGCCCGGATAGATTCTTGGGCTTTAATGAGCATAAATTCCCATCACCGCACGGTACACGCTCTGGAGGTATATTGGAGTTGATGACGATGGCCTCTCTGTTACCAGAAGTCGAACCGACAGGACTGGCCAATGCCGCCGTGGTGATGCAAATGACGACCGCAGCTAGGAGAGAGTAGCGGACCTATAGGGCGTCAGCATCAAGTCAGACATTTCTTAGATCAATTACTGCGGAACAAACCATTTTACAGATTGAGCAGCGTAGGATGCAATACAATGCAGATGAGATAGGCAATGAGGCGCAGGTGGAATAGGGAGATCGAGGTCAAAATGACGTAGGGAAGCATGCGGACAGTAGGTGATTCGAGGGCGCCGACAGTGACAAAAACAAATAAAATCAATGGAATCCATAGCTGTACGGGTATATTGAGAGGTGAGAGAGTCATGAGGAGCTGGGTTGTCTGGAGGTGTTGCGAAAAGTTGGTGCAGGAAGAGACACATGCTGGGCCGAGGGCATCTGACGTTGTTTCCTTTTCTCCCGGGGGATCACACGACAACGGAGTGGTACTGTTTTTAGTCGCTCTTTCCTCGCCCATGACTGAATAGAAGCAGGGCATTACTTATGTATCAGGGATAACGCCTTACTCCCGAGAACTGAGGATGGGCAGTGTGGCGATATGATGTCCGTCGAGTGGTGGGTGGAAACCGCACGGGTTCAGCGTTCAGCACAAAATCGGCAGTAACGGCTACACCAGGTGGCCGTCTCCGCCGCTCGTGCTCTTCCTGTGCGGCGGCATACATCTGAGCCTCCAGCATGGCGTTATACTGCTCGGTAGTCATGCCATCCGGGGCATATTGTTGCCGCCGGCGCCTTCTCGATCGGGTAGACGCGGTGGTGTCCGAGGTTTCCTCTTCTGTCTCATCAAAGCTCACTTCCGCTTCATAGACCGCCCTGTTCCTCCGCCTCGACGGCCAGCCATGGCGTCCGTGATAGTAGGAGCGGTTATTGTGGTACTCCAGATACCCCCTGGTATTCGTGGCCCAGTACCAAATGAGGATGACGACAACTACTGCCGCTATTATGCCGCCCAGCAGTCCTCCGACTTGTGCCTGACTAAGCCCGCTGTTATCTACTCCCACGGAATTCAAGGTACTTGCAATGATCGCACCTGCCGATTGAGACAACGAAGAGGAGGCGGAAGAAGATGTGGCAGTGGAGGCTGTTGCCGCGATGTATGCCGGTTTTGGTTGGGGAGCCATTTTGGGAAGGGGCGCTGGTGCAGCACGCTGCAGCAGGGGTGGTTGCGGGGAATATGTGCTAAACTCCCGTTTAAGGGCCAGCCTCTATTAACGACGCTTTTTGTTTTGTATGAATAGAAAATAGCATGAATGCTGAAAGAAGAAACTGCAACAATTTTCCTCGCCGGGAATGTCTGTCATTGTATTGTCACAGTGTTTCTCTAGAAAAACAAACAGATTGGTCGCCATGGCAGGAGCGAACGACCTTATGTATATGTACCCAACCATATCCCAGACTCTTCCAAAAACCACAGGAGCGGAGCTGTCTCGTGGGAAGGAACAACCGTCACATCGCCTTCAGACAAGGAAGGCACAACGCAGTAATACTAGTTGCTGCAAGTAAGATCATAACACTACATAGTTACAACAAATGCAATGCTGATACTAGTCTCAAGGCCACGGTTAGGCAACAGTGCGGGCAATGAGTCTTGCAAACAAAAAAGGCAGGAACCGCCATGGTCGCTAATGTTGAGCCTCTCCTGCGCCCAGCTGTTCTCGCTACTATTCGAGCTGCATGGTGGTGTATACGAGCATGCATATGATCCTTTTCTCGAGCCACACACGCTACTATTGGCTGGCATATGGTGGTTGATACTCTGCAATGCAGACACAAACACTGCAGGTGTGGCATGTCGTGGCGAGTGTGTGTTTGTTTCCGCACTCTCGAAAGGAGGACAAAGTCGGAAAATGGGACATCATCCGTCATAGACGGTATCATCATGGGAGACGTTTGGTGTGGCAGGGAGACGTCCGGTCAGAACCATGGCATCGTCTGGCTGTTATTACCGTTTCATGCTTCACTTTCCTTCCTCCCAAGCTCTCTCTCTCTGTCTCTCTCTACCATTCATTAAAGAATGGAACTCGGGCCGCTTTATTTTTCTTGAGCTAGTGGCAGGTGATCATTGCATACATACATAGCTACCCGCTAATGTGCCTTTTTCAACGCTCTGGTTTTCCCTACTTCTGTGACATCGTCAGATGTGGGTGTACCCAACCACAAGAGCATATCGCGACGAATCACAGCACGCTCTCTCTTGAAAGGGATTGTGTGCCTATGCAGTGATATACTTCGGTTACACCAGGCACGTCTGTGATTTGTTCACAGACATGTGCATATCGGTGGATTTCGCGATGGTTTCCATCTTTGCTCGATGAAAAGGGCTCGATGAAAAGGTTACACAAAAGCGATTTTCGGGGTGTTTATTCTTTTTTTCTTTGGTCGGTTACAGACTGTGACGACATGTTGCGCACGTGGTGTTGTTACTCACTCGAGCAAACCAAAATCAAGCTTGTTATCAAAGGTATGCAACCACAGGTGTTGGCCCTTCATATAATCATCTGCGTTCTGCAAAGTGAACAGCGGCTTACATCTAGCACGCATTCACAAGCGCGGGGGGGGTGACATAACTTCGCTTGTGAATGACTGGCTA
Source organism: Ophiostoma cf. undulatum (assembly GCA_022392935.1). Taxonomy (NCBI): domain Eukaryota; kingdom Fungi; phylum Ascomycota; class Sordariomycetes; order Ophiostomatales; family Ophiostomataceae; genus Ophiostoma; species Ophiostoma cf. undulatum. The sequence continues at coordinate 325,904 of JAKRGL010000051.1, read as the reverse complement.
TACGTAAGTTGTACAGGCTGTGATATGCCTTGGGTGAGTGCGCGCTCCTTCTTTCTAGCCCCATCGACTGTGACATGCTCTGGCAGCCTTACGCACTTGGTGACCATGTGCTTTTTTCTTTTCTTTCCGAGCTTATCACTGACATAAGAATAACAAAATGTCCTGTAAAGACTGCGATATCATAGGCAAGTACCAGAACAGCCTCAATAAGTATAAAAAGGCAACGTCTTGATTATGTTTCTGTGAACTCTCTTCATTCTATCAGCAACAATCAAATTTACAGAGCAAAAAGCAAGAAGTCTTATTTTTGTAATCAAATTCACCGAACCTGTTTGCAGCGTTTTCTTCTCAGGCTAAAATGCCTCGGCGCCCCAAGAAGAAAGAACAAGAGGCCAAGCAGGAAGATGCCGCTGGTGGCGAGACGACAATCGAGACGATAATCGAGTTGCAGCAGCCACAGTATCGTCAGACAGAATTTACCTCACACGAACTCACCCAGCTTGAGGACAAAATATGCAAGGCTGGATACATTGTACGGGCTGACAAGCAGGCTGACTCCAAAGATGCAGCTTCCCTGGATGCAAGCGGCCCTTGGCGGCCGTCTTACGGGGTCGTGGGCAGACCTATTACTGTCCTTGCCAACTATATGCAGCTTCTACCGAGCCCCTCGGTAATTCCTTCTGCGGAAAGTCGTGCTCGCCACTTGGAGATTGTGCTGCACAGCTACAGCATCTCTATTCTGCCAGAAGTTGCTGGGCGCAAGCGTACCCAGGTGGTCCGGCTGTGGCTGAATGAGATGGTGGCTGACGAGCCAAGCGAGCCCTTACCTATCTCTGTCGCAACAGACTTCCAGGGACGGATCATTACAGACCGTGTTCTCTCAGACTCGTCCTTTATTAGGAACGTCCAATACCGCCGAGAGAGCGACCAGGCTTCGGGAAATGCTGCTACGGAGTACCGGGTTACTCTTGATGCAAACGAGTCCCTGCGTTTCCGGTTTTCTGACCTGCTGGAGTATCTCAAGACAGTCGGACTGCCGCGAGACGCCCCGACAGGGACTCTGAGTCACGCCAGTCTCAACACCGAGCCTGGCGCTGTTGCTACCCCGGCAGACTGGACTCAGGCCCTCAACATCATCTTGAACTACCATGCCCGGATCCACCCAACAATCCGTACAATTATTGGAACCGGACGAGTGTTTGGCATAGCTTCAGCCAGCCATGAGAGTGGCCTCTCAAAACATGTGTCACCTTCACGAAGTATAGGGGGGGCTCTTGAAGCGATCCGCGGCTTTTACTCCAGTACACGCTTAGCAACGGGCCGCGTGCTAATCAATGTCAATGTTACCACGGCGGTTTTTTTCCGTGGGAACATACCCCTGGCCAATCTCATGAACGAGTTTGTTGAGCAAAAATATCCTTTTGATTTCAAAAACTCTCCGTGGAGTGCAGCCACGCTCGCGGGCTTGGATCACTTCATACGCGGCCTCCGCGTCCGGGTGACACACATACCTGATCGGCCGACTGCAACATACTCTGTTTTTGGTCTCGTAAAGCCCCAGCAGACAACACAGCAGGACCAGACCAAGCCCAGGTCTAAAAGGGGAGAGTCTAGCTCGCATCGCACTCCGCATCCCCATCCGCCTGCTATTGCTAGTCTGGGAGCCGGACCGCGCGATGTCCAATTTTGGTACAGCCCGGACCGGTCGACACCGGACGTTGGAAGCCTAGTGACAGTTGAGGACTATTTTGCAAAGCAATATCCCACCTATAAACTTGACCCGGCTTATCCAGTTGTCAACGTCGGTAATGCAGAGCACCAGGTCTTCATGCCAGCTGAAGTGTGTGTAGTACTGCCCGGCCATTTGGCCGCACGAGCACAGCTTGACGAGCGACAGAGAACAGAGCTGATCAAGTTTGCTGTAAGACAACCAGCCAAAAACGCGGATGACATCCTTACAAAAGCACCGCACATTTTGGCTTTTGCTACTTCAGAGGACTCTCAAGGCCCGAAAGCAAATATACTTCGCGGTTTTGGTCTTGCCGTCAAGGACCAACAGCTCGTCCAGGCGTGCGCCCGGATTTTGTCGGCACCGCCCCTAACATTTGCGAGACTCCCCGGTGTAGCTGCCCCAAGAGGCACACCCGCTGCAACGGTCATACAGCCGCACGCTCAGAGGGGGGACTGGAATCTCAAAGACGCCAAGTTCTCGTCTGCAGGCCACATCGGCATGAACTGGGCCTGCATTTCAGTCGTGTTTGGCGGACAGCATCGACCGGAAGTCCATCCAAGTGTTAGCACAGCACTGCATAAATTTATAGGTAGTATGAGTCAGCACGGAATCGGCGTCGCCAATGCGTCCTCCGTTTTCAATGTTGCAAACGACCCAGCAACAATCTCGAACGCATTCGAGATGTTGCTTGCAAAATCACGAGGACGGCTCAAAATGGTGCTTGTCGTTTTGCCAAATTCCTCGGCATCAACATACAATACCATCAAGTATGTTGGCGATGTTCGCCTCGGCGTGTCGACTGTCTGTGTAGAGTATTCCAAATTCGTCAAGTGTAGTCCACCCTACTTTAGCAATGTGGCTCTCAAAGTCAACCTCAAACTCGGCGGATGCAATCATCGTCTGGCTCTCGGCCCAGTAGCCAGCAGTGTGGGTGGCCATGGCGGCGGGCAAGGCGGGCTATTCCGTGCTGGTCGAGGCTTACAGTCAAATACACCACGCCCTCACGATCAATCTCCGTTCTCGTTGTCGCCCATCGACCCGGACACGACTATGATTGTTGGCATCGATGTCACTCATCCGTCGCCGGGTTCAGCCTCTTCTGCGCCGAGCATTGCCGCCATGGTTGCCAGTGTCGACGGGCACCTGAGCCAATGGCCAGCCGAGCTTCGGGTGCAAGAGCATGCGCGCGATGAAATGGTCAGAAACACAGTCCTGGAGGATATGGCTATATGCCAGCTAAAGCGGTGGCAGGAAAGGCACTCGGGGTCACTTCCTCGCAGTGTGCTTGTGTATCGTGATGGCGTCTCTGAGGGCCAGTATGCACTCGTCATCAATGATGAAATCCCACAGCTTCGGCAGGCCTTTGATCGAATGTACGGAGATGCGCCCAAGCCGCCCCTGACGGTAGTCATCGTGGGCAAACGCCACCACACGCGCTTCTACCCAACAGATGGAGAGGCAGACGGCAGCACACACCGTGACAATACTGGAAACTGCCTACCTGGAACTGTTGTTGACCGTGGTGTCACACTTGCTTCCAACTGGGATTTCTTCTTGCAGGCACACCGCGCTATCAAAGGCACGGCACGCCCTGCGCATTACCATGTTGTCTGCGACGAGATCTTCCGCAGCCGGTGTGCAAATCCGTTTAGCGATGCAAACAAGAACGGCGACAAAGTAAAGGCGCTGACGAACAAGATTAAAAAGATGACAATGGGCGTCGACCTCTCTCGTCGACCTAGTAGGGGCGGCCCTAGCGGTAGTGTTGGCTCTGCTGCGGAAAAGGAGACATCAGCTTTGAACGCGACGGATGCTCTGCAACGCGTTACGCAGGCGCTTTGTTTTATTTTCGGTCGTGCAACAGGTGCTGTAGGCATTGCGACTCCAGCCTACTACGCAGATCTCGCCTGTGATCGTGCCCGGCGTTATCTGACGCAGTGGTATGATGTTGCAGGTGATGATGGGATAAGTGATCCTCAAGAGCCAAGGGATATTTTGGCAGAGCAAATGCGCCGCATCACTGTCCATGCACGTCTTAAAGAGACTATGTTTTACATTTAAATTAAAAAAACGTTTGCGTAGAGTTAGCTAGGATGAAAATTCGATGTTTTAAATAAAAAGGTTTCAAAGTTGATTGACTTTAAAGAATCATGGGCAGTTAGTTATAACTTTTGAATGTCATGTAAGTGTTTTAAAGAACTGCCAAGAGTTTTGTAAAATGCTCAAAACCTGCTTTCCGACCAAAAATACATTACTCTATACATAACTACTATTCATATCCTATGAACTGTACTATATGCTTCCCACAGAACTTGGTATCAATCTTAACCCTCGTGCATAAATTTCTGGAGGAACTTGTTGTTGGCAATGTAGTAACGCGCACGCTTGCCGTAGATCCACAGGGGAATCGTGGTCAGGACGACAGCGACATAGATGCTGCCGAGGACCAAAAATACATTGAGAGCACCCGACTTGGCCAGCCAGTCGTTGACGAAGTAGGTGAGACCGAATGTCAAAAAGTTGCGTGCGTTGATGGCCACGAATGCCTCCTCGCTCAGCTCGTTGTGTGCGTCCAGAATATAGGGGAAGACACTGGCGTTCAGACAGGCCAGAGCCATGTTGGCCAGACCAAAGCAGATGACAGGGCCGCTCCAGTGAGTCTCGTAATGGATGGTGGCACCAAAACCGTAGAAACCAGCTGCACCAACAACCAGGGGCAGGATAATGAGCGGCAAACGGAACTCAGGCTCGTAGATGCCATGGTTCTTGCGTGCGAGCCAGACCGTGATGCGGTCGTTCAGTGGGCCAGAGATGATCTCACCGACGAGCGTGAAAATAAAGGGCGACAGAGAGATGAGGCCGGTTTGCGAAACAGAAAAGTTGTAGGGTGCAACGGTGAAGATGGAGGCGTTGACAACACTGAAAACGACAATCCACGTGAGTGTTGCACCGTACATTAGGAAGCCCCAAAAGACACCCGGGTAAAAGAAGATGATAAAGGGACGGATAAAGACACGAAGCATCGATGTGTTTGAGTAAATGCCGGTAAAGATCTGGAGAGACCGCCAGAAGCTATGCTTAGTCTCATCAGAGCCGTAAATACGGGCTGGGGCAGCTTCTGCGTCACGCATTGCTCTGGAGCCGTTCTCGGACATCTCGACAGTGGCTATAGCTTCAGCTTTTTCAGGGGTCACGCTGCGGCCAAGATCGTATCCGGCAAAGCGGTGTTCCAGAGGAGGGCGGATGTAGGCAGTTTCGGGAACATAGAGGTAGACAAGGGGAAGCAGCGCGCCGAAGATAATAGCACACCATATGAACATCCAGTGCCACCCTTGATTCTATAACCGTTAGCTGTTAGCTGTCTGTTGTTTTGAGGATTGGAATTTAGAGCATTTAGGGCAGAAAATACGCACCTCGATAATGTAGCCAGAGATTAGCGAACCACCAGAGATACCGCAGAGTAGAAACATGTTCCACGCAGCAATGCGTGTAGCACGCTGGTGGACGAAATACATGTCGGCAATGGTGCACTGCACGAGGACTTCGTAGGGCGCCATTCCCAGAGCACCCCATACACGGCTACCGAGGAACGACGGGTAGTTTTTGGCAACGCTTCCCCAGATGCTCGCTGTAAGCATGATGATGCTGCACGCCAGGTAGACGGGACGACGGCCGATTTTCTTTGCCATTGGGTTGAAAATGAAGAGCGAAATACCAATGACGAGGACAACCCATGCCGTAGCCTGAGAGAGGACATCGATGGTAATTCCGAGGTCCTCCGAGATAACAACGAAACCGGGCGACAGCATAGGACCGTACGCGCCGACGACACCGGCAGAGAGACCGGTGATTAGTAAGATGAGATCCTTGCGCCATGTAGGCCACTGCATTGTTAGTCATTACAGAGACAATCAAGTATCTATCTATGACGATGAGGACGTACGTTGAGAGGGTCATTAGGCGAGGCAGTCGGCTGCGGCGACAGAACGACATTGGAAAGCCTGCCAGAGCCATGCCTGAGAAGCTCTGGAGGGATGTGGCCATATTCAGATGGGAGATCAGGCCTATCGGCCAGAACAACTTGTCATTGTAAGCTTTGAACAGGTTGAAACGGTCTTGGTATATTGAGGGTGACAAGCCTTACCTGTGCCTGGCACGGTTTTCCCTGCAGGGACGTCGAGAATTCCCCACGCCATAGTATGACTTTTGGTGAGATGCAGAGATGGTAGTATGCAGTGAGCTTGATGGAATAGAACAAATATGGATTTGCCAGGAAGCCGCACACTTATCCTGATGGATCTTCTATGGAGGTCCGCGTGCCGTTAATATTACCCGGCCCCCTTAGAGACTTTTATAGAGGCGTGCACGACTGCTTTATCTTTCCGGGGTCGAGGTTACGGGCCGTTCATGTCCGAGCTGATTCGGGCGATTCGAGTGCTGTTCGCTTACTATTCCCGTATCGAATATTGGTGGATGCTATGCTTCCTAAGTAAGGTCTTGTCGCGTGGTGTAATTTGGCGTATGTCAGGACTGACAAAGACAGATCAGCATAGAGATGTCTACGAGCCAGGTCTTTATTACTCCTCACACTCCCTCGTAGACCCCGAGACCTCCTCGTTCCGCGGTTGCATGGGGCCGAGCTCAGTCAACCATGGAACCGCGGGGCCGTACCACTACGCGTGGAGAATCACGGCTGGGGGACGATCGATACTCGACGTGGCCACACATGTTATATTGGTTCGCCTTTATTACATTCTGGGTGCGTGTCTCTGTCTTTGGGATGTCACCGCGATACAATCACATGCAGACTGCAGCTGTCTTTTGTGTGATATATTGGGACATATCTGCAACAGTGCAAGCAAGAGTTGCAGTAGGCGTCTAGAGACTGGACTGGAATTACTGGCAAATTCTGCCATTTTGGAGTCATTTTTATCGGACTGACTGCATGAAACTTGCTTGACCGAGTGTGTCCTGATATCCACCGCTGAATTTCGTTTAGAGACTTCTCAATTGTCGTATGGCACCCGAAGATTGGTAAACCATGATTAATGATATAAAGAACACATCAGGAACTGCCGAGCAAGACAGCTTCTTTTCTTGCAGCCATGACATACGGAGTTATACGCGTTGGGTGTGGGGGGAGTTGAGGGAGCTTAGGAGCTATCAATACCATAGACAGACAACATCTCACATGACTGCCTTTGTCGATAACGAAGCGAAGTCCAGTCAGATGAAGATGAAAAACGATGAAGCAAGTAGAAAAACAACAGGAGAGCACCAGAAAATTACCAGGACATCACACGAGAGCCAATACTGCCAAACTAGCTAGGAAATAAACTTGGGGAACCCCAGATGCCAAACTCTGGGGTAAGTAGAAGAGCCCTCGCTGCCTCCGCATGGTTCGCCTTCATCCAGCCGGCAGCATCTCCACATTCCCCATATACAAGACGGCGGCATGCCATCTCTGGTGCTCGATGTGTGTGGGGAAGTGGAGGTCTGAATAGTGTTCAAGTTGTGTAATAACTTACTCAGACTTTTCAGGGCGCTAACAGAGGGGGTCCCAAAGGCAGCAAATCTGATATAAAGTGGCACTGACAACGGTCGGCTGTTTTGAAGGACCGGGGTATTGGGACGTCGCATTTCACACTATACAGCTAGCAGCCCAGTCCACATATACGTTGTTCTATGTTGAGAGGCAGTCTTGGATATTTCAGAGATACCACTTATATCCACATCATGGCTGACTCCTCTTCCTCCCAACCCAAGACGGGCATCCGTGTCATCATCGTTGGCACGGGCTTTGCTGGCCTCACCGCTGCTATTGAGTGTCATCGCCAGGGCCACACTGTCACGGTCCTGGAAAAGTTCCCTGTCCGCAAGCAGTTGGGCGATATCATCAGCTTTGGCCAGAACTCGAGCAAGATCTTTCGCCGCTGGCCCGGCGTCGGCGCGAAGTTTGATGCCCTCAGCCACCGTGCCAACGCTCTGCAAATCAAGACATGGAACGGCGAGCCGATTCTTCGCCAGTCTTGGGAGAAGGAGAACCGCGAATGGGGCACACGCTACGACGGCCACCGCGGTGAGCTTCATGGAGTCTTGTATGACCACGCGGAGAAGGATCTCGGTATCGACATTCGCCTCGGCCACCGTGTCGTCCAGTACTATGAGACTGACGACGTTGCCGGTGTCGAGGTTGAGATTGTGTCCGAAGGCGGTGCTGTCGACAAGGCGCACAAGAAGATTGAGGGTGATGTTGTCTTGGCTGGCGATGGTGTGCGCTCTCTTGGCCGCACTCTGGTGCTAGGCCACGAAGATAAGCCGCTTGCCTCTGGCTACGCCGTCTACCGCGCGTGGTTCGATGGCTCTGAGATCGCAAAGGACCCCCTGACCTCGTTCTTCTACAACAACCCCGACGGTGATCAGCACATCTGCTGGATCGGCCCCGATGTTCATTTTATCGCCGCATCGCTAGAAAAGGGCAGCTTCTCGTGGGTCTGCACGCACAAGGATGTTGCCGACATTGACGAGAGCTGGCAGCTGGAGGCCCCTGTTGCCGATGCCCGCAAGGTTCTTGAAGGCTGGGAGCCGGTGATCCAGAAAATTCTTGACCTCACCCCTGAGCCTCTTGTTGACTGGAAGCTCGTCTACCGTGACCCCCTGCCGACCTGGATTTCTCCCAAGCGCCGCATCTCCCTCATCGGTGATGCTGCCCACCCGTTCCTGCCGACATCGATCCAGGGTGCCTCGCAGGCAGTTGAAGACGGTGTGACTCTCGGTGTCGTTCTGCGCCGCGCCGGCTCCGCAGCCCAGGTGCCCGAGGCCATTGCTGCTTTCGAGGCTTTGAGATACGAGCGTGTTCGTGCCGCCCAGAAGACTGGCGAGACGACGCGGGACACCTGGCACCAGATGGACATGGAGAAGATCAAGGCTGATCCCGAGTCGATGCGTCTCAAGCGCGAGGGCTGGCTGCTCAACTTCGACTCGGAGGCATACGCCGAGGAAAACTACGACAAGACAGTGGAAGCCCTCCGCCGCACGGGTCTCCAGGATACTAGCGAGGCGCGCAATCTGAATGTTCCTAACATCTCTTGATTATATCTTTCACATTAGACTATAGATTAATATTTTTCAAGTTTTGGTTTTTTCTTCTTCTTTTCGCCGAATAAATGCCCGCGACTGCCTGTGAATACTTTTGCCGGGGACCGCTTCAAAATGAAGTTCTTCATGTTTCTTTTAAATGTGTAACATTTATTCAAAACTTGAGGTTTCTTCCCGTATTTCTTATTTATTTTAAGTGCCTCTTTTCTTTTTCTGCGGTCGAAATCACTTCAAGCTTAATCACAGAAAAAGTAGAATCGACAATTTATAGTTGCATGAATGTAGTTCGGGACTTCCATAAGCCGGCACAACACCAAAGACGTTTCACCCGTCCGGCATTCGGCCGATGACTTCAACAGTAGTCATGATTCGTCAGCATTACAATTCTGGCAGACGCTGAGCCCCACCGCATAATTCCGTATTGCCTTGCCTAGACCCACATCCTGGCACTATTCATAACGACACGCTTTACATTGACAATCACGACATCACGACGTATATAGTCCACGTTTTTCATATACATATTCTGTGATTCGCCAGAAAGTGCTTCTCATCAAGTCTTTTATCGAAATAATATTGTTGTTCTATCATCTACTTCCATCAAACAGGCTTTGCATCTGTCACTCGATGAGCACAGCGTCATCAAGACGTCGAAATCATTATCCTTTCTACTAGACCCGTCTCTGCATTGTCGATGAGGATCTCCTTGCGTATCCCTGCGATCCTTCTTACGACAGCAGGCGCAACCTACATCGCATACAAGGCTCGGGACACCCAATATACGGCATCGCTCTCAAAGATCTTCAGCACGCAAACAAGCACTAGCAATCGCACCATGGCCCGCGGCGCAGTCATCGCCCTCTCGCACGGTGGCGGACCGATGCCAATTCTTGGCGATCCCGAATCAGCCCAGCTTGTCCAGAGCCTCAAGACCCGTGTCCCCGCAATCCTCGGACTGGATGACCCAGCACGGCGCCCAAAAGCCATTGTGCTGATCACCGCACACTGGTCCGAGAGCCGTCCTACTATCTCATCAGGCGCCCGCCACCGGCTTCTGTACGACTATGGCGGGTTCCCTGCGGAGGCATATAAGCTAAAGTACGATGCCCCTGGATCGCCCGAGATTGCTGACCGTGTGGCCGAGCTCTTCCGCGAGGAGGGGCTGAGCCCGGCCCTCGACGCCCAGCGTGGCTGGGACCATGGCGTGTTTGTGCCTATGCTTCTGGTCCGTCCTCAGGCAGACATTCCCATTGTACAGATTAGTGTTCTGCACAGCGAGGACCCGGCGCAGCACTTTGCCATGGGTCGGGCCCTGGAAAAGCTGCGGTCGGAGCAGAATGTTGCCATTGTTGGCTCGGGCTTTGCAAGCTTCCACAACCTGCGGCTTATGTTTACGGGTGCAACTCGCCAGCCCACAATGAAGAAAACGGTAGCTGAGTGGAACGCTAAAATTGGATCTGCCGTTGAAGTTGCCAACGCCCAGGACCGCGACGAGGCGTTCCGCAACTGGCGGTCTTGGCCAGCGGCATACACGACCCATCCCCAGGGCGGTGCCGAACACTTTCTGCCCTTGGTAGTATGTGCCGGTGCTGCTGGAGATGAGGCTGGAAAGGCATATACTGACAACTACTTGGGAATCGATATCGCCTCTCACTACTGGGAGTAGTGTCTCTGAAGCCATTTTCTGAAACATAGCGTTTATTTAGCATACTATAACTATACAAACCTTGCCAAAATTTCGACCGAGTGTTTTAAACGACACAACCTTCCACCTGCCTGTCCCACCCACTGCTCGCTTATGACGTGGTGAGTGCACCAAAAACATATCTGTCGGGTCGACTCGTCGTTTTATTGAGGGAGGTCAGTTGTCGCTGTCACCCCAAAACGTCTGCTGCCAGTCGGGCTGAGTTTAGATGCCTCATTCAAGTACGCCATAGTCTCCGCGGCAAGTTTGTGCATTGCGGCTGTCAGGAGACCTGACATATGATTTTTGTTTTAAGCATATGCATGGTTGTTCATCAGAAACCGAATGCCTAATATGGCATAAACATACATGCATCTCCATGCTAGTTGGATTGCGTTTGGATTGGCAAGGCGCATTCCATAAATTTGGGAATTGACAAGATCTACACTTAAAGGGCGGAATCGCTACAGATCCACAACTTTATTCAAGGGAAACCGGGGATCCTCTCCCTTTCTCTTCGCGACGACATTATCGCCCAACGACACCAAGTGGCATCGCGCAAGGGATGGTTTCTATAAAAGAAGGGCACCTGCAGTTCGTACTGCGATTGTCTACGCCGGCTCCCTCATCTCTGACCGCGCCGTATAAGTTGCTCCTGGACTATACAATCAATTCTTCTCGACATCTTTGACCTTCGAATAGTCGCATTGCAACTGGACGGAGGTAAGTACTGATTCTATAAATGGAACCGACTAAAAGTGAGTTGTTGTCAAATGCTGACTGCTTCAAAGTGTCTATACCCGGTAAAGGAGCAATCATGTCGATATTACGGTTCTTCCAGGCCGGCTCTGGCCTGTCGAGTTTCGGTTTGCTGCTGCTGTGTTCGTTGCTGGTTCAAGGGACTCTTGCTTCCAAACCAAACGCAAACATCAACAATATTGTGCCGTTTACTGTGCGTCCACAAGGTACCAACGACACGAGCAAGTATCTACCTCCGCCGACCCAGGACCCTTGGTACTCGCCTCCCAGCAATTGGGAGGATGCTAAGCCTGGCGATGTTCTTCGTGTACGCGACCATGCTTACCCGACAATAAACATTGTCAACGTACTCGATACTTTCCAAGTACTGTATCGGAGCAGCGATACCAACGGCAATGCATCGTGGTCCGTGGCTACGGTCTTTATTCCAGAGAAGCATCGCTATTGCATGCCCGGCGCCGAGTTCAAGCTTGGATGCTCGCACGCCATGGTAGTGTACGACCTGCCATCAGACAGTGTGAGCCCCGACGCTGCGCCCAGCTACCTGCTTCAATTCCAGGAGCCTTATGGAGAGATGCGCGATATGCTGGATCGCGGCTGGTTTGTCATGGTGCCTGACTATGAAGGGCCCCAAGCCGCTTTCTGCGCAGGCGTGCAGTCTGGCTATGCGACACTGGATGCGACGCGTGCTGTTCTGAAAGAGACCGGCCGCTATGGCTTGCCTATGGACTCTGTCAAAGTCGGCATGTGGGGGTACAGCGGCGGTGCGTTCGCTGTCGAGTTTGCGACAGAGCTTGCCGAGGCGTATGCGCCCGAGCTGACAGTTGACGCTGCGGTTGTTGGCGGCTTATCGCCCAATATGACGGCAGTGGACGAGCGCATGAACAAGAACCTCACAGCCGGCCTGTTTGTGACAAGTCTTTATGGCATCACATTGCAGCAGCCAGAAGCACATGCATTCTTGATGCTGCAGCTGCGGACCGAGGGCCCATACAACAAGACCAAATTTCTCAGCGCCGTGAACATGACAGGAGCTGATGTTCTTGGAGCGTTCTCCAACGAGGACATCTTTGCCTACCTCAAAAACGGCCGCGCCGACTACGACAATCCCATAATCCAGTCTGTAATCAACCGCGATGGCGTCGCTGGAGTGCACGGCATCCCCAAGATCCCGAGTTTCTACTACAAGGCCGTGCACGACGAGCTAAGTCCGGCCAACGATACGAGTGTGATTGTCGACCACTTTTGCAAGAACGGCGCCAACATTCTCTTTCATGAAAACACAATAGGCGGCCACAACGACGAGCTGTGGGCTGGGCGCCTGCGTGTTTTCGACTACTTGTCTGCCAAGCTGGATGGCAAGGTCGGCACCAGCAGTGGTGTCATGATGAACATCCCCGAGACGGGATGCGTCACGCAGACGGTGACGGTACAGTTGGAGACGCTGAGTCTGCTGCCAGACTGGTGGTGGACAACAGGGCCAGGTGTACTACTCGAGACATTGTTTGGATGAATGGCAGGACCATATTGTATTCGCATTTTATAATTAATAAATAATAATCTTGAAGATATGGTACATCCTTGCTCAGATGCCAGTGATGGCGGTGTGTTTAGTATGTCTTTGGTGCTTATGAACTATAATAACTGCTTGCACAGAGTGGATATATTGCTGTTATTCTATTGGCTAGCTACTACACACCACACAATATTGTGACATCGCTTTCTTCTGCCACGCAATGGCCACCATCTCAATCTTGATAATTTTGTTAAAAAACCAATTCAACTCAATATACATACTCCGTACTAATCGGCGTCTTTCATATGAACCTGTTCCACAGCCTTATTTGCACAATGTAAACTCCAAAACGAGCTCGCCATCAGGGTCATCAAAGGCGGTGAGTATACTGCCACATTGACCCACTGAAAAACAAAGCACACCCCGCCAAAGGCCTTTTTTTTCCTAGGCATTTTCCATAATTGGGCATCACATCACCACTTGACCAGTTACCATTACATCCTCAACAACATCATTGCCACCCACTACTCTGCAGCAACTCGATTTCTAAAAAAGAATCTGCGAACATTGTCACCTCATACGACCGACTAAACCACCGACATGTTTTTCCACGGCGACAGCCAGGGCGAGATCAGCAGCAATGTCAAGACCTTTGGCCAGATGAAGTCGGGCGACGGCCGGCGCATCCGCGACAAGGCGGACAGAGCGACGCGCGATCAGGTGCTTGATCCCCGGACGCAGTCTGTGCTGGTTCAGCTGATCAACCGCGATCTCATCAGCGAAGTGCATGGTGTCATCAGCACAGGCAAGGAGGCAAACGTCTACACGGCCGTGCTCAACACATACGACGATGAGGGCAGCCCGACTGGCCAGGAGTTCCGTGCTGCCAAGATCTACAAGACGTCTATTCTGAGTTTCGTGGATCGCGACCGCTACATTGTGGGCGAGCACCGGTTCCGCGGCGGCGAGCACAAAGGCAACAACCGCAAGATGGTCAAGAAGTGGGCAGAGAAGGAGTTCCGTAACCTGCAGCGTCTGCACCGCGCGGGTATTCCGTGTCCGTTTCCTATCCAGCTGAAGATCAACGTGCTGCTGATGAGCTTTCTGGGCACTGACGGCAACGCTTACCCGCGTCTGCAGGATGCGGTGATCACGGCAGAGAAGGAGGACCTGGAGGCGGCCGAGGCCGACGAGTCCGAGGAGGATGCGGCTGCGGCGAGCGTGGCGCGCCAGTGGTATGAGCTGTACGTGCAGCTTCTGGGACTGATGCGGCAGTTGTACCAGGAGTGCCGTCTTGTGCACGCCGATCTGAGCGAGTTCAACGTTCTGTACCACGAGCACAAGCTGTACATGATTGATGTGTCGCAGAGTGTGTCGTTTGAGCACCCGCACGCGCTCGAGTTCCTGCGGATGGACATCCGCAACGTGAACACATTCTTCCGCAAGAAGGGCGTTGATACATTGAGGGACCGCACAGTCTACGATTTTATCCAGCAGTCGGCACCGAGTGTCGAGCAGGTCAAAGAGAAGCCGGAGCTGGTAGCCGAGGTAGTCGAGGAGCTGTACGCATCAAGACCGGTGGCCGAGGACTCGGCCAAGGCGCGCGCCGAGATGGAGGTCGACAACGAGGTGTTCCACAACCAGTACATCCCGCAGTCGCTGATGCAGGTGTACGATCCCGAGATGGTGGCACGCGGCTCGGGTCCTCTAGGCGCTGACGGCGCCGACCACCTGGACGCCAACGACACGCTGTACAGCAGCATGCTGGTGGGCAAGAAGGCCAACGTCGGTGACGACAAGGACGAGGACGGCGAGGACAACGCGTCAGACACCTCCGAAGACTCGACGGGCAGTGGCGTGTCTCTGCAAAACTCGGACATTGACGAAACAAGCCGGCCGCGCGGCAAGCGGTTCGAGGACAAGGATGCCAAGAAGGCACACAAGCAATCGGTCAAAGAGCAGCACCGGCAGAAGCGGGCGGAGAAGATGCCCAAGAAGCTGAAGAAGAAGCTGGTGTCGCGGACGTCGTCGAAGAAGTAAGGGCGGTGCATCCGCTGTGGAAAGAAACAGCTGTCAAAAGTTGTCAATAGTTGCAAAAGCATAGTCGAGTTCTCATGGCAGGGTCGGGATTTATTGGCGTTTAAAATTGGATATCCAGCGCGTCTGGTTTGGTTTATTTATTCCACAGGCTTATGATTTAGTGCATTCCTGCTTTAATTCTGTTCTCCCTCGGTTCTTTTGAATATTCTGCCGCATTGCGTTCGTTTTTATTTTACTATCTCTTGAATCATTGAATTTCTTTTTCTTTCTTTTTCTTTCTCTTTCGCATCTTCCACCGCGATCGGTACTTGGTGTAAGACTGTCTCTTCCTTCCCTGCTCTTGCTGTCTTACCCTGCGATGAGCCGGTATCAATAGCGATAGAGCGAGACAGTAGAAGAAAAGAAGAAATGAAAAGAAACGCACGGCCTTGGCTTGCATGGCACGATGCCCATTCCTCCAGCCGACGTCTTCAGCCCACCGTGGTCTGCTGACACCACCCGAGGGATGAGGAATGCCCAATTTGTTAATGAAAACTGCAAATTCCACTGATCTCATTCGTCGAGCACGGTAAAACAAAATAACAAGACAATGGAATTCATTCGCGGTGAGAGGGAGGCAGCAAGGGGACCTGGACTTATTACTTTGCTTGAGGGATGCTGGGTGGATCACATAAGCAGTTATGCCCATACTGTGCCCATAGCACGGCGCTCCTTATTCACTATCGCATGCCGATCACTACCCTATTCGCACTATACCCATCCTGCTGGCAGAGTACATGGCAACATCCACTGATATCCACGGCATCTGAACTAATTAACTAATTAACCAGAAGGCCAGATCCAATCCAAGACAGTGCTGATCGGCATGCGTAATGCTCCATCTGCCATCTTGGCTGTCCCTCCCTGTCCCGTTGCTATCTGCACGGATAATTCAAAACAGCCTGCATGTCGCCGTCTCGTCGCCTCGTCGTCTTGTGGTCATTTGCCATTTGATTTTATTTTCATCTCTTCGTCCGTCTTATCCTCATCTTACCACCTCCACCGTCATCGCCATCCCCATTTCTTGGCCGCATCCCGAGGTCGCACCGCCCTACAGACTATACTCGCTCCCGTCCAGCCAAGGAACAGCCCTCCCGCAATACCAAGCGGCTGGATACCTCCTCGTTTTTTCCTTGATATTCTGCCACGCCTCTCTGTTCGGCACACATCCAGGACCCTTTGCCATGAGCAACCCAAGTCCCATGCTCAGTAGCTGATCTCTCTCAACCCTCTCTCGCCGTCTCCTCCTTCACAAACTCATCACACCGTTCTCGTGGCCCCCCTCCTTTGCAAGTCTTGGCTCTCCAATATCATGCAGCGACAAGACACCAACGGCCTGGGCAGCCACGCACATGCGCACCTCCAGCAGCACCAGCAGCACGAGCAGCACCAGTACGACCGCCTGGCGTCTGCATACGCTGCAAACCATGCCTACACCCATGTACACTCGGCAGATTTGGGTCTTGGCAGCGGTGCATACTCTCCTTATTTGCTTCCCGTACTAGGAGTTGTCGTTATCATCTGTGCTGTTTTGATATTTATTTCTCTTGGTCTGCTGAGCGGAAAGCTCTCTGCTGGTCGGTACTTATATGAAGGGAATCCACAATGGGCTCTGACTCCAGACTGTGAAGACGTCGATTCAGACTACGAGAGGTATACCGACGACCCGTCTGCGTCGTCTTCGCGTCCTACCAAAATGAAGGTTCTTGTTGCCACCTACCCCTACACGGGCCACTTCAACCCGGCCAAGCCTGTTGTGGAAGAGCTGTTGCGTCGTGGCCATGAGGTCGTGTGGATGACCGGCCTAAGCTTCAAGGACAAGGTGCTCAAGACGGGCGCCCGGTTTGCGCCCATGTCTGACGACGCACTGGTCGACGATGACAACATTCACCGCATGGAGGGCAAAGTAACACTCGCCAAGATGGCCGACTATCTGCGTCGTCTTTTCATCGCACGTATTCCAGCACAGGTCAACGACTACCACCGCGTCGTCATGGGCACGGAGGCTGCTGAAGCTGCCGGCATTCCCAGATATATCCCCCCCCACCCGACCAAGGCCGACGACCTGGAAGAGGCCAACGAAGAGTATATCGAGCCCGAAGACCTGCCGCCGTTTGCGGCCGACCTGCTGGTTGTCGACTTTTGCACTTATGCTGCGCGCTGCTATATGGATCTCACCGGCACTCCCTATGCGACACTTGGCATCAACCCGCTGGTGACTTTGGACCCGGAGATCCCGCCGTGGGGCTCTGGCTTGCAGCCGCCTACAACGCGCCTGGGACTGATTAGCATCCAGCTGATGCACTACATGGGCATCATCTTCTTCATCTCGCGGCTGTCATCCGAATTCAACAAGGTGCGCCGCCAGCTCGGTCTTCAGCCCCGCAGCCGCTGGCGCAGCTATGCCGACGACGTGCGCTCGCCCGACCTGCACATCCAGATGACGACACCCCTGTTTGAATTCCCACGCAAGAATATGCTGCCAAGCGTCACGTTTGTCGGGCCCCTGCTGCCGACGTGGCAGGCCAAGCCGGCTGAGGAGAACAGCGACCCCAGCGCTGACAAGTCGGAGGACTGGCCGACGCCGTCGTGGTGGGATGAGATGCTCAACCACCCCCGCGAGCGGGTTGTGCACATCACCCAGGGCACTATTTCCGTCAACACGGACCTGCTCGTCAAGCCCACCATCGAGGCGCTGGCCGGCCGCGACGATTTGCTGCTGATCATCACGGGCAAGAATGTGGAAAGCATGTTTGCCGATGACGGCAGCGACGAGACGGAGGAAGGCTTCGCCAAGAACGACGACGACGAAGGCACTGTTGTCGGCGATGATTCTTTGTCTGCAGATGGCAGCGAGCCTGCCGTCCCCAAGATGCTCCGTCCAGCCAATGTCCGCACCGCTCCGTTTGTCCCCCACCTGCGCCTGCTGCCCCATGTCGGAGTCATGGTCACCAACGCCGGCTACAACGGCACCCTGACTGCTCTTAGCTGTGGTGTTCCTCTCGTGTGCGCCGGCCGGTCAGAGGACAAGGCTGACGTCAGCAGCCGTGTCGCGTGGTCTGGTGCGGGCATTGATCTCGGCACAGCTGCGCCCTCGGCGGATGCTGTGCGTGCTGCCGTCCTCCGTATTGTCGAGGCCGGTCTTGGCACCACCAGCCGCCGCAACTCGGCCGCGATCAGCAGCCTCGAGTCTGATGCCGAGCTTTCGCAGGCCATGGCCAATATTGACAAGATCCATGGCCCCGAGCACAACTACCGCGCCGCCGCCAAGCACATCCGCGACGACTTTGCTCAGCACAACCCCCCAGTCGAAGCCGCAGATGCGCTGGAGCAGCTTGTTCTCCGCAAGAAGACAGGCCGCCGCATGAGCCTCGGTCAGCCGCGCCGGTCGTCGCTCAAGGCGCCCACGCTGAACCGCACCAACTAGCCGTGTCTCCTGACAAGGTCAGTGTAACGAGTAATGACGGCTGGGTTTCTTTTTATAAACTTTGTCTGGAATTCTAGTCGCTTGTATTCTTTGGTAATTGGGTTGTCTTTCCTGTATTTGTTTCCTTTTTTTTTTGATCTTTCATATTCTTTTTGCTTTGTCACTTCTGTCACTGGTGCTCAGGAAATCTGCTTTTGATACAATTAATATATTTGATAAACACTTTCAGTATTATATTAGATCTTGATACATAAATCGCCTTGAACGGGAGTATTGAGAGCGAGCTCCAGTTTCTACGGCCCTGCTATCAACCTAGCCACCTCTACTCTCCATCACAAAGTCGGCCATCCATCAGTCCAGTCGATAACGTTCCATCCGAACTTCGAGTCGGGGTAGTCCACACTGACGGATTTGTTTACTATCGTGTTAGTAGAGATATCCTAGCCATGCAAAGGAATGAACTTACAGTAGTGGTAGTACAGAATATCGCCGTACTGGGGATCTTTGAAGACACCTTGTCCGCCTGGTGCATATACGTCGCCATGGCTGGCTAGCACCAGCTTTCCGCCGCCGTCGGTACACTCCAGCCCGGTATCATCGACGAAAGGGCCAGTAGGACTTGTGCTTCTGCAAACATTGACGTGGTACTCGGTGCCGGCCTCGGGGAGGGGGTCGTAGGTGCAGCAGTGACCGACACTCAGAAACAGGTAGTAGTAGTCGTCATGATGGTATATAAAAGCACCCTCCATGTATGAGCCATTGTCGGGCGTGTTGTAGGCAATTTGATTGTGGTTGCCAGACGGGTAGACGTACGTCGAGTCGATGGCCGTGCGGGCCTGGTAGATGTCCTGCCAGTACGACCCCCAGGTAATGTAGAACTCATTGGAATCGTCGCCCGGGACCAGGTTTGGGTCGATACAATTGTACGGGCTCAACGACGATGACTCGAGTATCATGCCCTGGTCAGTCCAGCTGCCCGTCTCCATGGTGCTGGATGTGGCATATCCAATGGCCGATGTCTTTGAGCCAGACGTGGACACCGCATACAGACAGTAGTAGAGGTCGCCAACCAGAGAGACGTCGGGTGCCCAGAGAACATCGTTGCCATCCATGTCAATGACACTCTTGTTCTTGATTACGCTGCCAACCTCTGTCCATGGCCCCCCAAGCGAAGTCGATGTCCGGATACTGACGAGGTCGATGGACGAGTAGCGAAAGTATGTGCCGTCAGCGCGCAAGACGACAGATGGGTCGTGGGTAAAGCAGTCGCCGGTGCAGCCAAGAGGGTCTGGGTAGGTCGCAGCAGACACGCCGGCCACTGCCGCTGCAGCTAGTAGAGAGTACTTCATGTTGTGTCGGCTTGTTGTTGTTGATTTTGAATGTTTCATACGAAAGAACAAAAGAACGAGATTCAAGAAGAGTCATGTCTTTTATGTATCTAATCTTCTTCAGAACATGTTTATTTTTGAAATAATACAATTAGGTTGTATCTATCACCGCCGTATACAGTAAAGAAGAAGGATAGTAAGACATGTATGTACGGTGTATTAAAAGGTCCGACGTCATGTCGCTCACGGTAGACCAAGGTAAATCGAAGAGGCTGAGGATGGCTGTGACTGACGGCTGATCATCAAGTTGATCACGAGTATCGGCGAGGTAGTGGCAGATCAGACCGCCAGAACTACCATCACATCTCTACCCTGCCATAGTTGTCTCCCAATCAATAGATGGTGCAAGGCCTGGTATGGCTGCTCGTCGGGGTCGGGATGCTATCTATATGTTTCAGCTGTGCCAAGGATGACGGGTGGCCGAGAGTGACACGAGTCTGCGTGTACAGCACATTGGGTTCGGGTGAATGTGCACTTTCTTATCCCGAGAATCCCAGTACTCATTCGGCCAATGTAAGCCCTAATAAAAAACAAGTAGGTTTAGAGGGGCGGCAGGCATATTTGATGTCTGTAATCGTGAGATCGTCAAGACAGTCCACTTTAGATGACATCTGGGCGCCGCGGTGGTACTAGGTGTGTCTATTGCACTCCGTGAGCACCAATGCGGCTCAGCCATGAAACTTACTTGATAGTTTTATTTTGAGAAAAAAATAACAAATCAACTTTTGGTTAGCATCCGTTATAATACCCAATGCACTCGCTGATCCTTTCAGCTTTTGTTTTTTTATGTCGCTTTCTTTTTCAATACTACATAAGATTACCACCCCAAGTGTATCAGCAGCACACCCGACGATGGTGTTTGGATCTATTTTCACTCGCGTCCGCCTACTGGCTATGCTCGCGGGTGCATCTGTGAGCCCCCTTTGACGCAAAGGCTATCAACTGATACTATATACTAATAAAAAGGCATTTGAGCGCGTGCCAGGCGGCTACTCCAAGAAAGAGAGCCCTAGCCCAGTATCCTCTGACTTCAACTGCAGCTACGGCAACACTGTTGATGCACTATCCATCTATGCTGGCATCAAGGATCTCTACCGCACTGACGGCGAGATCTGTCATGCCCCGGGCGGCTCACCCGGTGAAGGGAATGGCGGCTGTGCCATGATGACGTGCATTAACTCGTCGAGTATCTGGTTGTGCAATGACAATTCTGGGTATTTCTCGACTCCGTGCAAATACGTCGCCGAGTAAGTCGTCTTCCTCTTATGTCGACCATATTTTGCCATATTTGGTTTTCTTGGAGTCCGTGTTCCAGCTCTTTTCTGACCATCAAGCAACGCCGTTGAGCTGCTCATCCAGTGTGAGACTTCTCAATCCACAGTCCGAGGACAGGTAAGCAAGCGCCCCAAACGAGAAACCCATAGACATGAGCAGTCGGGCGAGCTGACCCGCAGATCTTTGCGGCGGACAGGACATGGAACGTCATCATCAATAAAGGCACCTGTTGATTCAAATTACATTACACATCTATGTAGATCTTAGACCGCAAAACTGCATGATATTATTTTTACTGTTTTTACTCTTTACTGAAGCGACGCAGCGAGTAAGACTCCAGTGCGGCATCCTTTTTGCCCGTGACGGCCAGCTCGGCCAGCAGCTCACCTACAATGGCAGCCAGCGTGACGCCCGAGTGCATCACAGCCACTGTCAGGCCATCCTTGCCGTCGACCTCGCCCAGAATGGGCAGGCCGTCCTGGGGATCGGGCCGAATCCCAACAGTAAAATGATCGAGCTCAATTAGAGCCGCATCCTCTGGCTTGAAAAGTTCCCGCGTCTTTTCGATCAGCTTCTCGGCATACGGCTTGCTGTCGGTGGGCGATGAGGCAGCATCCTCGCCGATAAAGTTGGCACCGACCAAGAAACAGCCGTCGGCAGTCTGGCGCACATGTGGCCCTGAAGACAACACAATGCCCTGGAGCAGGCGCTTCGAAACGGGCTTGGAGTGGGCCAGCAAGCCAGGCCGGCCCTCTACCGGGATGGCGATGCCGACGTCTGCACACAGAGACACCGTTCCGAGACCGGCGGCAACGACGACGTGGTCTGCGTCGTACGTGGTACCGGACTCTGTCACAACACCTCTGATCTTGCTCTTGCTATCGTCCAGAACCAGGGAGGCCACGGATGATCCCGAGACTAGCGTAAGTCCGAGCTCCTGCTCGGCATGCTCCAGAAGCACCTTGGCCGCGATGTGTGCCTCCACGGCACCTTCTTCTGTGGCCAAGACGCCCCAGCCCCACGGTGGCAGGGCTTCCGGGACAAGGTCGGGCTCGGCGGCTGCGATGTCGGCGTTTTCGATGCGCTTCACATCATAGCCCCAGCTATGGTGTTCTTTGAGAAATGCCTCGAGTGCTTCGGGCGGTTCGTCCCACTGAATACAGCCCTTCCAGCTCACGAGATCGCTGAGGCCAGGCACAATACCGGTGCCGGCCGCGCTTCCGTCGCCTGCGAGCACCCGCCAGCGAGCCAGGGACCGCCGACGTAGCAGGTAGTAAAAGTGCGGGTTTTCGCGGTTGGCGTTGAGCCATGCAAATGAGTTGGGTGTCGCAGTACCACCGACCTCGGCTGCAATAGCAGTGACCTGGATGTTCTCCGTTTTCTGGCGCGATGCCAGATGCCATGCAATAGAGGCGCCGATAATGCCGCCGCCTACCACGACAATACGGCGAGGCTCGGATGTCGCAGTCATTCTATGGGCTGGTCGTAGATTGTTGTCACTTTTATTCTCGACTTTTGTTGTTGATTCTTAGAACGAAAGAAGAAAACAGAAGGTGACAAGAACAAAACAAACCAAAGATAAATAAAGTGATAGCATGGCAGTGCGGATGATACCATCGGCAAGCCCCGCGTCCGTGGCCGATAACTCGGAGACAGTACCCTATGATAAAGCTTGTCTGATGTCACTCAGTTTGAAGTAGAAATATCCTATCTACCGGATCCAAAGCTAGCGACATGTAATAAGGTACCTATAGGTAGCTGGACCCTTGGCCGTTTATCTTCTCTTGTGCCATTTTCACTTTCGTTTTTTTTCAATATTTGGTTTGTTTTATTTTGTTCTGTTCTGAAATTGTCAACCACCTGATTGTTG
The DNA here is from genome assembly GCA_022392935.1 of Ophiostoma cf. undulatum. Lineage (NCBI taxonomy): Eukaryota > Fungi > Ascomycota > Sordariomycetes > Ophiostomatales > Ophiostomataceae > Ophiostoma > Ophiostoma cf. undulatum. Next base: position 303,076 of record JAKRGL010000051.1, on the reverse strand, counting down.
GTACTGTTATACAACACCCATATGCCAAGACCATCCCACGCAGTGTAGTCCTGCGTTTGTTTGACCTAGAATATATGCATTTGATAGAAGCCCAATACGTGGCAGAGGGGTATCATCGTACGAAACATGCATGCATTCTCTCTTGGCCCAGGGTAGTTGAGAGGGAGCTCAGAGGGAACCGACAGCCATGGCTGACTCGGCTTGGCGAGGTTGTCACTGCTTCCTGGAGCGTGCGCGAGTAATAGAGCTGGAGAATCATTTAAGCAGGGCCATTACCGGCAAAAAGTCGCAAGTCTTCAGTTCTTCCACAACATCGACGGAAATCACCAGCAATCAGCATGTCGCGCAAAGCCCTCATCATAGGCATTAATTATACCGGCTCCAAGCACGAGCTTGGCGGGTGCATCAATGACGCCTACAATGTGCGCAACTTCCTCGTCAACGAGCGTGGGTTTCCCGATGATGGAGACAACATTGTCGTTATGACTGACGAGCCCGACAACTACGAGTCGTGGCGCTATCCGACCTACGAGAATATGGTGAAAGCCATGCAGTGGCTCATCAACGACAGCGGCCCAGACGACTCGCTCTGGCTGTCGTACTCTGGCCATGGCGGCCAGTCAGCGGACACCAATGGCGACGCTCCGGGAGGGTATGTGTCTCTTGTTCCTGCACCTGGCTGTAGAGTCAGTATCTAATTAGACTTCAGATACGACGACACCATCTGCCCTGTTGATTTCGAGACCAGCGGCCAAATCTACAGCACCGCTGTAAGCTTGCCTATCAAAGCAGCAGCCCCCCCCCCAAATAGCTTGCAATCTGACAAACTATGTAGTTACACGACACTCTTGTGATGCCCCTCCACGACAGGGCCCGCCTTACGATCCTCTTTGACTGCTGCCACTCGGGGTCCGCCTGCGAACTGCCCTTTGTGTACCGCCCAGATGCGGAGGGAAATATTGTCAGCGTCACGACGCTGGCCAAGAATGCTATGCTCGAAGGAGCGCGGCTGGTGGACTCTACAAAGGACTTTTTTGACGGCGATGATGGGCGTGGGTTCAGTTTGTCACGAGACACCCTGCAGGAGGCGGGCACGCTATTCAGTGGCTTCTCGGGGCTTGCCAAGGATATCGGTGATGTTGCACAGGCAGCGCTGAACGGTGGAGAGGGCGAGGAGAACCAGCCCAACGAGGACGGACTGGTGAAGGCCGACCACGAGTGGATTGATGAGCACTCTGCCGTTGTCAAGGATGTGTGGATGTTCTCTGGCTGTGCTGACAACCAGACATCGGCCGACACCAAGATTGGCGGCATGGCAACCGGCGCCATGTCGTGGGCCTTTATCGCCACGATGCAGCAGCTTGGAGAGCCGTCATACATTGATGTAAGTGAGAGACGTGATGACAAGTAACGACGGCCATCTCTGGAATGGAAACCCTGACAGTGTAGATCTTGACGAATGCGCGCGAAATGCTGCAGCAAAACTACTCCCAGATCCCTCAGCTGAGCTGTGGCGGCGAGTATGATCTGGACCAGAAGATTATGGTAAGCGCTGGCAGCAATCCAATAACCCGGGACAGTTCTTTCTAACATTCTGCAGTTATAAAGATTCACGTCAGGAAGCCAGGCTGTCTCGAGCCCGCCGTGTTCTATCTGTTATGTAGTGGCGGTTGCCGGCCTCCTCGTTCATGACAACCTAGACAGATAATAACATGAGCTGCAATGGATAATATGAACACAGTATGAGTCAGCAAAACACTGCTCTCTTGACATGGTTGCCTGTAACCACATGCCGTCGCCCCGCATTCGGCATCGATGCCCCTAAAACGTGGTTGGGCGACACTGCACAACCACAGGCCCAGGCTGACTGGTCAGGCCTGGCCTAGGGTCTCACCTTCCCTGCAATAATGTAATACGGGCACGCTTATCGTAGGGCATCTAGCACGGCATCGCAGAGTAAGATACCAAATATGGCAAGCATAGCGAAGCAGCTTGGAAAGAGGGACATCATCTCGTCATCGTCTGCAGCGGCCTCCCCATATGACACAGTCTCCCCTCCCCCGCCCCCAAACCATGCATCAACCAGTTCCGACCGACCACTAACATCAGTCCACGCGCCATAACCAAACACAGCCAGCCAGACAGACAAGAATTCCTGCAGGCCGTAACACACCCTAGACTGTTCTGGTTTGCCACCATTGCACTACTGCACTGCTCAGGTGCACCGCAGGCAGTTGAGCCCGTCCTTGCTTACTCCTGCAAGCGTCGTGATAGCTCGTGCATGCGTGGTGTGGCTGCCCGCCGTCCGCCCTATTTCAGTTGTCCTCTTTGCGTTGTTGGTCTGTGTTTTTGTTTCTCGTGTCGATGGTTCCGCCTTCTGGCACTTTGGTCTTTTGATTCCATTGTATTTCCTCCCGCGACCGCACCCGATCCTCCCTCTGCTCTTGCTAGTTAATGAATCGTCTGCTTACGCCGTGCGCTATCCGTTCATCAGCGGCATTTTGTGTGTCTTCATATTGGACCTCGTGCGGCTCTTGTGCGGCTCTTGTGCGGTAGTGGTACAGCTGTCTGTCATGAGCTGGCTATTTGTACACACTCTCGCTCACTTCTCAACTTTTGTTGTAGCCTGCATCAAATTTTCACTTTAGCTGTTTTGATTTTCTTGCTCTTTTCATCTTTTTAAGGCTTCCTTGCGTCAAACAGCGACATTGACTTCGCTTACAACCTCTCAGTCCCCAACTATCTGCCGACTGTACATGATACACAGTCACTGACATGCCGGCATCTGCGCAGGCTACGCCAGGCCCACGGCCGCAAACGCGCCGTGCTGCTACAACCCGCCCGCCCCGTAATGTCTTCAACGGAGATATACCTAGGAGGATCGCAATGCCTCCACCGCCTGGGCCCGGCCCTTACCCAGCCTTCCCGTCTATGTATGGCATGCCGGTTCCGCTGCCCTTGGCGAACACTGTTCCGCAGCACGCCTCGGGAGTGATGAAACAAGCAATAACTGCCACCAGAGCAATGCGCAAGCTTTTCCAGTCTCAACGGTCTGCCTGGACAGCCCTCCAGGCGCTATACAACCATGCCTTCATATCTTATCACGTGGCGCACCAGCTTCACGAAACGTACCGTTTCCTGCCGCAGCTTGCATGTGTCGCGCGAGGTGTCAACCAACTCCAGGACGGGACCGCCGTCACCTCCTCCTTAACGGGGACACTACCGAACTGGGATACGCACTTTGCAGCCATACTCACCAACTCCTTGTCTACAATACTCCCCTGCCTTTGCAATATAACTGCAGAATGCATAGGAGCTTTTAGTGGCCTCAGGTCTCAGTTTGTTATCGCTTCGGCAGGGTCTACATTTCACTGGGACTCCGCCTACATCGGGCAAAAGTTACAAGTGTTGAGGGACTGTCTGAACAAGATAACAGGTTGCCTCGTATTCTGCAAGTTGTGAGTTTGCTTGATGCACCTTTATATTATTTTTATTTACTCTGGGCAGCAGTAACCTTTGCGCAATTACTAACACTTGAATCGACAACCATAGCATCCACCTGGTGAGGCTGGAAACTCTGCATGGTGACTACAGCCGTGGCTTTACCGATGGTGATGACGGTAGCTGGGAATTTGCTTTAAAGAGCTACCGTACCGCCGCAGATGGTATGGATTTATTCTGGAACTGCCGTGACATCCATTACAACTTGAAAAGAGTGCGAGAGGTGCACAGCCTGTGGGGAGGCTCCCATCGTGGTTCTTTCAGGGGCAAAAAGAATCAGAAGGAGAAAAGTCGTATCAAGGTTCCAAAGTCCACCAACGCGGACAACGGCGCGGAAAGCAGAAGCAAAAGCAACACGACACAATCAGCTAGCATCCAGGACTTGTTTGCTGCTATGGCCAGGTCGGACTATGGCACCGTAAAAACCCTGATCAACGCTGGCATCGACTTGAATGCCATGCTGCAAGACGGCACATTTGTGCTCTCGCATGCCGTCGACAGAAACAATGGGGCGCTTGTTTCGCTTTTATGCTTGTGTGGTGCCGACCCCAATGTGCGTCACCGGTCTGGCAACACTCCGCTTCACTTTGCTAGCAACATCAATTGTTTGGCCCCAGCACTCATCCTCCTTGAGATGGGAGCCGAGGTTGACGCTCGCGACGCCCAGGGACTCACTCCTCTGCACGTGGCGTGTCGTGAGCGCCATCTTTCCGTCATCATCCATCTTTTAGCATACGGCGCAGACCCAAATGCATACGACAACAACGGCATCACACCACTAGGCTATTCGATCCTGCACCCACAAAAGATTAACTTTCGCGTCGATATCCTCGATGCCCTGCTCACCTATGGGGCTTTGGCAACTAGTCCTGGTCACACCCTGTCACCACTCGTACAAGCTGTCATTCGGAAAAACCGCGACGACCTCAAGGCGTTTGCAGAGGAGGGGATGTTCTTGGTCGAGTCCGAGACAGTAGTCGCTACAACGGGCGACAAGCATGGCGGTCTTGTCAAGTTACGCCCATTGTACTTTGCCCTTCTATGCACACAATGCTTTTGTGTGGACGAGTTGATAACACTCGGAGCCGATATACACCATCAAGTAAGAATCTATGGCGAGCCGATCAGCTATCTCTTTGTGGCTATTCATTCTCAGACCCCGGCTCTTGTTGACCGCGTGCTGGCCCATGGTGCAGACCCCAACGGTGCTGACAGGCACGGCATCACACCCTTACAGACTGCTGTTAATCGGACAAAATGCAATGCTGAAATTGTGGGTTTACTGATCCGACACGGTGCAAACTGCTCGGCAAAGACGTACACGCATCATATTCAGCCATTGCACACGGCAGCCTTCTATTCACGGGCCGATATATGCGTGCCTCTTATCGAGAATGGCGCTGATGTGAATGAGCCTGTCAAGAACGGCATCTCTCCATTTATGCTAGCCATCTACGGCGGGAGCAAGAGTACCGCGCGGTGTCTCATGGGCAAGGGTGCTGAAACACAGTACCATACGCCTAGGTTTGGCGAAACCGCCATGCACTCGGCCTGCCGCGTCGGGAACCTTTTGCTGGCAGCTTTTCTGCTGGAGGAGGGCCTCTCCGTAGATGCGACATACCAGTTTCCGGTCGCATCTACAGACTCTGCAGACTCAGCCGACCTCGCAAGCTCTCCCAAGGACGCCAGCACGGAGAGTGATGATGGGGCTTCTATGGTCATTGAGCGTAGCTGCCGTGGCTTTGCGCCAATCCATATAGCTGCTGCACGTGGCCATCTGAAAATGGTGCAATGGCTCCTCAAAAACGGTGCTGATGCAGAAGCACGCATTGGACGTACAGCCTTGCGCGTTTGCCTTTCCGGGAAAGAGATACCGAGAGGTTACAATAGGATGCGTGCCTACTGTTCGGCCGTCGACGACAACGACGAAGCGGGCGGCGACAACGCCAACGGAGACGAGCTCGATCTCGGCCAGACAGCAGCCCAGGTAGGCCGCTTATTCGGGCACGAGCCTGTGGCTTTCTGTATCGAGGACCATATTACACAGCAATCTGTGGAGGCCATGTTGCATCAGGAGCCACATCAAGAGGCTTCTTCTTCGTCCGAAGGGTCGTCGACACAATCTCCATCCGTCCCCAACCCATCCACTGCAAACCAGGTTGATTCCGTTCAGCCATCGCCGTCCATATAGAGAGCGCCCTAATGACCAGAAAATATGTTTGGGTTTATAAATCTACATCCGAACATATTCTCCGTTTTCAATATATTTGTTTTAGTTGGTGCTTGAGTTTTGTCTTTTGTCTTCTGTCTTTTGTTTTTATTTTTGCTTGTTTATTATTATTGATCTATCTGAAATGGCCTCTGTATAGCTCTTTATGTCTAATTTAATTAAAATTTATATTCCTAATCAATCCACGAGGTACACAAATACGGGAAAAAATTAATAGGAAAACATCGTTGAACAACTATTTATCGTTAAAACACACCAGACGCGCCGAAATACCTAATGGAAGTGGATGCATGTATGATGACTAATCACTTACAAGATTGACGCTAAGGAAAATCCAGTTGCGAATAGCTTCGAGGACGAATGCTCTTCGTCTTCTGCAGCCACCCGCCAACATCTGCGACAACTCCTGGATAAGGCAAAGAATGCGACACGCCTTTACGGTACTGACTTTACAAGCGCGAAATCTACTGGTACTTCCATTGGCACGCACGACCCGTCCAGTCTTTTGCCAACGAGCTTTCCCATCGACATTCCCTTCTGCACATCTCCGGATACCTTCCACATCCATTACACAGCAGGCTCGCTATTTATCCGGAATGGGGGACGACAGTGCACCGGCCAGCGGTGGCAACCAACGCAAGCACCACGGCGGCAATGAACACCGCAGCGGCGGAAAGAGAGGCGGCCACGGCGGCAAGGGCCAAAACAGCGGTCCCTGGAAGGATAACCGGCCCACGAAGCGGCGGCGTGTCTACGGCGAGCGCAGTGCCGAGAAGGATGGTGAGGGCAGCGGAAGCCGCGATCGCAGAGGCGATCGTGACGACAGACCACCGCCGCGGCCGTCCAACATGAGCATTCACTTTTCTGCAGAGGACATTGCTGCTGAAGAGCGCCGGCCGAAGCGCAAGGTTGCCGTCCTCATTGGCTATGCAGGCACGGGCTATTCGGGCATGCAGATCAACCATGACGAGAAGACGATCGAGGGCGATCTGTTTGGCGCATTTGTGGCTGCCGGCGCCATTGCCAAGACCAACGCCGACGACCCGAAAAAGTCCAGTCTGGTGCGCTGTGCACGGACGGACAAGGGCGTCCATGCCGCTGGAAATGTCATCTCACTGAAGCTGATTGTTGAAGACCCGGATATCGTCAGCAAGATCAACGCCGCTCTGCCCCCGCAGATCCGCATCTGGGGCATGCAGCGGACCATCAACAGCTTTAGCTGCTACCAAGCGTGTGATTCACGGTGGTACGAGTACCTCATTCCCAGCTACGCCCTGCTGCCGCCGCACCCCAAGAGCTACCTTGGCCGTGAGATGGTCTCGTCGTCCAAGAAGGCCGGCGAGGGGGTGTACGAGGCCATGATGGAGCGCCTGAAAGATGTTCAGGGTTTCTGGGACGCAGTCGAGCGTGACATGGTGACACCGATTCTCGAAAAGCTGGCGCCCGAGGTTCGCCGCAGTGTCGAGGAGCAGCTGCACTCGGGCGATTTTGCCACTGTCGGCGCTCGCAGATTTGATGATCTCGAGAAGCCGGGGGAGAAGAATGAGAACATCGAAGAGGCAAAGCCCGAGGAGAAACAGGAGGAGAAACAGGAGGAGAAACAGGAGGAGAAGAAGGACATCGAGATGACAACAGAGGGAGATACTTCTGCAGAGCCCACCAGCAAGGCCGACGAGACCACCGAGGCGCCAAAGGAGTCCGAGCCCGAATCCAAGGAGCAGCAGGCGCCCAGCCACAAAATGGCCGTCGAGCAGGCCATGCGCGAGATCAAGGCTGCCTACATCACTGCCAAGCGCCAGTACCGCATCACACCCTCGCGTCTGGACGCTCTCCAGGATGCGCTGACGCAGTACGTCGGCACGCGCAACTTCCACAACTACACGATCCAGAAGTCGTTCAACGATGCATCTGCAAAGCGCCACATCAAGTCTTTCCTCGTGAACAAGGAGCCTATCCAGATCCGCGACACGCAGTGGCTGTCCCTCAAGGTGCACGGCCAGAGCTTTATGATGCACCAGATCCGCAAGATGGTCGCCATGGCTGTGCTTGTGGCACGCTGCGGCACTGATCCCGAGCCGGCCATGGCCCTCAGCTACGAGCGTCGCCGCATCAGCATTCCGAGAGCGCCTGGATTTGGTCTGCTGCTGGAGCGTCCCGTGTTCGAGACATACAACGGCCGCGCACAGGCCAACGGCAAGGACCCCCTGGACTTTGATGTCTACGAGAAGGAGATGCGCGCATTCAAGGACGCCGAAATCTACAAGCGCATCTGGGACGTTGAAGAGGAACAGAATGTGTAAGTGTATATGTTATACAAAGCAAAACTGAAGAATACAACTAACTGCCTAGGTTCCACGCATACTTTCACCAAATCGACAACTTCCGCTCCAGCTACTTTCTCTGGGCAGTTCCCGGGGGCTACGATGCTGCCTTTGAGCGCTTCGGTGGCACGGGCGCCAACCAGGATAACGGCCCCAAGGTCCCCGAGGGTCTCGAGGATCCCGACGAGGATAACGAGAACCCCAACGAGGGCGAGGGCTAGACACGATCTGCTTCTTTCTGAGATTAAAAAGTTCGGCCATGTAATTATACGAAATTTGCTTGTTCAACGTTCAATTGTGATGCTTATGTAAGCAAAATACTTGTATGCTTCATGTTCATTGTCTGTACCCTCATGGTCTGCGGGAGACTCTCCCTGGAACACACTACTTGTCCTTAGGGCTTGCGTCGATAAGTTATTGCCATAAGCATAGTGAAAGTACGAATAAAATAAACAATATATAGAAAGAAAACGACTAAATCCAAAGATATTAATCGCCGCTAATTAAATCAGATCGCAACATCGGAGAACATGTGAAAGGCAACATCCATCATAGACCACAATCGCGTGTATTGACCGACGACTAAGCACAGCAAGATGAGCCGTTGGTGCCGCTGGCCTCCGACTTATCAACAACGCCGTTCAGAGATACACTGCAGTTGACGGCCTGAGAGCTCGGTGGCACATCGAGCGCTGGGTTCTTGACAAACACATTGGCTGGCCGCAGAGTGACACGCAGCATCTCGCAGGGCATGACGGGGAAGTCCTCAGCACGGGGGACGTGGTTCAGGCCGAACTGCAGCCACACGACGGGGTCGCCCTGGGCCAGGTCATCCTCACGCTTAGCCCACGAGCGCACACCATCGCCGCCACGGCTCTGGTTAGTCCAGGTGCCGCCTGCGTAGAGCTCATCCTCGGCATAGCGAGTCACGTAAACCGGGTGGTCGGCAAACTCGGCACGGCGGTAGTGGAACGACTCCGTATCGGCCAGAATAGGCTGCATAGAAGGCAGGTGCACCTTGTATGAAGCAGGCAGGTTGTTGACAGGGTGGCGGACGGCCTGGTTGGTAATGTGCAGCACGCGACCGGTCTTGGAGGTCTCCATGTCGAGGAAACCGCTCTTGGTGAGGGGGGTGTTCTTGACAGTGTAGCCGACACCGTGGGGGTTGAGGACGGGATCGCGGGGAATGGCGACGCTGTCCTGGTACACAACAGTGTTGCCGTGGCCGAGAATCATGGGGTCGACGCGCAGACTGAAGAAGTGCTGGTGGTGGCCAGCCAGCACACCGGGGTGGATGACGGTGCCAAAGGGGTGAGCAGTCTTCTCGAGCTCGCGGTCGATGGGCTGGGTCGAGACGATACCAGTAGCACGGACCTCGTAGGTGATATCACCCGAAAGGTTAAAGACCCATGCCAGGATGTACTCGTAGTTGGAGACGGTCAGGATAGTCTGGAGAACAAACTCACGCTGGCGCACAACAACAGCGCGCTCAGTGCGATAGTTGGTGTGCTTCCAGGCAATACCGGCATCCTGCTCGTGCATGCAGACGACATTGGGGTAAGGGGTTGCGTCACCAGCAGCATTGGACAGAACAGCGCTCATGTAGTAGATGGAGCCGAGACAGTCGCAGCCGAGCTGCAGGTTGTTGGCCATGATGCCGGCACCGACATCACCCAGGTCAAAGGCCTGCTTCTTGTGGAAAGGGTGGCGGGGGTCGGCGTACGGAATAGCCATGTCGCTCAGACTCAAACGGTAGAAAAGCGGCAGGCCGTCGTAGTGCACATCGTACAAGACCATGCCCTCACGCTGGTTGAAGCCCACCTTCATGTCCCACTTCTGCCAGGTCACGCGGCGGCCCATTTCAGAAAACTCCTCGACCTTGAAGGACGCACCCTCGGGCTGAACAACGCGCAAGGGCTTGAGATCCTCACGGTAAGCGCTGGCACCACCAATGGCCTCGGGGACGTACTCGCTAGGCGGGGCTGGCTGCCAGGGCTCAAGCTCGTCAATGGTCTTGACCTTGGTGTCCAGGCCGGTGGGCATGATGTCGATACGAACAACCTTGTGGGTAACACAGTCGATGACAGGCGAAATAGGCAGAGGGAACGCATAGTGGCAGCTGTCAACAGCGGAGGGATTAGCCGGGTCGCGCATGTACATAAAGCACTGCATAGCGCGGCGGTCGTCACGGAAGAGACCCTCGTTGACACCATCAGAGCCGTAGATCCAAGGATCCGTGACAACGACGGTGCCCTCGGGAAGCTTCAGCTTGGCAATAGCAGCCAAAACCTCGGGGTCCTCGAGCACAATCTTCTCAATAGCAATGATCTCCTCGCCATCGCCATTGGCGTGCTTGTCAGGGCCAAGACGGATGTTGCTTTCCAGCTTGCCATCGCTCAGGTTGACGATGGCCTCGTGGAACTTGTCGGTGTTGCGGATGTAGTAGGCTAGGAAAACACGGCGAGCAATGACAGGTAGCGGGGCAGTGCCGGCACGCTCAGCAGCCAGGTAAGGCACCAGCTCGTCCTTGGAAGGCTCCTTGAGTGTGACAACCTTAAACTGGAAAAGAGTCTCGGCGGGCCAAGACTTGCGGACAATGGCCGTGGAAGCCGTAATCTCGGCGGCCGTCAGCGGGCCGAGGGGGTGAGTGGGAACAGCCGTGACGGTCATTGTGGGGGTGGTATATGATGTCAAGCGCGTCAAGGAGGAGGATGAGAGAGAGGATGAAGGGGGGTGGTTCACGAGGATGCCCGTATGATGTATACAAGGCGGGACTGCACAGGGAGATGATGGGGTATGAAGAGTAGTAGGTGGGGGATATGAACGTTCAAGGGAAGAGAAGACAAAGATAGCGAAGAAAAGATGGCAAGCGAAGTCAAGAGGGAACACAGCCAAGTTATATGAGCAATGATGAGGCTGGCTGTGAATATTGGGGATTATTTATGCTATTTAGTTTTAATAGGCGCGGTTATGTGATCGTTATGGCTTTGGGTATGGATGCTGGTTCTCGATGTGGAAGGAAGACTGTCCAGCGGCAGTCGCACTTTCCTCGAATGCATACCGGAAACGGGCAACCAAACCGGGCTGGCGCGCCCACGGCGCCCTGAGGCGTTCTTTATCTCCTTCCAGTTCTGAACTATTATGTTACAAACCAGTTAGTTATTAACGAGTTGTTAACTAAGTATCTTTGACTCCGAATTAGTCTGGCAGTTAGTGTTGTTAGTCCTACTAGCCCTGGTACTGTAATACTCTGTAGTTTCTATTTGTCTGGGGATGCTTTATCAGGCTCGTATCGCATCGCATCCCACTACCAATAACAGCGTTTTAGCTCGCCTGCAATTCGCTTGTCATTGGGGATGTACTGAATCCTCGCCCAGCATCCTTCTCGCCCTCGCTGTGATACACTATAGCTAGTCGTCGCTTTGGACTTCCGCAGCTGGCTCTGCAAAGTGTGATCGGCACTCACCAGGACGAACAGCGCATGCAGACGGCATTCCGAGGGTATCGGCAGCAGCTACTTGGGCAGTCTTTTTGTACGACCTGAGCTACATATTCAGTGCCCAACGTGAACAGGGCCTGTCCCTCTCCTCAGTAAGCACAGCTCTCATCCGGAGAATCCAACCACCAACTCCGCACTCTCTCCTCGTTTTCTCATCAGATGCATACCGCAACAGACACTCCGAACTCCGTAGTGCCCTCCCAGCTACGGCGTTATTCATCGATACTCGCCTCTGTTTCGCCTCATTTTCCATGCTTTTCTTATCTCCAATGCCCCACGCAATCGCTCCTCGACTTCGTCTGGACATGCCGAATAGAGTCTAGGTCAGCTCGCAGAGGGGCCCTTGAGAGTTGGAAACAAACTGGGAGCCATTAGTTGGTACAACTGGCTCGACTAGACTCGTACAGGCACTGCTCGCCATCGTGCTGTTGCCGTGTCTGTATCGTTTTCCATAACCCTTTTCGACCATCTTAGCATTGCCAGGACTGCATCCTTGCTATGAACGACCTTGCGTTCTTAAACCTTGTCCCTCATTCATTGTATATTGTTTCCTTTCTAGGTAGGCTGTCTTGTTACGACGGTGCAGTGGCACCCTTCAGTCTATCTAGGTTAATGGTTTATGTGTGCTCGTTGGCAGCTCGTTACTATCAGCCACTTCTAATGACATGGCATAGCTCCTTTGCGGCTGTTTGCACCTTGAAACGGGACTGTTTAAACGGGATTGACTTCGCTTGTTCCTCCTCTTCTCGTCTGGAGTCCCCTCTCCCGCCTTCTGTCTCCATCCTGCCCCGGGTCCCCAGGGCTTCGCTGCTGTAGTTTGGTCACTGGTGTGCTCTTTTACTGCCGTGTGCCGTGTGCCGTTTCTTTTTACTCTTAGTTTGCGTGGCACCCTTCTCTGGCTGACTTTATTGCATCTCTACATCATGGGGTCGGAGAATCTCTTGATCAGCCGTCCAGGGTCTCCCGTTGTTTTATGCTATCCTGAGTTACCCACCAGAGTCGACTCACAGGCGATCACACACGCCAATGACACCTGCGATCCTTTATATACTCGGCACTCTTCACCAAGCAACCCCTCCTACGGATTTTTTTTACTGATAAGATCACGTCGCGTTGTAGTTTGGTATTGGACGGCGTATCGCCCAGCCCATACAACCCCGCATATATCCAATACGCTGGGACGTGCTGTAAATGAACAGTTACAGCGCGAAGTTCTCTCTTGTAGCGGCATATCATTTACAGAAAGAAAACGGCGGGAAAATAAATAAAATCAGAAAACTTTGGTGACCAACCTGGATTGCTTGTTGTAAAACTTCATTTACATATCCGACAGATGGTCAACTCCGTCGACGGAATTACGGGATCTATTGCTTGATCTGGGAATGTTGATATTGATTCTGCCTTCTCTGCCGTATGACGTGTTTCGCCATCTTATGCTATCTTCACTCATAGTACACCTTGTTGATCAGAGTACCAATTTGGTCAATCTCGACACGCATGTCATCCTCGTGGTTCAACGACAATTTGGGGTTGCGCATTGCGCCAATGCCGGGGCCAGTGCCTGTCAGGATTATTGTGCCGCGCTCGAGTGTCGTGCCCTGGGACAAGAACGAAATCGTTGTGGGAATATCAAAGATCATTTCACTACGCTGTTAGCTTCTGCATAAAAGAGCCTCAAGCTCAAGAAAAGGGAGAACTGGGTTGTCTTACCGGGTATTTGAGTCCTGCACGACGTCGCCGTTCAAGATTGCCTTGATATCAAGACCGTGCGGATCGGAAATGGCAGATGGCGCAACCAGCACCGGTCCAATCGGGCACGAGGCATCAAGGCCCTTGGAAAAACACCACTGCGAGTTCTTGAACTGCTGCGCGCGAGCACTGACGTCGTTGCTGGCAGTGTAGCCCAGCACATATTCGAGCGCCTTTTCCTTGGGGATATCGCGGCCCGTCTTGCCAATGACTAAGGCCAGCTCGGCCTCATAGTCGCTGGTGCCGTCCTGTGCAATCTTGGGCACATTCAGGCGTGCTGGTGCAGGGCCGGCCAGTGCCGTGCGTGGCTTGATGAACAAAACAGGAGTATCGGGGATGGCCATGCCGGCCTCGCGGGCATGGTCACGATAGTTGAGGCCCATGCAGCGAATGATTGGGACCTCGTCCATACGCAGGGGTGCCAAAAGGGTGTCAATAGTCAACGTCTTGTCGCTGACAGTTCCTTGGAAAGCGTCACCCTCGATGAGCTTTGCGGTGACAGTTTCGCCCTTCTCGAGAGCCAAGCCCAGATCGGGGACCTTGGCCGCATCGATCTGGCCTAGATGCTCCTGTCCGTCTTCCTTGGCCTGGAAGCGAACCAAGTGAGTCCAATTCGGAGACATGGCGAGATATATGGAATCAGCTGTGTTTTGTTTCTGATTTTCCGGGACAGATCAGACGTCAATGTCGCGACTTTTATCTTTCTGATTCAACCTTGTTCGAACTGTCTTCGGATGGGCGACGTGGGGTGAACCCGTAGCTGCGGACCAATGTCAGCAGGAGTCCAGTACAGATGGTATGCAGGATGCGTGCTCGACACGGGAGTGGCTATGAAAGGCAGTTATGTTTATCAAGTCAAAAGTTGCTTGCTGGTGTGATCCAAGGAACGGAAAGAGTATTCCTTTATATAAGGACGACTTTCAACTCGGCAGATGCACAATAGGGACAGAGTTTAACCGTGTGCCATCAAGGGCCGAGAGCGGATATACAAGCTGGGGGACAACCACACAGCGTGATGCTAATATAGATGCATTCATTGGTGGTGCGGGGGTCATCATCGGCAGGTGTATCCCGATGTATGTCTTAGTTGACAAGTTGGAGTTGAGGGGGTGGGTTGGAGTACCAAAGGCAATGCGTGCGGAGGCACTTGTCCACACTGCGACGTGTTGGCCTCTCAAAGAAAAAGATGCGGCCTATTTTTAATTTCAATAATCATCACGGCCATTCTCGCCAGGTTGAAGCATCACGATTGTACACGAATAGTATGAGACTGCAGGAGTTGTCAGTTTCGTAATTTGCACCCTCGGGGCCATACCGGCTTCATCGGCTCAATAACTTGGCTTCGCTGAATAGTAGGTGCCATTACTTATTACAAGACAGTTCGGTGCAGTCGTAGGCCCCGTGTAAGTCGGGAGGGGGCCGGTCTCCGGGCCTCGGGGTTTTTCCCTTTTCGTCGATATTCCTTCCTATCTAAACTCAATGCGTTCATTGTAGTCCTACGATATTATAATTGTCTACTCGTGACCAAGCATGCGTATAAACACGTTGTGATTATAGCGATTTGCATTACACAGTATCCAGTGGTCTACAGAACTAGTTCTTCTCCTTTTCGCCAACTAAATTAAGAGCTCAAGCAGACTATACAGCTAATTACAAACTATCTACGGCTCGTCATCGTCATGTGGTTGAAACGGTGCATAGATGGGTAGCGGTGGCCAAACTAGAGCTTTGTATGCCACCGAGATCTCATGGATACCGCAACCCACCTCCTTTGCTTTGTCCTGCCCCGGCAGCTCAATGACCGCCCTCGTGCTGGGAGGTACTACAAGCCGAAGAGATAGCCGCGTCTTGTCTCCTAACATCTTCCAGGTCAACTCGATACGTCCATAAGGGCTTTCAAACCGCTGCGTTGCGTGTGTCACCGATCCGCCGGGGATAGGCCGCACTGCAAATCGCTTCCATCCTGGCACAAGCGGCCGCAGTCCCCCAATCACGGTGTGCATCCAGTTCGCGACCGCCCCGTAGGCATAGTGATTGAACGATGTCATTTCGCCAGGGTTGATGCTGCCGTCGGGCAGCATGCTATCCCACCGTTCCCAGACAGTAGTCGCGCCCATGGTTACCGGGTACAGCCACGAAGGGCAGCGACGATGCAGCAGCATACGGTAGAAGATCTACGTCTCTCCCATTTTTGTAAGAGCATGTCCAAGCACAGGTGTGCCGGCAAACCCAGTCCCGATCTTGAAGCGCGTCTTGGAGCGGATCAGGTGGACCAGCCGCTTGACGGCATGCTCCTCCTGCTCCGAGCTTTCAAGCAGCGAAAAATGCAGCGCCAGTGACAGTGCTGTCTGCGAATCGCCAACTACCCGACCCCTGGCGGTGACATACTCGTCTGCAAATGCGCGTCGCAATGCCATCGCATCCGATTTGTACTTTGCAGCGGATGCAGATTCGCCCAGTTTTGCTGCAATGTCTGACATGAGTTCGGTTGTCCGAACGAGGAATGCGTTGGCAACCAATAAGCTATCAGTCAGGCCGTTTCCAGGCTCGCCTGGGGGCGCAGCTGGGTCCAGCCAGTCGCCCAACTGCGTGGACTTTGTGCCATGCCATAGGAGACTGCCATGGCCCGTTTCGCTGTCATTGGTTCCAGTGTCCTCCCTCACGACTCCCTTATCTAACCACGACTGCATCCCCTCGTATTGATTGCTGAGGATTCCAATATCACCTGAGAATTGATACATGTCCCAAGGAACCATGACAATGCTGTCGCCCCAGATAGCTATAGACAGGCCCCTTCGGTTGGGAAACGTGTTGGGTGAGAACAGAGGCGGCACGCCTTCATCGGGCTGCCCCTTCCGGGCGGCCTGCTCTAATGCCAACCCCCGCAGCCATGTTTGTAGCACGCCGTGGACGTCATATATATAGCATGCAGTCGACGCAAACGCTTGCAGATCGCCTGTCCAGCCGAGGCGCTCGTCTCGTTGGGGGCAGTCAGTCGGCACACCAACAAAGTTGCCTCGCATCGACCAAACAATGTTCTCATGAAGCTTATTGAGCTGGGGTTCGGAGCACTCAAACCAGCCTCTGCGTTCCATGTCACTCTGGATGACGATGGCTGTAAAGTCAATGCTGTCAAACACATCAATATCCACCTTGGCCTCGACAGTCTTATTGCCCTTGTCCACCGCCGACAGGTACTGTTCGACCTGCACGTAGCGAAAACCGTGAAAGGTAAAGTGCGGCTCCCATTCCAGGGGTTCGCCATTGAACACGACTGTATCCGTTGCCTTGGCATCGCGGAGGGGGCGAGTTGCAACCTCTTCGTTCTCCAAGACCTCGGTGTGTGTGAGTCTGATAGTATGGCCAGTCGGTATCTTGCTGTCACCAGTGCGAACACGGACCCAGCCAACTAGGTTCTGGCCAAAGTCGATGATCCATTTGCCGCTGGGACTCTTCCAGGACGATACCGGCTCGAGGTCTTGGGTGCGGCGAATAGGGGGGCCGTCAGGAGCTTGTAGCAGTGATTTGTCGTGCGTGGCCTCGTTGACCGGTTGCCAGTCATGATGCGCGGTATCACAGTCCGACGTCGACCAATCTGGAATGTGCAGTCTGGTATCGCAGTATTCGCCATTATATATTTCCGAGCGCACTACAGCGCCACCATTCAGACAGCTCCACGACCCATCGGAGTTGATTGATGATGTAGAGCCGTCCTTGTAAGTAATCACAAGCTGTGAAATTATGCCGAGCTTGTCACCCCAGATGTTGCATGAGCCTCCAAGGAAGCCAAGGCGCCCGGCGTACCAGCCCTCGCCAACGTGAACACCAATCACATTATCAGAGCCGTTTCGGAGCTGATTAGTGACATCAAAAGTCTGGTATGTGAGCTCGTGCTTGTAGCTTGTCCATCCCGGTGCCATGACATGGTCGCCGACTCGAGCACCATTGATTTCCGCTTTGTAGACGCCATGCGATGTGATGTAAAGTCTTGCCGTGCTGATCGGAGACGCTGAAGATGTGGTAAATGAGCGCCGAAATAGAACGCTGCCATGAGGTGACTCGGGGTCGGTTTGTGTCGACACTGGGCTCTGGATCAGTGAGCAAACCCAGTCATCCGGACTTAGTAGGCCAGCCTCGAGTGTAGAAGATTCTGACCACGGCGTTGGTATACTGCTCTCCGAGAATGCTCGCACACGAACAGCCGCAGCCTCACCGGACTTCAGCGGGCTGCTTGGCCACGGCACCAAGACCGACTCTGGGGATGCAACATTGTAGACTTCTGGTGTGCCATTTCTTGCACTCTGTCGGGTGATTTCGAGCTCATAGCTTGCCTGTGTCCAGCTGGACTCCGTACCTTCAAATCTCCATGAAATGCGTGGCTTCGCGCTGCCGATGCCCAGCGGCTCGCGATGGTGCTCAAAGCGCAGCGAGATAGGCCGTACACTCATGGCGATAATCGTTCTTCACTACTTCCGACTGTCTATTACGTTTGAGTCGAGCTTGGTCTGTTGCCGTGTTAGCTTGTCGGTTCGAATTGGAAGAGGGGGCTGCATCGGTATACCCGCGGCTTGAAAGAAGTCTGCGGGCCAGCCTCGCCAGAGTAGCCACCGAGCAGGCTGGATGGACGTTGAATTAAAATAAAATATGGTACCACATGGCTACTAAAAGCTAATATCGCGGTGGCAGAGGTTATGGTCGCATGGGCCAGTCTCAGCCGATGTGTGCGGAGGATAGTCCCGTCCAGGTTGATTTGTTCTTGTTCGGGCCAGACTACCCGCCGTCAAACGGATATACGGAGTTCCAGATCACATTGCTTACTATTAATAGAAGCACTTGGGTGACTGACAGCTCCCTCGCATAATGGTATACCGACATCACCCATCCCAGCACCCTTCCCGGGCTGTTTCGCCACGAGGCATTGCCGGATATCAACCGGTACTAACTGCTTTAAACCAGTTCCTGTACGGCGCTGGGATTGCTTGAGAACCTTTTCCTATTCGGAGAAATCATCCGCACACTTGGCGGTGGCATGCGGACTTTATTCCACTCGGGCAACAACTGTAAAAGGCAACATGCCTGTCCCGTCTGTCTCTTACAGATGTTTCCCCACGGGGAGCAACATGGATACGTACTTTCATGGATACAACTATGCGGGGTAGGTTGTACTAGATTAACTTTGTTGTCAAGTGCTTTGATAGAATAATGTTTCGGTTTGTTTCCAACGGGTGAAGATTCGGGTCTCCCCATGCTGTCTGCCATAACCCCAGGGGGGAAACCTTATTTTTATTCGGACGAGCCCCGGCCAAGACGTAGTAGTGTAAACTCTGTATATGCGGGAAGAATAGGCAAAGTATAAGAGGGAAAGCGACGTGGAAAGCTTATATAAAGCTTCGTGTTCGTCTTGTAGGGAATATAGGCTGCCGCAGGTTTAGTTTCAAAATCAGCAGCATCGCCTTGCTGTCTATTCATACACACTTCCTTTTGCTGCTATCACTAAGAACAAATAAGCCCCAGAATGGACGGACACGTCCAAGCCGTCGAGGATGTGGCCATCGACAATGCGCAGCTAGCTGCGCCCGAGAAGAAGTTGACCATCTTGGACGAGATCAAGCAAAATCCCAAGGTCATATTCTACTGCGTACTCATGACTGTCGGCCCCATGATGTACGGTTTTGACAACATCATTGTCGGCGTGATCACCGCCATGCCTGCCTTTAAGTAAGTCTTCCCTCGTCGAATTATTTGTTGTTTTTGCGTTGTTCGTTTTTGAAGTGCACAAGCTAACACTGCACAGAGAAGACTATGGTGCTCTTCACAACGGGTCTTATATCATCCCCTCGCTTTGGCTGTCTCTTTGGAACGCCATGGTCCAGGTCGGCGTCATGGCCGGTGCTGTCATGAATGCCCCCCTGGCTGATCGCTTCGGACGCAAAATGAGTTTTGGTGCCGGTGGTTTGATTGGTGTTGCTGCGACGGGTCTCATCTACGCCTCAGACGAGCCGACTGACATGCTTTCCCGTCGCGGTCTATATTTGGCTGGAAAGACAGTCCTGGGCCTCTCTCTAGGCATGCTCAACGCTACTTGCCAGACTTACATTTCTGAAATCGCTCCCCCGAGACTTCGTGGTCCCCTCTTGTCCATCTTTACGTTTTTTCTTGTCCTCGGTCAGCTTATTGCCGTCTCCATCATCTATGCGCGCATCAGCTTGACCGGCAACAGCGCCTATCTTGTCGCTTTCGCTTCGCAGTGGGCGTTCGCCGTGTTTGCCGTTGCTGTGGCCGTTGTCGTTCCTGAAAGTCCTACATTTCTGCTGAAGCGCGGCATGGTCGAAAAGGCCTGCAGCTCATACAGACGACTATATGATCCAGAGACTGTCGACTCTGGTATCCGCGAGCTGGCCACAACACTCGAAAATGAGAACCAGCAGCAGCAACTTGTGGCCGAGACAAGCTACCTCGAAATTTTCAAGGGCACTGACTGGCGCCGCACGCGCATCATCTTGTATGCAAACACGCTGCAGCAGTGCCTCGGTGTCACTCTGCTGTCCAATTCGACCTACTTCCTCGAACTTGCAGGCATGTCCGCAAGCATGTCGACAATGGTCACGGAAATCAGCATCGGCCTGGGTCTTCCTGCAAATGTCATCTCATGGTTTGCCATGACAATGCTCGGCCGCCGCACAATATTGCTCTTTAGCACCGGTGTTGTCGGCATATTCTGGCTCGGTATCGGCGTTGCCGGGTGCTTCCCCGATTCTACCAAGGCGCTGTGGTTTGTCGGCATCATGCTAGTTGTCGTCACTTTCTTCTACGGCCTGGGTGTTGGCGGTGCTTACCCCGTGGTTGGTGCCGAGACATCGAGTATGCGTCTGCGTGCCAAGTCCCAGGGTTTCGGCTTCCTCGTCAACGGTTTCTTCTCGTGGGCCTTCAACTTCTTCATCCCGTACATGTTTAACGCGGATGAGGGCAACTTGGGCGGGAAAATGGGCTTCTTCTTCTTTGGTCTCTGCGTTGTCGGAGTCGTTATTGTGTACATCGAGATCCCGGAGACAAAGGGCAGAAGTTATGCTGATCTGGACGAGATGTTTGAAAAGAAGCTCCCGACTAGGCACTTTGCAAACTATGTTTGCCAGAACAACATTACCCAGGAGGCTAGCGAGAAGGTGTTCTCCGATTAGCTATATAGTGCAGATAGATGTATGCGGTTACAACATGTATTATATTGCTATTTACACTGTGTCGGGTTCTGGATCTAAAAATGAGCTAGAAATAACTTAAAACAGCAGAACGTGATCATATCTCTCCATTCCCATATGTGCCTTCACCAAGTCTGGCAAATCTGCTGCCTCTTTCTGGCACTTCGGCGAACAGGACGGGAGGGCCTGGCAGGGTGCTGTCCAGCGTCTGGACAGTGACCTTTTCAGCACCACCTGCAATCTTCTCCTGGTCAAATGTGATTGTCTGGTTGACGGACGTGACGTTTCGAGAGTAGAGCGTCACGTCTGGCGTTGAACCCAGCACGCCCGCGCTACTGAAACCACCAAAGTGCAGAATTTGGTTCGTTGTACCAAAGCCGGTACTGTTCTTCTGGTCGCCCGTGCGGAAGTAGCTAGCTGTGCCGATGGAACGCGTACTCAGAACTGAGCCACCTGCAAAGTGCCCAGCGGTACCAGGCCCATTGCTTCCAACCGCATCGGCTCCTGCAAATGCTTCGAGACCGGTCGGGAAAACTCCAGCACCCGCCACCTGTAGTTCCAGACTCTGGTCCAAGTATGCCCAAATGGTCAGGTTTCCCTGTGGTGACACAGTGGCAGTAGTGTTGCAGTAGATTGGGAAGCTATAATCGGAGCTATAAGCGTACTCGTTGACGCCCGAGCCTGCAGCTGTGGCTCTGTCGGAGCCGCTGATCGTAACATTATTGATCTGGCGGTCTCCAAAGTCGAGCACAAGGCCCGAAGTCCAGTAGGATAAAGACTGTGACCAAGAGACGGGGTGGGACTTGCTTTGGTGGCCTCCTGGGTAGATTGTGCCCTGCACGCTAAATGACCGTGAAACAGAAACAGTATACTGCAACGTGGTGTTGCTGCCCGAGGCGTTCTGGGCGACACTCTGCGTGACGCTGATGGTTGGGCCGGAGTCACTGACGACGGGTGCAGTGCCGGTTGTGATGGATGTCGAGTTGGAAGAGCCCCTGCCACTGCTGTCGCTCTCGCCGTCCAGCCAGACAAAGACCTTGCCAGTGACGTACCAGCTTGAAGGCACAGTACCCGAAAGTGTTGCAGTGCCCGAGGCCTTGCCGTCGTCATTGAGTCCAGACACCGCAATAGTAAAAGTATGTGAGTTTCCGTCGCAAAGAACAGGCAGCCAGGGCGTGATGTCGATCTCATGCTCACGCAGGTCAAAGACGTCAGCACCCACAATAGGACGGTGCAGGCCGGGGACGACGCCGCCAGTGAAGACAACAGGAAACGGCCATTGGACACCGGCGAGCTGGCCATCAATGAGCACCTGAACCTCGCGGAAAGGACTGTATCCGGGGAGCTCGCCAACAAACGCATCAAATGTCAGGGCATCGCTCTGTAGGACGTTCTGCCACCAAAACTCTTCGTTGGCCTGGCCGTTGGCGGATACTGAGAAGACAGCACGGCGTGCGTTGCGCGGGAAATTGGCAATGGTGTTGGTGGCATTGTCGGCAGGAAGTGTAAACTGGCTGACGCCATTAGAAGCGCTTTTGCGGGCAGAGATGGGAATTACAAGGTCACTGGGTGATGTGCCGCCATTGGCAAGAATCGCCTCCTCGTCGACCTGGAAGAAGGTGGCGGTTAAAGTCACATTGAACGAGGCAGTGTAGCGGTCGCTGATGAGATTGCCAAGATCAAAGATGACTTTCTGCGGCGACTTCCACAGCGAAAGGTAAGGCGTCATGTCCTTGAGGTAAGTCCACTGTATGCCGGGAGATGCGACGGGCTCTGCGGTGCTCGTGCGCCATACTTCAGTATCACCGAAGTACATCAAAGCCAGCCGGTCAAACTGGACGCCGGCAGATACGGCGGTGAAGTTCATAACGACACGGTTGAAGGTGACGTTTGGAGGCATGTAGCTGCCAACATACGGCTGGCCATAACTGTTGCCAAAGATATGGTCCATCAGCGTGATGGTGTGGCCACCGCTTGGTGTAGGCGAGCGGTCGGTAGTCGGGCCAGCCGGCGTGAGAACAGGCTGGGCGACCTGGAAGCACTCGAGCACCTTGACGCCTTGGGACGATGCATCATTGCGCTTGGCTAGGACTGGCTCTGTCGACGTTGCTTTTGTTGTGTGTCCAAGACAGGATGCACGAACTCGTGGCGAAACGACAGACGCCACGCCCCAAACTAAGGCCAATGATATCAAAATCAATGTTGTCTGCACGATCCGCGGCCTTTGCCTTTGCCGTCTGCTCGCTGCCGGGGTGTTTGGCTCGCTACCAGCAGGCTGTTGTGTCTTTTCCAGGAGGGATGAAACTGCATCCATTGTGCAGGTTGTCTTGTGCGATCAGACTGGTGTTGCTATCGCTTTCAGTTGCGGTCTTTCGCATGAACTCAATGGTGATCGGACAAGAAACAGCGCGTCGAGAAAACAGCAAGAATGCAAGATATAATACAGCAAAAACAATTAAAGATACTGAAGGCTGACTGGGGGAGATCAGCGAGATGTCTAGCTCTTATCAGCGAGGCGCGATGGCACAGTGCATGTCACCAGAGCAAGGTATAAGGTGTCTAGAAAGAAACAGGAAGAAAACAGCTGGGAGCAAAGGAAAAGAGATCAAGACAATCAGACAGACGGCTGAAACGGCAAAGATGGATGAGAGTGATCCGGCGAGATTGGTTGATTGCGACGCGGATCATCGGGGCAACCCTCTTGTAGGAGAGATGATAATAGGGGGGTATCGCGCAAGGAGGCAGGGGACAGCCAGGTTACGTTGTGAAGAGGAGGAGAGGCATGAGGAGAGACGAGGAACAGAGAAGAGAGGGCAGAAGAGCCGAGCCAGGAGCTTGCTTCCGGCGATGTCTATCTAGGGTAGGATTCCAAGACGAGAAGGGACAGACAGGCATGCAAGATATCGTGCCATGGACGACGGTGCTATCGAGATCGGCCAGGCACGTCAGGAACAGGCAGGTGGGCACATCTTCTTAGCGCACGATAAGGCCGCATAGAGCTCTTTCATCCCGTGTTAGTGGGCGGGAAGTGCCTGCCGTGTTGGGTGTTGGCGTGTACAAAATGTACATACAGTACTGTATTTTGCACAGGTAAGTACTGCAATGTCGTTAGTGCTGTTACACTGCAGGTGTACTGTGATGTGATTGCTTAGTCAGGTTTGGTGGGAATCAAATAGTAAAAGAGAGATGAGAGATGAGAGATACGGTGTGACTATAATCCAAAAGCCAAAATGCTGCAATGCGCCAATAACTATTTGCAAAATATACAGATACAGAATAAGAGTAGCCAGCAAAACAAGAATGAAGAACAAGAGAAGAGTGCGTAGAATGCTGACTGTGTCGCAAGACATGGCCCGACGACATGCTCCGGAAGAGAGGAAAGCAACGAGACGACGAGGTGGATTCCGAATTGGCCGGTATTGCGGCTGTACTACCAAGACAGCCCCCGTTTTGTCGCCACTCACACGGGCTTCGACTTGCCAATCTTCCAGCCCCATGCCCGCAGCACCCTGACCACCTTGGGCAGCACGGCGGCAGTCAGTGGCACTCGCACAAAGATGAAGCTCTTGTGGATGGCATATGCCAGTGCGAGCTGTGTGGCCAGACCTGTTTGCATGTTAGTATCGTAATGTGCGAGGTTGGTTTGGTAGCTATACGTACTGGCATCCTTGGAGACACGCTCCTCGGCCTCCTTGACGCCCCAGCCCTCGACCTGCTCCGACGCCGGGGTCTCGTTGCCGCTTTCGCGCTGGACATCCTTCAATTCCTTGCGGTAGCTATACCAGTACTCCTTGATGGTCTCGGGGATGATGGCCTTGACGTGGGAGACGACAAAGTGTTCCGCCGCAGCTAGACTGTTAGCAGTTTTTCAAGTATTTGGTCAAGTATTCTGTCTGGTATTGCGAGCAGTAGTGTGCAAGAACGTACCTATGCGGTCGGTGCCGAGCCAGCGGACGAGAAGGAAGCAAAAGGGAAAGTCGAGTGCCGACAAGCCGAGGTAGACGCCCAGAGCCACCCAGCCGTACTCGCGCGACAGCTTCTTGAGGCGCTGGCTCGTGGTCAGGGCCTCGTTGACTGCGCCCGACTCGCCGGCTCCGTGTGCCTTGGCGCCTTCGCTCTTGTGGTGGCCATCGTGCGACCTCCGTGCGCGTGAGGAGTGGAATGTGCGTCGCGTCTGGGCACGGAAGGATGACGTGATGCGCGATGAGAGCTGGGAGACAAGGCGGGCGGAGGGGGAAGAAGAAGTCGAGTATTGGCGAGCTGCAGATGCAGAGAAAGAAGGAACGGGGGAGAAAAAGGCGGGTGGTAGGGAGCGCATGGAGCTCCGCGCAGACGACGTCGCGGTCCGGCGCATAAGGAGCATGGCCGGCTGCTGCTGGTCCACCAGCGCCTCGAGGGCCTGCACTGACCGGCGCAGCATCGTGTGTGTGCGAGTGTGTGTATGTGTGGATTGCGATTGCGATTGAATGTGTCTCGAAGATGTTCTGGGGAGACAGGCCGTGTCAATGGACTTCTCAAAGGACTCCCTGGTCCGGCAATGCGGTCGTCGTAGGGCAGAGGCCGTCGATCGTCGGGTGAGCGTCGTCAGAGAGGGCTGTGGCGTCGCGGAGCTATCGGAAGTGCAGAGGAGGCTGACAGCGCAAAGTAAGAATGTTAATAAGGCTGCAGTCGCTGTGCCTGTTGTCGCATACAATGGTGTGAATCGGCAAATAGCTCAATGCGGCTCCGGTGTCGTCGTGGTCGTCTGGTGCGCAAGCTATCGTCCTGTTTTTCCACTGCAAATTTTTGTGTGCTAATGTTCCCTACCGACTCTCGCCGCAGGCCTGCGTCATTGCTTATCGGGAAGGCGGACGACCTATAGACACCAAGTGCAGCTCGTGATTGGCTGGATGGCACAGCTGTAGACAGAAGGACCCGCTCATAGGAAATCAAAGCAGAAGGAGCGACCGAGTCGGCAGGGACGGATTTCACTATCCTCCGACATCTCCATTGCATCCGAAATCCATGGTGAGAAGAGAACATGGTGGTGGGTGATGTGTGGCAATGCCGGCTAAGAAAAAGAGACGAGGCAGATTTATATGATACGTTGTTTTGTAGAGGTGTCTGGTTTGTGAAGAATGTATTCAGCAACCAAGGCAGATCAAAACAACACATTATGTTTTTTGACGTAGATAAATCCAAAAAAAAAAAAAAAAAATCAATTAAATACAAAAACAGTCAATATAAAGGGGAGGGAATCAATAAGTCATTCCCCTAAAGCTTTAATGTGATTCACCACGGCGTCTCGCTGCTGGAAGACACATTATCAACCCAAGGTGAAGCATTGTTAGTATCGCCTTGCGACAAACGGAAGAGCACTAATGACAGACCACAGTCTTGGGCGCAGCAGCCAAGAAGCTCTGGCCAATCACCGCGCTCCTCTAAGAGCCAAGTCGAAGAGCCCCTCCTTTTTAAGCGCCCACGCCAACCCTGCTTGTAAGTCGTCTTCGTAGTGTAAAATCACCGTGAGAATACTTCGCCGGATAGGGAAGCAACGACTGTCAACCACTTTCATTTCCTGAGCAGAATCCATGTGACGCACCCCCGTATACCTGGTTGGCTGGTTTCGAAAAGAGGAGGAGCGAGGGTCCTATGCCGCGAATGAAATCATAGGGAAGGAGCCAACAGAAGCTGGCAGAATGGCAGATTGGCAGTATACGCGTCCAACACCGGGGAGAGCACCCTGCAGCTGCACTGCTGCGGCTGGGGAAAGAGCAGGAGATTTAATAGCCAGAAAAGAACGGCAATTAGCGCTGCAGTACAACCCTGCAAAGTGGGGGGTGATACGAGAGAGTGTGTGAACGTATGTAAATCCTTTGGTTCGCTCTTTCTTTTCTTTTAGTTTGTGCTGTTGCTTGCTCCTTCCTTCGTGATCACCGCGGCCCCTCTATTCGAAAGCACCTTCCTCGTCTTGCATCACGAAGACCAGTCTCTCCTTCTCACTTTTACGTGTAGGTGTCATTCTTTCCACAAACAGATAAGCTGCGAGGTTATCGGCCCGTCGCGCCTTCACCCAGAACACCATTCAGTTGCTGACTACCGGCCGTACAGTAACACAGCTCCCCGCGATCCGTCGATCGTGCCTTCCACCACGAAACATTCCACACAACAACCGCTACCATGTCTAACCAGTTCTATCCTCGTGAGCAGTCGCGGACAGTGCCCGTTCCTTCCTAAGTTGTGAACCTCCTACTGACATCTATAGCCCCACCTGGAGCTGTGGCAGGTACGATGATGCTCTTGCTGCAAGGCGGAAAGGAGGAAACAAGATGCATAGTCGAGGAAGAAACAACGGCTTGCTAACACCGTCAGCTCCAGCAGCTCAGAACAGCTACCCACCGCCGCCCCAGTCGCCACCTGCCGCTCGCACCAACTTCTCATACGGCGGCCCCCAGGCACAGCCCAGACAGGCCACCGGCTTCTACCCGCCTCCCCCGGGCCAGGCTGCCGGCTCGCCTGCTCCTTCTGCAAAGACGTCATACCCTCCACCTCCTCAGCAGCAGCAGCCCCAGTCGCCACCACAGCAGCGCACCTACCCAGCACCACCACAGCAGCAGCAGGCCGGTCTGCCCCTCCACAGCCGCACACCGTCTCACTCGTCCCAGGTGGCTCCTGCTGTTCAGCTCCCCCCTCCGTCCACGCAGGCCACTCCATCGCCGAATCAGTTTGCAGCCCCACCCACCTACGGCGACAATGGCCAGCCAAGCTCGAGCTCGGGCTACCCAGTTGAGAAGGCGGGCGCCCATGGATTAGGTCAGCAAGCTATGGTGGCCGAGGAGAGCGTCGAGTATGTCCAGCCAGTAGCCAGAGAGGCGGGGGCCGGTGCTCTTCTGGGCGCCCCTGCTTCTGGGATGTTCATGGGCGCATCGGCAGTGGTTGATGATGTAGGAACATTCAATGGCGGCAGCTATCGTATCAGCCACCGCGACTGCAACACCATCCTGACAGTCCAGCTGGCCATTGGATGCCCGCTGACGGCAAAGCCTGGCGTCATGATTGCCATGTCCAACTCCATCACGCTCAAGGGCGCTTTCAAGTTCACGGTCAAGAAGCTCGTGTCTGGCACCGAGATGGGCTCGTCGACGTTCACCGGCCCGGGCGAGCTGCTCATGGGTCCTCCCATGCTGGGCGACATCACAAGTATCCGCCTGACCGGCAGTGAAGCCTGGTCTGTCGGCCACGATGGCTTCCTGGCTTGCACGCAGGGCGTCATCAAGGAGTACAAGCGCCAGGGCCTCGGCAAGGCCATGTTCAGCGGCGAAGGTCTGTGGGTGTACAAGATTCGCGGCACGGGCCTGCTGTGGATCTCCAGCTTTGGTGCCATCATCAAGAAGGATCTCGTCGATGGAGAGAAGTACATTGTCGACAACGGCCATCTTGTGGCCTGGAATACAAAGTATGTGCTGGAGCGGGTGGCTTCGGGCGGCATCATTTCGGGTCTCGCTTCGAACGAGGGTCTTGTCTGCAAGTTCACAGGACCCGGTACCGTCTATATCCAGACGCGGAACCCCGTAAGTCCCTCAAAAGACATGAAGACTGCAGACGTCTTACTAACAACCACAAGAAAGCATTCGGCGCCTTCATGTCCGGCCAGGCTCTTCAGGCATGAGCGGCCCGATCACGCCTTCTCTTTTCGAAACAGGGTTCCTACTCATCCACGTTGTTTTGCTCCTCGTACACCACTTTGGGTTCTCTCCCGTTGCATGGGATCTGCTTCCGTGGCGACAGTTTGTTTTGGTGACGCCTATTGCGTTGCTTTTTGGTTTATTTACAGCCACCCGTGTTCATCGCTTCTTGCCTGCTTTGTGTCTTGTCTCCTTGGCGATATGAAAATTTTGTATTATTCTTTCTTTTCTAGTATCAATCACTTTATCCCTTTCATCCAGAACAGCCAGAACAGCCAAAACATCTTGTGAAGCAGATCGAATGACTATTCGCCATGTCAGAGCCCCCAGAGCCCAAGTGCGAGCCTCTATTCTCGCTGCCAGTCTGTTCCATGGACACATTTTCAGAGTGCCCAGACGACCGGTCAAAGACCGTGGTGACCACAAAATCAATGACATCTGCCGACAACAGCCGCTACTCGTCTGACGAGCAAGGCCTGATTGAAAAGCAGCCAGTACGGTCAGCCAGTGGAAAGTCAATCTCGAGCAGCTGCATCGATGCCGACAACCTGTCAACTATCCTCTCTGGTAGTATCATCGACGACAACTCGAGAGACAGCATTGCAGAGGCGAATATCAAGACAAATACGGATGATATTGACCTGCTGGCTAGTCGTCTCAGAACAGAGGTCATCGTCGGCGGGAACATCGGGAGCATTTATGAATACATTCGTCCAAATGCAGACACAAGCTTTGTTTTCTCCTTCACGCCCCTATCCGGGACCCGGCACCCCGGCAGCCAGTCCTTAGAGAATTCTTTGGTTGGATATCTAGAAAAAGCGCAGATTCAGATTGAAAAGAGCCCGCCGCCGCCGAGCAAAAAATCAATCAAGCTGCGGAAAAAGAGAGGAATCGACACAAAATCTCTCACATTTGGTGATACCAGCAGCCAGGACCCAAGCCAACTAGATCCAGGCACATATCAACCCGCTATGCGGAAGAAAAGCGCCACAGAACCCGCTCCACTGGTCGACTCGGACTCTCATTCGGATGTCAAGACCACGGCAGACCGTAGACGATTCGATTTTCTCGTCTCCCGCCTCCAACAGAAGCTTTCTGAGCGGAGCCAGGGCAGCTGTGGTGGCAGCACCAAGCAGTGCAGCGCATCCGAGGCTTCCAGACGTTCGTCTCGTGTGGGATCTGTCCGTTTTCATGATGACACCCCTCCCACAAGCATGCCATTATCTCCGGGAATGGACATCCGCGCCGACAGCGCCCCTGTCTCATCGAATGAAGGAGGAGCGCGTTCCGGCAATCATGCACCCGGTAACGCTCGGTTCGAGGCTCCAACAGATGCACAGCAACAGTTTGGGCCGGATCTGAACCAATTTTTACCCCATCTATTCCAAATGCCTGTCACACAAACGACAAGCCACTTGTCGTCACATCCCTTTTCCACCATGCTTCCCCAGATACCGCAACAGCCAGCCATGTGGAGTGCACAGAACCGCCTGGCTTTGGGATGGCCGGACTACCTCCCAGCGGCTTTGCCTGCCCATCAACCGCAAATGATTTCCTGGCCTCCAGCTCCAGGCCTTCCTCCTCGTTTCCCCCTATACACTCACCAGCCTAATTTTGCCGTGCCGCACCTACCTCCGCCACATGACGGCCCTTTGTTCCCAGCCCCCCCGAGAAATCTACCGATTAGCCCCATGTCTAACGGGAACACTCCATTTGTGCCGCTCAACGCCAGTGTTCAGCAACAAATTGAAGAAAACATTGAGTTTCTCAAGGCCACAGTGCCCAGCTTTGCCCAGGTGTCCAGACAGCGCCAGAAACAACGTTGGTTGAAACAGAAGATGGGCTCGGATGGCAAGAGGAAACGAGACAAATGGCAGTATCAGCACACTGGACAGGGGTGGGAGAAATCGGGGAGAGATGCACAGAGCCACCAGCCACGACTCTACCACCAGCCGCAGACCCAGTACTCGGAACAGGCCCCAAAGATACCAGTGTACGGTCACCAGCCTGTCTTTAACACACTGCCTTACCCTGGTATGCTTTGGCCGGGTTTAGTATGAGATGAAAAGGGCGCATGGGAGCAACTTTGATTCAAGTCAGAACATACATACCCAAGAGAGCCAAGCACATCACTGTTAAGGACAAAGTACATACAGCATAGATAATATTAAATCAAACGCAAGCATCATCTCCGGCTAACCAAGAAACGTATATTTGTCTAGCAAGAAATATACACGGTAAAGCACGTGTAAAACAGAGAAACACCTTTTGCACAATCTCATAGTGTACTGATATATAGCAGTCGAATTCCCATGCGCGGCCCAACCGGCGACCAAAAATAAATAACAAACGGACAATGGCAGTGAACAGTTGATTGCCGAGCTGCAGCTGTTTTGCGCTTACTCGGGGCATAGTGCATCCCAAAAAGATGAAAGAAATGGTGGAAATGATCAAAATGGCATGGTTGTGCTCGCTAATGTAAGAAAGTAAAAGAAAAACGACCAGAGGATCCAAAAAAGGAAGAAAGAAAAGAAAGGGTATTAAAATAGTAAAAAACATTATAAAACAATATCGTCATGTACTCCTGACGTTGGGGGTGGAGACAATGAAGTAGGGGTAGATGTAAAAAGGGCAGGTCTTCAAGACTACTGCTTGTTGGAGGCACTGCTCTTTTCGTAGTCGACAGCATTATAGAGAGGCGGCGTAGCCAAGGCCGTGCCAGGAGTTGTGGCGGCACTGCTGACAGATGCGCCGTTAACCGTTGTCGATGCCGAGTTGTGGGACTCGTGCGAGTCTGCGCCCGATGATGCTGCTGAGGCCGCCGAGTCTGACGGCTGCCTGCTGCTGATCAGAGCGTTCGCAATGTATCCGTCGCCGACGCCGCTACGGTTGTGGTCTGGTGTCTGTGTAGGAGTCGTTTCAGTGGATGTTGACTTGCCCGACTTCATGTTGTTAGACTTGTCCGGTGTCGACTTACGGGTAAGCGACGGTGTCTCGGGCTCCTCGGGGATGGTGGCAAACTTTTGCAGAACCTGCTTGAGCGCAGGCCGGCGGATGGGCTTGCTAAGGAACTCGTCCATGCCCGACTCCATGCACTCCTTGACGTTGCTCTCTTCGGAGAACGCCGTGAGGGCAACAATGGGCGCTGAGTAACCCATCTTGCGGATCAGGCGTGTGCTTTGCAAGCCGTCGAGGTTGGGCATCTGAATGTCCATGAAAATGACATCAAACAGCTGGTTCTGCGCCATGTTGGCTTTGACAAGGTCGTACGCCTCCTGGCCGTCCTTGGCAATCGTGACATCGTAAATATCCTCGAGCTTGAGCATACGGCTGACGACCTCGATATTGGTCGTGTTGTCGTCAGCGACTAGGACACGAACGCGTCCTTGGCCGTCCGCCTTGTTAGCAACAGCGAGATTCAGCGCGGCAAGCTGGTCGGCACGTGATGCAGAAGTGGTGTGGAGGGGGTTTGTAGGCGGGTTGGCGACGAAAAAAGGCTGGCTGAGACCGACAAGGCGCGTTTGTTTATCGAGCACGGGCTGCTGTTTTGGCGTCTTTGAGCTGGGATCGTTGCCGGCGGATCCTTTGATAAAGGAGTTGCGGCGGTTGTCGCCGCCATCGGCGGAGCTGACACTTGGTGGGCGGGAATTCAAGCTGCTGGATGCCGTGCTCGAGGCTCTATCCTTTGTATACTTGAGCGGGATGCGCATAGTGAAAGTTGAGCCCTCGCCAGGCGTGCTCTTGAGCGTGATCGTACCACCCATCAGGGTCGCCAGCTGCTGGCAGATACTCAGGCCGAGACCGGTGCCACCAAACTTCTTCCGCAGGCCGAGATCGCCCTGCACAAACGGCTCAAAGACCTTTTCTTGCATATGCTCTGGGATGCCCGGGCCGGTGTCCTGCACCTCAAACTCAAAGAAGAACGTCTTGGCACCCTGTGGTGGCGGTGTGGGTGAGCGTTCGCGGAGATAGTATAGCTGAGAGGCGGCCTTGGGCTCGAGCGGGTTGATGGCAATTGCCGTGCCCGACGAAGTTCCCTTGTAGAGCGTCGTCGCCGTGCCCGTTGAGATGGAGCCGCCATTGCCGCCGTTCTTTGAACTCTGGGAGTGTGTCGAGGATGACCCCAGGCGGTGCCGAGGACGGCCGCCCCGGTGTGAGTCCGTTTTAGAGAACGATGATGACCGGCTGACCTCGGTGTGGTCGGGCTCGCCGACGCAGCGGATGCGCAGATCGACCTTGCCGTTTGAAGGCGTGAACTTGATGCTGTTGTTGACTAGGTTGATAATGACTTGGAGAATGCGGTGCTGGTCGCCCCAGAGGCACATGTCCTTTAAGCGGCCAACGCCTGGCGGGCCGAGTGCTGGCAGTAGCCGGTGGTCGACGCTTGTGCTGTTCCGTTCCGAGGTTGCGGTTGCTTGGCTGGGCACGTCGGCTGGATCTTCGCTGCTGACATAGTTGACGTTGAGTGTGATGCCGCCCTCGCGGACCTGCTTGTCGAAAATAGCGAGAACCTGCGATCGAATATCGCCAAGGCGGAACTCGCGCTCTTCGAGGCTGATCTGGTGACCGATCTGATTCTTGGAGAAACTCAGAACATCCTCTAGAAGATGCAGCAGCAGATCGCCCGATTTGTACAAGGTCTTAAGAGACTGCTTGATACGCACAATGTCGTCTTCCTCCATGCACACGGCGCACATGCCCATGATACCGTTGAGTGGTGTTTTTAGCTCGTGAGAAATGTTGGCGATAAATTCGGTCTTGCTCTTGTTGGCAGCCTCGGCAGCCTTCTTACTGATCTCCAGCTCGCGCGTGCGTTCCGCCACCTTTTCGTCGAGGGATTCGTACTGCTTGAACAGCTCATCGCTCATGGCATTGAAAGTTGCCGTCAGTTCGGTCAGCTCGTCGGTGACAACGTGCTTGCGCTCAGGCACCTTGCCGGGGATTTTGAAAATGGCATGAGAGCCTCCCTCCCTGCTGCCCGACGAGAGCTTGGTCTTCTTAATGCCCACCATTATGCGGAGACGTCTAATCCATTCCTTTTCGGAGATCCGCGAATGAGACGATCTAGTGCCGGAACTGGGAAACTCGTCGTCTTCGTCATAGCCTGGAGGTGTGATGGACTTTTCTGTGGCGTCTTTGAGCCGGCGAATCGGTTTCACACTGAGATGGGCACATGGGAAGACGAGAAGAAGAACAAGGCCTACCGTGCCAAACACACATCCAAGCAGGATCTTGCGCAGCGTGGCGATTGGTGCATAAGCCTCGGAATGGGCCTGTTCGACAAGGACAGCCCAGGTGACGAGCGTCGACTGCGGCCGAGCATAGCCGACAGCGACACTGTAGCCCTGCTCGTTTTTGGTTTTGAGTGTAGCGGTTGCGTTGTTGACAGTGTTGGTCTGGCCGGCAAACAAGTCGAGCACGACTGGGTATGCACTCATTTTGAATGTGTCGGTATAGCTCCCTGAGTCGTAGTCGTAGCTGCTGTGCCTGTCTGCGCCATTCTTGGCCTCGAGAGGAGGGAGAATAAAATGGACTTCGTGCTCACCAAACTCTTCTCGGTCTGGCGGCACATATGTTTCGTTGCTAGCTGGGGTTGACGTGTTGAAGCGGTTCCATTGTGTATTGGGGCCGATCATGAGCACCACCCCAGAGTTCCCCAGGCCCTCCTGGGAGCTCTGTATTTCGATGAGGCTGGAGGCAGATGCCACGATAGTCATGTAGCCGAGAAGGAACTGGTTGCTGTCCTGGCGGATGGGGACAGTCAGAGAGATAAGAGCAAAGGTCGAGTTGACAATGACAGGGCCGAGGAGAAGGCCGCCATTGTTTGTGAGGCGGACGCCGGGGAAGGCACTCGCGGTGAAGGTGTTTGTGGTGTTGTCGATGGTGCTGGGCAAGCCAGTGTCGTTGTAGGTGATATTGGGGTAGAGAGTGGGCGGGTAGCCGAGGTCGAGGTCGCCTAGATAGACATCAGAGCCATTGGAGTTGACATAGGGCAGCTTGATGGAACCAATGCCATTGCCAGTGACGTTGAGGAGGCCGGTTGCGCGGCCACTGGTGTTGCGCGAGTAGAGGCGAGACTGGAAGAGGGTGGTGAAGCCGCCAGCGCCGAGCGCGCTCTGCATATCCTGCTCGGCGAGAGCCCAGTTGCTGGCGGAGCGGTTGCCGGCGTAAAAGGTGCTGAAGGCCTGCTGGATGAGGATGCGAGACGCCACATTTTCGCAGGTGGTTTGGACGAGGTCGATTTCGGATGAGATGCGTGCAGCCTTGAGAGAGGCGGTCAGAGCAAGGCCGTCGGACTCGATGTCGCCGACAAAGTCATTTACAAAGATCCAGGTGGGGATGGAAACAATGGCGAGGGCGACGAGGACGGCCGTGATGACGAGGGCAGCAAGCTGCTCACGGATTGCAACGCGCATGGTGCCGGGCTATAAGGCGAAGAACAAGAACCGGGTCCTTTGCGCCGGCATGTTATGTCGTATGCAGGGGAGATGCCGTGAGGTGAACGAGACGCGAGATGAGTGAGAAGATGTAGCAATTAATGTTGTCAGATGAGTGTTGTGGCGAGACAGAGATCGGCAACGTGGATGGTGGGACTGTGGAGAGGAGGGACAAAGCCGCAGCTCGGTGATGTTCAGAGATTGACAAGCGACTAGGTGCTAGTACATACGTCTGTAGACGAAGAGCTGAAGCGACCGAAAGAACAATGTGTCGATGATGCGCCAGTAGTAGGCGAAAGTCGGGAATTCGCAAAAACGTAGCAAAAGGTAGCAAAGAGTGATTCCGTCGAGGTGTCTGTAGGGTGCTTTGCAGTCAGTGCGCCAGTTCCAAGAGAAATGTAAACGAAACAAACAATGGGCTTGGAAGGATGGAAGAGACGCAAGAATCAATGGGAAAGGGTATGGATAAAAGGGTGAATGGTGGTGTAGTTGCAGGCTGCCAGCAAAAGAAGCACGAGCCTCGTGTCGTCGTCAGTCCTGCACCGTCCCCGCACGTTGGCTCGCTGGTGGGCGTTGGCAGTTTCGCTCTGATGATTGATGCTGGTGCTTGGTGCATGCGGGAGCTTGGGTTGTTCAATGGCTGTGTGCGTGATGCATCTTGGTCCGAGATGGTTATTGAGGCGATTCAAGGGTTCGATGCTCCGGTTGCAGCGAGAAATCCGGTATCGATCGCGCACAGTGAAGCGAAACCATGGATGGCAGACGGGTCGAGATCAACAAGAAATGCAGAGTAGGGAGTGAGCCAAGTCAAAGTTGTGTAAAAGTACCGGTGAGAAAAGGCCACAAGTTGGGCTCGATGTGCTCGATGTACCGAATGATGTCGTGATGTCGTGAAGGAGCGAGGCCGAGTCGCTGGAACAGCTGAGGAAGGCAGCAGGCAAGCACAAGGAAGGGGAAGGAGCACCCGGCGTATGGGTGCATGTGTAGGAAGGAGCAAATGAAGAGACAGGGCCGGGATACTGTGAATACACAAAAGAAGAAGGAGCTTACCTGTACGATCTACCAAGCAAATGGCAGCCGTGTCGTCGTCGTCGTCGTCGTCGAAAGGAAGTGTAGTGAAAGGATTGTGTTTTCTCTGTCTCGCAACAATATTTACGAGCAATACTCCGTACTCGCGTATAGAGTACATGGTCCTTCCCTTTTTCCCTTTTGGCACGTTTTACTTTAATCTCTGATTCCCTATTCCCCATTCCCTATTCCGTATTTGCCTTTTTGCGGAAGCGACGGTGGAGAGAGGTAAACTGGGGCAAGAGCGACCAGCACAAGGATCCAGACCTTTACGGCGGGTGTATATTACTGTGTCGAGAGTGGAAAAAGGAAAGAAGGAAGGAGAGCTGGAGATAAATTAATCACGGATTTAAATGGTAAAATCAAGACGGAAGGTCAAGCTGAAATACCAGACAGCAAAGAAAGAAGAATATAATACTATATATTCTACAGTTTTATGTATAGATATGGCACCCCGAGGGAAGAAGCGAGAGGCGCATGACCCGAGGCCCAGTATCAAGAGGATAGATGCGCTCAGCAATGCGAGGGCAGGCAGGAAGGAGGCTAACGAGGCAAGAAATATACTATGTAAACAAAAACGGAAGGGGCGTGAGGTGAAGACAGTGCGAGAAGCGGCTGGACTGTGGCACTGCTGCAAAAGAAGTGAGACAGCGACAGCTACATACAAGAAATACAAGCACTGAAGTGCCCGAGACACCGGACAACAGAGAAGTCTCTACAAGCGACTGGGATGGGAAATGATCAGCGGGTCGCTGCCGGCATGAGGAAAATAATAGCCAGACTCGATGAGTCAATAAGTGAATCTCGATCCACGTTCTGTATACTGTGCGGGCACTGTGCCAAGGCATGATTAATTAGAGAATATAAATTGAATAATACTATGTATGCTGTATGCAGAGGCAGTTGTGCTCCCGGTTGAGGTTCATCGCACCTTTTTATTGTCTGTACCTTTGGATTTAAAATGCCACCAAACACGGAAGCTACGACTGTTAGTGAACATGAAACGGAAGTCGCCCCAAGGGCTGGGTAATTTTGTATTTTCTCGTATTTCCAAATTTTCACATTTTCGGTCGTGTTTTCCATGCCCGATTGAGAATTCAACTTGTAACATAACTGCAGGGCAGCGCGGCTTCGGTGCTTGAGCATTCCGTCTCCGGCTCCTTCCTGTCGATTGCAGTCTTCGTTTTATTGTTTTAATTCTGTTTACTCCGTACATGTCAGTAGTGGGTCCTCACTGCGGACTACTTACTCTGTAGGGTTTTCCTCGATGCCCCTCTAGTCTTTGAACTTAGTCCAATACAACCACTTTTTCATCTAACAGTACATAGTACACGAGCCAGAAAACAAAAGGGTCGCCCAAAAAGCAAGGCCAATAGAAGCAGCTAATAAATACAAATTAAAAAAGATAAAGTCCAATTTAATCGAATACGACGCAAATATCTCCTATGCGCTGTGGCGTCGTTCGGGGGGATCGAGACCTGGGTCGGCCAGGCTAGGCTGGGCCACTAGCCCAGGGGTGGGGCGTCTTAATGTTGTGCTCTCTACTATGTACTGTGTACGAGGAAAGAACTGGTCCGAGAAACGAAAAGCCAACTGAGTGATAAGCTTACACGATAATGTTTATACAGTGGCTCTCGTTCTATGGAGTATTCTTTTCTTCTTCTTTTTCTCTTCTATGCTCTAAGAAGAGCTCCACCAGCTCAACTCCACCGGCAAGGGACTCTCAGTCAGCACGCCCTGATAGAGGACGAAGGGCTGCTGGCCAATTCAAAGAAAGCGCATAGGATCGTTCAGCAGACTATCTTACTTAGAAGGCCTTCGGCACAGTCGAATACGGGGGATAATCGGGCATTTTGCCGTTGGCGAGGAATCGGGAGCGGGTTGGGGGATGGTGAAGCTAATCTGGCGAGGAAATGTAGTCATCGCAGTCTATATGTGATGCGAAACCGAATATCAGAAACCAGAAACCAGAAACCAATGAGGGATGGGATGGGGATGGGATCAGAAGCCGGCAGAGAAGCCCAAAAGCAAGCTGACAAGCAAACACCATGGCTGGCATCAGCTGGCGCCGTCGCTGAGAGATACGACGATACGACAGACAAAGAGACAGGACGCCACGGTGGCACCGGTTCTGGGCATCTCAGTCATCCCTCGCACTCTGCACCATAAATACAAAGCTACTAACGGGCCTACACCGATTCATTGCTGAGTGGGCGACAGAAAGCTCAAGGCTCGGCTTTGGACATCAAGGGTCTTGGTGTGAAGATCGCGAACTGACAGCCTGGCAACTGGGATCTCTCCGATCAATATAAGAAGCAGTGTACCTCGCAGGCGTGTCTTATAACTCAAACGCAGAGTCTGCACGCCGCCGTGAACCAGCGCAGACACCTAGTGTAAGATGTGTATCAATATCATGTGGTATGCAGGAGCGGTCCCCCTTGTCTGCTCTCTCCGTGCAGTAGGGGTGGTGGTTGGTGCTCTGTTCCGTAGCCCGTTGAACTATTATGTGTACTCAGTTTCATCGCCCAAAGACTCAGTAAGCCAAACCTTAAGTACCCTTTGTCGAGTTCAACTGCTGTCACTGCCCGTCTCAACAAAAAGTACCGGGCGGCGACAAAGCCGCAGTCTGGACGAGTCGCCTATGCATCGAGACTCGCTACGTATATGCCTGCTAGCCAAGCCAATAACTGGAAATCATCCTGTCAGCATGGCACTGTTTTAACCAAGCTCAAAAGGCACAGCATCTTGGCATGCTTGGTTAAGTAAGCATGCACTTTTGAATAATGAAAATGAGCCCGACGCTGAAAAGCTGTTGTGGCAATGCTACATGGCCGTTTGGGCTTCCTTTATTTTGCTCCGGAAGTGCTACCAAGCCAGTGTCTTTGATTATGTACTTACACAACAGTCTGGAGCTGTCTACGGTGTATAGGCATCGGCGAATACAACACCTACACAAGATACACTGTAGGTAAACAATTCGGATTCAGTACGGTGGTACACAATATGAGATTAATGTGTAAGATGAAAGTCTAGACTGTGTAGTATATAACAGTTCTAACATTGCAACATCAATTATCAATAATTAATCCCAAGACCTTCATCTTGCGCAAAAGTGCCATAAAACATTAAAAGCGTGGAGATCAGATTAAATAGGATCAATAGTAAAAAAAAGACAAAGATTTTAGTATCATAAATAAATAAAAGCAGTTAGAATACAAAAGCGTAAACAGAAAAAAAACGTCGTCATTAATACATTATCATCAAACATGAGCCATCCCCGTGCCAGAAGTATAAAATACCCCCCCGAAGAGAAAAAAACGAATAAAGAAGAACTAAAGAGAAACATAATTCAACTATGCACGGCTGAAGATGAGTGGCACCACAGCCGAACTGGTTTCCATGTTGTGGTGCTGGCACTGGTGCTGGTCAAATACCACCGGAGGAAACAGCGTGTGCGATGGCGAGGACGGTGCCACAAAGGACTCGCCGAAAAAGCGGTCCCGCAGACGCAGCCCGGCAAGCAGCGACAGCGTGGCCGTGGTCGCATTGCTAACATGGTCATTGTCCAACACAAACGACGGATTGGCCGGCAGGATATCCCCTGACATGGACACGGACGCAGCCGCTGCCGCCACCGTAGCCGCGGATGCTGCTGCTGACGGCGGCACAGGCTCGCGGCCGATGCGCTTGTTGAACTCCCGGCTCAGCTTCATCAGCACTGCTTCCTTGGCCTTTTTGAGAGCCGACGTTCTGGCTTCGGGATTGTCAGCCATCTCCTGGCGGTTGTCCATCTGCTGTTTCTGCTTTTGCCGCTGCATCGCAAACAAGTACTCATCGTTCATGCTTTGTGCCTGCGTCGACGATGACATTGTGGATGTGTACGAATTGGACCTGCTTAGGCCAGGCACTGGCGGCGAGCTCACCATCATGGCGGCTGCCGTGGCAGATGGGTCATAGATTGTCGGCTGAAGCACAACAGACGACGGATCGGCCACCAAGATTGGTGCGGAGATATTGAGAGGTGCAACCTCGGCTGTGGGAGAGCGCAGTAAGCTCTCTTGTGTGCGCGGTCTGAAGACATCGTCTTCTGTAACAGGTGCTGTAGGATACTGGCCAACGATAGCCGGGAAGGGTTGTGGCGGCTGTGGCGGCGGTGTGCGGTTGGCAAAAGGGTGGTTACGGATTACCAGTGTTGGGATGGGAGGCGGTGGTGTCCGGGGCGTATCTGCCTCCTTGTGGCCATGGCAACGGCGACGCTCGCCAGAAGAACGCGATCTTGAGTGAGACCGCGACCGAGAAGTTTCGCGGCATCTCCGCTCTCTCTTTTCACTCTTGTCGCTCTTCACATTCTTGGCGTTCTTATCACTCTTGTCGCGTCTGTCACTGCGGCCGCTGCGGCTCTTATCATCCTGGTGGTCCGAGTGGTGGCGACGATGACGGTGGCGGCGGCTCCGCGGACGGTGCTTGTCATCATCTGATCTGTGAGAATCACCCTCGGACCGGTGCCGCTTGTGGGAGCGACGAGCGCGCCGCTTGATGCACGTAGAGAAGCTTAAGCTATCCTCGTACACCACTGTAAGTTCAGATGCAGACAGGTCGTGGCAGTGCTCCTCGGCGTAGTTTTCTCTCTCCTCAGCCGCGATATGCTGAGTATAAACATCCTCATTCACCTCTTCGATGGGAGGAGGGGGTGGCGAGCGTACATACGGCGCAGCTTCTTCTAGCGCAGATACATCAGAAGGCGAATGCATCATAAAGGGAAGCTCGGCTCCAAGGCCAAGGTAGCTCTCTAGGTCTTCCACCTCTAGGTCAAGCAGCTCACGAGAAACTGCCGTGACGGCTGCTGACGGCGATGACAGTTCAATGTCATCGGGGGAGGCAACAACAGTAGAACCGGACATGGCTGTCGGAGTGGCAGACAACTGCGACCCAGAAATTGAATTGTCCAGATTGTTTGCCGTAAAGCGGAAGCTCTGGTGGCCCGTGGGGGAAGCCCGGGGGAAGCTGAATCTGTTGAAGTCGGGTCTGTGCTGCATATCCTCGATGTTACCAAGGGCTCCTTCGGTGTTCTTGTTCTTTTGTCTGCTGTCGCACTCATGGGTCCGGCTGCGAGACCAGACATGATTGCCCCGATCGCTTGTCTCTGAAAGCAGGTCTGAAAAGGCATCTGCATAGCGACCACCGTCTGCCAGCGACACGTTTTCAAAGTCAAACTGGCGCACGGTCTTCTTGTGTCTCTCAACTAGGTCACGCAGCTGGACCGTGTTCATTGTGGAGTTACGCAGTGTGAGGCACTTCAAATGAGGCATGTGTAGAGCCTTCCGAGGAGGGGCTGGAGGTAGAGGCGACATGGGGCCAGTGACCTCGTTGAACAGTTTCTTTGAATTGTCGGCCCGTGGAGTGAATAGAGGATCTCCTGATAGAGCAATAGGGCAAGGTCCTTTACGGATACCGCTGCCGCTGTCGTTAATCCACGAGAATGAAAACTTCTCCAGCTGGGGTGACATGGCACGGATGAAATCATCAATGATCTTGAGATGATCGAGGCCGGGCGAGGGGCCCTGGTAGTCCCACGTGTCGACAGACATGTATAGCTTTCGAATCTGGCGCCACCTGCGCCCAGCAGCAGGGCTGCAGCCAAACCCATTGACATGGCGCAGGTAGTTGAATGCCGCAGGGTGCACACCGGAGAGCGACAGCTTGTGCAGCTTGTCCAGGGGAGCGCGCTCGATGGAGATGCGCAGGCTGATCAGTGCATAGTCAACAATGTTGCGCCGGTAGCGCTCCTTGGGGTCCTGGCCAGGACACTTGATGGTCAGGTGGCGCATGTTTGGCATGTGCTTGATGGCATTGAGGAACGAGGGCACATTGGTGGCCGCGTGGAACAGAGGCGGGTACTGCTGGGTCAGGATCTCGCCCAGCTCAGAGTTGGCATACTTGGGGCGAGTAAGAGCAGACATCATGCACGTGTGAGGCGTGTACAAGAAGCTGATTTCCTGGCCAGTCAAAGGGTGGATTAGAGGAGGAAGGAATGTGGCATCAGAGTGAGCTAGGGAAAATGTGAGGTGTTCAACAAGGTGTCCGATGCGAGAAAGCGCTTGGATGCGGCTGGCCTTGGTGAAGGTGTTGGCGGTAAATGTTAGGTGGGTGCGCAGGAAGAGACGCTTGGAGACCAGGTTGCAGCAGGCCGAGTTGGCGATACGGACAGAACAGATGTCTTCTTTGCAGAGGAGCTCAAAGAGAAGCTCGCAAATGCGCTCTTCCTTCCAAAGGCTGTAGAAAGATTGCGGGAGAGAAGCCATGGCTGTGCTAGCATGGCGGTATTACCGAAAAGTGATAATGAGGCCGTGAAAGTGGTCGCATGCGCAGGTCGCAGTTGAGGCTGTTGAGGCTGTTGATGGGGCCGGGTGTAGAGATTATTTCCTTTTTAGGACGATGTAAATGGCCAAAAGATATGATGGAACTTGAGGCTGAAGAGGATGGGGGTGATGCAGCCGAGACAGAAGAAATACAGATATGCACAGGTTGGCTTGAGATGGCAACAAAATAGGAGCGTGATAGTAAACGAGAAGGGTATAATATTGATGGACGGGGTAGCAACGATGATGACTGTTCTCGCCAGGAGATACAGCGACTCTTGATGCTGGTTGATGAGGCAGAAGCAGTTATAAGCAAGTATGCAAAGCCAAGTTGGATAGAAAAGTCCAAAGGGAAACAAGAGAGAAACAAAATAAAAAGAAACGAAGAAAACGGAACGAGAGGGGACCCAAGCACAACGAGGGCAGACATCCAGATATACTCGTTGGATGCTCACCTGCTCGCAATCCCATCACACGAGAGGAAGACCCGTTCAGCCACGAGGAGGGTCCAACGCGAGAAAGCCTTGCATATGCGTCTGCCAAAGCCAAAGTCAAAGCCAGATAGAGACGCAGTAGTTCCCTTTTTTTGCTTTAACCTTGTATTCCGGCAAGGGCCAATGTACCCACACCCGTGTCTGTATATCTCTGCAGCAATAACAATACCTGCCATCCGGCTCTCGTCGTGTACCGCGCCGGCTGTGTATCGCGGTGGTAGACGCGAAGGAGGCACAAGACAAGACGAACGATACAACGCCTAGCTTGTACATTGTGCTTGTTCCGCGTTGGATCTGCAGGAGGAGCTGGCCAGGCTAGCAGACAGACAGATATGCAGAACCCTCCATGCAGGAGGCGTCGCTCAAATGGGCCATTTGACAAAATTGACTGGCAACGGGTGACTCATTCAATGCATCCCGCATGCATGTTCCCTCCATTTTCCGTATTGGTCGATGGAGAAAGCAGCTTGAAAATAAGGTGGCAGGCAATTCGTGGAGGTTGTACAGAGCACAGAGGGTAACGATCAGACGGTATAGTATGTAGAGTGGGTCGTCAGACAAGCTAGTTGCCCAGTGCTCCGACTCAACAGCCATTGTCTTGTGTAAGTCGTTCCCGTCAGAAGGGTCTGGATGTCTTTCAAGATACTGTAGTCGGCATCTCGTAGATTCGACTGAATATCGACAGAATATTTCGGAATGACACCAAGGCCCTCGGCCCTGAGATAACACTCGGATATGACCACTCGGCCATTAGTGGAAAGCCAGTTGGTTCTCATCACGCCGCCATCACAGCGCCGTCTGCTCTATTCGCCACGAGAGGCTCTGGCATTATCCCTCGTGCTTCTTGCCGTGCTCTCGCCGTGCAAACCAGTGGCTGTAGGACAAACTGATGCAGTCGACAAGTCGATGTATACACCCAAGCAGAGAGGGTCGCGGCATCTTCTGTTTCATCTCGTGCCATTGGTCGGCAGATGTTTCTGCCCATGTTGTTCGACTGAGGGCGCTGTGTGTTTCCTTTGCCCCTCCCCTTGGGATTGCACAAAATGGAGAAACTGCAGCGTTGACTTTAGAGCTCTGGACGAGAAAGAGTCATCGCCAAATGGAGCCTGCATAAGCTTGCAGCACCTGCATCCAGTAGCTGCATGGTAGCTGCAGGCTAGGTTGCAGTTGCAGGGGAGACGCGAAATGGTTCGCTGTCAGTGCCCAAAACAGCTTGTCCAGTGGAGCGACACGGCTGCACCCATCGGTCTGGGCAACCGGGGGAGGGCGGGCGCGGCACTCAATTGGCTGTCGCGCCAGACTGACGGGAAAGCGACACGTTGTAGACGCGCTGCGACCCCGACGACGCCCG
Organism: Ophiostoma cf. undulatum; assembly: GCA_022392935.1. NCBI lineage: Eukaryota > Fungi > Ascomycota > Sordariomycetes > Ophiostomatales > Ophiostomataceae > Ophiostoma > Ophiostoma cf. undulatum. The sequence goes on along the minus strand of JAKRGL010000051.1, from coordinate 259,207 downwards.
GAGAGGTGACACCGGACGTGTGGCGTTGGCGATGCCGCCCGCTTCCGAGGAATAGCGTGATGTAAAAAAGCATACTTCCTACCGCAGCCCGTGCCAATCGCATGTCGGAGTTGTTCTGCAAGTTTAAGCTTGATGGTTTAAGCTTGATGCGATAGCTGCGATTTGCAGGCCAATGCAAGGGCCATGCAGATAATGTCCCAGCGGAGGCAATTATGTGATTGAAGATTCGGACAAAAATCCACGACAACCCACGACACAGACATCACGATGCTCGATGCCCAAGACAACTCCCAACCAATAGTTTGGACATTTTGGGAAAGGCAACTATTGGGGGCATTATAGAGTAGAGGGAAGGTGCAGTCCGATCCATTTCCTTTTTTTGCCGGAATTAAGTGGAAACAATGTTTTGGCCTTTGATCGCTCCTTCCTATGATTTCGAAACAAAACAGACAGAACAAGTGGCCAACGTAAGGCAGATATTAAAAGGACAGTATTGGGAAGGTCCGAGAAGTGTCGTATTTTGAACGGAAGGGGCTATGGACATCTGAATGATTAGCTAGCAGGAGCCGACCACAAAGACGACGTTCTTGGCAAGAACCTCATCTCGCTCTTTCCGCTTTTACCCTGTTTATATGCACACAAACATAATAGCACGACGACTACCCCTTAAGCCAGACAGCAAAGCACATATTAATAAGCACTGACCACAAGACATCTGCGCATGATGGGGAAAAAATGTATTACAATCTTAGAAACAACTAATAATGACTTTTCCGTTCCGCTGGCAGGACAGTTGATCAATGCAAAAGGCCCTCTGTAGCCAGCCCACCAACGCCAATAATGATGGGAATAATGCGACCGTAAATAAGTGTAAAAGGAATAATGGAAACGGGACGAGGCAGGATGAAGGTTGATGTAGGGGTAGACAGGTAAAGGGGGGGGAGTCGTAGTAAGAAAGATAAGTTAAGGAGAGGTGACTAATGTTGAAGAAAAAGCAGAGGCTAAATTCTCATCTCGTCGGAGGCTGTTTCACGGCGGCGCCGACCCGGCCTGGCCTTGGGGATATTGGTGCCCGGTCCCGGGATGCTCTGCATTGCCTGCATTGCCTGCTCAGCCTGTGTATTGGCTCTAGCGTTGGTAAAAGAAGCCGCCCGCTTCCGTTGCTTTCTTGTAAGCTTGGCCGGCTGGCCTGGTTGGTTAGGCTGGGTTGGTTTGTTTGGCTGCTGCTGCTTTGGCTGCTGCTGCTTTGGCTTCTGCTGGCTTTGCTGAGCCTGCTTTGCATTGGCTTTCTTTTTCTGCGGTGGCTGCGGCTGTTTTGCCTGGGCCGGCGTCTTCTCAAGGACCTTTAGGGGCAGCTGATTAGTGTTCTGTTGGCGCAAGTTGTAAACTTTGGAGGCCGGCACAGGCGCACTTTTGCCAGTGCCCGCGAGACCCTTCAATACGACACCCCCTTGAGGGATAGTAGGCGCCTGTGCTGGACCTTGCTTTTCGCTCTTTTGAGACGTGGCCGGGGGCGCAGGCGGGGGCACCGTCCTGGTGGGCAGTGCCGTCTGCAACGCTGTGTTTGCTTGAGGAGCCTTGGACGCCCGTGTCTGCTTGGACAGAATGCCGCGTGCTTCGTCGGCCAGTCGCTGCTTCCGGTTGGCCTTCTTAATCTGGGCCTTTGACAGTGTCTGTGCAGCTGGCTGCCCGCCTGACTTTTTCTGTGTCGATGGCGGCTCTGTTGTGCTCGGCGTGCTCAGGTCGGCGTTGGTCTTGGCACGTTTTGCGGGTGCCTGTTTGCGCGGGGTATGTGTCTCTGGAACACCGCTTCCGATGCACTGCTCGGCATACTTTTGGCACCAGATGTCGTCTGGCAGCGAGAACTGACGTCCCGACACATGCGTTCCCGTGTTCTTACTGCAGTCACCGCCAAAGTGACCTTCTTCGCCACAGAGGTAGCACGACGCAGAGATCTGGTCACACTTGCGCTTGAGGAAGGGGTTCGGCACAAACGTTGTCCACAGCATCGGGCAGACGTCTTGGTGGGCCGTCACCTCGAGACAAAGCTTGCACTTTTGTGCAGGCCGTTCAGGCTCAGGCGCCCATGCCGCTTCCTCTAGCTCCCTAGCCTTGGCCATCTCCTTTTCCTTCTTGCCCTTGCCCTTGCGGTTTGAGTTCTTGCCCTTCTTAATGGCAATTGTCTTGAGTGGCGCGATCTTCCTGAACACAACGTCAGTGGGGGACAGGGCTGGGCATCCGAAGAGGCCATGGTCCCCAATGCTGCCATTGCAGAGCCTGCACGTCCGCAGCGGGCAGGACTGAATGCGGTGACTGTAGGCTGCGCAGCCCACACAGAAAACGGCATCTTTAGCCACGGTTGGGAAGTACCGTGCCAGCTCGCGCAGCTCAGCCTCTGTTGCCGCTGCCATTTCCTCCTGGTCCGGGCTAGCTGGTCTTTTAGGGCGAGGCTGCTGCTTCGGGGCGCCCGTTGTTGAGCTGTCGGCATGTCCCGTCTTGTCCATGCCGCCTGTGCCGACTATGGCGGGTGCGTTGTTTGTGACCTTATTACAGCCATTGCTGCTAGTGACCCGAATAGCAAGTGTGTCATCCTCGGCTATGCTCGATGTATCCTCCCCAAAAGTGCTGGACCTGGGCACGTCTGTGCCAGATGTTCCCGAACTGGATGGTCTGTGGAGGTTGCTGATGCCCAGTTCTTCCAGCACAGCCTGGACCATTTTGCCGCTGGTGACGCTCTGCCGTGCATCATCCATGATGTCTTGGGTTGCGGGCGAGTCCGTCCATCTCTGGGGGGATTGCAGGTCAAGCAGTGCCGCGTATGCCTCCAACGGTAGCTGGATGTCCCGTAGTATTGCTGATCGGTATGCTATGTTGGCTCTCACAAACCGACGGCACCATGTGCTAAAATTTGCGCGCCCCAGTCGATTGGCGCTACTGCTGCCAGGGCCCGGTGGCTGTGGAGAGCTTGAAAGGGCCGGCAGCTCCCATAAAATGTCGAATTTGCGGTAGTGGCCTGTCTCCATCTGCCAACACCTTGTGCTGCTATTAATACTGAGAGTACTCTGCAACGCGTGTGGGATTAGCACACGTCCGATAGGTCAAAGGTACATATCTCCAAGCCGTGAGATGCCTGTCTCACCGTGTCACGTCGTCAAGTGACCGTCCCATCCCATCCCTCCTCGTCATCTCGCTCTCGCCTTTCGCTGTTGAACATTGCCCGTCTCCGCCATTCTGACATCTCACCTCCTGGCAGACATTCTCTCCTCTTCCACTTCCCGGCTCATCCACATGAAACCACTTGATTAATGCTATTTAGGCCCCTCTGACTTGACCGACTTGAATGGGTTGGCTGGCTTGACTGACCTAAACTGGATACTGCGCGTAATCGTGCACTGGTTTAATTAGATCCGGACACTGAAAAACTCGTAATAGTGGTTTGTGGAGGCCGGTTGTCTGCTGTTTCGCTGTTGTATTGTCCTTTTTCCGTTTGCTGTGCAATTTGCTCATTTCCCTGCTTGCTTTTTTCTAGGTCAGGCAGGCATTCATTCTCGCATTGTACGATGTACGGAGTACGGAGTATGCTAGCTGCTTCTGTGGTTCCACCCCCATTCTTCAGTTAGCTTTACTGTGGGACATAGTATTTTCAGGTACCAATGAGCCGCTGTTTCTGTACCCGCGCCACGCTGTCACTGCCATGATTGAATGGATACATAGGTATAGTCTGTATCTAGTCTATATCTTGCCGCGCTGTGGGTCCCGTGCTTAGATAGGGTCACGTGCCACATCCCAACAGTGTTCAACAGTTCCAGGCCCAGCTGCGCCTGCAATGTGCAATTCCCTCCGAGTGAAGCTTTTCAGAGCGACGACACACCCAACGTAAATAAATTAAAATTAAATAAATAAATAAATAAGCCACAAGCAGCCGCACGCCACAAACTGTGCATCGTACATCGCTTCATAGAACCTAGTCCGGCATCATCAGCTTCCACGGATATTTTCTGTTTGGCCTGGCCTGCCGCCCCAGTACATACTCCGTAGTACGCCATAAATAGCGTTAGCCTTAGGGCGCCCCTCCCCCTAGTCTGTCCAGTCCACTCCCGTCCTGCGTCAGCCGCTCTCCCCGTGTCACTGTGTGACTTTCTGCCTATATCTGTCATTCTGCCCGTGTTCGCCGCCCAGAAAGCACCTAGCCTGGGGTGGTAGTGCACACGTCTTCCTTTGGCTGGCCTCTGCGTTCTGCTTTCAGGGCCGCAGCATCTCTTACATCACAACCACGTCTCCTGCTCTCCTGCTCCCTACTCTCCTGGGCTTCTCTTTCACGTTTCTGAACCATTATTCGGCTGGGCCATCCTATCGACACGACACGAACAAGCATCTCTAGCTTCACCCTGCACGCCTTGACACATTGTCTGTTTACCTTGCTCTCGCCACCATCGACCTCGACGGTCTCCGTCACGCCGTCAGCTGGCCGCGTGCTCTTCACTCTTCGACTCGGCAAGTCATCAATCGTCAATCGTCAGTCCGCGGACTTGCATCCCTAGGCTCTGGCATCGCCACTTCTACGTCCGAGCTTCCGCTGCAAGGTTCGTTCCATCTGTGCCGTCAAACTGCTGCTCTTTCACTCGGCTTGGCTGCATCTCTCTGTTGCTTCAACATCTGCCCATACACGTCCGTTTGGCTCGTGGGCCAGTCACTTCGCTTCCTCGACATCATTTGCCAGGCCCATCTCTTTGCAAACACCACTAACATGTGCTCCTCGTCTACAGCTACCACAATCGATAAATCAATTATACTTCCCTCGACTCTTTTCGTCTCTCCGTTCCTCCCGGCACATCGCCAATTCTCGCTAGCCCCTTTGCAGAAACGCATCACGCGAGAGGACTGACTGTCAACTGTCGTCTCTCTCTCTCTTGTCCAATACCGCCAAGCTGTCTTCTCCGGCTCTTCTCCCCCGAACCGTCACCTACGACGTGGGCACCAATTCCCCGTGTCGCGGGAACAACCTCTCGGCACCCGGCACCGCATCCCGATCCGCATCCGCATCCCGATCCGCAACAATGGCCGACACAAAGACAAACCGGAGGAGGAGGTCTAGTAGTATTCTCCAGGTGTATCATGAGCCCTCCGAGACCCTCGAGCAGCTCAGCGATCAGTCCGCCCTTCCCAATGGCAACGCTAACTGGGTCAACGCCAAGGGTAAGCACCAAGCCGATCCGGATGTCCGGCCTTCTTTGGCACCCAGCATCCGTCACCCTAGGGTCATTTTAAAAGCCACGGAAATTCAAAACAGACTGCTAACTCTTTATAGGCGCCTGGATGGTACACATTGTGATCATCATGCTCCTCAAGATCATCTACGACATCGTGCCCGGCGTGTCACAAGAAACCTCCTGGACCCTGACCAACATCAGCTACATGTTCGGCTCCTACATCATGTTCCACTGGGTGCGCGGCGTGCCCTTTGAGTTCAATGCCGGTGCCTACGACAACCTCAACATGTGGGAGCAGATCGACGACGGCGCGCAATACACTCCCGCCAAGAAGTTCCTTCTCAGTGTGCCCATTGTGCTCTTCCTGCTCAGCACACACTACACCCACTACGATCTGACCTACTTTACCATCAACTTCCTGGCCGTCCTCAGCGTCGTTATCCCGAAGCTGCCATACGTAAGTGTCTTCTCTCTCCAGCATTTCTGCATCATCTATCGTGTATTGTCTGTGTTGCTAACATCGCGTGACAGAGCCACCGTATGCGCGTCGGTCTCTTCTCGGGCGTGCCGGAAGAGTAGAAGGGGCACGCAGCCGCGACCGGCTACTTTCCTTGTGTCTTCTAACATTTTTCTCTTATTGTATTTGTCCAAACAGTATTACCGCACTAAGCATCTTGGTTGTCGTATCTCTTATCTCCTTGTTTAATTTCTTACATGTTTTTTCCATTATTCTATTACAATGTCGAATCTCTGTACTACTTGCAGTTTCCTTTTCTGGTAATCACTACGCTTTTGTCTGCTCTCTGCTTCCTGCTTCTCTTGTTCGTTTTGCAACCATCTCGCTCCTTCTGTTTAATTTCTTGCTTGAGTACTTCCTTATTTTTTTTGTCTTGTCTTGTTTTGTTTTCCTTTTTGGGTCTTTGTTGCTACATGTGAGGGTGTTTGGAATTTCTATACGGACTTGCACTTTCCGGGCTCTACGGGCTTCTGCCGGTTGCGGAAGGTGCAACCAGTTAACAGTCATGCCATCTCGGCAGCCACTGCACTATGGACCCGGGAATGCGGAGGAAGCGGAAGGAGCAGTCCATGTTCCTACAATGGGTGCTTGGGGGCGGGATTTTACAGCACTGCTTCGACTATGCATACTTTACATATCAAGAGCACGGCAGTGCGGGCAAGCAACAGAATATCAATGCAGTTATCAAGATGATTTCCAAGATTCGGGAGAGGAACTTCCCACGTGTATACCTCACTGCTAAGTGTATGGTGCCGGCCATTCTGTTCGAGACTGTGCTTCTTAAAAATATTATCCAAGACGGTTAGGTATGTCGAACGGCTCCTTCCTTATGTGTGGTCATCGCCAAGCCGGTTCTCAGCAGATGCCGGTAGCTCCTTCTTGTTGAAGCATGTCGGCACCCCTCACGGCGCCACTTCCAGGCATCTCCTGCCTAGATTGACAATGCATGCCCGGGCAATACGCAGCTCTTTCCCTCACAGCTTCTGCATCCTTGCCACTAGAGCCAATGTTTTGGTTGCTCCTTCTCAATACATGTAAATACTGACTTCTCGTCCGTATTTTGTGCCATATTTTTGCTTCGTTGCTGCCTCGTTGCTATTTACTTACGCCGGCTAACCTGCCGAGTCCGTTCCTCCTTCTCGACGGGGCTATGCGCACCTTCCATCTCAAGATGCTGGCCTTCTTTGGCCCGGCAGCAACTCTCGGTTGTTGTTTTGTGTCCCCCTTTTCTATCCCTCCATCTCCTATCTCCCTTCTCTTCTTCTTCCCTTTTCTCTCTCTCCCTCCTCTCTCTTCTCTTCTCTTCTCTTTTCTTTCTACATCATCAAGGGCGACTATCTACAGTATCATTATCCTGTATCATTTCTTGGAACCTCCTCTTCTGCTTGTTCATTTCTTCCTTCATATCCTTCACACGCACCCTCTCTTTGTTTGCCCATCATGAAGTCGGCCGTGCTCGTTGCTGGAGCCAGCCTGCTCCTTGTTGGAGTCGAGGGCGCTTTGGCTGCATCCAACTCTCAAGTCCTGGCTGCTCAGGATGCCGCGCCTACAGCCGTCTCTGGTGACTTTGACAGTGATGGCACCCTACCCCTAAATGACCTCCATCACCATCATCATCACCACGATAATGGTTGTCACGAAGGCCATCATCACCACGGCCATCACCATGGTCACCACCATCATCACCATGGTCATCATCACCATGGTCACCATCACCATCACCACGAGGAGAAGCCTGGCTGTGGCATTCCTACGGTGACAAAGAACGTCAAGGAGTGCTTTACCACTCGGATGCCTCCCTGCACCGTAACCAAGACCTGCACTGCGGTCTCCAAGTGCGTGGTCACCGACACTTGCACTGTCAAGGTTCCTGAGCCGACAACTGTCATCAAGGAGAAGCATTGCACTGTCACCTCGTACCAGGATCCAGTGACAATCACCAAGTCAAAGGTCTGTACCACAACCGTGGTCAAGTCAAAGACACTCACCAAGTGCATTGACCATACCAAAACACAGACTGAGTGGTTCCCCAAATACACAACCAAGACAGCCACTGCCACTGTGATGGTTGATCCTCCCAAGTGCACTCCTGCTCCTTCCAAGCCTTGCTGCCTGGCTACCCAGCAGGAGCATGTTGTTGAAGAGGGTGACGACTTCTTTGAGATTGCTGTACTCTACAACACCACAATCAGCACTCTGTTCCAGGACAATGCCTTCTTGACTCAGGACTCTCAGCTTGATGTCGGCGATGTTCTCTGTGTTCCCTCGGTTGACTCTGCTGATCTAATGGGGAAGCGTGACACTGCTCATCACCACCATCATCACCACACTGTTAGCTGTGAGGAAGAGCCTGAGCATCCTTCTTGTGATCCTCCCAAGAAGAAGCATCACCACCATCACAAGCACCACCACAAGCATCATCACCACAAGCACCACGGTCACCACGGTCACCACGGTCACCACCATCATCACAAGCCCACCAAGACCAAGACTCAGATTGAGGTTGTGACACCCCGTCCTGACATGGACTGTGATGACGAGTCACCAATCCACTGCGGCCTTTGCCACGCATGGCACAACGTCTGGCCTGGCGACACTACCTCGAGCATTGCTAACCGTTACGGTATCAGCCACGGCGAGGTCCTTCACCTGAACCCCTGGATTGGCAATGGCAACAAGCTGCAGGAGGGTGACTGGGTTTGTGTGGCTGGCTGTGACGTCCCCATCAAGTTTGATCCAGTCTCGAGTTACTCGGACGATGAGTGTGCTCCCGAGCACATCTGTGTCCCCTGCGCACGCCCCGGTGTTTGTGCACAGGGCGGCAAGCACGCTGCTTGCCCAGAGAACTACTCCTGTGAAAAGAAACCTTGAATCCGACTGGTGCATTGATGTTTGGATGATTTATCCTCATTGACTGCCGCCATTTGATTCAGCGACCAGAGAGAGGAGTCGGGCGGCAGCTAGAACGATTATTGAAGGAAGGTGAAAGCAAGAGCGAGTCTGACCTAAAACTGTATCTTTTCCCCAAACTCTCCTATTCATGTATATAGCGTCACCATGCAAGGGCTTTAAAATGCAGGTGTTGCCAACCCTGTCTAATACATGAGATTCAACCAGCTTCACGATTCCAATTGGAGTAATATCAACAATTGCAGGCACAATGTCAAGAATGTGTGAGAAATGAGCACATTATTCTCTATCTAGAGTAAATAGCACCAAAAGGCGGCAGGGGTATTAAAACTGTAAACAAAAGGCACGTCCTACAGGGGTATCTCTCAGGTGTATGGGCATCAAGTACTGTGCTGTACGAGTAGTTGCCCAGTGACGAGAAGGACTTAGATGTCCTTGTTGGAAGCGTCAGCTGCAATAGTGCGCTGGTGAAGACCCTCGGATCCAGGGGCCTGGTAGTCAGCTCCCGACTTCTCCGGGTCATTGACATTCTCTGAGCTTTCGGTAGCAATGATAACACCGCCCTCAACGTGTGCGTGAGTGCGAGGGCCAGAGTAGTAATGGCGGCCGTGGATGAACCAGTAGCCAAGCGCGACAAAGAAGACGAAGAAGAGGATGACGACGGCGTAGTTCATGTTGTCAGCGGCGACGGGGCGGACAGTAGGGAAGAGGAAGATGACGGAAACAAAGGCAGTCCAGCAGCAGGCCCAGGCGTTGATGTAGGGGCTGGCACGGCCCAAGTTCCAGGGGCCGGGCTCGAACTTGCCGTAGAAGAGCTTGCACAGAATGGGAATGCAGTAGGACCAGTCCAGGGCGATGGCGCACAGGTTGAAGATGGCGGAGATGGTGATGTAGCTGCCGAGGCCGATCAGGTTGATCAGGATGCAGATAAGAGTGTAGAGCCAGACAGCCAGGACGGGGGTGTCTGTCTTAGACCAGATACGGTACCAAATTCTGGAGCCGGGCAGCATCTCATCACGGGAAAAGGCCCAGACGGTACGCGAGCCGGCCTGCAGGGCAGTGATGCAGACAAAGTTCATGATGATGAAAGCAGCGACAGTGAAGAAGATGCCGCCGCTCTTGCCGAGAACGTTCCAGAAGATTTGGGCGACGGGCTGGCCAACGGGGCTGGCGAGGATGTCGGCCGGGTCGCCCATGCAGAAGACCAGGACAATGTTGAAGAGCCAGCCGACGACGTAGGTGAAAGTGAGGGCAAGCGCAATAGCCTTGGGGACAACACGGGCGGGGTCCTTGGCCTCCTCGGCAATGTGGGCGGTGGCGTCGTAGTCGGTCATGGTCCAGGCGACGGAGAGGAAGCCAAATAGAAAAGAGAAGCCAGGGGGCGTCCAGCCAGAGTCGGGCTCGACGTGGGTGAAGGCGTACTTGGCGGTGTGCTTGTCCTTCTGCATGACAAGCAGCGAGATGCAGGCAGCGACCAGGATACCAATGTGGAAGATGGCATAGGTCTTTGTGATGCGGGCAAGCCAGCTGGTGGTCATGCTGTTGATGAGGGCGTGGGCGATGCACAGGCCGGCCATGACCGCAATGATGTGGCCCTGGGTGGGAACGTAGGTGCCGTCCTTGCTGATGGAGACAGCGGCCAGCAGCATCTGGGCGGCGCCGTACTCGGAGGAGGCGCTACCACAGATCTGGCCGACCAGGTTGAGCCAGCCGTCAATCCAGGCAACGACGGGCACGGCGTGCTCGGGCGCGAGGTACTTGATGGTAAAGTACATGGCGCCCGAGGTCGGGTAGGCCGAGGAGACTTCGGCAATGGAGAGTGCGAGACAGAGGGCGCCAATGCCGGCAATCAGCCAACACCAAATGGCCGAGGCAGGACCGCCGGCGTAGAGCGGGTAGGAGAAGGTGGTCATGACGGTGCCGAAAAGACCAGAGACACTGAGGGCGAAACTGAAGCAGGACCACATGGAGAAATGGCGCTGGAAGACGGGGACGTAGCCCATCTCGGCGAGGGCCTTGTCGGCATCATTGCTGCCACCCTCGGGGGCCGGAGCGGCGGCCGTCACGGAGGCCTCGTTGGTGGGCGCAATGGCGCTCGGGGGGGAACTCTTCTCCTCCACGGCGGACATGATGAGTAATAGAAATCTACTGTAGGTTGTCGTGGGGTCTAGTTAGAATTCATTCAAGGCCAGGCACGTGTGTAGGCACCTGGTTTGGAAGGAGGGAGATTGAGAAAGGGGCATTAAAATGAATGAATATAAGAGGAAGGAGCGAGGGGGGGTGAGGAAAGAGGAAAGAGGAGGAGGTAAAGAGGTGAAGAGGTGAAGAGGCGAGGGGAAGAGAGGGAAAGGGAAGGAGAGGAAGAGAAGAAAAGGAAGGAGCTGGGATTCGAGAGATTCGGGGACACAGCTCGTCTTTAAGGAAGATGAGACAGTGAACGACAGAGTGATAAATAATACAGAAATAAATAAAATAAAGAATAATGTAAAATACCGTGCAGAGACGAGAGACACTACGACGTACAGAGGATAGCGAGAATAGTGAGTAGTGAGGCAGTAGCAGACAGGCGAGCACGGGCAATATTACGGTAGATATGAAATAGAATAAACAATATGATAGAGAGCAGGAGCATATAGAATATCTAGAGTCTTCATAGGCTTGAGTGGTTGTTCAAAGAGTATCTGGCATTTATTTACTTGAAAGAAGGGGCTATAAACAAACCGGAAGCGTCTACGGAAGACCGACGGTTTTGACAAGATATAATTCAGGGCGTCAAAAAGAGATGCTGGAGCTGGACGCGCTTGCAGAATGAAATACAGAAGCAAGCCGGCGTGAAAATCAAAAGAAAAAAAGAGGGAGAAAATCAACAGTAAAAAGCATGTGTTTTGTCTTATCGTGCTCACTCGCCTTGCCTCTCCTCGACGGGGTAATACTCTGTACAAATAGTGCCGCGTCTGGTGTGGTCCCCCCCGTCCCCTTATACAGAAGGCGCTAGTCCTGGACAGAGCTAGCTCTAGCTTCGGTTGGGCAAAAGAGGATCCTTGCACAAGAGGGCAGGACGACAAATGGAAAGGTCGCCAGCTGTACATACTATGTAGTAAGATACGATGTACAGCCAGACAGGCATGGATCCCTGTAGGTAGCGTGGGAGGGATGAGGCAAGTGGGAATAGATAAGTAGATGTACATTGTAGTGTGGACGTTTGTCCGTGAGTGTTTTTATTGATTTCATAAAAGGCTGCATAGTTTTCGGTGTGATGAGGAGTATTGTCAAGGAAGACCAGCCGAGTAAAGATCATCTTGATATTTAGCGAGCAGTATAACAGAAGCATCACTCTACGTAGTACAAGTCGGAATGGCCTCTTCAGAAAAGGGTGTGCAGAGCAGAGTGCAGCGTGCAGCGTGCAGCGTGGCATGGTGGACAGTAATTGGGCAGGCCGTCTTCTTATCGGCCAGTTACGTCTCGTCGATAGCTGCGATGCATATGTATTATTACTCTGTAATGATATGGTCCTTCTTGTCGTTCGTACTCGGTATTGCCGCCCCTCTAGCCTGTCCGAACTGGCTTCCATGCTTGCTTCTATGCTTCTATCCAAGCAGACCAAGACCTACCGAGTACGTGCATCGACCCTTCCAAGCCTTGGACAAGCCTTGACAAGCCTTCTAGGCGATTTAAGCCTTTTCGGGTCCAAGACATTACTGCGATCGCCCTGTATCTTGGCTGTGGCTGTTATCAACGGTGTGTCCACTATGCACGTCTGCTTTCTTTTTCGCGCTCGCCACTCAAAGGCCTATCTCAAAAATTTCCGATTGAATCCTCACAAACAATATTGAGCATGGGCGTCTTCGAGTAGATTTGCCGCTTTCATGTATTATTGCCGGAGTCATGCAACGAGCGCTCGGGTTTGAAATAGCACAATATACAATGTGTACATGCTTCGAATGCGAGATACAGATACATACAATAGTAGGTCGACTAGCATGTCTTACGCGTAGTACGCAGTGCTGCAGAATCAGAACTCCCTGCGCATGCTACACGCACGCAAGTCGAAGAATAGCCCTCCGCATCCTTCAAGTGTCGTATCTAATTCGGGATGTCTCCTCCATACGCTATAGACAAATACCAAGCCCAGGACGAATACTCAAACGAAGCTGCTCAAATAGGATATAATGCTACATGTAGCTAAAGGTAAAAATAAGAATAAAAATTAAAATAAAATAAAAAAGGTAAACCGTTGGCAAAAACAAGGCACGTAGCGGCAAGCCATGAGCATGGGTGGGTTCGTGTGCTGAAGTAGCCTGTCCTGTATTACTGAGTACAGCTACTATGAGAGTACAGAACATACGGAGAACGGGAGCAAGTGAACAAGAGGGGACAGGTCGATCAAGTGGGTTGGTGTACGCTGTAAGCACAAAAAGAAGACGTGTAATACGCAGCCGCACATCTACATAGTTCTACGATGTTAAGCATTACATACTCGGCATATCAACAATGATCCTCTTACAGCAAAGACCACCAGACCGGCGATCAAGACAACAAGGGTCGTCCAAATTGGAGTAGAACGAGGGAGGTACTGCTACTCTGGTAGTATGTCACTCACATGGTTGTATTACTGTAGGTATTTGGGCAAGCAGCTAAAACAAGTCCGTTGCGGAAAGTGAGAATAAGAGTAAAACTGATGACGGTAATATCAAGATCTATCGAAAGGTAGTCCATACCTTGACTTTGAATAATAATTATGTGAATAAGATACATTTCAGGCAAATAGTAAATATATGAATATATTCAGATTAATACTACCGAATATTTGCTTTTATAAAAAAGAAAAAGAAGGAAAAATAAAAATAACATTCTCTTACTATATAGTATCAAAACCATCTGTACATTTACCAAAATAATAAATAATAACCAAATGATCAATATAACAACATGCACACAAAACAAAAACAATGACCAGCACCAACGCCGGCATTGCCAGGATCTATGCGTGACCAGCGTCGTATACTCCCGCGTTCCTGCACGAGAGCGATCACGACCCCAACACCGCCTTCTGCAGAGTATTACACCGCATGTACAGTGCTCCCTAGCCTCGAGTCACAAATGCCAGCACCAAGAGTACTTCCACCAAAGAGCTGCAACGTCTCCCACGTATCATGTCTGCCCACCGACGACCAGAGGATCAATGTTTCTCGGGTGGACCGATGGCCCATTATTGTATTGAGCTCCATTGGCTAGGCTACTGAACTCATTAATCTCGCTGATATTTATTTCTATTTTCCAGCAAGTTGCAAATAGAGAAATACATATGTGTACATAGTACGGCGACGAGGAGAAGAGAGATTAAACGCCAAATATTATGTAGTGAATAATGCTCTCACCCAAGACCCTGGGCCAAGAGACCCGGACCTCAGGGACCCAGAGTCAATCTCCCGCCCGCCAAGTGCAGCGCAGTAACGCCGTGTGGAGTGATCGCGGTAATACAGAGTACACTGCGCTTTGAAGCATCTTGTCAATGGTATCCGCGATGCATTGCTCTCGCAAAGAACTCCGTCTTGATCGATCAGAGCATTGCAAAAACGATAAAATCAAAGGATATGACTGCTCACACCGCTCGATAGGGACACATTGCCTCGAAGGGGAAGTTCTGCCGGCACATTCTGTTATCAAGGGCAAGGGAGGACGGAAAGATAAAATCGTAAAGTGTGATTGGCTAGAAGGGGGGGGGGACGAGGGCGCTGCTGGGATTTGATTTCGGAGTTTACTCTCTCTACTCCGTATATGCATATAGTAGAGTACATGAACTCGATGGAGTAGCCGAACATCGAGACAACGAGATAGAACGTATGATGGAAGAAAAGAAGACTACAGAATACGAGTAGAACAAGCATGGAAGCATTGAAGCATGGAAGCATTGAAGCATGGAACACGGTTCATGTAGCCCCGACCTGCACTGCACGATACGTGCTTCCCACTCACACGGTGAAATCTCGCAACAGCTCGGCGAATCGGCCAACAGCTCTATCTCGAATCTGCAACCTCTTACCACTGATCCGGCCTCTTGAAAAGTACCATGTCGATGACGATGGTCTGGGGGGCTGCAAATGCCATTTCGCTTATATCGTACATATCGTCGCCGATATCAAGCTATTGCCATGTCTGACGTATCACTTCTTTGTAGGCGCGTCGTATGGTGTTGAGTAGAGTGTCCAATGCTGTGCTCCTTCATCCGTCCCTTTACTCACTACTGTACCCATGCCGGCTACATACGTGGCGGAATGCAGATTAGGGAAGTACGGCGGAGTACATAATGGAGTCATGACCCGTGCACCAGATCGCGACGCTATTATCTGCTACAGAGTAAATTTCTGGTACATAATACTGAGTAGAGTGCGGAACATATTTGCAGAATTCACAATTCAAATAAAACGTTGGCGTCGCAGACTTTGGCGGCGGCCGGTCATGGATGGTCACGAGACCAGCGACAGTCGTGCTTCTTACTTTGACGGCTTCCTTCCTTTTTATGTTTGCTTTACGATTACGTTCGATTTGCAGCAAGCCGTCTCACGTGGGCTTATGGATAGCAGTTGTGGCCATTGTCCAATTATTGCCACTTACCGTTGGAAATGGACAAATGGAGAACTGGAAAAAGAGAAGGAACGATGGGCGAGAAGAAAACTTAAAATCTCACGAAGGAACGGGGAAAGAAGAAATGGAGAAGGAGCTGTATGCAAAGACGACTTAAAAAATAATTACAAAAAATAATTACAAAAAAAGGAAGGCACTAAGAGAGTAAAACAAAAGGAAAGCGCACGCTGGCCATGCAATATTAAAAACCGAAGTAAAAGCACGGAGCCTTCCTATTCAGGCCAGTCTTGTTGGCTCAAAATCGGGTTTATTTTCATTTTGTTGAGGACGGGGACATCGTGGAGTTGAGGCAAGCAGAAAAAGGCAGGAACGACACAAAAAATGCATGTGAAAGTCGTCAGCCAGCACGCAAACACGTGATTGTAGTCAACAAAATGTGTATAATATTGTGACATCATTTGTAATCTTCATCGATTCATTTGCATCAGACAGGCCTCGCCTTCTGCTATCCCTCCGTATCTACATACATACACCTAGATATTGAAGCGGAACCCGTGGCCGTTGATGGCGCCCTCGACAAAGACGCCCTGCTCCAGCTTCTTGTTTAGGCGCACCAGCATCATGCGCAGCACGGTTGCCGCCAGAATGGCCACAAACGCCGTCACGCAGTTGACCGTGAATGCTATGGTGTACTGCGGCGCCATGTCCGTCTGGTACATGTAGCTAGCATAGATGCTGCACGTGTTGGACACCGCGTTGATGAATGCCAATGCTGCTGCGCGCTTGGCCGGCGGCCGTGGCATCGTGTTGCTGATCCACGCCAGCGCGACCACGTATCCCGAGTACACACCCGGCACGACGAGCATCATGGCGACGTACCGCGGCGCAAACGAGCTTGTCGTGACACCCAAAATGTACGCAATAATGGCAACGACCAGTGGACCTGTGATGTGGAAGTAGCGCTCGCCCGTGTGGTCAGCGTGCATGGCGTTGAGGTATGTCGTGATCACGGCCAACACATAGGGCGGCGCCGAAAGTAGTAGTGTCTCGACATTGCCCTTATTGAGTGTCTTGACAACAATGGGGAAGAAGCTGGTGATGCTGCCGCTGGCAACGATGCAGAACAGAAGCACAATCAGCACATATGTCTTGATGTCGGTAAACGCCATGCGTGCGCCCTGCCAGAACGTCTGCTCGCGGCTGTCGACCCAATCGTCGTCGCCAATGTCCTCCTCAAGACGCCAGGCGGCCAGCTGGCGCTCCTCCTCTGTAAGCCACATGGTGGTCCGCGGGAAGTTGGGCAGAATAAAAAAGGCAACAACAGCCACGACGACAGTGACGGCACCCTCAATGATAAACAGCCAGCGCCACGCACGCAGACCCCTGGTGCCGTCCATGCCACCGACAACACCGGCGGCAATCAGGCCGGAAAATGCACCCGAGATCAGCGCGCCAGAGTACAGCACAGCGCTGCGGAAACTGAGCTCCTTGCGCGTGTACCAGCAGCTCAGGTAGTAGAGGCAGCCGGGGAAGTAGGCAGCCTCGACAAAACCGAGGAGGAAGCGCACAGCATAAAGGTCGCCGGCATTTCTGCAAGCCGCAGTTGCACCTGAAATGATCCCCCAGACGACCATCTATGTCTGTTAGTACGAGAGCACGAGCGTGACCGCAGCTTTGTTGCATCTATGGAAAGTTGGGCGACATACACATGCGGGAAGATAGACAGCCGGTTTGCCAGTCTTGTTGAGGAACAGGTTCGAAGGAATTTGCATCAGCAAGTAACTGATCGTTAGCAATGAGCGAGACTAGAACAGGGAGAGTGATATACCTACCCAACAAAAAGAATGCTGACAGCGGTCAAGAACTGCGTTGACGTCAGGTGAAGGTCCTCCTTAAGGCCACCGAGCGTCGCCGCCGAAATGTTGTTGCGATCAATGTAGTTGAGGATGTACATGATAATAACCATGGGCATTAGACGAGTGTCGATCTTGCGCTTGAGCTTTTTCTCCATGGCGACGCGCTCCTCGGCCGTCATGTTGAGCAAAAAGGCCGGTGGCTGAAGACCACGCCGCACTGCCTGTGCTACCACCGCATCGTCAACAACCTTGCCGTCGACATGGACCACGGTTGGCGAACCAGGCGCCGATGAGATGCCGTGCTTCTCCACATCGACGGGAGCATTGTCGTCGAGACTCGACGTGTGAACGACCTCGGGCTTGGAGTCCGTCTCAACACGCGAAAGGCTGGCCATTGTGTGACGCGAGGTAGAGGTAACAATAAAGAACAAAACTAGATAAAGGATGGAGAGAGAGAAGGGGGGGGGGAGGAGACTGTCGTCGAAGAGACGGGAGATAGGATGAATGGGAGAAGGCGGTGGGCAGGTAATATATCTGCAGGGTATATATCACGGGAGGTCAACGCAACGGCTTAGACAAAGTTTGTCTTGTCTCTCACTGCTCTTGAGCTGTTGTCACACCCTGGTGTTCGAGATAAGCTCTCGTCTCCTCTTTGGTCTTTTTGTCTTTATTTGCCTTTTTTTGTGTCTCTTGTCTTTAGCCGTGCTGTCGTTTCGGAGTTTGCGACTGTCGTGCCTCTGATTTACTGCAGATGTATGTACATGTCTGGCCATTTGGAGAAGAAGGGGAGGCAAGAATATATAGGGACGGGAAGATAAGAGAGAAATGGAAAACAGGGCGACGATCACAGATCACAGACGGGAGAGGGGGTGAGGAGAAGGATCACCGCTCTCGTGTTGTTTGTACCATGTGTGTACTCTGCGTGCTTAATGTTTGCTACTACTGGGTGTTTCCTTTGATCGACAGTGCCATGTACATTGCTGCACTCTAGATACGGGGGGCAATAGCTTTTCTCTTCTCCGTCTCGTCTTCTTCCTTTGATTCGCTTTCCCCGGTCGAGCCATCCCCGTACTCCATTCCTATGCCCGCACTTTACCCCATTCAATACAAAAGTACTGGGGGTGTTCTGGGGGCGAACGACAGAACGAGGTCTGTGATGTCTGCGATGCTACGGCATGCGGCATCCAGGATGCTGAAATGCAACGATGACAACAAGCGACGGCTGGAAGGGCTTGGTATTTCGGTAAGTAGCAATGGAGATGGCGAATGATACCCCGACAGCCGAGGTGGTTGTGTATAGACGTCTATAGCTTGATATTTGGCGGCTGTTGGCCCGTCTTGGTTGCTGTTGTCCTTTCTTGTCACGAGGATGGTGAGAAGCTTTTCTTTTGATATTCCCTCTCCTATCCGCTCAAACACACTTACAAACCGTCTTACAAGACTTGCGCCGTAAAGCTTAAGCAGCCGGGCACTGGGCATCTGAGTAATGTGCGCAAAATCCCCGAGCTATCATTCCCCCGTTAAAAAGGACTCGAGGCCTTCTAGTTACTAGTGAATACGGGAAAGGCAAACCCACGAGAGTTACTGCGACGTAATTACTGAAATCTAGAGTTTCCCCGCATGCGGTCTCCGAGACCAAGTGCCGCCGATTGGAGGCTGGAGTTGGATGGGGTTGGATGGAGTCGCCTGCAGTGAAAACTAAAAATGGAGGAGGAGGAGATAGAGTCGCTCCGGGGTAAAGATCCCATGTAAATCCCCATGTAGTTCTGGGCACCTGGGGTATTACGGAGTCGACTGTCCAAGTCTGGAGAAAAATTCCGTAGGATGCTGTTGATCGCGCTGGCCAAGCAGGGATGGAGATGGCTGTCATGGATATTTAATGGCTCTGCATCCCTCTTGGCGGCCATGGACAAAAGGCCGGCGTAGCTCAAATGTCATGCAAAGGGCGGTAGAAGGCCGCTTCAGGGTGACAGATTCCGATGGGATGCAATTGCCCTTGGGCAATAAGCCGCTTTGGCAAGCTGCCCGCAAACTGCCAGCCCAACAGCCAGTAGACAACCGCTTTGGCCATCCTAAAAAACAAACCCCGAACTTGCTCTGTGATCCTCGGTTCACTTTTGAGTTCGCTTCCTCAGTTGATTGCCTTCCTCTCAAACATCGTCACCTGATTGCGAGGCACCTCGTCCCGCTTCTCCGCCCCCCTCGGTCCATGACTCGGCGGATCTGCACTTACAAAACATATTAGTTCCTTGGTTTCGTATGGAGCATGACCGCGGTTTACCCAAAGCGGCAACTGATAAGGGAGTTGTCTTTTGAGCCCGAATCTGTCAAGTGATCTGATAAATACGCCATAGAGGCATGCCATGAGCATAGCCGGGCATGTGTTGGCCACGTTTGCGAGGTTTGCACTCGACTACCATGCAACTGTCCATTGGCAATTGGCAGTATGTATGACATCAGTCGCCATCTGCGGCATATCTCGACGTAGATAGTTTGACATGCTTGAGATCGCCAGTGAGACGTGAACCCCAATTTGATCAACATGCCATTTGGAGAGCTCAAAAGCCGTTCAAGCCTGAGCTGTTGATTACTAAGCTGTCGAGCTCGCCGAGTCTCGACTGCCGCCGATAATGCCATGTGGCAATACTCAGTACATACAATCAGGAAGGTACGACTGGTTGCCACGTGAAGGCCATGCCGGCCACCGGCTACGACATTGCAGTCAACGTCGCTCGAGCTCCGAAAAAGTGAGGATGGCCGTGTTTTGAAGCAATCTGCCGATGGCTGGCCCGGCTGGCATTGTCGATACGGCGTCGTTTAAGAGCTGTACTTTATCTCTGCGTTTCGAGCCGGCCCATCATAGATGGCGGTCTTCTCAATTTATACCTTTTCGCCTGTTCGACAATTATTCGGCATCAATCTACATACAATGTAATTGAATCAATTCTGTTCAACTCCCGCATAGTTGCTTCAATGCAATCGGATACATAGATCTAGCTGCCGACAGCCTGTACGGAAAATATATGTGGATAAATGTTCTTACACACTTGCCGAACACTGGCAAACCACTACTAAAAACACGCTGCAGTCTAGACGCAACAGCGAAACTGGGGATGCCATTTGCTTGGTGCGGGTTAACGTTAACACAGCAGGCTAATACAGGGTGTGATAGTTTATAGTGCAAGTCCGGGGTAGCTTGGTTGTCGCCTCGGGTATCAACTCAAACTCCCGAGTTATCAACTCGTTAATTATTCACAACTGACTTCTAAACAGAGTCTATAAACAATATACAGATTTATAAACAAAAAAAGACAACATGCGCCTCCCGTATACACCCAATCCGCCGCAGTTTGCGGACCCGGCCGAGGCTGCCGTCGTCAACCGCATTGCAGCTCGCCGCGCACCCCGCCCGCTCCAGCCGCTCGATCTCGCCTTGCTGCATGCACCGCCCGTCGCCGACGGCTGGAATGCCTTTCTCGGAGCCGTGCGCACCAAGACACCCAACATCTCTGCCGATCTGCGTGAGCTGGCCGTCAGCCGTGTCGCCGTTGTAAACCGGGCATGGTACGAATGGGGCCACCATGCGCCGCTGGCAGCCAAAGAGGGCGTCTCCGAGGCCGGCCTGGATGTCGTTAAGCGGCTCGAAGCATTCTCGCTGGCAGATGCACCGGTTGCGGAAAGCGGGCTGACGCCGACGCAGTGGGCCGTGCTGGTCTACACGGACGAGATGACTCGCAACGTCGAGGTTGCCGAAACGACCTTTGCGCATCTTCGGACACTCTTTGACGAGCGGCAGATTGTCGAGTTGACAGCAGTGGTAAGCTTGGCTTTGTAGACATTATAAACACTACCATTAGATGTGCCGTCGCTGACCTTTTAACCCTGCACAGATTGCGTGTTACAACTGCGTGAGCCGCTTTCTCGTGGCCTTGGACGGTAAGCAAAACACAACCACCGCTACCAGTGTATTGATACTAACTCAACAGTGGGCGAAAGAAATGGCACCGGGCCAGATGCAGGGCACTGATAGCTGGAACGTAGACTGCTGACATGCAATAGCTCATAGTGGCTAATAAAATAATAAATGCATATCGTTGATAGGGTATTGCAGATTGCGCATATGTACATAATTTATATATAAAATAGAAAGGCAGAGAGACTACTCGTCCATTTGCCACTCGTACTCGGAGTTCTTGAGCCGCTCGCGTCGGTTGGCTGCCTTGAACCGCTCAGCCTCGAATCCGGTGCTGCGGTCCACACCGTCCCATCGGTAGCCAGGTCGTATGCCGTAGCGGTTGGGCGCTGCAGGACCACGGTACACGGGCCGGCTGCTTTTGGTCTTGCTCGACCCTTTCCCAGCAGCGCCAGGGCCGGTGCCAGTGCCCTGCTGCTGCTGCTTCTCGGGCATAAACTCGGCCATGGGGTCGTTCCATCGCAGCTGCGCCTTCATGTCGCGGTTCATGTCCTCATCGTCTGCTCCCCGCGCCAGCGGCATAAGAGCCGCGTCTGCCAGCTGTTCGCGCCGTCGCCGTGCCTCTTCGCGCTGCACATCGCCACGCAGCGCTTCCTTGGCCGCGCGCTCTTTGGCCTCGGCCTCGGCTTTGGCATTCTGTGCCTCTTGTCGACGCAGCGAGACATCCACGCGGCGGCCCGTGGCATCACGGTACACCACCTCCTCCTCGCCTTCCGACCGGTCGGCGTTTTCATTGGCATCTCCTCCCTCCTGCTCTCGTCGCTGCCGGCGCCGTTCCCGTTTCTCTTTCCGCTCGCGCTCATACTGTTCGCGTTCTTCACGCCGGCGCCTCTCGAGCTGGGCTGTGACAGATGCAGCTGACTGCAGACCAGCGTGCGTGCCGTCGCTCATAAGCGCTGCTGGTGTTTTTCCTGGAGCATCCACCACAGGCGCATCTTCTTCGGCATCTTGCTGTGCCTTTATTTCAGCAGCAGCAGCAGAAATGATGGCATCTGCGTCGGATGTATCAGGTATGTTGTTGTTGTTGTCGGCGGTGTTGCCGCCGCTTAAGCTTGTCCAGTTTGACTTTTTGGCTTTGCGAAACTCGGACGACGTACCCGCTACCGTCGCACCAGACCCAAACCCACTGCCCCCCATGATGATATCGCCATCGTCGTCGCCATTGCCATCACCGGCGCCTTTCCCTTTGGAAGCCCATTCGTCGTCGTCGGTAATCAGGAGCCCATCGCCAGCGGCTGCGTTGTTGGCCTTGCGCTTGCGTTTCTTTGTGGGTTTGGTGTCGGCTGAAAGATAGCGCGATGCAAGGTAGGCTGTCAAGTCGTCGGGCATTGTTTGTGTAGTTTGTTTTGTATTGAGCAGTCTTCAAGGTCAAGCTTGCCTGTACACGCTACACGTTAAAAGCTTCAAATTGCTTATCGATAAGGCAGCATCGCGCAGTCACGTGATAGCATACGACGTAATACTCTGATCTCAGGACAAGGTCACTTTGAACCGATTTAATTTAGAGCAATGATTTATATTGGTTGATAGGGCTACTTGGAAATATTTGCCAGACAGGCAGAAGTTAGAACACTCCAAGCACACCGTAGTCTACGACAATCTACATCAGAACTAGAATCTTTACGACACATAAGATGTTCGAGAGTTCTCTTGCCCGTTGCCAAATCCTAAAAGGTGCCAGTAACGGCGAAACAACAGGCCTTCAACAGACGATTGACTACCCGCAAACAATGCCAGACCGAAATCCGGCAGAGCCCGCAGATAGCCAATGTTTGATCTTCCAACGGTCCGTTACGAGCTCGTCCTGGGATGGAGCTAAGCCCGTGCTACCCTAAGGTAGCAACGCTGGTGTCTTGAAGACAGAAGGGAGGGGGGAGAAGGTAGACAGGGGGAGAGTAGTCACATAAGCAAGGAGGGGGGCCGGAAAGAAGAAGAAATATGTTGTATAGGACATAGTGTCCCAGAAAGACAAGTGTCCAGAAAAAAACAATCCAGTGATTCTCGTAACCAAAAGATATAAATCAGACAAAAAAATGTGGAAAGGATATAATAACAAACCCTGCAGGCTCAAGTTCCGAGTGAGTAATGCAGCCGCCAAACGCCAACGCTGTGTCCGCAAGCCCAACAGTCAGCCTTACTGTGGGCTAAGGTAAAAAAAAAGCAAAACCTAGAAAGATGTATCGAAAATCGTTATGTGAGAGAAAGGGTGAATGAGGATGAGTTAAACAAGGGCGATCAAAGACGAGAAAGAGGCAGGCGTCGTCTAATCCGCAATGTGCTGGAAAAGCGGCGACATGGACTCGCCGTAGTGGTTGCGGCGAATCGCTTCGGCGAGGAGGTAGGAGAGATCAAGGACAATCAGCTTGCTGATGTCTCGTGCTGCCTCGGGCGGGATGGGGTAGCTGTTGGTGACGATGATGGCATCGATGCAGTCGCAAGCCTCCATTTCCGCGAGACAGTCGCCGCCAAAGATGCCGTGCGTGGCGATGCAGTACACCTTCTTGGCACGGCCCTTCTTGACAACAGTCTCGGCAGCGGCAATCCATGAGCTGGACTTATCGATCATGTCGTCCACAATGAAAACTGTGCGGCCACGGACATCGCCAACAAGGGTGACCATGCGCTCCAAAGTAGGATTCATGACAACCTCCTCGTCGTCTTCCGAGTCGGATGCGCCGGCATCGCCAGAGCCTCCAAGGGCATGGGGCTCGGGGTGGAAGAAAGATGAAACATGAGACATCATCATCGGGTCTTCCTCGGCGACGCTGCCCTCGGTGGTCGACATGGCTGGTGATGGGAAGTCGTCGGGGACAATATGACCCTGGAATAGACGGGCGTGCGTCACTTCTGGTGCCCGCTCGTCGTTGTACTCGTCGTTCAACGCCTCAGGCGAATCGCCCGCAATAGTGACCGACTTCTCAGAAGGTGCACTGGTCGGGCCGTCGGTGGTGGGAGGCACGCCGTTGCCTCGAGAGACGTCTCTTGGCCGCGGAGACGAAGAGATGCCGTTAACCGGGCCACCGTTACTGCCGTCAAACTGCGATGACCGTGGGATCGTGCTGATGGCTGCCTTTTGCTCGATGTTGTCCAGGTGGGTGATGATCATGCTGGCAGACATGTTGTTACCGCGTCTGCGATCTGTCGTCACCATACCAAAGTTCAGCTTCAGAGCATCGGCCAGCGATGTCACACGCTTTGTACCACCAGCATTCTTCGAGACAACCACGGCCTCCTTCCAGTTGGGCACGTTGTGGCGGACCCAGCGAGCTATCAGAGGCTCGGCGTGCAGGTTGTCCACCGGGCACTTGAAGAAGCCCTGCATCTGGGATGCGTGCAGATCAACAGTGACAATGTGCTTGACGCCAGCGACATTCAGCAGGTTGGCCAACATACGGGCAGTGATGGCGCCACGGTGTGACTTCTTCTTCGATTGCCGGCTGTAGGGGAAGTAGGGAAGCACAGCTGGTTGTATTGTTAGATGAGTGCTCTAGGAACATTGCGATAAACGACAATTGCAGCTGCTTACCAGTGATCTTGTTGGCAGATCCACCGTTGCAGGCCTGGATCATGATCAACAACTCCATGATCGTGTCGTTGATCTTGGGGCTGCCGGACTGAACAATAAAGACGTCTTTTTCACGGACGCTGTTCAGGATGCGCACGCTGGTCTCGCCCTGGAGTCGTTAGTCTCGCAGTCCACAGAACCATCAACCGCTGCCGCTCGATCCAGAGGACCACTCACGTTTGCAAACTGGCCGAGCTCTGAGTCGCCCGGCGCCATGCCCAGGTTCTCGCATATCTGGTTCGTGAGAGCCGGGCAGCTTGTGCCGCCAAAGATCTGGGTGTTCCGCATAGTGGCAAGTGTCGGGAGGGAGCGGTGACAGACTCTGTGGAAGAGTGTGAACAAAAAAAAATAGAAGAAAAAAAGAAGAAGAAGAGCAAGAGAGAAGAGCAGGGAGAGAGGAGGAAGAAGTAGAGGCTGGGTCGTCAAAGTTTTTTGTCGGGCCCCAGAATAGATGAGAACTCCGCTTTCTAATTGAAGAAGGTGGATTGATTGTTTGAAGGAAGACGAGGAGGGAGCAATGGGCGGAAAGTGCAGACCAAGAAGGAGGAGAAAAGGTGTGGTCAGGAGTGGAGCCAGGGAACTGAAAAAAATCGCGAAAAAAGTTACTTGGGTAATCGAGTGGGGCAAGGAATGCGTGGCTGACGAATAGGGTTAAGACTTATCTTATCGTGCGTTATCGTATTAGAGTCGGCGCCGGCATGAAGGCGAGGAGCTGGATAGAAACGTAAGGAGCAACTGGTCAACAAAATCAAGAGCAAGAAGATACTATATGAGAAAGTTCTGATAAGCTTATTTGCAATGTGAGGGGCAACATGGTATATGAACGATGAGCGAGAAAGGATAAAGGTGGGGCTAATCAGCCGGCGGCGAGGGGCACATTGACTATGTATACCTGCTTAGTGAGAGTATTTCTCAATTAACCGGTCGAATGGTCTAGTTGGTTATGACGGCGCCTTAACACGGCGCAGGTCCGCGGTTCGATCCCGTGTTCGATCAATTTTTTTTTTTTATTGCCATTTTTTGCCATTTCTGCTACACAGCCCAAGCCAGCCCGAGCTGTGAACCCGAGTTTTTGCTTGTCGGATGCCTCACGACAATTCCTGTCTCGATATCAGAACCCATCTTTTTTATATATTTGTTCAAAACCCAGCGGCCAGCTTGTTCTTTGTGAGCCTTGTCAATCTTGTTTCTACGCGATGACAGCCCGTTGCAGCTTGGCTTCATCTTCATACCCGACCTCCGACCGGCTGTCATAGACGGTGCCATACCCCCTCTACCCCGCCTGCTATGGGCGTCCCAAAACTGCTGTCCACCTTGACGCCACATGGCGAGCGGAAACCTCTTAATGGCGCTCGACTTATCATAGATGGTCCTGCGTTGGCCTACTGCGCCGTCGGCCTGTGCATGGCCGACCCGGTAATGTCCGCCGGCCGAAACCATCCCCTGGACCAGCCTTCGTATGGCCAGCTAGGCGAGGCTGCTATAGCGTGGCTCGATGAGCTACGAAGCCGAGATATTAAGATGTGAGTACTGATCCGAGAGTCTGAGATACTAAAGGCGATTTGTGCACTGACCGAAAACTATAAAGCGAGGCTCTATACTTTGATGGCTACCTACCAAAGGCCAAGCGGCCCGTGCGTCTGGAGAGATCATACCGGACATCATCGCAGCTTAAAGATGTGTGCTCGTTCTATCAACGGGACAACCTGCCAAGCTTTGACGTCAAAGGCCCGCGGACAGGCAGTCTTCTGCCAGCGCCCCCGTTTGCTGTGCCTGCTGTGCTCGATGCACTGCGGGAGTCCGAGGTATATGGCCCAGTGACCGTTGTTGTTCCAGGCGAGGCCGACACATTCTGTGCCGAGCATGCCCGCACCAAGGGTGGCGGCACTGTGATCACGTCCGACTCGGACTTGCTGGTTCAGGATCTCGGTCCTGATGCAGAGGTCGTGCTCTTCCGCGACATTGCGGATGTGCGCACAGCAACAGTCGACAAGCCGTTTATCGTGCCGACATTTGCGCTTTCTACCATCCGCAGACGGCTAAGCCTTCCCAGCGACAAGGACGGTGTCATGGTCGATTTCGCGTTTGAGCTGTCAATAGACTCGCACTTGAGCGTCACAGAGTTGGCAGACCAGACAAAACGAGGCTACGCCAAGACCAAGTATGCCCAGGAATACGCAGAGTTTGCAGAGCAGTATGCATACCCGAGTGTTCTCGTTGATGGCGCCAAAAAGTACGACATCACAAAGCTGGACCCGCGGGTGTCTGAGCTAGTCCTGCAGAGTCTCTTCCCCAACGAGGGACAGATTGCCACCGAGTCAAAGGGGTCAAGGAAGAGCTCTGGGGAAATGCTTGCCTTTGAGCCCCCGCTGCTCGACAACTGCACACGGACTAATGCCTGGGAGCCTAGCGCACCCATCAGGGCATGTGCTTTCTCTCTTCTGCAAGTACTGGCTGGCCGGCGCATCAAAACGGTCCGGGAGTACACGCGTATGGCATCCATGGCTACCCGGGGATCCGAGCTGGATCTTGTTCCGGTTGCAAAGCTGGCGCAGGAACTGGACAACATCGCCACCCTTGTACGCCGAGTCAGGAAGCCAATGGCAAACAGCCCAGTACTGCAATGGGCTACGCTGGCGTCATATTACGACATAGTGTGGTCTAAAGACAACGACAAGACGTCTATCAGTCTCGAGGTCATGTATGAAGAGACTTCCGTGGGCGGTATGCTGGACCGCGTCACATGGGACGCCGTGCACTGGCACGCTGAGATCCAGGCCACGCTATACTCGCTCCGGGTGTTGAAGCAGATTACCCTGTTTGTCCTCGAAGCATGCAAAGACGACAAGGGCCACAATGACAGCCTGGATGCAGAGCTATCTGCAAGCCTTGCGAGGCTGAAGGAGTTGCTAATGCTTCCCTCTACTGTTCCTCCACTCAGAGACTATCCGGTGCTGCGGGTGCTGCGCGACCTGCCGGCCAAGCTCAAGAGTGCCGGAGCACTGAAACTGCTGGCCGAGCTGGCGGGCATTCCCGAGGACATCAAGTTCAAAGCAGAGGTCAAAAAGAACAAGAGCAAAAATAAAAGCAAAAAGCGAAAGCGGTCCGACCAGTCGGCTGGTTCTGCGGCTGGTTCTGCACTTGGAGCGAAGGCGGCCTCGAACCCGTTTGCCATTCTGGGAGACGAATGAGCCTCGTGGTATGAATATCAAATGAGAGCAGAGAATTGCACATCTCCAAACTAAACAAAGTAACAAGGCCCGTGATGTCACGATGAGAGAGAACTAGTGTGGCCGGAATGACAAGGAAAGACGTCATGAGAGCATCATTGCCGCACAACCTCAGGGTCGTTTCTCTAATTTGAAACGGTGAAAGAGATGCTGTGAGGAAATGCCATCATGGGAGGGAGACCTTTGATTAATGTATGAGCCGGTGAGGCCTCTTCTAGATGCATTATGTAATCGAGGAACGCATTCTACAGTGGGCTGCAGTCGCTGGGGAACAGATATACAGCAGGCACGCGTAAAGTGCACACGATCGTTCCTTCCCTGACGTGCTAGACCGCTCCGATGCACCTAGAAAGGGAAGGAGATCCGCTTTTTACCGTAGACATCAGCGGCGTCGCGCCTGGTGATTGGCGGGGCCCACTACCACCGCCAAAATGGTCGGTCGCGTCTTTTCCACAAGGGAACCGCGTCGCCCCCAATAATATTATATAGCAATTAAATATAGTAAATAACATCCAGCAAAAGCGTCCCTGAAGGGAAGGGTCGAGCAAAACCAGAGCCATGTCCCTCCATAGACCTCATAAGCTACATCTACACCGCCGACAGCATCAGCCAGTTTTGTTTCTATTTTTCTTATTCTCTCATTGTTTCTGCTTCTCGACAGTGCTGCGCCTCAGCTCCTCAGTTTCTCATCATATACCGTGCTGGCTTTTACGCTGCTCTGGCCCGCCAACATCACCAATCCGCCGTTCAACTTCGTGGGAAAAGCTTCATTTTCGATTTGTCTCTGCAGCTTGATTAGCAGCACATTTCAGCACATTTCGCCCAGCTCCGTGTGCGACCCCCATCCTCGAATACTAGACTCGTTTGTTCTATCCTGATACCACCCACCACATTCGCGACCATACGACAAGCCACGAGCGAGAGACGCAAGCCTGCGGCTGGCAACTTGCTACAATGTATCTACCACGGTCTTTGATATCAAAGCTGTATTTACACCTGCAAAACTCCCGCCATACGCTTTCACCGCCGGTTCTTATCCTCGTCGCCCTCGAGCCAGACGCCCTCGCCGCCTGCCAGATCTTCACCCGACTTCTCAAGCATGACTACATCCAGCACAAGATCCAGCCCGTGGCCGGCTATGCCGACCTGGCACGAGCCGGCCGTGAGCTTGTGGCTCCCATGATGGAGTCGCGGGGCGGTAATGGCGGTGTCGTCATCTGCCTGGGAGTGGGCGGCACCATCGATCTTTCCACATTCTTTGGCCTCGAGTCAGAAGACGGCGACTTGGCCAGCGGCGAGCAGGCATTCAGCGGTGTCGAGGTCTGGGTCATGGACTCGCACCGGCCGTGGAATCTGAGCAATGTCTTTGGCGGCTTCCCTCTCGAGCCTGCCGCACAGCAGCAGCCATCTTTCAGCTTGGACGACGACGAAACAGGCATCTCGCAAGCACTACAGCCGACTCAAACACAAACACAAACACTATCATCACGTGTGCCACCGGGTATCAAAGCTGGCCAGGTTGACCGAGCTTACAAGCCAGGAAAGGGCGGGTTGGTAGTGTTTGACGACGGTGATATTGAGGATGACCTTGGTGCCGAGCGCGATGCGTACATGGCTCTGGCCGATATGCCTGAAATAGAGGACAACGACGATGATATTGGCGATAGCCAGTCGGAGAGTGATGATGAGGAAGAGGACGACAACGACGACGATGTGGTAGAGGCCTCGCAAGGGCCACCGCGGGTCGGCCAGAAGCGCAAGTCGTGGCTGGACGATGATGAAGAGGAAGATAGCGACGACGACGACCGGCCAGCACAGCGGAGGAGAAGCAACTCGGTATGTTGACGTCATAGCTTTTGGCTTGGTGATGCTTCATATTTCATGTCACACAATACCATCCGGATTACTAACGACAACAGTCGAGTCCAATTCCAGAAGCACCAAAACCAAAGTCGCGGCCGCTGATTTCAGTCAGGGGCGGCCAGCCCTCCAGCGATGCCCTCGAGTTTTCAGACGTGTCGCAGCAAGACGATGCGTTGCCGCGAACAAAGACAACAAAGGCAAAGAAGGCCCCGTCAGCTCGCAAGTTGCGCCGCCGCCTTCTTCGCCTTCGCGATGAGAATGAAACGATTCTGCGGAAATACTATCGAATGGGTGCGTCATACTCGGAGCCCATCTCTTCTATGATGTACTCGCTGGCATCGGAACTCGGTCGGGAAGACAACGACCTGCTATGGCTGACGATTGTCGGAGTGACGTCGATGGAGTTGTACGGCCGGTCGTCGGCCGGTGTAAGTGTTTCTACCCGCAACGCCGAGAGTCTCTCATCGGGGTGGATGGGTATGCGTGGTGCGCGGATACGGCAACTTCTCCGCGATGAAGTGCGCCGTCTCAACCCTCCGGACTCGACACCAGGAGGAACGGGCGGCCGCGGGGCTCTAGAAATGTCAGGCATTATCCCGACAACGGCACGCAGTCCCGAAGACACAAGCATTCGCCTATCGCCCGAGCCCAAATTTCTTTTGATTCGCCACTGGAGTCTCTATGACAGCATGCTTCATTCACCATACCTGTTCTCGCGGCTCAAGATGTGGAGTGAGACGGGTCTAAAACGGCTACACAAGCTTTTTGCCAAGATGGGCGTAAGCCTTGTGCAATGCAAGCAAAGCTATGCGCACATGGACATGATGCTTAAGCGCGAGCTGCGGGTGAAGCTGCTCAAGTATGCGTCACTGTATAACCTGGACGGCATGGTGCCCACAATCGACACTGACGGCAAGGACCGTGGAGGCGCCAAGGATGGCTGGGGATTCGTGCGCAGCTGGGGTTGGCGTGCGACGCTGAGTGCCCAGGACGTGGCAGTGGTCATTGGCGCGCTTCTTGAGGTCGGCAAAAACCGCGGCACTGTGGCCCCGGGCGAATCCGCCGGAAACGGCGGCGACGGCAACGATGCATCCAACGAGGACGACAACCTTGCCGAAGAGGATGATCCGTCGGAAGAATGGGTTTCGCGTTTCTGGGATGCCTACGATGCCTTGGAGAAGTGAGTTCAGTATACCATATTTTTGCGCTTCGTGTGCCACATACAATACTAACATTTCCAGAATCGAGTCGCTCAAGGACGGCCTGCCAACGGCCAAGTTTTTGCACCGCGCCATTTTCAACACGGGCACGGCCTTGATCAAGAAGAAGCAGATCACACACCTGCACGCCTTCCGCATGTGCATTGTCAAGGACGGCCCCGATGTGCCTGTATTCAACCACCCGGGCGCTCTGACGAAGCTGGCGCTGTGGATTGGGGAGGCGCTTGCTGAGCAGGAAAAGGACGCCACAGGCGGACGGCTGGCGCATGGCGGACGCGGTACTCCGTTGGTGGTGGCGTCACTTAACGAGAAGCGCGGCGTCTACATCGTTGTGGGCACGGGCGGAGGCGGCGGGCCGGACATGCTGGCACAAAACAAGGCAGTAACGCTCAAGAAACAAGAAGAGCGGGCGGCCAAGGCCAAGCTGAGAGACGACCGGCGGCAGGCGCGCAAGGCACAACGGGAGGAGGCCAAAGAACGGCGGCATCTGGAGAAGCAGAAAAAGGGGGGCAATGCCGACGATGACGAGGACGAGTCTGAATCCGAGTCAGAAGCGTCAGAGTCTGATACCGACGCCGAGTCTGACGAAGAAGATGAGGATGTCGGGCAGACATCCAAGCGTGGATTTGGCTTGAACCGTTTCGGCACGGCATTCCAGGATGTCGTCTCCGAGACGAACGCACGAGTGCGCATCGACAGCTTTGAGCACTGTGTGGTCGAGGTCAAGAAGGAGGACCTTGGCGGCTTTCTCGAGAGCCTCAGCATGAAGGCTGTGGTAGGTTAAACCAGGAAATGTGAAGCACGAGATGCTATGGGATATGGGTTTTGGATGGTGTACATGTAATCTCTTTTCTGTCATTGGTGTTGGGTAGTGTCTGTCTAGGGTTGCTGTCTTTGGCGTGCGTTTGTTTCCTTTTATGTTGCATATATTCTGATTTCCCTCGCATTTGCGTCTGCGTCTGCGTGTCCCTGTATATTCTACTGTCTACGGCATACAATCAAACGAACTGTGCTACATTTTATCATGTTTGTCACTGGCAGATCTGGTTCGTGTTTATTCTCATTTATTTTCAATATATACTTTGCTTTTGGAGTATTTTATTGGTATATAGAAAGCTATATTATCGGAATGGCGTCTTTGAGTGTTGCCTGTCCCTAGAACGAGAACCATCTGGCCAGGAAGGCCTGGACGACGGAGACGTCGATATCCTCGCCTTTGTCAATAGCCCATGCCACCATGCCATCTGGGCGCACAAGGAATGCACCGAGTCCCAACTTGTCGGCGACTGTTGGCGCCTCGAGGTAGTGCACGCGGTCGGCGTACGGGCCGCCCTCGACAAGGCTCTTGAGGTCGGGGTGGCCAGAGGTGGCATCATCGGGCAAGACGAGGTTGACAAGCAGTCCATGGCCCGTCCACAGTTTATGGTTCAGGCGAAGCCGGTTGCCGTCGTCATCGCTGCCGTCGTCCACGTCTGTGCCATCGCCGGCCTTGCGGTCCAGCACAAAATCAGGCGCGCTGCGGCCGACCAGCGGGTGGCTCAGGTCTACGTCCCCGGCCAGGTCATATTTTTGGTCCAGACCCCAGAACTTGCCCATAAACAGGTTGGCGCCATCAACAGTGCCGATCGTTTGCTTCAAGAGCGAGCGCACGGCACGGCCATAGACATCCGGGTAGAACGCCAATGTCTGGGCACGCGACATCTCCAACACACTCTGTGCGATGGGCAGGCGCTCGCGGTCATAGGTGTCAAGCAGCGCCGTGTCAATGTTTTTCGGTATGTGTGTTGCAGATTGCTTCTCCTGGCGCACCGTAGCTGCCAGCTTCCAGCCCAGGTTCATGGCGTCGCCCATTCCAAGATTCATGCCCTGTGCACCAAACGTGGCGTGCGTGTGTGCGGCGTCGCCGGCCAGCAGCACGCGTCCTTTGCGGTAGTGTGTGGCATGGCGGCACCGGTCAGTGAAGGATGTAGACAGGCGCACAGCCGTGATTTGGACATCGGGTTCTCCCGTGACGCGGGTCAGCACCGTCTGCAGATGCTCCTTGGTCAGCTCCTGGCTGCGGTCATAGGCGCCGCCATCCGGGTCCAGCACATACACCGCATCGCCAAAGGCGCCGGCAATGTACATGCCTTTATCTGTGATGGCAAAGCCGGGTTTGAGCTTGTCGGCGTTGGTGATGTCAGCACGCATGGCGTAACCTGTGAACTTGGGCTCGGAGCCCTCGATATCGAAGCCGCCAGCACGCCGCACAACACTGTGGCCGCCATCGCACCCTACGAGCCAGCGAGTGCCCCAGGTCGTGGGGGTAGGTTCGTTGGCGTCGATAGAAGACGACACAGCCTCAATCACGACAGACTGTGCGTCACCGTCAGTGCCAGACACGATCTTGGTCAGCGAGTGGCCGCGCACAATGTCAACACCCAGACTCTCGGCACGCTCAGCAAAGGCCGTCTCGACAGTCTCCATAGTAGTCGGTCCTGGGACCATACCCGGCCCGTTGACGCGGTATTTCCACCGAGCGAGGTCAAGCTTTCTGGCATCAAAGAAGATGCCGGCAAAGTGCCCGCCGAACTGCATGCCGCTGGTTTTCTTGAAGGGCCGCGTGGGATCTGGGGGGCCACCACCTTGCTTCTTCAGCATGCCCTTCAGATTGTCATTGTTAAAGGGGAAGATGTCGTGCAGCAGATTTCGGCGTGCCAGACACTCCATGGTCAAGGTGTTGGCACCGCGGAAGCCCATGGGAGCGGCCTTGAGCGGCGACTTGGCAGCGTCACGCTCCAGCACGAGCACAGAAGCGCCGCCCAGGGCCAGCTCACTTGCCAAGAACAGGCCAATTGGGCCGGCGCCAGCAATGATAACGTCGTACGTCTTTGCCATGATAATTTATAATTTGTCAAAGGGGTCAATTATTCGGGGGGGATCGGTGATGATGGTGATGGTGATGGTGATGCTACATCTTGTTTCGCGGCAGGAGAAGGCCTCTTTATACATATCAGCAGACCTCACTTGCAGTGGTTTTCGGATAGTACAACAGGCCATCCATCACCATCTCTTGACGGCTCACCGGCCTGGTTGTCGCCGGGCTGCCACCCGGGTGCTATAACGACCCGGCGCCAGCAAGCAGACCATGGGTGGCTCGGGGCTCAGCAAGACCCGAACCTCAAATCTCGGCCAGGGCCCTAAAGACCAGTGTCATGTCGTCTTTCATGTCTCTGATGGTTGCCTGCTCCAGGGTAGGATTGGTCTCACAGTCATCTCATCAGATAAGTCTGGCATGTTTCGTTCGGGCTTTGACGCTGTCGAGGCTGTATGTATTACTCCGTAAATTGGTCGGGCAGCCTCTCCAGTATCGCCATAAGCAGGGCGTCAGACTCGACAGAAGCGGTTTCTTTCAAAGAGCCGTGGGCAAAACCATCAACCTGGATGACATAATCTTGCCGAAAACAAAACATACGATTAATAAAATCCTTACAAAATTAAACCAAAAGCAGAGAAAGGAAAGAGCTTCCAATTCCAACTTCCCAATTGAGCAGCCAAGTACAGTAGCCTGGAGAGCACAATCCACTAATACACAGCCACGGCCGAGCCAGCTAGAGCACCTAGACCGTATGCCGAAATATACTAAGTCGGTGCTGTCGGGAATCATTGATCGGGGTTTCTTCTGCTACGGCGCCTTCTTTAACGTCTTATTTCTTCTTTGGGGTTGATTGTGGCTGCGCCCCGTGCTACTCGTCCTGTCACGTCAAGCTGTGCGTCTTGAGGTATTTTGCGTATTCTTCGGTGCTCCTTCCGTTTATCATCGGGTCGTCATGATTGCACTACCTAGTGTCTCCGATGCGAATACGTCACAGACGAAAGGGGAAGGGGCGACCTGGTGTTTTTGGCTCATTGTTGAAACAAGAAGTTTATTAACAGCTTCTACACGTTTTGCAGGGCAGGAGCAACCGGCCAAGTGCGGTATGCAATAATCTCGGGATTCTCTGAGATTTGCAATCAAACAGCATACAAGTGCGGCTTAAAAGATACTGTACTTGAACCTTTGTAATATTATTACTGCTCTTGGCCCTCGCAGCCCAGGGGCGAGGCCCAGGCCTTGGCCATTTTCTGCCACTGTTTTTATGCTGTCCATCGCAGGTGCAAATGATTGATAGTATCGCAGCGATTACATCACCTCTCCCGATCGCACCTTCCGTCTGCGACATCATTGTGCTACCAGCCCAGTTGCACATGCACCGCTGTCAATATTGACATGACCATCTTGCTACTGCCTCTTTAGCATTTGAAGTGCTCGCGTGCCACTAAATGCTCTTTCCCTTTTTGAAATGCATTATTAAAGCTTACTAGTTACGCTGCCCTCGACTAACTAGTCTTTTATTATTCGAGCTCTAATTACCAAGCATGAGCACTGCCCAATGACTGTCACAGCCACTGCAGCAGTGGCCAACAAAGCCAGCTAAGGGGCACGATAGCAAAGTCGAGCCGCAGCTTGGCTGTATTCCATGCCACAGCCAATCCGACGTACATCCATCACAGTATATCGCACTTGCCTTGCCTTATCCTTGGATCTGGACTAGCGTCTAGTCTGGTCCAGTCACTCCTTCTTCCAGTGTATGTACACATATTAGAGCCTGGCCCGCCGCCCTTTCCCCGTACAGCTATGTCACAAGCGGTAACACACAGCCCAGAACCCCTCTATTGCTCTTTCCTTGATGGGTAGTTGCGCCCGCCCACCCACGCGCGTACCCCATCCTTTACGCATTACGCTTAACGCTTTACGCTTCAATACGCTCTATTGAGTTACCCGTTGCCAGGCCCAGCCAGCAGGAGCACTCGGTCACTTCCTCCATACTTCACCCCTCCTTCCTTCCCTTTTTCTCAAACAGCAAGCACTCGATACACTCGGCGCAATCTACACACTCACCAGCCGCTGCTCGACCGTTTTGCACCGTTGCTCCTTCCCGATTCCGAGATATCCCAATATCCTCGCTCTCCGTTCGCCGTAAGCCTTTCCCCTTTCCTCTTTCCTCTTTCCTCATTCCCCTTCCTTCCTCTGTTGCCGCTATTCTTCCACTTTCACCTGCCTCTTCTGTCCTGCCGCCCTCTCAGCCATTGATTGTCCTGCCTGCTCCACGACGGCCCTTCTCCAGTACTGTATCGTCATTCTCAGAAGCCAGAACTCGCCTTGCCAGATCCCGCTTAGGTGACCATTACCTCCTTCCTCCTACACACTCCCCTCTCTCCTCCTTTCCGTCTCAGTCTTGTCTCTCCTCTCCGCTGTCTCTCTCTGTCTCTGTCTCTCTTCTCTATCTCTGCCTCTTCCCATCCTCTCCTCAACTCCCATCTCTCAACAATCCTACAGTCTCAACTCCCTCCAGCCCCCTTTATCTTGATCGTCTTGGCGACCTTTCCTTTTGCAA
Organism: Ophiostoma cf. undulatum; assembly: GCA_022392935.1. Classification (NCBI taxonomy): domain Eukaryota; kingdom Fungi; phylum Ascomycota; class Sordariomycetes; order Ophiostomatales; family Ophiostomataceae; genus Ophiostoma; species Ophiostoma cf. undulatum. Next base: position 222,861 of record JAKRGL010000051.1, on the reverse strand, counting down.
GTATCTTTTGTTAACGCTCTTCCTCTGCAGTCGACCAATCTCGGATCCGACCCCGAACCAATCCATCTCCTTCACGACCCGGAACCCGCCGGTCCTCCGCTTTCTTCTTGCGCAGCGCATCGCCGTCTGCTTACCGACGACTCGACAATTGAGAGGCGTCTGCTTTTCTCTCGTTGCTTAATATCTCCCACCATCCAACACAGACATCATGGGCAAATCGTATGTCATAGCATCTTTCCCGGTCCCATGCGCGATGCTCTTGCGCGGCTCTGCGCTGTCGACCAGGGCCTGAACGCCCGTCGCGCGAAGCAAAAAATACATCTTCTGCTTCAGACGAGTGTATCGCGCGACATCCTGCGCTCGGCGGCCTGACTGCCCAGTACCCTGTCACACATACTAACATACCGCAGTCAGTCAAAACTCTCCCAGGAGCAGCTGGCAGAGCTGCAAAAGTCAACACACTTTGACCGGAAGGAGCTTCAGCAGTGGTACAAGGGTATGTGTTTTATATCGGTTTTACTATACCACCTAAACCTACCTCAATTACAATCTCGGTCACAATCGCAGCCAGACTAACGGCATCTAGGCTTTTTGAGAGACTGCCCCTCGGGCATGCTGACCAAGGAGGAGTTCCAGAAGATCTACCGCCAATTCTTCCCCTTTGGCGACCCCTCGAGTTTCGCCGACTATGTATTCAACGTATTCGACAGCGACAAGTCTGGCACCATTGAATTCAAAGAGTTCATCTGCGCTCTGAGTGTCACATCACGCGGAAAGATGGAGGACAAGCTCGACTGGGCCTTCCAGTTGTACGACATAGACGGCGACGGCAAGATCAGTTACGACGAGATGCTCAAGATTGTCGAGGCAATCTACAAGATGGTGAGTTGTGGCTAAACTGCCTTGATAGCAAAGAACATTACTAACAGTGAGTGCAGGTTGGCTCGATGGTCAAGCTCCCCGAGGACGAGGACACACCCGAGAAACGTGTCAAGAAGATCTTCCGCATGATGGACAAGGACGAGAACGGCTCGCTCGACATGGAGGAGTTCAAGGAGGGCAGCAAGCGCGACGAGACCATTGTGTCTGCGCTGTCCTTGTATGACGGGCTGGTCTGAGGCAGGCTTGAGCGCACAGGGCGCACAGAGAAAAGAATCGAAACCGAAAAAAAAGAAAGAGGGCGGGGGGGTAGAGCTGAAGAAGAAGAGAAGGGCGGCCTGTGCTTTTACGTGATATCTTTTGCCCTTTGCTTGTTGCTTTTTGGCGTCTCCCTTCCGAGACCACTGTTTACACCATGTAACTACTCATTTATCCAGCTGCGATATGTCCATCTTGACCCCCTTAGCAATCCATATTATTGTTGTCATCTGTCGTCGTTGGTATCGTTGCTGCTAGAATACCAGGTGACAGGGCGTCGAGGTAACAAGACACAAGCCGCCAAACTGTATGATAGTCTATGTATACACGAATTGCGTGTTCGATTCAATGCAGTGGAGTGCTGTAGTGTGTTGTTCGATCTGGTTGATAACTACCGGCTATATGAAATCAATATGCAACGGCAAGACGGGATCAACTGGAGAGCACGAGAATAGGCAAGTGGCACACAAGGCAGTATGCAAGACAGGCGGTAAACCAAGCCCGTTTCGCCCGTAAACCGCACGAGAGTGCAAGAGTAACTCGCTCAACGTAGAGGCCGAATAGTCCAAAAGAATTTTGTAAATAAATGAATGGGAATCAACAACAAAAAAAGTGCAGTACAAGAAATAGTAAGACAGCAGAGAAGCTTCAACAACAAGAGGGGGAAAAGGGCAACAAAATGAAGGAGAGGAAAGAAGAAAAGGATAAAAAAAAAAGACACGATAGAAATATCCAAAAGTTAAAATAAAAAAGATCAAGCGCAAAACTCGATAGTCCTATACATATGTCCGTCCAACAGCAACAGCGGCATCCGTATACATTTTTTTTGTAGTCAACAAGAAAGTCAAAGTCGAGACTCAGTCAGCGTCGGCCACCTTAGTTGGAAGACGATGCGTACGCCTCGGCGACCTCCTTGCGGTACTTGTCAAGAATGCCGCGGCGGTTCAGCTTCTGTGCGGCCGTGACCAGGCTCTGTTTGGTGGTTAGTTGTTGTTCTTCTTTTGAAATTAGGCAATAGGTAGGAAATACTTACGTTCTGGGGTGTCCACTCCTCGTCAGACACAACAACACCGTCGATGATCTCAATGCCCGACAGACCGCCCTGGCGACCAGTGGCCTGCAGCTCCTTCAGCACGGCAGCCTGCAGCTTCTTGTTGTGCACAAGCTCCTCCAGGCTCTCGCCAGACACGCCAACCGATGCAGCCAGCTTCTTAAGCGCGGGCTCAGCGGGCACGATAATGGCAATGGGCTTGGCCTTGGAGTCGTCTGCGAAACAGCAGATGTTTGCAACAACAGTTGCTGACCGGTAGATAGACTCCAGCTTCTCCAGTGCAATATACTCGCCGTTAAGCGTCTTGATCAGGTTTTTCTTGCGGTCAATCAGCTTCAGGTGGCCCCGGTCGTCAAACTCGCCAATATCGCCGGTCTTGAACCAGCCATCGGCAGTGAGGGCCTCAGCAGTCTCGGCTTCGTTCTCATAGTAGCCAGCCATGACACTAGGGCCACGCAGCCACACCTCGCCCTGGGCATGGGGCTTGTTCGTCGAAAAGTAGCCGGCGTCGGCAAAGTCGACAAGCTTGGCCTCCACAGAGCCGGGCATGCCACCCAGTGCATCAGTAGTCCATTCGGCAGGGTTCTGCAGGACACCCATGGCAGCGGTCTCGGTTAGACCGTAACCGCTGATCATAGGGCAGATGGCCATGGAGATGAAGCGCTGGGTGTCACGAGAAACAGGACCACCGCCGTTCATGCACAGCTTGAGGCGGCCACCAGTAGCCTCCTTGATCTTCTTGAAAACCACCGCGTCAAGAACACCGGAACCGGGCAGGCCCATGCTCATCAGATTGTTCTTGGCCCACATGGCACCCCAGAACAGAGAGCGCACGACAGGGCTGCCGGCGGTGACCTTGGCAACGATACCCTTCTTGACCATCTCCCACACAGCGGGCACACCAACCAGGACACTGGGGCGGAACTCCTTGATATCGCCGTTGCAGTTGCGCACAGATGTGTCGGACAGAGTCTTGGGGTTACCGTAGCCCATAGTGCAGCCCCAGAAGAGCGAGGCGTTTTCGAAGACGTACTCGAGAATGTGAGCAGCGGGAAGGTAGGTGAGGAGGCCATCGCCGGGGCCGACGTAAGGCTGGACAACAACACTGACACCGGCAACTAAACTGTTAGCATAGCTCTCGACAATCGCAGATCCCTAAATCGCAGGCAGATTAAAACTTACCAGCAGCGACAACGTTCTTGTGCTTTAATGGCACACCCTTGGGGGTGCCGGTGGAGCCAGAAGTGTACATGATACAGCAGAGGTCCTCGGGCTGGGGAGGGACAGCGTCGACAGGGTTCTCCTCGCCGAGCTGGCGCAGCTCCTGGAAGCTGTAGACGGTAATCTTGGGGTAGGCGGCCTTGAGCTTGTCGATGTGCTCCTGCTTGGCCTTGTTCTGGTCGTTCCAAACAACGGTGGTAATCTCAGTGGCGTCCTTGAGGACGTTGGCGAGAATGGGCAGCAGATGGGGGTCGAGGAAGATGGCCTTGGCACGGGTCGCGACCATGGAGTGGCGCAAGCCCTCCTGGCCAAGAGTGTCGTAGGCAGTGACAATGGGCATGGACTGGCTGGCAGCGCCGTGCGAGACGGCCAGCCAGTTTGCGCTGGTGGCAGCAAAGATGTGAACACGGTCGCTAGCAACGAGGCCGGCCTTGCGCAGACCAGAGCCAATCTGGGATGTGAGGCGCTCGTACTCGTTGTATGTGGTGTACTCGTAACCGCTCAGCTCAAAGTAGGTCCATTGCTTGTCGACGAGGCGTTCTTCGCCGTCAATGACCTTCTTGACCTTCTTAGTCTCCTGGTGGGTGGCCAGCAGGCGGCGCGAGCCCAAGGCATTGTTGTTGCCAAACTTTGAGACAGAGACCTTGACAAGCTCGTAGACGGTAGAAATGTCGGGGCTGGGCTTGGCGATGATCTCGGGAACGGACTGCGGGTGGCGACGGATGGGCGTCTCGCCCTCGATGGGCTTCTGGCCAGGGACCTCGACGGTGTACGGGCCCTTGGCCGTCATGCGAGGAATGAGGTTCTGGATCGTCATTGTGGCGGGTGATGAAGCAGACGGGGTGAGGAGTTTGAATTAGTCGGCAAAGGTCAATGAGCTGTAAGGGTGTTGAAGAAGAGGGCAAGGTCAGCGTTGAGCTTGCGAAACAAGGCCGGGTAAGGGTGGACTCCGACAGGGTCAGAAAGGGGGGGGGGGGGGGTGAGAAAAGAGAAAGCCGAGAGTGGAATCAGAGAGTTTGTAGCCGAGATAAAGACCACAGAGACGGCGAAGACGTCGAAGACGATGTGGGAGGGAGATGAAGAAGAATGGTCGAGGAGAGGGAAAGAGGAGAAGATGAGGCAAAAGGTAAAAGGTGAAAGGCAGAAAGAGGAGATGAAGATTTCCTTACAGAGAGCAAGTGGTAGAATTAGCTGGGGAGCTTTGTACTGGGAAAGGGCTTGTCACTTTGTCACTTCGGTCTTTACTACTCCGTTTTGAGCAGGGCGGCAACTGTACTGCAACGCAGTTGCCAGGTAGCGAGAAGGCTGAAAGTGGACGGGAAAAGAGGACAAAGTCTGCAGATCGTGGGTTGGAAGAGGAGGAGGAGAAGGAGGAAGAGGAAGAGAGAGCAGGAGAAGCAAAGGGCAATGAAAAGACAAGTTTTGCTTATTTGAGTAAAGGGGTCGACAGAAGAAGACAGAGCTACCCAATGACGAGGATAGAACGGGAAGGACCTAGGCAAGACAGAGGGCGAGGCAGGAAGGACCGGAAAGTCGGGGAAGGCGATCACACGGCAAGAGCTATGGTACAGAGTGTACTCAGTAGAATTGGGCACCATGTACAGTATGTACCTTCGCCACGCAATTAGTACAGAAGTGTACACTCTAGATATCTGGCTATGTTAAGATACAGGAGTGGCTAAGACACTGTTGGTTGCGGCCAAGAAGAGGAGTAAGAACAGGCAGGCGCGACCGACGAGAGCAACCCGAGCCGTTCTTGCTATGTGACCAAACTGCAGCGACTCGGATGGCGGATGGAATTGGTCAACGCACACTTTCAACACTGTAAGGGCTCGTTTCTTTTCTCTACCTCGACGAACGCAAATACGAAGGGCAGCAGCTCGAGAAATAAAGCAGGCGAGGCAGGCACTTATCGCATACATAGTGCTATGTATCAAGATACTGTATGCACATAAATGTGCGGAGAAGCAAGGCACTAGCGCATGTTGGTGGAGGGAAGGTGCGATGGCGCGTGGAGAGAAAGGCAAATGGTGAAGAGGTAGAAATCAGAGGAGGCACAAAGTGGAAGGAGGTGCGCTAAAGCCAGGCGGGTTAGTGCGCGCCCCTCCGTCTATACGGAGTTCTTGAGATTGTTGCTGTCTCATCCATTCACAAACCAGAGTAAAAGCGATTGCAGCAGGGCGCACCTTCCCTGTAAGATACACAAGATACGATGATTGACCGTAACGAATGTATGTAGCTGCTCTGTAATTACTTGATATGGAAGTAGCAGGCCCACACACAATAACTAGAAACTGCCCAGATGCCATTCTCTGGCTTGGGTTTTGCCGTGGTTTCGACCTCGTCACAACGGCACCGGCTGTACAGGCGCGAGTACGTACAGTATGCGTCCATCCCTGGCCTGTTCAGGCTCCGGAGCAACCACCGATGTCTCTGCCCATGGGACATTGCAGTGTCTCTGGTTAAAATGGCGGTCCTCGAGGCCGTTGGCGCCACTCTGAGCAGAGTCATACAAGCAGTGGCAGAGTATTACAGGTACTACGTAGTATGGCACTGTATAGAGTATGCTACAGCAGGGCGGATCTTGTCAGAAAGCGGCACGCTAGAGGCGCACCAAACATGCAGCTTTTTGTGTTTCGCAACTTGCCCCTTGATGCTTCCTGGGCAACTACATAGTATCTATTTTTTTGTTGGGAGCACTAACAAATAGAAGTGTTACAGAGGAATGATTCAAGACCAATAGGGCAAGCACGCCAGCTGCTCATCGCCTCTTGGCCACAGCTGCAGGCCTCTGAAGATGATGATGTATGCGTTTTGAAGACAAGGCAGAAGCGACACCTCACTCCTGTGCTCCCGCATCAATGGCACGATGACACATTATCCAAATCTGGCCGCTGGCTGTCAGAGTTGTATTGCAACATCTCACGCTCTCGTACGTCGCCCCTGATGGCCCCCAAGCATGCTCCTGGTACCACCAGTAACGCTCCTTACCTCTCTCAGTGCTATTTCCATCACCTTGAGCCTTTGGAGATATACACAGTAAACAGGTCAATACGGAGTACTGCAGAGTAAGGATTGTGCCTTCGGGATGGCAGGGAATTTCACAACATGCCGTGGTCTCCGTCAGAGAATCCGCACCCGATTATAGGTATGCACGTGACCTGTCTACAGAATGTGGCCACTAATCACTGCTGGGCATGACCAAACTGCGCCTCGGTCATTTGCATCTGATGCACTATCAGATCACAAGGTTCTGACTTTAGATTCCGAATAGATCGAAACCAAAATCAAAATCAAAATCCATCGCCCGTATATATCCGTGCCAGCATGAAAAACATGCAAGCCATCGACTCTTACAGCCTATTCCCGACCCCCGATTCTATTCTCATCTCATCCTCATCCTCATCCCTGATCCTCAGTACTAGGATGCAAGTATCAGTACCTATCGATGGCCACGGAATAGCCACACCTGGCCCGGGTGGATCCGGCAGATCGGCCACAGCTCCTTGCAAGAGATTACTCTAACACGGTGCAGCACTGCCCAAAGCTCTCGCTCACTACTGAGCCGACGCACATTACCTGCAATGAGATGAACAGGATGGATAGGGGCAGGCCAACCAGCAACCGACCCACCAAACTATGTTTCGTTTCTGTGCCAAGCCTATGTTATATAAAATAAGATATTACTGTACTCCCGTACACCGTAGTCCATCCAGACGACGAGAGAGTGGTGGTGAAAACAGCTGGGCATGGGGCATGGTATCACGACAGCAGGTCCTTTTGCTGCACGAGACACGAGGCACGAGATAGACATAGACAAAGAAACCGTTGGAAAGTAAAGCCGGCAAAATACAGCACGGCAGCAGTCAAGGCCTGCACTTTACTAGTCGTGGATAAGACGGAGAGACTAGCAGCGCCAGAGAGTTAAAGAATCCTCTCGCCTGCAAGGAGCACTAAGAATTAGGGGGAGGGGGCGACATGCAGCCCCGAAATACAGAGCACATACCTAGCATGCACAAACTGTTGGGGGCACGCTGATCCCAAATCAGAGTTCTTGAATGACAGGCCAGGCAGCACCAGGTCTTTGCATGACGCAGCCAGACTCGATCGAGCCTGTGCGACAGAAGACCCGTTCTTGTCAGCAGAGTCAGCACGTCCTAAGGGCATGCCAGCCTCGTCTCTCAGCCGGCTCAGCCGGCTCCTGGCCCGGCTAGGGCCGGAGGTTGAAGATCCCGATGAAGGTATTAACACTAGGAAGATATATCCGCGTACCTCGGAAATCACACAAAAGTCACACAAGACGCGGCTTTGGATGCAGACCGGAAGCTGACCCGTGCAATAGAAACATTTCTTCTGTTCGCCTACGAGCAGCCAGAGGCCCAGAACCTGGGCTTCATAGATGCCCATGCTGCCGTCCTCGACTTGACAGTGGCCGGCAGGGACCTGACCATCCATCAGTCGCCGGCCGTGCTCACCTCCAACCGGGCCGGTGGCACCACTGGAGCCGGTAAGTACAGTAGACCAACGGCTTGTAGAAGTAGCTGGCCTTTGTTCTAACAAAATAACCAGTCTTGTGGAAGATATCCCCCGCCGTAGCCGAGTGGCTGGCTCGGCCGACCAATTTTCTGTTTAGCGATGATGCAGGGCCCGATACACAAACGCCACCCCTCCTCGGCCCAGAGTCGGCTGTTCTTGAGCTGGGGTGCGGCATTGCAGGACTCATTGGTCTTGCCTTGACGGGCAAAGGCACACGCAGCAGTGCTGCGAAGAGTGGCAGCAAGGCCGTCTCTACAGCCCCTAAAAAGAGAGGCGGCAGATCAAGCTCGCGGCGTGCCGGTGTATCTACTCCAGCCTCCAGCTCGCCGTCGCCGTCGCCGTCGCCCTTCCCCTTGCCCTCGTCGTCGGTGCCAATCCCCGCCTCTTTCTCCAACGCAAACACGGTCGGGCGCTACGTCCTCACAGACCAGTCCTATGTTGCCAAATTCCTGCTGAAAAACTTGGAGGAAAACGGAGCTGGCGAGGAGAGTGTTGCAAAAGATGCACGCGCCCATAGCCACGCCCACGCCCACGTCCACTCTCAAAAGAAGAGCCCGTCCAGCAGCAGCAATGCCCTCTACTTTCGGCCGCTCGACTGGGAAACAGACGAGGTCACATCGTCTTTATTGCGCACAGAGATGGACCGAGGTGCAAGCCCCGGCGCAGGACCCGCTGCTGCTGTTGCTGCCGCACGTGCACACGCGGCGCATGCAAGCTTTGATGCAGTGCTGGCCTGCGACTGTATCTACAACGAAGCCCTAGTCGCGCCGCTCGTCCAGACTTTTGTAGATGCCTGCCGTCTCCGGGAGAAGGAGAGGGACGGCTCTCACGAGTCGGTCGAAGAACTCCCCCCAACCGTCTGTATCGTGGCCCAGCAGCTGCGAGAGCCGGATGTCGTGACCGCCTGGCTGAGTGCATTCCACGCCGAGTTTCGCGTCTGGCGCGTCCCGGATGGACTGCTGGATCCTTCCTTGTGTCCGGGAGCCGGTTTCGCCGTGCACATTGGTGTTCTTCGGACATCCGAGATCTCTCTTTAAAGTTCTACATAGCGTGGAGTCTGGTAATGAAATTTGCATTCAGGGGCCATATTATGTTGTGTTTGTTCGCATAGCGATGTTGTCGTCGTCTTTTGTAGTTTTTGCATCTTTCTGGAAGCTCTCTTGCTTTATTTGGTAGAGTTTTTCACATCTGTATTATACTTATTAATTTATATTATTATCTTTCTTTCTTTCTTTTTATCTACTGATTTTTTAAAAATAGTTTTTTTTTAACAAACTACAATGTCTAGAATTCCAAATAATAATAATAAGACCTCTAGCAAATTACGGCCAACGATACCAACCACCACATCTAAAAACAAGGCCGCTTCATTTATTTCAAACAGCGCCCAAAGTTATCAGATATAGTCGTGGCATACGTGATAGAACGCTTCAACCTGCCTTACGTCATAGTCGTGCTTAGTCATAGGCATATTTTTGTACCAACCATCTGCAAAAGCTACACATAGAAAGTATAAAAGGCTGAGTGAATATATACTACATCAGGGATTTATTGGATACAAACAAAATACGCAAATAAAACCACAGATACTCGCAGCGTTGTCAACTTTGTCCTCAGCCTGGTGCGCTGCCTGATGCGCTGTAAGACGTCAACTGTTGAGCCACACGTGATGATTAGCTAGCGGCACCTGAACCATTACACAGTACATACATAGTATACACTTTAGGCTAGTGCTTGCGACCCACCCACGTTCAAGAGCTCCTGCTGCCAGCCCAACAGCCAGCCTGATAAAGTGATATCACCAAAATGCCCCTCGGCCCAGCATTGTCGCCAACTCACCCTGCATCGTTAGGTACACAGCCACCCAGGCCACCTTTCCACATATTTTAGAAACCGCGACGTGGCGCCGGGGTCTTAACTATTATATTCGCGACTCTGCTGCACCCACCCTGCCCTGAACCGATAGCTCCCGCCATCTCGTCCCGCCGCTCCCGGGTCAACGACCTCGTCACTTCGCACGACCGCCTTGGAGCTTTACGACTCCAACACATCCCTACCAGCAGCATTTTCCCTGCGTTCTGCGACTCACTTCTGCTTCTTACTCTCTTCTTCTTGACACTCAACACTACAACGCACCTCATATATCCCTCACCTGCCGCTGATCTGACGGCGGTGCCCCACGCCGGGATGGACGTCAAGCTTGTACGTGTGACATTGGGAATGGCCATCTCCATGGTTCCTGGCCTCAGCCTCTATTCGCAGGCCTTACTAACATATCTCTCGCCTAGACAACCGAGAATGTCCATGCCCTGTCCTCTGGGGCAGCGACGCAGGGCACGCTGAAGCTTACAAACTTCCACGTTATCTTTAGCGCACCCGCCCCGACACCGCCGCCTCCTCCACCAAAAGACGACGCACCCAACAGCAAGCCGCAAGCACAGCCGCCTGTGCGCTACCGGGAGTCGTGGATAACGTACCCTATCATCTCGCTCTGCACGTTCCGGCCCACACCAGCGGCGAGCGGCGTCCCGTCTTCCATCCGCCTCCGCTGCCGGGATTTCAACTATGTCTGCTTCAACTTTGCCGACGACAAGCATGCCCGTGAAGCGTTTGAGTTTATCCGCAACAGAACCTGCCGTCTAGGCAGCATCGAGAAGCTCTATGCTTTCTCCTACACACCCCCGCGCCAGGAGAAGGAGGTCCGCGGCTGGGCCATCTACGATACACGCGCCGAGTTCCGCCGGCAGGGCATCAGCGAGAAGCTGCCAGATCGCGGCTGGCGCATCTCCACCATCAACAAGGACTATAGCTTCTCCCCAACGTACCCTGATCTCTTGGTTGTGCCGTCCAAGATCTCCGATAACGTCCTCAAGTACGCTGGGCAGTTCCGCTCCAGAGCCCGCATCCCGGCGCTCTCTTACTATCACGACGTCACGCAGTGCAGCATCACGCGAAGCTCGCAGCCGCTTGTGGGTGTGCGCAACAACCGAAGCATCCAGGACGAGAGGCTCGTCAGCGCATGCTTTTACAAGTCAACGGCGGTTTTCAACGGTAGCGGCAGCACCGGCGCCGACAGCGGCCTCCTGGCGGGTCCAGCCACCGACGACGGCGCCTCGTCAGCAGCTAAGAACTCGAGCTCGTCGTCAGCAGACACCGTTATCGTGTCATACGAGGGGACAGTTACCGAGGCTGCCGCAGCTACTGAACTAGCGGCAGACGCAGCAAAAACCACAACGGCGTCGTCCAGCGATGACATGGACGGCGACGACACAGCAGACGACCAGCCCGGATCGCGTATTGTGGGTGCAAGGCGAGACAATCTGATTGTAGATGCACGTCCACAAATCAACTCCTACGCCATGCAGGTAATAGGAAAGGGATCTGAGAACATGGACCACTACAAGTCAGCTACCAAAGTGTTCCTCAGCATTGACAACATCCACGTCATGCGGGACTCGCTGAACAAGGTCATTGACGCCATCAAGGACGCGGACGTGTCGCCTCTTCCGACGAACCAGGATCTGCTGGCAAAGAGCGGCTGGCTCAAGCACATCAAGGGCATCCTGGTCGGATCGGCAACTATTGCTAGGCAGGTCGGCGTGCTGGCAGCACACGTGCTGATCCACTGCTCGGACGGCTGGGATCGCACCAGCCAGCTGAGTGCGCTGTCGCAGATCATGCTAGACCCCTACTATCGCACAATCGACGGCTTCATCGTGCTGGTCGAGAAGGACTGGCTGTCGTTTGGACACATGTTCCAGCAGCGGACAGGCCACCTGAGCTCGGAAAAATGGTTCGTCACACAATATGACGCCATGGCCGGCACCAAGATAGAGCCGGGTGACGGTGACACTGGACGCAACGAAGTGTTTGACAATGCCGTTGCGAGCGCCCGGCGTTTCTTCAAGAAGAGCCTCAGCCAAGAGAAGGACGATTCGGATGCCGACGGTGCTGGCGACGACGGCGGCTCGGGCAATGCAGGCGGCAGCAGTGGAAAGGGAGCACCGGCAGAAGAGAGCCAGGCGACGCGCCCGCGCGAGATCAGCCCAGTCTTCCACCAGTTCCTCGACGCCACGTACCAGCTTGTACGGCAGCACCCAACACGCTTTGAGTTTAACGAGCGGTTCCTGCGGCGTCTCCTGTACCACCTTTACTCGTGCCAGTACGGCACGTTCCTTTACAACAACGAGCGGCAGCGGCGTGATGCCAGGGTGCATGAACAGACAGCATCGGTGTGGGACTACTTCTTGTCGCGCAGGCCCGAGTTTATCAACCCCAAGTATGAAGCCTTTGTCGATAGCGGCGACCGCCAGCAGGAGCGTCTGATTTTCCCCAAGCTGGAGGAGATCCGCTGGTGGCACCAGGTGTTCAACCGGACCGACGAAGATATGAACGGTGCTCTGAACGAGCAAGCAGCCGCGCTGAAGAGGGCGGCCGAATACCAGGCCACGTTGCCAGCCGCTGCCCCTGCTACTATAGTTATCACACCCGAAGGCGACACTTCAGGTGCCGAGTCTGCAGGCGGAGGTGGAGGCGCTGGCTCAGCCAGCACCATGAGCAGCCAGTCAACATCTCCTCGCCGCGGCGCTAGTCCCATCCCGTTGTCGACGGCCCCGGCCCCGGGGCCCCAACCGCCATCCTTCCAGACATCACAGTCAGCTGCGGGTGAACTGGAGTTTACAATAGATTTGTCTGCCCCAAATGCAACTACGGTGCGCTCTATGTTGGCAAACCCAGTTGACCCCCCTCCACCATCGTCGTTCAACAGAAGCTCGTCTTCTGCGAGCGAGCCGGGTGCTTTTGCCGCACTGCGTGACGGCATCGCCGGGCTCGGTATTGGACAAAGGGTTGGTGGTGTTCTGGGCAGCCTCGGTGCAGTGAGCAGCCTTGGCAAAGGCAGTGGAACCGGCAGCGGCAGTGCTGCCCCCGTGAGCAGCAATACTTTTGTCGAAGCCGGCATCGCTAGTGCCAAGAAGGATACGGATGCGTTTACTCTGCCCGGCGGTTCTGCTTTCGCCCCCGTCCCCGTGGTTTGCCCTGCATCGGCACCTACTTCTGCGCCTCCAAGACCTCCACCGACCGAAAGCGTTAGCGCTCCCGCGCCGGTCAGCCCACCGCCCGTGATTGCCAAGAGCAACATTAACGGCAGAGAGGCTCTGTTTGGAATTGCGCCTGTCGAGGACGAAGAGTCTAGCGTGCTCGACTCGTTTATCGGCGGCGGTGCTAGCAGGCGAGGCAGGCAGAGCAACCGGTCCAGCGTCGAGCAGGAAATGCGCGGTCTTTAAGACTATTTAGCCAATGGTTTGGTCTTCCCTCGTCGACGAGATAGATGCATTCTGTCTTTTGTATTGTCTGCACTCCGTTGCTTCAAAAACACCCTACGTGTATATATTTAAGAGCGTCTGCCTTGAGTTATTATTATTGCACAATGAATCGCTGTTACACGCAACCCATATTGGGCAAGAAATATCTGTAAAGAGTCAAAATACAGTACTCGACAGTTGATCTGATGTCGACATTGTCACGTGCACAAAATCGACGTGAAGATACATAGTACAAAGTAAAGCACAAAGCAAGGTACAAAGTACAAATATCTACCCCGCCTAGCTAGTCCGCGCCTAGGACCTGAAGCTCTTCAGCCCGTTGCTATGTATCTTACTGTATGACATAGTATGTAATTACGCAGTTGCCGTGGAGGTCATACTCAGCGATAGCTTAGGGGGAAGGTACATACAGTGATATCTGGGTATCTGCTCTGGTCCAGGAAGGCGCGCAATGTGTATGCTTTGGTCGCACCTTCTGATGCTCCCATAGCTGCCCAAGTGGCAAGAGCAACCGGCTGCTTTGTCACACGTGGCTCTATTGGACCGAGTTCTCGAGAGAATACCACTTTGCTTGCCGCAAGCATCAGACGTTGATAGGCGACCAAGTAATACACCGCACATGGCGTTTGTTGGTAAAGTAAGATACTTTTGTAAGGCCCGGGGGCCCCGATGCAGCACCAGCTTTAATGGGCAGCTTCTCTCTTACCTCATATCTCATCGGGCTTGTTTTGCTTATTACAGCCAATACAGACAGGGAAGGAACGAGCGAAACAAGGAACGAAAAAACTAAACTCCGAAAGGGGGGCGGGCTGCTAATGAATGGCTACGCTAAAAGTAACTGCGCTGGCCGCTGGCTCAATGTAAACAACAGGTGCTGTATCTACCCTAAGACTGCCTAACCTGTGAGCTTGTGCCGGCGCTTGTGTTGCCCCTTCCTGTTACAGCGTCACTGAGATGAATGCCAGACGCACCTGCCGGCTGCACGGAGTAACGGTTACGGAGTAGGCAAGCATCGCGTGTTCGCGCCTTCCTTATTCACTGCAATGCCTATGCCTCGACTGTATAATAAAAAGCATCACGAACGTGCAACTGGCAACTTGAATAGCTTCACTTTTGCTCATCGTGACAATCCCCCCTGCGCCCTTGTTTGTGCTACCCGCGTTTGGGCTCTCCACGAATTACAGTATCAGTCTCCGCCGACCGCCACCCCTCGGTTTCTATTTTTGTTTTGGCTCCAAGCGCCCCAGCGCCAGCACTGTCATTACAGCACATACTCAGTGTACCAGTTCTCTGCCACCACTACCTCTCACTACCTCTCAGTTCCCCCTCCTCCCCCTTTCGCCTCTTTTCCCTCTCCTTTCGCTATTATCCACTTTATCGATTCCAAGCTGCGCATCCCATCCGCCCTCCACCCTCCGCCTTGTCTCGTCCAAACCCTCCCGAGTTCATTTTTGTTGTCTACCACTCTACCTTCCTACCTCCATATCTTCCGTACTCCCATCGACGCCGACCTCACCCCCGGCCCCAAGCCTCCAACTGATCGGACCTTTCTTTCTTTTTTGTGCTCCCGCTCCTATCAACCCTTTTCTTCTTTCTTTTCAGCCCGAACCGGAAACGCTAGATTCACAACCCGCCCCTTTCGAGCCTCGCCTCTCGTCTCATCTTTCGTCTCGCTCTCTCTTTCCCTCTCCCTCTCCCCAACCCAAAACACCAACCCGCGACTCTGCATCTACAAACAACATCGACTCACCACCACATAGCCGCTCCTCATGGCTGACGCACCGAACGCCAACGACGAGCTCTACCCCATCGCCGTGCTTATCGATGAGCTCAAGGTAAATTCAACCGGCTATCACCGCCTTCTCCCACTCCTCCCCACCCTGTGTTGCCGCCCGGTTGCCACCCGACGACTGCCTACAGGCCAGGCCGCCGCCCTGTTTATGCTCTCCATATCCAAAACATGCCATATCCTTGATGCTGCTTCAATTGGACCGGCCTGAGAATGAAAAGAATCTTGACTGACGCGTTCCCGCCTCCCCGCCTCTAGCACGACGATGTTCTGCTCCGTCTCAATGCCATCCATCGCCTCTCGACCATTGCTCTCGCCCTCGGCCCCGAGCGCACGCGTGACGAGCTGATTCCTTTCCTCGATGGTCCGTTCTATCCCTCTAGCGTTCTCCCGCATACTATGTCCCTGTCTTGCACAGTTGATAGCTGTACCGACTGCACGTGTCTTCATAACATAACATGACGCGTTGTTGGCATGCAAGGCAGTCCATGCCAGGCGTGTTGTCCTCCCCCCAAAACATGCCACTAACTATCTACAGAGTCAGTCGAAGATGAGGATGAAGTGCTTGTTGCCCTGAGCGAGGAGCTCGGTGGCTTCGTCGAGTATGTCGGTGGCCCAGAATGGGGCCACGTCCTGCTCTCGCCTCTGGAGAACCTGGCAGCAATCGAAGAGCCCGTCGTCCGTGACAAGGTATGTTTTACAATGGCACATCAGCTGCATCCTGCTGGTGACGAAGCACGGCGACTGACATTGACCTTCCACCACTACAGGCTGTCGAGTCCCTCAACAAGATTTGCGACGAGCTGTCGCCCAAGCAGGTCGAGGAATACTTTGTGCCATTGACTGTCCGCCTGTCCAAGGCTGATTGGTTCACGTCAAAAGTGTCTGGCTGCGGACTGTACACAGCTCCCTACAAGAAGGTGCCCCCCACCGTGCAGCAGCAGCTCCGCCAGCAATTTGCTCTGCTTGTTCGCGACGAAACCCCAATGGTTCGGCGCCAGTCGGCTACACACATGCCAAAGTTTGTCAAGGAGATGCCGGCTGCCATTGTCATTGACGACATGATCCCGCTGTTCCAGCACCTTGCACAAGACGACCAGGACAGCGTCCGCCTGTTGTCTGTGTTGATTCTCATTGCCATTGCCGAGGTTGTGCCCAAGGAGCAGCAGTCCAGCCACGGCGTTCTGCTGACAGCACTCCGCAGCCTCATTGAGGACAAGAGCTGGAGAGTTCGGTACATGGTTGCCGAACACTTTGAAAAGGTATGTTTTTATTTTGTGTGCAGAGGTTCCCATCTTCAATGCAGTATGCTCACGATGCTAACGAAACACAGATCGCCAAGGCCGTTGATGAGGAAGTTGTGACCAGAGATCTTGTGCCTGCATTTGTCAAGCTGCTCAAGGACAACGAGGCAGAGGTGCGCACAGCCATTGCCGGCCAAATACCCGGATTCTGCGCACTCGTTGAGCGGGACATGCTTCTCAACGAGATTCTCCCCGCCGTCGAGGACCTGGTGGCCGATACCTCTCAGCACGTGCGCGCCGCTCTTGGCATCCAGATCTCTGGCCTGGCCCCGATTCTGGGCAAGCAGGAGACCACTGACCACCTTTTGCCCATGTTCTTGACCATGCTCAAGGACGAGTTTCCCGAGGTGCGCCTCCACATTATCTCCAAGCTGGAGCTGGTCAACCAGGTTATCGGAATAGATCGGCTCTCACAGTCCCTGCTACCTGCTATTGTGCAGCTGGCCGAGGATAAGCAGTGGAGGGTGCGGCTGGCTATCATCGAGTACATTCCGCTGCTGGCCAGCCAGCTTGGCGTGCAGTTCTTTGATGATAAGCTCAGCAGCCTGTGCATGAGCTGGCTGGGCGACACAGTGTTCTCGATCAGAGAGGCAGCAACACACAACCTGAAGAAGCTCACAGAGGTGTTTGGCGTGGAGTGGGCCAGCCAGACGATCATCCCCAAGGTGATGGCGATGGGTAACCACCCGAACTATCTCTACCGGATGACGACTTGCTTTGCAATCACTGTAAGTTGAATACTAAGCCGCCGCTGGCTCTGCGCATGCATTGGCACGAATATAATGACTAACAATGCAGACCCTGGCAAGCGTTGTCAGCCTCGACGTTATCTCCAAGCATATTCTGCCCATGATGGACAAGCTGGTGGTGGACGAGATCCCCAACATCCGCTTCAACGTGGCGAAGACATACGGAGTCCTGATCGACGTTCTGAAGCGGCTGCCGGAAGAGGGCACGGTGTACACACTTGAGAAGGAGGGCTCAACGGCCGAGCCATCGCCTGTTGGTGCCGAGCTGATCCAGTCGCGTGTGCTGCCGAGCCTGGAGAAGCTGCAGACGGACACCGATGTGGATGTGCGGTACTTTGCAATGACAGCCGCGGCCGTGGCAACGGGCAATGCTCCTAGCGGGGAGCCGATGAATACCTCTCCATAGACAGAGTCGAAGCCGACTTTTTAAGTTAAAAAACAATGAACCGGATGTAACGCAAAACAAAACAACAGCAAAAAAAGACCAAAAAAATACGAAGCAACGCTTGAGCTGCGAGACGTCGGGGAGCCGGGAGCATAAGAGGCGATTATGTATGCTTCTTCATGTCCTGCTCTCGGATTCCAGGCCTCTCATCCCCAGGCATCTCTCCCAAGTCTTATACAGCTGAGCTTGTCCCCTCGTGTCTTGCAATATCCGCCACGGCCGATCCGCTGTGCATACTTGCCGTCTCGTCCGCCTGCTATTATTCCCAATGCCATTCCTATTTGTTCCTTCCTTTTACGTCTGCATATGTCTGCAATATCATTTACTGTTTGTCTAGATCCGTGTTTGTAAAGGGCCAACTCTACAAAAACATTGACTGATTTCCTTTGTACTTATGTTTAACGCACCGTGTATGGTGGTTGAGGGATCCGTAAAAGGCGGCGTGAGCATGGATGACAATGACCTTCCAAAGATGTACTTGCAATGAGCAAGAAGCGAAATGCAAAATACCATACGAGTGCATTGTAAATAAGTGAAGCCTGATGACATAATGCGAGAGATGCCGGATCTGGCACAAGGCTGTAAGGCCGAACAATGGCACCGCGATACCAAGCGGAAAGGGAAAGACCTCAACACGCCGTAAACAGCAGGCACGATGAAGGCCACAGCCCGTTTGCCACTTCAATTACAGCAGCTATGCGCCTTATAATTAATGTCTGCTATTTACATATCTATTATCGAAACACACAATCCTGTCACGCGTTTGTCAGCCTTGTCCCTGCACTAGCTACAACTAAAGACACCTGTAGTGTGGGGCGTTTCCAGGCGCACACTCCCCTACACCGGACGGCCCAGCACACGAGCGGGCGGCGCGCTTGTGGCGATCTTTTTTGTTCCTTGGAAGGCGATTAGTCCTCGGGATCTTGTGAGCATCGATCTATGAGGAAGGCGCACTCGCGACAGGACATCTTCTCTTCTTCTTTCTGGCCGGATAGGTTTCAGCACGTCCTCTTCACACACACGGAAAATAACACACCAGAAATCAGTCGACATTCCTCGCCCTCTGCTCTTTGCCTTGAGTTGAAGTCGCCCTCAAAGTGCATCTTCCTCGACGAGTCCACTCCTGACGACCCTCGACATTAGCGACACAAACCCGAGCACACGAGATCAGCCGGCCACAGCCCAACTGGCAGACCACCTGGCACCTCTAATACCCTACTACAAATAGACGGGCCTTGGACCGTGCTATACTAGACACCATACACCACAGCCCATAGACCGAGCGGTACCCTACTGCAAGCGCCGAACAACCACGCGCCGCCACCCTTACGCTGTACACCTGATCTCCTTGACGGCCCCTGGGCAGCAAGCAGCAGTGCAGTTTGATAGCGGCCTTGCTACAGTATAAAAGATTCACAAGACGCCTGGTCCGCGTCTAGATCGTCCAGGTCGTTTATATACCTAGAGCCTAGAGATACCCAGAGAGAGAGGACGGCGCATTCTTACTGCCGAGACGACAACGGCCGCCCGTCCTTTACGCCTACACACACACACACACACACACACACACACACATATATATATATACACGCAATGCCTGCCACAACAAATGGCACGACTGCCTCAAATGGCACCAATGGCGCCAACGGAAGCGCGGCCGGCTCGGCGGGCGCTGCAGGGGCTGCCGGCTCATCAGCGACCGCTACCGCATCGGGTGCGTCTGCAGCCTCGGCCCCCTCGACGCCCGTCAAGGTCCCATCAGCCGCCGCCAGCTACACACCAGCCACGCTCGACCCAGACCTGCGCTCGCAGATCAACATGGTGCTGATCCGCGACGGACATGTCGGCCGCATCCAAGACTACCTGCTGCACATCCTGCATGCGGACTCTGCCAACTGGCCGGCGACGGTGCAGGCACACGCGCTGCAGCTGCTGCGGTCCGGGGAGTGCCTGAGTTTCCCAGCACTGATGGAGCGCGTTATGGACGACGTTCGGACAGATCCCCAGTTTGCAGTACCGCAGGCCGTGATTGACGAGGCGCTGCGTGCGACGCGCGAGAGCCTGGACATGGTGTGCGAGATTGAAGAGTAGGGGGGCCACAGCAGGTGGCAAAAGTGCCCTCTCCACGCCATTTGGATTCATCTCTCTTTTTCTTGTATTTATTTTGGTCGTTATTCTCCTGGCCGGCGTTGTCTCGTTACATACACAGTTGCATAGTATCACCAGTATCACCAGTATCACCAGTATTACTAATACATTTTGACACCGGGGCTCAGTGCACCCATACATCCATTCTGTCGCCATATGTTGCCCTGAATGTAAATCGACGTGGCCTTAGCAAGAGCCTTGGCCTTCCAGGAAGAATGCAGCACATACACGCAAAGCAGAATGACAAACGTCGTCGGGTCAGGCATTGCAAGAGATGAGATGTGGAACTAAACAGCATTTGTATTGAAGCACGACTAAAACAGAACAGCACCGCCCCCCTTCTAGACATAGATTCGAGTAGAGTTTCAGAAAGTAAACGGGAGACACAAGACAAGGAAAGAGACAGTAGACACGAAAGACATACAGCATGACGACACGAGAGCAGGGAAAGCTAAAAGTCTTTATAAATGCAAAATGCACAAACCAATTGGGAATCCCAATAAAAACATAACAAATAAAACAATTAAGCGAGTAAAACCATTCCCGTTCCGTATTGCACATATTGCACATATTGTACACATTGCACATATTGCACGTCATCTAGCCCTGCTCATCGACGGGATTCTGCATTTAGTCGTACAGATCGTCGTCGGCACCAGCCTCGCCAAAGCCCTCGGGTGCGGCGCCGCCGCTGCCAGACGCACCGGCCTCGACCTCAGCACCAGCCTCGGGGAACTTGAAGTAGGCACCGGGGCCGGCGTTCTTCATTTGCTGAGAGAACGACTCGTACCGGCGAATCTCCACGTCTGTGACCGAGCGACGGGCCATCTGCATGGCCTCCTCAAAGTGACGCTTGGTCAGCTCAGGCACAGCATCCTCGGCATCCTCGTCCATCTCGACATCCTCGCCAGCTGCCTCAGCAGCCTTAGTGCGCTCAATGTCGGCGGTGATCGACTCCTTGATGGCCAGCTTGACGGCACGCTGGGCAATGAAGCCCAGATCAGCACCAGAGAAGCCATGCGTCTTGGAGGCAATGTAGTTGAGGTCGATGTCGCCGGCAACGGGGGTCTTGCGCAGCTGGGCCTGCAGGATGCCAAGACGGCCGGCCTCATCGGGCAGGGGCACGTAGATGAGCGAATCCAGACGGCCGGGACGGCACAGAGCAGGGTCGAGCTGCTCGGGACGGTTCGTAGCGCCAATAACAAACACGTTCTTCTTCGACGTCATACCATCCATCTCTGTCAGGAGCTGGTTGACAACACGGTCCGAGGCACCGCCGGCATCGCCGACAGAGCCGCCACGAGCCTTGGCAATGGAGTCCAGCTCGTCAAGGAAGACAACACAGGGTGCGGCAGCACGGGCCTTGTCAAAGATGTCACGGATGTTGCTCTCCGACTCACCGAACCACATGCTCAAAAGCTCAGGGCCCTTGACAGAGATGAAGTTGGCAGCACACTCGTTTGCAACAGCCTTGGCCAACATTGTCTTACCCGTACCGGGAGGACCATAGAACAGCACACCGCGCGACGGCGACATACCGAACTTGAGGAACTTCTCGGGGTGGTCGACAGGGTACTGGACGCTCTCCTTGAGCTCCTGCTTGACCGTCTCCAGACCACCAATGTCGTCCCAGCGGACGTTGGGCACCTCGACAACGGCAACCTCGCGCAGGGCAGAGGGGTTGGACACGCCCAGAGCAAAGCGGAAGTTCTCCATGGTCACGCCAAGAGAGTCAAGGACCTCGGCGTCAATGGTGTCCTCATCAAGGTCAATAAGGTCCATCTTCTCACGGATCTGCTGCATGGCAGCCTCCGAGCACAGGGCTGCCAGATCGGAACCGACGTAACCGTGCGTCTCGGACGCAATCTGCTCCAGATCAACGTCGTCACCAAGACGCATGTTCTTGGTGTGGATCTGCAGAACCTCCAGACGGCCAGTTGGGTCGGGGATGCCAATGTCGACCTCACGATCGAAACGGCCGAAACGACGCAGAGCAGGGTCGATGGAGTTGGGACGGTTGGTGGCGGCCATGACAACAACGTTGGAGCGGGCCTTCATGCCGTCCATCAGCGTCAGGAGCTGGGACACGACACGACGCTCGACCTCACCGTTGGTCTTGTCACGCTTGGGGGCGATGGAGTCGATCTCGTCAATGAAGATGATGGCGGGAGAGTTCTTCTCGGCCTCCTCAAAGGCTTTCCGCAGGTTGGACTCGGACTCACCGGCCATCTTGGACATGATCTCGGGACCGTTGATCAGGAAGAAGAAGGCACCAGTCTCGTTGGCAACAGCGCGAGCCATCAGTGTCTTACCGGTACCGGGAGGACCGTACAGCAGGACACCACGGGGCGGCTTAATACCAATGGACTTGAAGAGCTGGGGGTGCCGCAGGGGCAGCTCGACCATCTCACGGATCTGTGCCATCTGCTTCCGGCAGCCGCCAATGTCGTCGTAGCCAACCTCGTTGAGGTTGTTCTCCTCCTCGTCACGCTGGATCGGCTCGCCCTCGCAGTGGATGACGGTGTCCTGTGCAACGATACCAAACTCTGGGGGGTCGACCTCGACGACCTTGAACTCGACTTGCCGCATGCCACCGCGAACGGTGAACAGGTCACCCTGGCGGACAGGGCGGTAGGCCTCGCGGAAGTAGGGGGCGAGGAAGGTGGCGAAGAGGTCGCCAGTCAGGCCCTCGACGGTGTCTGCAATGGGTAGGACAGCAATGCGCTTGGCGTACTTGATGTCTGTGCAGGGGTGGACGGTGATGACGTCGCCGTGCTTGACACGCAGGTTGTGGCGGGCGACACGGGTCAGGCGGGCGCTGCCCTCGTCGAGCTCGTCGTCGGACAGGACAATCAGGACGGTGTCCTTGCGCTTCTTGCCACGGACCAGGACGGCATCGCCGCGGAAAAGCTGGAGGGTCTCCATGGTGCTGGAGGCCAGCGTGATGATGGAGTTGTCATCGCTGGTGGAGTCGGTGACACTGGCAAGGTTAGTACTCTGATGGGGATATTCTGATGAAATCAGGTTGGCTGGCTTGCTGCCAGAGAGAGCTATTAATTAGGACGTACAGGAGCTGGTTGGGCTTCTTCTTTCTCTTGAGGATGGCGGTGGCCGTGTCGTCCTCCTGGGCTTGTTAGTCGCTGTACAACAATATAAAATGATTCTTCAGCTGCGGCATCAATTGTAGCTTGCCGCTGGCAATGTGTCGATGCCGCTGCAAGAGTTCGTCGGGGGTGGTCGTGCACTTACGTCGCGGCGTTCGGCACCAGAAACGTCACTGTAGATGTAGTCAGCACACTGTCGACACCCAAAAAGAGGCCCATATGCCGATGTAGGTACCCGCTTCTACCCGATGAGCTCGAGGAAGCTGCAAAGTGCAAAGTGAGGCTGGGATCGGGCTCGCTTGAGCTGAGCCCCCTCCCCCATAGAGGGAAAAGAGAGAGAAAGAGGAACTTACGCCAAGTTGACCTTCTTCTTGGGTGTGATATCGGGCTTGCTGTCCGACATGATTGCGGTGGTAATGTGATCGACGGTTGTTGTAGAGGGAGATGTCGGGTCTGTATCGAGGTTCTTGGATGCTGTGATGCTGTGATGTTGTGATGCTCAAAGGACTCCTGGTCTCGGAGCAAAGAGGAAACCGGAAGAAAAGAGGGGGGTTTATAAAGAGGAGAAGAGGAAAAAAAGAAGCTACAAGTCAAGGGCGAGTAGCAACAGGAGGATGTGAGAAGATTGGGTGTATCGCGGAGAGAGGGAGGGGGGGAGAGAGTGAAGATGGAGAGATGAGGTTGGGCGGAAGTGAAAGAGGGAGAGAGAGGCAAAAGAGACAAGATGCAGTAGAAGACAAGCGAAGTGGTTGGAACTGGATTACGGCAGGAGCAGTAGGTAATTACGGAGTGCGAATGGCGAGGGCGGTGGAAAGGTTGAGGCTGCTAGGGAAGGTGGCAAGGTGTATTAAGGCCCGGGGCAGCAGTCAAGCAGCTCCAGTCAACAGCAATCAGAGGCAGGAGCGATCGAGCGGCGTGGAAGCGTTGTCCAGACGAGGCGAGCAAGGAAGGGCATGATGTACTCTGCATACAAATTTACGTGGGGGCTACTTGGGCTAGGCACAGAAGCGGATGACGACTGGCTGTTTTTGCCTGGAAAGAGTGAACGAGAAAGAGCGAACCCGCTGGTTGAGGCAGGCACAGGCAGGCACAGGATTGCGCCTGCCCGCTGGAACCTAAAACAAAGTGGGCCCTTCTCTTCCCTCTCTTTGAGCTCGAGTATACAGTACGTAGTAGTGCACTACTTGGAAGCTTCCAAGGGGTTCCACCCGGCCTAGCGGCCTAGCTTGCTGACTGTTCCTGTCTCCGAAGCGCAACCTGGCCTCTAACTACCCCTCGCCACCAGCTCAGTGATGAAGCTCACCATTGGCTTGTGCGGGCTACTCTGCAATAACACAGCGTCTCGCGTCTTTGCCTGACTGCTACTGATGGCTGGAAGTACAGACTTCCATGTGAAAGCCAAATGTCATGAAAGACAGAGGCCAACAATGAGGTACCCGTCGTAAAGCGGCAAAGGCAGAATTTGACATGACTAAGCAGCAGACATGAAGCGGGAAGCGGCCTGTTGAGTGAGCACAGCCATCGAATCGAGGCTGTGCGCTACGCCTACAACCCCAGAGGCGAGAGAGGCATGGTGGCAAGAGTGTATACTAAGACGGATTTCACGATGATTCCGAGGCGTGTGTATAAGAGGCATGAAGGACGTTTTATTCAACCTCTTTCTTGGTTTTATGTTAGTTTTATGTGCGAAAGAGGCCAATCCCTCTGTTCTGAACTGACAATGGCAGCGAGAGGTAAGGACAGGCGTGACAGCAAGACGAAAGACAGACGCACGCGGACGATAAGCGGAAACGACGGGACTTTTTGCGACATCTTCAACGGGAGGAAACGGCAGGACGCAATGCGGTCTATGGAGAAGGGGAGAGGGAGAGGGAAAGAGAAGGAGAAGGGAAAAGGATGAAAAGCATACGAAAAGCGACAAAGACATTGCTTGCACACAAAACCAAACTCGGTGCTTCAAGAAGAGGACGGCAAGAGACAGGAGAAAATATAAGGCGACGGATGTGCCAACCGCGAGTTGACCATTGGAGGCAGATCAGACGCCGTCGACATTATTGCTGTCAACAGGGGCCACGGCATTTCTGCTAGCCGGCTTGCTAGTATGCAGCGGCGTCGAGGCCATAGTGGCCGCGGGCCGTGGCAGATGGGCCACTCAAACGGGCACGCTTCCCAGACTCTTCGTCGGGGACGTTGCTAGGTGCCGTCTGGGCAAAGCTGCGCTTCGTGCCCTGGCGCCGAGAAGGCTCCGGCCGGTGCCCAGTAAAGTGCCAGGTGCCGTGCTTCTGACGGACACCAAAGGGTGGGCGGGTGAAATCTAGCGCCGGCGCTGGCGCTGGCGCGGGAGATTCCGTCATGGCACGCTCAGGCTCTGGCGAGGGCTCTGGTGAGAGGGATATGGAGGAGGCGTATGCTGGTGCAACACTCACCGTGCTAGGGGCCAGCAACCCGGCAAGGAGATCCTCCCCGCGGTAAGTCGGCAGCTCTGGGACCGGGACTGGGGCAACGCTGCCGGCAATATCAAGGCCAACAACATGAGGGTAATCATTGTGTCTAGCTGTCAGGTCTGACGATTCCGACGTCACAGAGCCTACTGCAGAGGGTGTGCGAGGGGGCGACGCGGGAGATCTGACTTCCAAGGAGGCAATCGCATGGGACACCTCAGTTTCGGCGTCTGGCTCTTGGTCTTGGATGTCTGGCTCTCCATGAGGCAACACCGAAGGTACCGTGACATAAGTCTGTTGACCAGAGAAAATGGACCCCGACCCCGACGCCCACTGCATCTGTGTGCTTGAATCGGAAGTGGCAATGATGATCGCGTCCGGCTCGCTGTTATTGTTAATAATAGCAGGCCCGCCGGGAGTCGGAGCCTGCTGCATGCCGGAGTGCTGCTCCCCCAGCACTGTCGGTGCTTGCGGCGCAGACTCGAGCTCGGGATTGAGCATTGGCCCGGGAATCATCGGGACAGTCGGGATGCCGGCATCATCAGCTTCCGTGACTGGAGGCTCTGGAAATACAAAGCGGTTAAAGCTCCTGTGTTCCTGGCCCAGCGTCGTCCACATAGCTCGGGCAGCATTGGTTGACTCGATGGTCGCCTCATTATAAACGGGCAGGTAGGCTGCGGCAGCCCTAAACGACGACATCTTGTTGATTGACGCATTTCTGTTGACGATCTCGTGGGGCATGATGGCGATGGGGTTAGTCGAGATAGCTCGGGTGGCCATGGTGGCCATGGTGGCCACGGCGACCGGGATGCTGTTCGTACGGAGCAGGGCATGGCCACTGTTTTGGAGGGACGACCTAGATGCCGGAGAGTCAGCCGCGGTGACCAGATGTGCTCCTCCCTTGTCCGAAGTAAGTACTTACACAAATATGAAGCCGAGGGCGATATTGCGGAATTTACTCCGAGCTACAACGCCTGGCACCATAGTCGAGGCCATGATCGTGTAGTGGCGAGTGCCGAGTAGTGTGATGCTAGCAAGAAATAAAAGAAATAAAAGAGAAACTAGAAGGGAGAGCACAGACGGGCTGTGACGTTGCATAGAACGTATGGTAGAGAGTACCGAGCAATTCAAACCAATACCAAGCAATAGAGACACACAGGGGGCGTGTGCCTTCGCCTATCCAAATTGGACCAAGAGAAGATGTAAGTGGAGGGGGAACGGGCCAGTTGTATATATAAGAAAAGGCGATAGTAACCTGAGGCAGTGTCAGGGCTGACTTGGAGATGAGTAGGCGAGCCACTGCCTCTCAATTGATTGGCCTTTTGCACAAACAGACGTGTATATAAGATGGGAGTTCAAGCAAAAGGCGAAACAGCAAACCGAGGGAGGTGATCAGGAGGGAGTGGGAGATGGTGTAATATATATGAGGATGTGGGGACGTCCAGAGTCCAGAGGAGAAGGGGAGAAGGGGAGAAGGGGAGAAGGGGAGAAGGGGAGAAGGGGAGAAGGGGAGAAGGGGAGAAGGGGAGAAGGGGAGAAGGGGAGAAGGGGAGAAGGGGAGAAGAGGAGAAGAGGTAGGTTGTGTGCGATGCAAAGATGTAAGACGAGTGCGAACCAACAAAACTGAAGAGTGTGCAGAGGGCCGTGGCAACGATTAGATCCGATCAAGGTCTTGCCATCGCCCAAGCTTCAATGCCAGTCTGATCTATCGAGAGGCCACGAGGAGCAGAAGGGCAAAGTAGAATAAAGCACGGGGTGCATCTTGACTGTATATTTGTGAGCGAGACTGTGTTGCACAGACAAAAGGGGCATGACAGGACAGAACAGACCCGGGCCTCGACGAGTCAGCACAGCAGCCACCCGCGCCCGGCGAGGCTTAACTGTTCTCTTCAAAAGGACGGTGTAGATGTTGAACATGCGCTTTTCTTGGACACAGAGACGGGCATGCTTATTAAAGCAGACGCGGACGCAGACGTGGTATGCCTTGCAGCTTTGGGTCTTGTCAGTCATGGGGCATCAAACTTTGAGCCTGTGCAAGGCAAGCCGTTTCTTTCACTCCCACCTGGAACGAGATGCGAACCTGCAAACTGCCAAGCCAGGCCTGATTGTCGAGGCCGAACAGATACCCAAGGTCCAGTACGCCTATAAACACCCCAAACACTGAAGGGCCTGCTTGGTCGAATGGGTCGGATACTCTTCGTGCACTGCCTCGCTGCCTTTGAATTATATACAATTGCTTGCTGTACAACGAATCGCTGGCCTGGCCCTTTAGTTTCGGAAAGAGGCCCGACTAGGAGACGTGAGCATCTTTGTGCACGGCGAACAGGCCAGGGACAACCCCTTCGGCTGTTTAACATATCTAGAGCCTTGTTCCGTATCCCTTGTACATGACGGAGAGCCGTTGCAGCCGTTGGAGTATAGGATGCAAGTACAGTACATAGGATAAGCATATAGTGTCTTTTTGTAAGCATAGGCAAAGGTTGAGGAGGGACAAGCTTTAAACGGCACGAAACAACGTATACCGTTTCCTAGGCTTTCTCTTGGAAGGGCTGTTGCATTTGAAAAGCCTTCGTGGGGGCTAATGCACACTTTGTGCACAAATTCGAGGCTGCGCATGCCAGGGCTGAATCGGGGTGGTGTTCCAGGATCACGATAGCACCAGTGGCTCAATGGTGAAGAATAGTGCCGTGGGCAGATCAGCGGTATTCAACATCGGCAAGGACTACTGCACGTCCGAAGTAGAATATGCAGCAGAGCTCTACACCATCCTAGCGATCGATTAATATCATAGATATAATAGAGTTAATGTAACATTAAAGTTTTAGTTAAAAAGTATGTACACCAGAGTAGAAAGACTCAGGCGGCCTTGTTCCCATGCTGGGACAAAAGAGAAGGGAAAATACAGAATCGCAAGAAAAAGGTATCGTACGACAAAATGCACAAATGTAGTAAAACAAGAACAACGACAAGGAAGGTAGAGAGGCAGCCGATGGGCCCTCCCTCTAGATATGAGATAGAAAGGAAATCGTTGTATCGCCCTGTCTGCCCAGCAAAGGCTCTGGCAAGACTGGCTGGGTCTGAGACAAAAAAAAATGTTAATGACTGATGTCGGAGTGAGAGTGAGAGTGAAATCTTAGTGTATGCAAAAAGCGAGTGTTGGGTATTATATTAGTTTGGGTGTTGTTGGGTTGCCCCGTAGGCGTCTCTACCAGGGTCGCTCCCAGGGTCGCTCTAGATGAACGCCCGGATGCCGCTGCCGGCAGTCGACACCAGCGACGCCTGCGTCTGGTGCAGCTGCGGCTGCGACAATGACTGCGCCTGCACCGGCGAGACAGAGATGGAGCGCGATCTCGTATGCTTGTGCGCTGGGTTGCACTGCTTGTACTGCGGCGAGTATTGGCTCACGGCCATGCCAATGCTGGGAGCGGCTGTGCTGTTGTTTCTGGTGGCACAATCGCCCTCCTCGGGCGTCGTCGCCAGAAGGGGAGAGGGAGTGGTTCTCGCCGACTCCGTTGCCTTGAAGTTCTTGTTGTACGAGCCGTTGTCGTTCGCAACAAACGGTGTCGGGTACTCGTACTCGTTGTTCGTCGATGGCGGCGTTCTCGACTCTCTGCCATCCTCGTCGCGGCCCTCTCCTGCCGAAATGCTTGCAAATGCTGGGTGCTGCTGCAGATCCTCGTCGCCGTAGTACGACGATGTGTGGCGGAACTTGCGCTCGGCAAAGCTCAAGCCGTGCTCGGGGTGGCTCGGGTCCAGCCTGCTCGTGTTCTGCAATGCAGGACTGGCTGCCACCATGCGGATCTGGAGACTGCCCTTGTTGTGCTGCGCCTGCTCTTGCGCATACGCTTTGGACCGAGCCTGGTGCTGGGCAACAGACAGTGCTGGGCTGTCCGCCATCAAGAACGAGCCTTGGGCCGGCGACGAAGCGGGCGACTTGGAGAATGCCGCAAAGCCACCTCCGGTGTAGGCAATGCCCGTGCCTGTCGCCGGGGTCGGCGGCTCGTTGGTGCCTGTATCAGTCGCAGTCGCAACGCCGCGCCCAACACCACCCACCATCGGTGATCCGTCGTGCGAGCCATCAAACGGCGAGCCATGTCCACCCTGCATCCGGTACTCGTACATGCTGGTCCAGTTGGGCTCGCTCGAGGGCATCGTCTCCCACGAGTTGGACGACCGTGCATAGCCGTAAATGTCGCTGGCACCATCATCGTGGTCGCGGTGGTGCTGGCTGTTGTTCAGTGTCGCAGCATCGCCACCGCTCATCGACTCCGTCAGCAGCAAAAGACTGCGCACCTCCTCCATAGCTGCGGATATGCAGCTCGACCCACTGTCTGCACTCGTCGGCCGACGGCTGCGCAGCGAGCTGGCAATGTCTTGCGACAGGTCGGACGTGGAATCGCGCTCAAAATTGGATGGGCCAAGGAATGCCGGCCGCGGCGGATCCAGACGGATCGCCTCGTCGCCCGATGCCTCACTGCTCGCATCGATCCGCGTCTCGCCATCAATGTCTTCATAGTCGTCATAGTCGTCGTCGCTGTCGTCGTCCATGTGGCTCAGCGGCTGCTGGCGCTTGAACATGGTCTCCGATGGGTGTCTTGCCTGCTGGCTAGATCCCGGCGCCCCCGTACCGGAAGATCCCGGTGCCCGGTTGTTCTGACCCCACATGGGGCTGTTGGGCTGAGGCGACTCCTCGTTGATGCGGTTCACGCTGCCAATAAACACGGGCCGCGGCTTGTAAGGCTGAGCTGTGGTAATGTTGCCAAACGTCACGCTGCCCACATCCGTGTCGAATGATGGCGCATCCGGCGACGGGTATCCACTGCCAACTGCAGACGAGAACCGCTTGTGACGGATCGCTGGCCAGCCGCGCGTCGACGAGCCGCCACCTCCACCGGGGGCAGAAGTCGGCCCTACTGAAGAACCTGCTTCAGTCGTAGGGCCACCCTTCTTAAACCGGTTAGCGATCCGGGCTGCGAATCCAGACAGGAAGCCGCGCTTAGCATCGGCTCCGTCGGCGACAAACCCGGCCTCTAGATCGGCATGGTAGTCCTCCATAGTGGACAGTGTACCTTCGGCGACAGCGTGGATAGAGCTATGCGTGCCCATCTCGTCGTGGTGAAGGGTGGTACCCGCGCTCTGTCCGTCAAGACCAATAGCTTCATGGCTGACAAACATGTGCTCCGAGCGAAGGCCTGCAGAAACGCGGCCATCAACGTCAGGCGGCGTGATCGCGTCCATCTGCATTGGCGTGCTTGTGCGGACCGCCTGCCGGGTGGTGATGGAATTGCTGTTTTGATTGGTATTGGCCGACGATGAGCCTGCACTGCGGTAGATGCCGAGGGCGTCGTGGTGGTCGGACTCGTCACCGTTGCTCGACACAGACTCGAACTCGTCGCCATGGGAAGATGTGTTGGAATGCACACTCATTGATCTGAGTGTAGACTCCTCAAAAGGCCACTGGCCTGCGGCAGTCGCAGCGGCCAGGTCATGATGGATGCTGCGGCCGGTTCCTGTACCGGGAGATGCCGATGAGACGGATTGGCCGGGGCTATGGTGGATGGAGCTATGGTCAATGGAAGGCGGTGCAGGGAAGTTGAGGACCTCGCTCCGGCCATCTTCGTCGGTAACAACAATAGCCCGGTCTCTCGGCCGGCTGCTTTCTGCCTCGAGCGCCTCTTGTTCCTCCTTGACGAAGCTGTCCTCGTCGCTCGACGATAGAGCAAGGGCGGTACCGACAGGCATGTGCGTGGTTGCAACACCAATCTTCTCCTTATCCTGGATAGCTCTTTGCTGCTGAACGTAGGCACTGTTGACATTATTTGTGTTGTACGCCTTTTCCAACGCACGCAGAGAAGCGGCTGTGCCGGCCTCGCCTCGGTAGGCAAAGCTATAGGGCACCGGCTCCGATATGTCCTTATTTGTAGTCTTCTGGGTCTTGTCGCGCCGGCGCCGGTAGCACATGCAGCAGGCCAGAATCAAAAGCACAAATGCCAAAAACATGGTGGGGATGAGAACAGCCATCAGGATCTGCTTCTTGGAAAGCGATGATGATTTTCCAGACACAGTTGTCCCAGCAGTGGGAGTGCTAGTGGAAGTGGTGGCCGCCGTAGGAGAAGACGACGATGCGGGCGAAGATGTCGTAGCCGACGAGCCGGTGACCTGGAGCAGAAAAGTTTCGCTCTCGGTCGCGTCGCCCAGTGTAGCTCTAACCGAAACGGAGATGGACTCATCGCTTTGCGACGTCGGAACGTCACCCGACAGGACAAGAGTTGTATCATTGAGCGTGAGCCAGTCCTGCTTGGGGGTGGCCTCGACTGTAACCGCAACTCCTTCACTCGATACCAGGTAGGAGCTGAGGTTCAGCGAGAACTGGCTGCCGCGGCGTGCCTGCATGGACGGGAGGGTGTTGCGGAAGACGGTGCCATTCTCGTCAATGTCGACCTGGAATGTGACATTCACAGTATCAAGGAGCGAGTCAAAGAAGCTGATGGCAAAAGCAGCATTCTGAGCCGAAGAGGGCGGGATGCCACTCAGCGCCCATGTGCTGTTGTCAAACGTCAGCCAGCTAGGCGGAGATGATAAGACCTTGGCCGTGAGATTGGCCGGGCCTGCAACTTGACCATCAATCTTGATGCCTTCCTGCAGGCCGTTGTACACGAGCTCCTTGCCAACTGTGGCGTTGAGGATGACAGAAGGGTCGTCGGCAGTGACCTCTCGGCTTCCCACAACAATGGAGAATGAGACGGAAGCAGCTGCAAAGCCGGTAACATCAGAAGCAATCAGCTGGAAGTTGAAGGTCTCTGGAGGCTCGATCAGGGAATCGGCAGTAGGCGTGGTGCCCGAGAACATGAGCTTGCCGGAATCAAAGTTGATCCACGAGGGCAGCGGCGAGTTGTCGGAGGACACGGCATAGTAGTTCAGACTGGTGCTGGAGAAAGTGGACTGGGAAAAGGTGAAATTAAAGTAGCTGTCCGGGTAAGAAAGGATAGAGGACGGCTCAGAGTACACCAGGCCAGAGTCGGCAAGTTGTGTAGAAACGGGGATCTCAACAGTTGGAGCAGCGTCCCTCGATACAACCAGCGTGACGTTGAGCGTGGTTGATCCCGTGCTGTCTGTTGCAATGATGCCAAAGGGAATGCCAACAACATCACCAGATGTAGATGCAATATCGCTTTCTTCCGGTGTGCCATGCAGCCAGCGCTCACTAGACTCGAGCGAGAGCCAGCTGGGCGCGCTGTCCAGAGTGTAGTTCATGGATGTGTTTGAAGTGGTCGAAGTAAAGGTGTTCTGGGCAAACACAAAGGAGAATGTTTGAGAAAGCCGTGCTACAGGCGGGACCTGAGCATTGATGGGAAAGTTGATAGTTGGTGAGCCGGAAACAATACCGACAAGGCATGCCCAGGCCGCAGCCTGGGTTGCCATCACCACAGGCAGCTGCATTGCGCCTCCCCTTGAATTAATTGTGGTGCAGATGATATTTTGCTCTGCGACTAGAAGATGTGCGATGTAATAGATCGCGGGCCGGGTGAACTGAAGAAGAATCTCGTAATGATGCTTTCAAAAATGCATCCCGCAAAGGCGTTGAAGGAGCGGAAGTCGACGCGAAGGATAGATTGACGCCGATGTGCTGAAGAAGAATAAAAGAATAAACGCACGCTCTCGCAAAACAAAAAGAGTGACTGAAGGAGTGACGATGCAAGATGCAAGATTCACAAGAGCAAACAAAAGAACGATGATGTTGGTATGAAGGAGAGAGAAGAGAGTAGAAAGGAGAAAGAAAAAAGGACTGGTCGTTGAAGGAAAAGAGCAGATAACGACCTAGGTATGGGCCATGACGAGGAATCAACAAGCACTCCCTTGGATGATTGCCATGGCCATGATAATTTCAGTCGTATTGGATGGGCAGCAGAACTGGCTGAGAGACCGGCCGAGCAGGGCAGGAGCCGCAAGAGAGGGCCAAGGGGGGGAGTAGAAATCAAAGGTTTGGAATGGGGAGATATATTAAGAGGATTAAAGATTGAAGAGGCAGAGATGGAAGAGGCAAAGAGGATTCACTTGAATAAGGGAGGCTTTGATTTTGGGTGGTAGAGTACTTGAGGGATGGGCCTGACAAGACATAACGTGCAAGGTGTAAGGTGTATTGGACTGCCAAACCTTGGGTTGAGTCTCGAGTCTCGAAGAGCTTGGAGAGCCTGTGGAAGCAAAGGGATGATGTTCGGAGGGATGAAACCCCCCCCCCCCCCTGACTGCACCACTTGGGCAGTATAAGGGCTATTGTGTAGGCAATATGAGCACGCAGAACAAGCTGGCTGGACTGCTAGACTTGTGCGGTGCCCGTATCATGAGATACGATGGTTTTGAAGTCTTGTTCACGAAACTCACCAGCCCATTGTGCCATGACGTTGAAGTTCACGGGATTCAGCTGGTGGACCTCCGCGGCGTCACAGGACGAGATGGAATGCAGAGCACTTTAGAGACGTCATGTCTTCCGTCTTGGGCCGGCTGAAACGGCGTCTCGAGATGAAAAATGTCCTGCTGCTGCTTCCCCTTCATTCCTTGCAAGAGTGCGAGCAGATGACATCGCAGGCTCTTCCCGAGGGAGAGTGCAAAACACCGCGTCTTTCCACTCGAGATCTCCATAGTCGCGCATGGTGTGGAAGCAAAACGATGGGCCAGCATTCCAAGTAATGCTGGAAGGGAGAGGTGGACAAGGCCGGAGTTGTGGCTTTGCTTTTCTCCTCTTTTTTTTCTCTATTTCACTTTTCTGGTTTCTTTTCTTTTTCTTTTTCTTTTCCTTTCCTTTTCTTCTCTCCTCTTCTCTTGCGTAGAAAGAGTGATGAGGTAAGTCGGGGAAAGGGAGGGGAAAGTGGCTAGTTTCAATCAAGGGGTGAGGAGCTGCAGAGAGACGGCGCGTCGACTTTGTTGTTGACGAAATGGCTTCTCCAAGGGGAGAAATCGTGAGAATTGGGCACCGACAAGTGCGAATCCGATTCGCGTCCGAAAGAGCAATTTGCAGGATATAGTCGATGAGTAATACGCATAAACACTCGCGTAAAACCAAACAAAAGCTGCGATCATGAGGAAGGTGCGACCGTACATAGTAGACCGATGGCTTACACGTCTCAGCGCGTCTTATCGCGATAAGGAACTCGTGGGGGATACGGCGCGAGATAAGAAAAGAGGGGTCCTTTGCTTCGTATATACCATACATAGTACGGGTAGCCGGCCGGTCGCGCTTGCCAACCCTCTACAATAGCCAACCAGCCCCGTTAAAGACACGATCCATCCCAATTAGGAAGGGGAAGGGAGGGCCTAGACCGCTGGCCAGGCACAGAATGTCCTTCTACAGAGTAATTGACAGGAGGGTAAAAAATATGGTGGGGACAACGGGCAGAAAGCAGAAACAGTCAAGAAAAGGCACTGGCAACTTCCCTTCTCTCGGGCGCACAAAGTCGTCCAATCTGCAGTAAGACTCATACAAAGCACATTCATAAGCGAGGGATACCATTGCAATTATACCAAACTCCCAGCGACTCAAGGGATCACAAAGCCAGCATTCTTGAAGAAGCCACAGGGTCCGCGCATCACAATCACCTCCACCTTCTACATCTACAAACCAAGGGACGTCACTGCTGAAGAAAGGGAGAGACGGCGCCGAAGAGCCGGGCAGCAGCGGGCAGAAGCAGACAGACGCAGAGTCAGGTAGTTGTTGCAACAAAAAAAAAGTAGAGCAAAGAGCACATAGACAGTCCCAAAGCCAAAGCCTTGTCTTGTCACCAGCCACGAACGCGACCCACGCAGCAAGGGATTGGGCGAGAAGGACAAACGAGAGGGCCGGACGAGAAGGACGGACGAGAAAAGAACGACAAAGGCGACGAAAGACAAGGGAAAGACGCGGTTGTGCTAGATCAGCAACGCGAAAAGTGGGACACAAAAGTACCCGATCAGTAACACGGTTCAAGTGACTCCCAGTAGCCATGATTGTGAGTCGGGATTCTTCCCCAGAGCTCAATCCGCTGAGCATGGGTGACCTCAACTATGAGTATGGGGACAACGACAGCGACAAGGGCAGCCGGAATGGAGACAGGGATGTCGATGCGATTGTACCGCTGCCCGAGTATAAGGTTGCCGGCGAGACCGCCGTTGACTTTGACGGCTTGCTGGGCCCTGCACCGGACCTGCGGCTACGGGAGGATCTGAGTGAGGGGTGCGGCGGTCAGACGTGGCCGGCCGGCATGGTACTGGGCAAGCACATGCTGCGGTACCGGCGTGCTGAAATGGCAAACGCAAGAATGTAGGCTTTTTCTCTGGTGTTGATTCAATTTTGTTCAATCGAAACCCGAAAGAATAAAAAAGAATAAAAAAGAACGAAGAAGAAGGAAAAACAGAAGAAGACATGCTAACGTTCAGACTCGAACTCGGTTCTGGCGGTGGTCTGACGGGCCTTGGCATGGCTCTGGCCAACCAGGAACGCAGAAAGGCGGCTGGCGAGAGCCCGCCGACGGAGCCGCTGATGTATGTTACAGACCAGGAGGTGATGCTGTCGCTGATGAAGCACAACATTGTGCTCAACGGTCTGGAGAAGGAGGCCAAGGCCATAGTTCTGAACTGGGGCGAGCCGCTCCCGGAGGAGGTGCGCGCGTTCCGGCCCAACATTGTTCTTGCAGCCGACTGCGTCTACTTTGAGCCTGCGTTCCCGCTGCTCCTGGCAACGCTGGAGGACCTGCTGGCAATGGACGACGAGTCTGTGCCGCAAGACGAGCGCATGGTCATCTATTTCTGCTTCAAGAAGCGCCGGCG
This sequence comes from Ophiostoma cf. undulatum, assembly GCA_022392935.1. Classification (NCBI taxonomy): domain Eukaryota; kingdom Fungi; phylum Ascomycota; class Sordariomycetes; order Ophiostomatales; family Ophiostomataceae; genus Ophiostoma; species Ophiostoma cf. undulatum. The sequence continues at coordinate 186,812 of JAKRGL010000051.1, read as the reverse complement.
GGCAGACAACCAGTTCCTCAAAAAGGCACAGAAGAAGTTCTGCCTCACAGAAGTCGTTGACGAGGACCGGCCGGTGTTTAGCCGTGAGAATCTGTTTTTGTACACGATCGCGCGGAAACCGGCCAAGGCAGTCAATGGCGCTCGTGCCACAAACGGCACCAGCGGGACACAATAAGCCAATATGACGAGTTACGACAATCAACAAAACAATAGACGAAACTACATAGAGAAAAGAGATAGAGCGAGTCTTTACAGCCAGTCCTCACAGCGCTGACAACAATATACCCGAATTGGCGACTGCAACTCTGTGCCGTCTTCTTTTTCTGTGCTTTTTGTGTGGTATGTTGGACAGAGATGCGGCTCGCCATATGATCCACGGCCACACCCGCATTCCCGACGCCCGTTGTTCATGTGTCCTGCAAATGATATGGCCTTGTACGTGTTCCTGCATGGCTTCTATGCTCGCATGGTGGCTGTATCTACACGAGACACTGGAAGCATGGCAGTCTCCAGGCTTTGGTGGTCTTTTCAATGGTATGTTCGGCAGAGTCTGTAAAAGTACCATACGCCACCCGGAGAATAGAAACAAACCTTGGCAGCCATAAAACATGAACACCGAACATTCGCCGGCGCCATCTGTTTCGTGCTGTACTCGGCGTGCATGCCAGTTCTCACGCTTCCTGTCGTGCTCGTCTTTGGAAACCAGGCGTGCTGTGCTACTGTCTGTGCTACTGTAGCAAGTAAATGGCTATCTGACAGGATCCAGCATTACGGATGCAAGTTACTCTAAGAGGCTGGTTTTTGTTGTCTCTAAACAAGCAGGGAATATCCAATCGTTAAACAACTCATACAAAGCCCTCAAATAGGCTTTCTGGCCATCCTGAATGATCTCCTATCACTGTACCATGTATGCACAGAGCATCTCACCTTTGATCCTTCAGCTTCAAGCCCCTATTTGGCACGGGCACTGTGACGAATACTATGATGTAGGTGGCGCTTGGTAGCTGATCCCAGGCGATAATACACAAGGAACACGCAATCAAACAAACTTATCATTGCAGGGCAAGACATCTTGAAGCAGATGGGGCGCTCCGGGTTTTCCGCATGTCGCAGCGCTGTCTGTCCATTCATACACTGGCAGATAGCGAGGCGACACCCTGCCCTCACAGCGCGTGGCCCTGACTAGCATCGAGATACGTTACCTCGAAACTGTTGCCATATTGGCTAGGCCTGGCCAAAGGATCTCTGAAGGATCTAGCCTCGAGGGAAGATCGCGACGATCATGGTCGACACCCGGCTGTATTTCCATATATGTATTCTGTGCCATCAGCAAGGATCCAATCTCACTGGAAATCACGTTCCACGTTCCCGATCAGAGGTGTTCGTCTGGTGTTTTGTGTTTTCCGGGGGGGGGTGGTTTTGGGTTAAGCCTTGATGAGCGATTGTCGACGACTGCATAGTACTCCAAGCTGCGGTGTAGTGGCTACAACGTTGTTTTGTTGACAGCCCAAGAATAATTTGAGTGTTTCTTATCAGACTTTCTGCGCTCCAAATGCTGCTCCGAGCCTTGTTAAGAACCCCTAATAAGTGTGATGCTGGTGGCGTCCATATAACTACCCCTGGGATGTGTACTATAGATGTACATTTAGTATAACACTGTCTATATTGTACGCATTTATCTATTCACACTGTAGTCTCGTTGTGTAAGTCGGTAAGTCGGTTCCAATTTTTAACCTTAATTCTGCATCATTCTTGCCTTGCAACGCCATCATCTCCCGTGACGCCAGGCTCGCCTGCAGTTAGATTGGCTCGCTTGGTATTTTTATCGCCATTGTGAACAGCGCGAAAAGTACTGGTTTATCACTTACACATCATGAGGTTATTGTGCACAGTTCCCGGCCGTGCCGTTCTTGCCTCGCACTTCGACCAGCTCTTCCATTTCTACAACAGACGATCTCTGCTCCTTCCTCAACAGGATGCGACGTAGTCTTGCTTTTGTGTAAGCCTTTTCTTTGTAGACATACGCATTCCAATGCGGCCGCGTCAGCCTTCTACACTTCGGGCAAGAGTCACCGTTGCTCTTTCCCTGTAGGAAGGCGTCTGCCCGTGATGTTTGTCTCCCACGCTTCCTTCAGAGGAACAAAATTACCTCGAAAACGCATGGATCAGGTCTAGCTAGAATCACGCTCCCACTGACCCATTCTTTAGGCCTGTCATCCTGTTTCTGTGCTGTAACGAAATTACCCCGTGCCCTGTCTGCCGTCTTGCTGCCTGTGTTCAACTCACATCATGTCTCTTGCCGTTTGAGATGTCGTACTGCATCGCTCCTTCCTGCCCTGCTCATCCTCTCCGCGTTTTCTCCACTCCGGTATCATCTCTCCTATCGTGGGATCCTTTACCTGTACTGTGTACAACCTCACTTCTCACATCCCCCATTGCTATTCTGTCTGTCAGCTCTAAGCTTCCCAGGCCGTCTCTAGAATACCTACTATCATGTATACTTTCCAGCATGGCTTCTCACGGGTATATATAGCCATATCCTTCTCTCATCTTTCTTTCCTCCCCTCTCCTTTCATCACCATCATCATTCTCTCTCACACACTTCAAGGCGGCGCCTACAGACCACTCCTTTCACCTTCTCACTCTTTCTTTACGCAAAGATACACTCCTTTATACTTCTAGCTCTTCCTGCTACTTTGATATACTCTTCCAAAATGAAGGCCTCCACCATCCTCTCCGCTGTTGGCTTTACTGCCCTGGCTGCTGCCGAGCCTCCCACGACCTTCCTCACTCATACCCACTCGCTTAAGCCGGTGCCTACTGGATATCCTACTATCCCTACGGGCCTCCCAGTTGGCCCTCCCTCCAACGGCAGCCACCCCCATGGTCCTAGAGCCGCTGCTGACTCCTTCACTGGCGACCTCACGTGGTACAACGTCGGCCTGGGTGCCTGTGGCATTGACAGCTCCGGCCAGGACATGACCCAGAACATTGTTGCTCTCAACTACGTGCAGATGGGCGAGCTGTCCAACACCAACCCCTACTGCGGCAAGACCATCACCATCAACGGCAATGGCAAGACCGCCGTCGGCACCATCCTCGACAAGTGCATGGGCTGCGTCTACGGCGACATTGATGTCAGCGAGAAGCTCTTTTTGGAGATCTTTGGCGACCTCAATATTGGCCGTGGCCAGGTTACCTGGTCGTTCAACTAGACCGGGTGTCTTTGAGCCACTTGGCATCGCCTTTCCTTGTCGATGTGTATGCATATCTGCACCCTGGGGAAAGGACAATTTCTATTCTTGATACTTCTTTCTTCCTTCTTTCTACTTTTCCTACATATTTCTGTTCTCGATCTTTTGTACATATTTTCAGAGACTTGCACGCCGGTGCAGTGAGGGCTCTTATCCGCCCGGCTGCCATCTCTATTTTTCTTCTTCGTATCTATTAACCATTTCAAAGCTCCGTGCTGATAAGAAAAACTCTTCAAATCAAGTTTGTTTTCAAAAACAAAAACTGTATAACTTGCTGTGAAACATCCTGCGCTTGCTATATCAACGTGACTGCCTATTCATTGCTCAACATATTGTCTAGCTACCGGTTTACAGTCAACAACCCTTCGATATACTTTTTGGTATCGACACCAATGCCTTGTGCAATCTTACTTGCACCGTCTGCCCATCCGGCTCCTCCGGTTCCATTTCGTTCGGCTGCAACGGCCGCCAGCTCTTCCGCTCCGGCGGCATCCATCCGGGCCGGGGATGCATTTCTGGCAGAAGAAGGATCTCGCGGGTCTCTACCACTCCCACTATCGTTTCCACCGCCAAATCCGAGGTAGGCCGATGCGGAAAAGGCCCGCATTGCAGACGAGGCTCGGCTAAAGCCAGCACTGCCGCCACCTAGCAGGCCGCCCAGACCGCCACCGCCACCGCCACTACCACCACCCGCAGCCCCTGAGCCACCGTTGGCATTGTCCGGGTGATCGCTCGACCTGCGGATGAGGATGATCTCTTTGCTGACAGTGTAGTCACCCAGTGCCGGCCGAGCTGTCGCCGTGTGGTCGCTTCCTGCATCGCTGGGCGCTCTCTTATAGCTATCGTCAGAGTCGTTGTCAGAGTCGTTGTCAGAGTCATGACTGCTACCCTCGCCGTCGTCTTCGGCTTTGCGGTCGTGAAGAGGAGGCGCCCGCTCAACAATGCGGTTCCAGACAATCCACCAGCCACGGCTTGTCTTGCACATCCGCTCGAGCTCGGCACCGTTGCTGCGCGTTGCAGAGTACATATTCAGAATTTGCATGTGCGTATTCAACGCCTCCACGCGCGACCATGTTGCAGCAGGCAAGGCGGGCCTAGCTTTTGCGCCTCGCTTCCCTTGCTTGACACTGTTCTGCAGATTCGCCTCGGCAATCATGGCTATCGAGTAGGGCTCGGGGATATTAGGGATGGTGGAATGGATCGTCAGCATGCCCGGATCCCAGATAAGGTCGTAGATATTTCCCCTAGCCGAAGCTGACGATGACGACGACGACGACGACGATCCAGCCATGGTGGCACTGAGCATCGCAGACGCCCCGGAAGTTACACTGGGCTTGTCAGGGCGATAGAGCGTAGACTTCATTAGTGGTTTGTGCAGCACAGAGAGCTGCCTGTCGAGGAGAATCTGCACCACCTTTTCCACTTCACTAGCCTTGCTGGCGGCATCGCTGTCGTCTGGCTGCTGCTCAAAGAGAAACGTGTATAAAAATGGCCTCTGGGCATATACGACCACGCGCAGTTTCTCCGACCGCGGTGCAGGAGGGGTGCCGCCACTTACACTGGCATCCGCACCGTCTCTGTGGGTGTGGCGTATCGTGTTTTGAGATGATGGCCGCTTGCCGTCACTAGGTGTGCAAGCTAGTACGTCGACAAAGACGGACCGGGGAGCTGATAAGGAAGGGGCCTTGGGCTTGGGCTTGGGCTTGGTCTCTGGCTGAGACTCGCCCTCATCAGGCACGGCAGCCTTGTCTTTGCCTTTTTCCTCGGCTGTATCAAGTAGGGGGATCAAGAAGCAGCCAGAAGACCGACTCGTATTACGAAATCGCGTCCGCTTGCCAGCATTACTTGTGCTCGAAGCATCAGTCGTACTTGGGGGAGAATCGTGCATGCCGCCACCGCCTCCTCCTCCTCCTAAGCTCCAGTACGTCCCGTAACCAAGCTTCACTATAGACATATACTTGTCCATGGCGCTGCTCCCTTCCGCACTTTCTGATAAAGAAGACGGTGCGGCATCTGTGTCTGGTTTTGACCGCGCAGGTGTTGGTATAGGTGCCGTTGGTGATTTTGCTCTCCGCGTAATTTGGGTCACTGGAGGTGGTGGGAGCAGAGACGGGGGTGGCGCTATGCCTTCTTGCTGGGTGTCGGGCTTCCTTGGCTTCTTCTGGTCCTTCTTTTTGTTCTGCTCCTGTTCAGGTATACTTCCGAGGGCCGGTGGTGCCACCGACTTCTTGCGCCGCTTGCTCTGTCGTGCGGGCGCCGACGGGTTCTCCGAAATGCCATAGGCATCCTGGCCCCAGCTATAGATATCCTCCATCCAGTAGGTGAGGCTGCGCAGCGACGGCCGCGATACGGCACCGACACCGAGGAATATGGCCCCGTCTTCCGCCCCAAGCCCATCTCCCGAGCCGAGCCATTTTTTTTGGTCACCTTCTTCATCCTCACCACTAAACATCTCCTGTCCATTCAAGTCGTCGTCGATATTGTCGTCGGCGCCGTCCTTATTCTTCTTTTGGGGCAGGTCGCCGTACTTGCAAACAACTAGATCAACCAAGCCCTCTGTCTGCGTCACCAGACCCTCGAGCACCTCGCGCTCGCCACTGCCGCGCTCTTCTTCACCGACACCAACCCCGAGCTCACCACAGGCCGCCATGCGTAGCCCGGGCAGCACATCGCGCACCGGGTTGCCATGCAGCAGCACCGACCAAGACGACAAGAAGACGTCCCAGTATCGCGAAAGCAGGCCAGTAAACCGAGGCCGCGAGGGGCACGAGTCGAACAAGGCCTGTAATGATATGTTGTGGTGCAGAAGAAAAATAGAGTGGGCGCGCAAAAGGTCCTGCAACAGCAGCGCGGCCGGCTTGACCTCGCGCGACGAGTACTCTGGCTCGCCGCTGGGGGTCGGCAGCCGGGTCAGGTCGACCGATGCCAATATCCACCAGCCAGCTTCTAGTTCGTGCAAGATCACGCGCGCTTTGTCGGTCTCGATCGTATCGACAGACTGGTCGCCAGCAAAGCTGCGGCCAAAAGCCACCATGCCCTGTGCAAGGCCAATCTGGCGCAGCTTCTCATTGCGCTCTTCGTCTGGGCCTTTGCTGGATTTACTAGAAGATCCGGGCGGTATTGCCTTGGGGGCTGCTGCAAAGTAGACAATTTGGTCCTCGAGGGTCTCGTCTGTGGTGCCCAGGCTGGGGTTGTAGATGGCCAAAAAGCCGAGCTGGGCCGGGACGACAGCAGACGAATCAGCTACCGTGCCGGCAGAGGCAGAATCAAGCGATGCCATGGCGGGCGTTGTCTCTGGCTGTGTCTCTGGTTTTGCCTCTCTAAGACTGGCCCCCTCGTGCTGCGGCTCGTCGCATTACCTCCCCCTTATCGGGGCGGTGTCGGTGGCAGGTACAATCAAACCTGACGAAACTGCTTTAAGATTGAGACTGCCTCATCATCTTTGAGGCTTCAAGAGGAAAGAGTGTTTTGTGTTGAGATCGAGGGTTGTGGAATGATGTCTACAAAGTGGTGTTGAGAGCTGTTGAGAGCTAGGCTGCTTACTACATACTAAGAAGGGTAGACTATGTTGGGTTGTAGCAGAGTATTCTTATATCCGAGCGTATGTTGTATTGGTGCATACTAGTCACATGTTAATATCATCAATTTTTGTTTATTTTCCTTTTCTTTCCTTTGATTTGTATTTGAGAAACAACATTATATTAAATATATGATATATATTCTATAGCTTTTTAATTAACATGAGAAACTATTCATGAATATTATTATAATAAGTTTTATAAAATATAATATCAATTTGTTGAAACCTAATATTATCAAGGAATAAAAGAAAACATAAAACAAGAAACATTGACATAGACATAAACGTGATAATAACCGGACACAAGGTCAGCCGGGTTCCGATAATCCATCCGCCGTAAAAGACAAATGCAGCCGACCAGGAAACATGCCCACCATAATGATCCCTTCTCCAACGCCTTCCCATCCCGAGAAGACACTAAAACGATGCAGACAAAAAGAAAACAAATAAAGGAAGTAACAAAGTAGAGGAGAAGAAATCAAGATATAAAACAAGAACGGAAGCGAACATGCTAGAGTGTTAAACCAGAAATATAAACAAATCGAAAATCGAAAATCAAAACAGAAGAACAGAGACCCTAGTCACCACTACTCAATGTCCATACGGCCGGCAATCTCCTCGCTCATTGCACGGCCCGTCCGCTGCAGCGCGTTGGCAAGCTGACTAAGCTGTGATTTGCGTGTCGTTGCATCGTCACTCTCTTCTTCTTGCATGTCCTCATCGCTGTCCAGGATGCTGACGTCGTCGTCCTCATCGAAGTCGGCTTCGTCGTCCATAAATGCGTTGTTGTCGCCACCGTAGTCGTCGCCATCACTGATATCATCGGGGCGCCACATGAGAACCTCGTCCATGTTCTTGTCGTCATCCTCCACATCGCCGGGCCCGGGTGACACGAGCCGGTCGGCGTAGTTATCGCCCAACCAGTATCTTGCGCGTTTGCTTGCATCCGCGCAGTCCGTAGACAAACCCGAGTCCTGCAGAGACAGACTTGGCCGTTGTGAGGATGATGTCGAGAGAGGCACAAGGCCAAAGCTTGTGCTGATCTGGTCGTCGGCGCTGCCAGATACCCGGCGAGTCCGGCTGTCGCGCCGGCTTGCCATTCTGGAACGGCTGCCCGCAATTGCAATCGAAGAACCCTTGGCGTAGTGCTGGTGTGACATGCGCTGCCGTGGCTGCAGTTGCGGGCTGTGTGACATAAGCGGCATGCCGCGCACATACATGTAGGCGACGCGCTTCAGGGCTTTGCTGAAGAAGAAGTAGTGCATAGTCCAGATGGCACCGTCCTCCTCGTCAAAGGGGTTATTCTCTGGCTGGTAGGAGAACACGGTGCAGTCTTGCAAATGCATCTCCTTGTTGATGAGAGCCCACATCTGCGGGCCCCAAGATGGGGATGTATACGTCGAAGAAGAAGCTGCCGAGCCCACCGATGCACCGTTGCCCATTGAACCAACAGTGCTGTCAATCACAATTGGGCGCAGGTTGCCCAACGTGCTGTCGACAAGACTCATGACCTTGCGCAGGTTACGCTCGCGGCGGAAGTCGGCCGGCCGAAGCACATGTGAAAAATCGTAGTCGGGATGCGAGGCGTTGAGGGTGGCAATCAGGTATGCAAATGTGCGCCGACTGGAGATATCGGTCAGGTTGCCAAAGGGACTAGACCGCGATAGCACTTGGCTTGCAACCATCTCCTCGCGCTGAGGCGGACTGAGACTGGCACCGAGCTTGAGTAGGGCGGCATGTTGTGATTCGAGAGACTTGTCAATGTCTTTGTAGAGCTTCTTATCGGAGCCGGCAGCTTTGGTGGTGTACAGATCGCAGCCGCCCGTCACCCGACAGTCGAGAGTGTCGAAGTTGAGGGCGCTGGTGACAATGTCGAAATCGCGGAGAGGTATAAACTGTGGAAGCGGTTGTTTAGTATGTGTATAGTGGTGTGTCGTGATGTTTTCTCTGTGCGACACTTCGTGCTCACGACGTCATCGTGGGCCATCGCGGGCCATCGTGGGCACGAGATGCAGCGGCCACCGGCCAGACAGTGGACGGCGCCCACAGTCTTTAGGCAGCAGATAGTCGCCGCAAACGTAAGAGAGAGGGAGAACAGGACAAACCTTCATGGTGGTGGATATGCGTGGGTCCGGAGAGCATTAAGAAAACGGGGCGAGTATGGAGGAGTCACAGTTGCGACGGGGGGGATTGAGGAGTGATCGAGAAGTTAAAGAGCGCTGAAGTCAAGGACGACAAGTTGAAGACGAGACAGACGTGTCGGTAAGGAATGTCGAGGTAAGTGTCGGTCTGGGAGGCGACTAGGCGGTTCCCGTATCTCGGCTGGCGAGGTGTCGCGCGCAGGTGTCGGCAGTAATCAGTCGGTGATTGGCGACCCGGTGACGTGCGCTGGCGCTGTGCTGTGGCCTCTCCACTTTCTAGTGATAGGGTCGATAAAAGGAGGAGTAGGTATGATGGCTAAAGAGTGCTGTTGAGTTGTCGTCGAAATGATCGTTGGCGATGTTGGTTTGGTGTAAAGGAGAGGGAGAAGAGAGGGGGAGAGAGCCGTTGGATAGTGGAAGAAAATAAAAGTAGGAAGGTGGCCAAAGTAAAGAACGAGATAATGAAAGAAAGAACGGAGGGTCGAGACTACTCTGTTTGACAGAGACTATGGCAGTGGGAGGAGCGTTAGAGCCGGCCGATCGCCCTTTCCCTGTTTGTTGTACGAATGCAGCGTTCTGGGAAGGCGCTATGGGTTAGCAATAGTGCGATAATGCACCACCCGACACGGTGCTGAGGCGCGACTGAGTTCACGTGGAGGCGTGGGGAGGTGCTGTTTGCTGAGAGCAACCGATATACCACGACAAGGAGGGTTATGTAATGCGGTGATACAGCGTTTGCAGCAAATGAAGAATGCGGGAGGTGCAACCAGTCATGTACGAGATAATGCACACCGGGGTTAAGTGAGCCAGATGCTAATCAAGGAAGGAGCGTTCGTTGACACAGGACGTGAAGCGGGGAAAGCAAGACGCATGGCCAGCCGCGATCTAGATAACAAGGTGTACAGAGCATGTTACAAGTCGTAACTATCTTATAGCTATCCTACGATTCTTTTGAAACCGTGGCAGTATTGATGTGTATAGTACATAGTAAGCAATATCCAGTAATTAGAATTGCCACTGCCTGGACAGCCGTTCTGCTATGTAGTGAAGCGAGGGTGACTATCGCATCACAGGCTCGCAGGAAGGAGCGAGTGAGTCGCACACTTTGCACTAGAGAGTGTGGGCCCTTTTAGAGAACAAAGAGAGAGCCTAGAGACCCATAAAACAGACAACAGCCAATCATATACCCCATACGGCAGTTGATAACGAATGGGATGGCGTCAACATGACACGAGCAGCAACCGCCTAGCTATCTATGACCCGAACGCGCCCGAGCTGACTGTCGCGGACCACGATGCCGGGGAATGTCATGCGTATGGTAGACTGCAGCGAGCGGCGTGGTCACGGCCGTCGATGAAACAAATCGCGACAACCAAGGCGCGGCTTGCCATGGCAGCCCAGTTGCATTGTGCGATTATATAAGCATGTATGATATAAACGCCATGATCAATAGCTGATGAGTAACGCTGCAATTGATTGTGATATGCGTAAGAAGTAAACAAAGCAATAATGATAAAAAACTTGAATAACATAAAGACCGCATGGCGGTTTGAATCCCTTTCCCTCCCAAACGCCGTAATAATTCGTACAGTGTGTCCCCTGCGAGTTGCCGTACGTAGAGTGTCGTATACACGTTCTTTCCGTCGCGCTTTTGCACTTCTTTGGCGTTGCTCAGCTCGGATGGTCTTTTGAGCTATAAGATAGCAATTGTACCATCACCCCTGAGTGATGCCTCACCCCCTCCGTATACACGCTCTCCCGTCTTTCTTGATCTGTTGCAAATCCCATCAAATGAGCCCTGCAACCTTGAGTGTGTTCGTGATATCTTCTGCTTCCTAAGAACAGTCGGCCATGGCGGGGGCCAATGCGTTAGCGACAGGGTAGGTGTGCATGTGAGGAGGGCGGCCGGGTCGGTTGTCGAGTCGATGGTAGGGGAGTGCGAGAGAAAGAGAGTGAAGGGCGCGGCGGTAAAGGAGGATCGGGCACGGCCAGGTATCAGCGCGCTAAAGGCAGCACAGTAGTAAGACATATCCAATATCGTATCCAATATCGGCCATGGCAGGCCCACACCCGGAAAAGAAGGAGATACGGAGTGAGATGACTTCTCTACTCCTACATGATCTTGGTAACTTCCTCCTCGACCTGAAGGGAACAGAAAATGACATGTTAGCGAGGGAAGTGCGGTGTTGAGAGGGATGTGGTATGGGGTTAGGTGTGAGGCGGGCAGGTGGTTAGGGGATAGACGTGAAATGTTAAGCTGGATATACTACGCACCTCCATGTCTTCCAATGAGTCTTGTTGGCCGATGCACCGCAATACATTCTTCTTGCTGCTTTCTTGCAGCTCGCCGGCTAGCAGCAGCTCGTCGAGGATGTAGTAGGCCTTTGTGAAGGAGAAGATGATATCAAGCTCACAGACGTTACCGTAGTACTTGTCCATCTGCTCGACGTAGCGGTGTATGATTTCGAGAGTGATCAGCTCATTGTCGTCGGAGGAGCAGCCAGCGATAAAGAAGAGCGAGGCGTAGCGGCGGTAGACAATCTTGGTGTCCTTGTATTCCAAGAAGTTACACATGCGCGTGCGCCGCGCAAGCACGAGCTGCGACACATCCTTGACGATCTTGGCCTTGTCCTTGGGCGAGAGGGTGGTGAACCACTTGGCGAGGCGCTGGTAGAGTTAGAAAGAAGTTGCAGAGATGGGAGAAAAAAGAGCGAGCTGGGAGCTGGGAGTTGGGAGCTGGAAGTGGGAGCTGCTTACCACTTTTCCCTGTCGCGAAAGCAAAATGAGGTAGCTATAGAAAGCGGTTAGTACACGGGTGGCCTGGGGGGGAGCTTGCAAAAGAGCACTGCTCCTTACTGGATGGCCATGTCGAAATGGGGGTTGGGTGGTTAATTATAAAAGGCGGAAGTTATGAGAGTTCTGTGAGTGTGGTAGAGGACGCGTTTCGGCGATGGGTGTCGTGTGGGCGGCGGCGATGTCGACCTATGCAGGAAAAGGAGGTGTCGTCAGGGGACAGATATTTCGATGCACAAGACACAAGGCCAGCAGCGTATCTTACATAAGAGAGGCTCCACCAGTCACGTAGAGCTGCGCTGCACCACTACGAGTAGAACGGATAGCGGTGGAGCCTGAGCCTCAGGGTGCTGGAGGAAGGTGCGGCGGGGTATTGGTGTGTCAATAGCGAGGGGCAACGGCCTGAAGAAGAAATAAGATACAAGTCGACAAACCGCGTATTACAGAACTGAACGTCGATGTTAGATGTCAATGGGAATAATTGTGTGAATATCCATTATATCGCAGAAAACTACAAAAAGCAGCCCCTTTAATGGGCTAGAGAAGGCTGTATTTTGTTGCAGATACACGTGCTTCACTCTGTATGCGGTTATTCAGAAGCGTCCAAAAACAGCAAGAGCCAGTGCCTTCCTGTCTCCCAAGTCTCTGATCTGCCGCAGAAGCAGCACTTTCCTTATTCGGCTTGAGAATCTGATGAAGAAGAAGTGCTCTAATGTCCCATGCTCTCATCATTGCAGCCTGGAAGACGCCCGGATACCCCCATCTTTGGCGCGGGATGCAGATGGAGGAAGGCGCATTGGAGCGGGCGTGCGTGGGAGGAAAGAGCGTAGGCGTATCGATCATCAGAGGAAAGAGCGATGCAGACATATCCAGATGTAGTCAAATATCCTCTTATTTATAATCATACTCTTCTTCTCCTTCTCCCTCCCCTTCTCCCTCCCCTTCGCCTTCATCTTCTTTTCGTCTTCCCGTTTCTCTTCTCCACGCCTTTCTGTCCTGCCTCAAAGCATCGCTCTTCCAGTACAGCCCCCCCCCTCCATCCTCACCTTGGGCTGTCATATCTGTCATATTCACCTCCACCGTTACATTCGCAGTATGTCACCTATATCGCACAGAGCACATCATCAACTGAGGCCCGTTATCCTACTCTGTACATCTCGGATCCATGACTCGTCTCCGCCATTACTAATTGCATAGCACCCGCCGCAAGCGCTACTCCTCGACGGCTATTCCCCTAGCTTACGAGCGTGCTAAAATAAACTCATACGGTTTTTTGTGACGGCTCTAGACTTTTTCTCTGTTCCGCCACCACCCTTTTCGATATTTTGGATTTTTAGTGCTTCGGCAAAACTTTTGCTTTTCGTCTTTTGTCTTTCGTTCTTTCCGTCGACTCGACTCATATTGTCTCTCGTCGACTTCCTGTTCTCTCTTTTCACCTTTTCACCTTTTCACAAGTGTAGCAGTCACCCGCTTCCCGACATACTTTGCGCCGGCTCAGTCTCTTGCAGCCATCACGGACCTCGCATCCGCATTTTTGGATTTGTCAGACACTTGCGGAATCGGAGTACCCGCCCTCGCCCATCCATTGTTGACGAAACACACCACCACGGCGAACAGCAAGCGCTTCAAGCCCCTCACGACAATCGAACTGCACTGCAGCAAGCAAGGAAACTGACACGATGACCAAGTTAATTCTTTCGACGGGGTATGTTTAGTATTCCTGCTATTTTCGACCTGCCTCGCTTTTTGCGATTGCGTGCTGCATTGGCTGGATGCGCAGGGCGTTCTGTGCTGTCGAATCAGAGCCGCTGTATTAAGCTGCATATGTCGTGCTTGCATATTTTCTGACATGTGCTAACGTGCCGGATTTGAAATACAGCAACATCGTCTCCGGTGGCCCATCGATTATCCGCAAGCCGGGTGCTTTCCGGTCTAACCTCGAATTGACGAATTCCCTGCGCAGTAACTTCCGGGCGGCGCAAGAAGCCAGCGAAGAAGACGAGGAGTATTACAACTCGAGAAATGGTAGTCCAGCCGACACCGACCTGAACGGCAACGGGGACATCCTGACGAACGGCGCGAACGGTGCAAACGGCACCAACAACACCAACGGCACGACCAACACATACAAGATCAACGGCATCCGCCGCCGGCGCCCACCACTGGCTGGCTGGACGCAACGGGAAGGGTGTACACTGTATATTCCCCGGGTGGACTGGACACTTGAGAGTGCCGATGCGACGACAGCGGTAGCCGATGCCGAAACCGGCAGCCTGTCCAGCACTGGATCTGCCCGGACTGGCAGCAGCAGTGGCGGCCTGCAGGAGGAGGAGGAGCAATACGACACTACTGTGAAGCTGTTCTTCTTGTCAAAAGCCGACTCTGCTGCAGCGGCTGATGCGGCTACTGTTGCTGCTCAGCGCGCGCAGTTTACACAAGAGGCACTGGACCTAGTCTTCCAGGAATTGGGCGTGACGAGCATTGACCTGCTTGTGCTTTCATTCCCTGGTATGTCGTTTGAGGGCGACTGCGAGTGGGAAGCCGACAAGATCAATGCGACACAGGGCAACGACGACGAGGAGATAGCCACATGGGCTGCGACGGCCGAGGTGTTCCAAAAGGACGACAAGGTACGGCGGCTGGGAGTGGCCGAGTTTGGCAGTGCCAAGCTGACGCGGTTTCTGAGCCGGGTAGCCATTGCGCCGGCAGTTGACCAGATCAACATTCGCAATTGCTGCCACGTGCCGCCACCGTTGACGGCGCTTGCCAAGGAGCGGAAGATAGAGCTGCTGGTGCACACGGACTGCACCGACATTCTGCCGTCTGGAACTCTGCGTGAGCTTCTGGGACAGGGACTGCAAGGAGCGGGTGTTCTTGCCGACGGCGGTGAGGCGGACGAGGCAGTGCCTGCTGATGCTCTGCAGGGAGACCTGACACCGCAATGGGTGGCCAAGTATACGGCAGTTGTGCGGGACCGGGGAGTGATTGAAAACAAGGGCTACTTCGCTGGAGCTCTTCTGCACGACGAGTAAAGACTTTGTCCCGTTTTCCCATGACTGCATCACGTCGGCGTTCCGTTTCTTTCCCGTATCCCATGTTGCCCAGCGTTTCTTTATATTCTGTCGCATTTACGTCACATAAATATAAACAATGTCATTGGATATATACCGGTTGATTAGATTGATGCATGTGCGTTTTCAGCCAGCTGAATCCTTCGATTTGGATGATGACGAGTGTTTTCAAAACTGTATAAATCTTTAATTCAACATAAGATACTCGTTAAAATACACACAAAAGATTTATAAGAGAAGTGAAATCAGATAAATACAATGTATTACAAATGCCCACGCCGCCGGATGCTTTTCCTAATTCCATAACGCCGTAAATATAGATGCCAGCCGTGATATATGTGCTATATAAACTCCCATTTTGCTCCTGCTTTGTGCTTAGCCCAGCATGCTGCGTTTCCGGCCACGCATGCGCACGTCTTCCAATTTGCGCAAGACCGGCGCAGCCTGCTTGAACGTGCGCCCGTATGCCGCCAGGACCTCGCCAAACAGCTCTTCTGCGCGCGGGTGGGTGCTGCCAAAGGCGCGCTCCAGGACGTAGAGGTCGACAGCGCGGTCCTCGTCGGACGAGCTCTGGCTGGCAAGGCCAAAGTCGATAATGACAACATCACCGTCCAGGTGGGCGTTGGCATCGTCTGTGGGGCCGCTTGTGCTCAGCATGAGGTTGCTGGTGGTCAGGTCGCCGTGCACGATGCCGATGCGGTGCAGACTGCCGACGGCGGTGCCCATCTTGCGCAGCAGTTCCATTACTTCCGGCTGGGCGCGCAGCATGGCCAGGTCGGCGGCGGCGTCTGGCAGCACGGGAAGCGTGGCCATCCAGACGTTAATGCGGTGGCGCACAGGCCCGCCGTTGACCCATTCGGTCAGCAGACTGCCGCCGCCACTACGGCCGCCGGCTGTGTCGTCCTCGATATCGACAGCATAGAGGGCCGGGACGGGCACGCCCTCGCGGCGGCACTTGTGCAGGATACGGGCCTCTGCAAGGATGCGCTGGCGAGTCAGGCGCGCATCGAGGACGGGGTGGCGGTATGCTTTGGAGGGGCGGAACTTGAGGGCGCACGGGCGGTCGGGGGTGAGGTAGGTGGTCTGGTAGACGCGGGCCTCTGCGCCCTGGGCGACGAGGATTGGTTTGGAGGAGCCGGTGTCGGCGGCGAGGATGCGCGGCAGGGCAAACGTGCCTGCAGATGGCTGGGAGTCGGCCATTGGTGCGACTAGTGTAACTATATATGATTTTGAAAGACAAAAGACGATCGCGGCGTATTTCTGTCTGACTCGATCGCGAGATGTGAGGTTGAAAGGTGGGGTTCAACTTTTTCAGTGGCTTACATAAGATTCCAGGTTGCATAACTGTAACTTACATACCTAACCTTGCGATGGCAGGTGACAGCTACACCCCACCTGGCGGTGAGCGTGCCGCAAATACATGTGCTTTCCCCCAAGACCCCTATAATAGCCACTAATAATTGATTATATAGGGTGTTTGCCGCATTATTGCCTATAGTGCACCAAGCGGCGGGCTGCTTGTTGAGTATGCACACAGTAATACCCAGTACCCAGTACCGCACTGACGTTCTTTCATGGCCTTTTTGTTGCTTATTTACACCTGATATACCCCTATTATTGCATATTACCGTCCCCTCTATAAGATACGATTTGCTTGCTGCCGTACTACGGCGGGCGATTCGTTCTCTGCAGGCCGTCTGCAAGGGACGGGCAAGTCGGAGGGGGGCAAGGGGAGAGGGGGGGAGGAGAGGGAGGGGACAGAGCGAGGCGAGACAGGGAAGTTGTATTATGATGCATGTCGTATGCCGTATGTCATGGGGTTTATGTAGTAGTACTTTTCTGTTTCTGTTGGGGAAGGGCTGCGGCGGCATAATGGTTGACGACATGCATCACGGGGCGTGGAGCATGATCGCGAATCGTGCCAGTACGATGTACCCTGTACTATGTAAGGTGTCAAGACTGATAGATAATTAGTATATCGTAGATACCAGATACGAAAACGAGCAGCGGATGATGGAATGCGTGGAGGTGGAAAGGGGTGGAACACGAGGGGGATTGAAATATAGATGGCTGGGGTCTGACGACGTCGAGATAGCTCGGAAGAGGATGCTGCGAGTAGAGGACAGCTGTCTGGATGACATGATCTAGATGAGATGGTTCGTGCATAGCCGCCATGTTTGCACAGTCCATCCGATCTCGTGATGTTTTTACGTCGACTATATTTTGATGGCATCGACATGAATCGACGTTGTGAGATATCGACTCATCAGACTCGTCCTGGGTAGATAATAATTACTTGGCCCAACAAAACAATGCACATGCATCGACTCCGTATGCACGATGATATTACTGATGAGTACTTTTGACAAGTACACGCTCTCCCGAAATAGGACTTGGTGAGACAGCCAGCCTCTGATGTCTGGAGACTGGACTGGGTCCTTGCTCCTCAGCGCTGACTCCATCCGCTTATTACACTCCACCTCGAGATGTTCTGTAGAAGACTATCGCTGATCGTCCCTTCTCTACCATGTATCCCCTCTCTCGTGCATACAATGTATGGCATACTAGTGTGTATATCGTGTAGCAAAAACAATGCATCTGCACATTGGAGGGTCATCTGCCTCGCCGGGCCCTGACTGTGGATATGGCCTCCTTTTTTGTCCAATGCCGCGGCCGCGCACAAGTGGCTTCTACTTTTAAATTTACTACGGAGTACAGTATGTACAACAAATCTGCATGTCAACAGCAAGTGGGTGCCGTCGCAAGTTGAGGTTGCAGGCCACGAATGCAGGTCGCCAGTCGCGGGTCGCAAAGGGGGGGAGGGGGGCTAAACACACGCCTGGCAGACGAGATGGCCATGATCAATATCGATAACCATCGAGATATACATGTACAAGTCGCGGTGTGTTTTATAACGCCCGAAAAGCACAAACAAAACACGGGACCACGCTCAACCACGCTTCCTAAACTTATGCTACATTTCTGCTGCAGGCGGTCAAGGTCGAGCTGGCCCAAGCCGGTGGCGGGGGTCCCGGCTGTCAGCTCCTTTTTTAATTTGGATTTATTTAAAGTATTGGCCGAAATAAGCAATCACGAAAGGAAATGAACAATCAAACGTAAACAACACGATTCGATTCTGAATATCTGTCTTTTTGCCTTTCTTTTGCCTTTCGCCTCTTGCTTTCGCCGGCGAGGAGGTCTCACTGTCAGCCACCCGAGGGCCTTCTAGAACCTGTTTGCTACTGTCATTGTCTTGTAATGAAGTGTGTATGTCATAGCCAGTATGTATCTTAGCTAGTATTCACGTTACTCTACATAGTAATACGCAGTGGGCAGTCACTTGCTGACTTCACGTCGTTGGCCACGCGCGCCTTCACCGGGCCTATCCGCCGTTCCCGCTCTTATTCATATAGTGCATCGTGTCGCGCCTTCCTTTTTAGCTTCGCTCTGCCCATACTTTCACCTTTAATCACGCTATTATCACACTACAGCCACTAATACTAGCTCGCGCCTGCCTTTTTTGCCTCCCCACCAACGTCCATTCACTATTCCCATCACTATCACTGACCTACACACTACATACACACTATGTATTCCTTCACACAATCCACAAAATAATTTATGGGATTTCTCTGCTGGACTAACAACCGACGACACTCCTCCACTCAAAGTCCCCTCTCTCCTGCATCGCTTGCCTCTCGTTGCGCTTTGCCTGCACCCACCCACCGCCTGCACCTCGCTCCTTCCCTCTGGTCTCTCTTCTCTTCGGCGCTTCTTTCCTCTTTATCCCTTTTTGTTTTATTTTTCGTCTTCTCGTCTCCAGTGGCTCCTTCTCTCTGAAGATATTCGTTGGCTCTTCTTTCTTCTTTGGTTATTCTCTCCATCGTTCTTTCCCTCTCTCAACTACACCGTAGACACGTCCCGCCTTCCTATTTTATTCATTATTGCTTCACTCTCATATCTTATTTATCCTTATATCTCATAATATTCACCATATTGGTTGCGCGTTTGGATTGCCTGCCACCGATACCCTTCCATCCCATTACATGGACCTATTCACTTACTCGGTCGCTCCTGCCCAACTCCATGACCTGACCAATTCCACCTCCTGCTCATACTCATACGCATACTCATCATCTTACTCCTCCTTTTCTCTCCCGCCCGTCTGCTCGCCTGCCTCGCCCACGCCCTCTTCTCCGCTTGCTCACATTTCAAAGCCACAGCCTCTCCTCCTGCGCACCATTCAACGCCTGCTGGCCTGGTCGTCTGCACACGCCCCGCCACCACCAGCAACCAGCACCATGGCCTTGTCGTCCGACTCGGCCTTGGGCCAGTGGGCGCTGGTGCTGGTGCCAACCGCCCTCTGCCTGTCGCTCCTCCTTTCGCTCCTCGTCGCCCTCCAGATCTCCGCCCGCTATACCGCCGCCTACTGGTCCGCACCCCGCGAGATTGCCACACTGCTCGATGCCGCCGACTCCTCGCTGCAGGAAAACGAAAGCTACGACCGGGATGTCGTCGCCCGCGTGCCCCAGCGCGAGGACAAGATCCGCCTGGGCCGCATGCTCCAGGAAATCCAGCGTGCCAGCGACAACCTGCGCGAGGACCTCAACAGTGTCCTCGTAGGCGGCCACAGCCAGCCGCATGACACTACAGACATCACGGGCATGTCCACCGCACTCTCCAGATTATCCGACCAGAAGCAGTCGACCAGAAACAGAAAACTCTTCAGCACACTCGACCACTGCTCGTCCTTGTCGACGCCAGCCTCGCCGCAGCTCAAGACATCCGCGCGCATACTGTGGGCAGCCCGGCGCATCCATATCGAAGAGCGTCTGCGTCGTCTCGACATGCTGCGCATGCGCTTCCTCGTCGTCTACATGAGCGTCATTGCTGCCACGACAACGGCGGCTGCTGAAAAGGCCGAGAAGAGCGCCGTCATCGTGGCCGCCGCCGCCGTGGCCGCATCCACCCCGGCCCCAGCTTCAGTCCCAGCTCCGGCTCTTGCTGCAGCACCCAAGACACCTGCTCCGGTTCGCACGGCTGCGTCTGCACAAAAGATGATTCGTGCCGCGCCCTCAAAGACCGCCACTGCCACTGCTGCCAGAGCGGCCAAGCTCACACGAACCACGACACCCGCTCTAAAACACGTCAGCAGCAGCGCCAGCAGCGAGGACATCACCGACGATGACGACGACAGTGACTGCGAAAGCGACAGTAGCGCGTGCAGCAGTCCTCTTATGAGTGCCGCATCCATGCCCACGTCTCCTCGCTCGCCTCAGAAGACGGCTGCCTCTATAGTGGCCCAGTCCATCGCCAAGGCTGCAGCCGATGCCGTCGCTAACGGCGACATCGATGGCAAGTACCATCCCGGTTCCCTGGCATCGCCAATGTCGCCGATGTCGCCAATGTCACCATCACCACTGGGCTTGTCGACGCCTCCAAGCATCTCAGAGGCACCCGACACCCCGCCAGCCTCGGGACGCTCTCATCCGTTCCTGCGCAGCATCGCAGAGCAACAGAACTTGCGGTCACCACCAGCCACGCCCGATCCAAGCTCTCCATCGCGGCGCAAGCCAGCCCTTCGCGTAGCTGCCCTAGGCATCCGGCCGCCAGACGCCTCACCCGAGAACAACCACCGTGCTGGCTGGATGGGTGTCGTCCAAGAGCTTCAACGGTCGCCGCTCCTGCACAAACGCCATACGTCGATTGAGATGTCCATGGCTCGCCAGGCCAAGTAGCATGCGCTGGGCCGCTTGTTACGACGTCTTTTGTCTCGTTTCCTCTTCCTCTTCCCTCCCATTCACCAGTATCCTATTTTACTATGACACAACTTCAACACATATGGTCATACAAACGATTTTAATTTCACGACGATTACGACATATTCACGCACTCAAGTCTTTCACTGTTTAACATCTTCACACCAACACAATATGCTATCATCCAACACGCATTATAATTGTAGGACGTCGACACCGATATAACACCACGCACGGATCTATCAACTCGTCAATATCTGGTTCGTCATACTTGGATGACGTCGACTTTCCTTCCGCAAACAATGCGCTCGAACCAATACATGGTTCGCGGCTCGATACGACACACACCACACCATACCATAATATCATTCGTCAAAGCACACTCCGCCACCACATCTTACGTCTACGGTCTACCCAACGAAATGCCCAAGGCATTGCCTCTCGCGTGCGACTGGACCATTATTTGCTGTGCACATTTTCACTCCGATCGCATGCGAGATATAATGTGAACACTCTCGATTTGCACTGCACACTGCGCACTATCGGCCTTGCATCTGGACGGCCTGCACGACGACACACGGGTACATATTTTGTTCTTCTATCTGCCAATAGAAGACGGCGCCAGCTGGATCCCAAGTCATCCTATTGGGCGTCGACCAAGTCCTTTCTGTTTTTCTGTTTTTTTCTCTTTTTCATTTTCATTTTCATCTGATTACCATATACTTTTGTCTCTTCTATATATCATGTTCTCGCCGGGGAGTCTTTCTATTTTTCGGATTTACAATGCTTACATGCCATCATTTCCATGCCATCCGGGGCTGTTGTCTATTGCTGTCTTTCTTGGGGGTATTATGTATTTGTGTGCACTTTTTTGTGTTCACTTTTCAAAGTCCAATGTAATGCGGTCGGGGGTGTTTTCAGTATCACTAACGAGGCGGTTTATCTTTCATGTCTTATATACCTGGGCCCTATTCTTATTTTACATCATGTCCATTTTGAAACCAGAGCTCTCTCTGGTTATATTTATTTCATTTTCATCTTATCTCCATTTTCTCATATCTTATGCCCCAATCTGCCTGCCGTCCAGCCTTTGTTTTCAACTCGCCATATACCCCAGTTCTCAGTCTTTGTCTTTACAGATCTAATCTAGTCTCTCGTTAACCCTGCTACATTCGCTTCATATTCATTGCATGCTTACATAATCATCTATTGCTTGACTCTTCGGACGTGCGAATGTAAAAGAAAACGGCAAGCTCCTGCAAGAAGTCAAGGATCTGTAAATTTTGTAAAGCAACGCAAAATAAACACCAGAAATTGGCAAGAAAGAAGAAGAAGAATAGAGAAAATGCAGACCGTTTAAATAGTGGCCGCATGGCCGTACTATTTACTATTAAAGGGGTAATGAATGTAAACAAAAAATGTCAAAAAATTGCTGACTAAGATAATCAAAGACACGAATCAAGAAGCAAGAAGCAAGAAGAAACAAGAGGCTCAGTCTTTCTTTCAGCGCCATTTAGTCGACCTTTGCGCGGAGGAGCTTATCGTCACCAAAGATCGAGTTCTCCTTCACCAGCTTGATCCAGTCTTTGCGCTTCATTTGGTTGCCGGCCTCGCCAACACGGTTGCCAAACACTTTGAGCAGATTGCCGACCGAGATGCCGTCGGGGAACTTGGTCAGAGCAGTCACAATCTCGGCTGCGTCCACGAGGCCAGAGCCGCCAGCAATGGCTGCAGAGACTGCAGCAGTTGGCGAGCCAGCACGCGACACCGACACGGGAGATCCCGCACGTGCAGGCGAGCCAGGGTTCGAGCCGGGCGACAGCGGGCCCTGCGGCGGGTTGGGCGAGCCGGCGCGCGAGCCGCCTGGTGTGGCACGTGCACTCTTGGCCACAATCTTGATGCGTCTCTTGCTGCCAGCACCATCGGACATCTCGCCCGCCGTAGCCTCGCCGTCGCTCTGAGCGCCGCCCTTGCCCGCACCCTTGCGCTGCTGCTGCTGGCTGGACAAAGGCGTGCCAGACCGGCTGTGCTGGATCGAGCTTCCATTAGCGTGCTTCTTGACTTTTTTGCGCGACGATTCGTTGCCGCTCGATTCGGACAGGTTGGGCGAGCCGGGCCGCTTCAGCGACTTGCTCTTCTTGGACGCACCGGCGCCACTGCCAGCCTTGCCTTTGCCCTGGGGTGTCGTGCTGCCCTTGGGGGTGCCCGTGGCTGACTTTTCTTTGTCATCCTTGCCCTTTTGCTGCGACTGCTCTTCCTCCTTTTTCTCTTCCTCCTCATCTTCATCTTCGCTCTGTGTTCCGTTAGTACATGGCATTCAAGTCCAAAGTATCAAACTCCTCGAGCCCACATAAACATACCGAAAGCTCCAGAAAGTCTTCCTTTTCAGAGTTGCTGTCTGAGTCGCGGTACTCGAGATACTCCAAATGGTCCTCGCGCTTGGCCAGAGCCTTGCGGATCTGCTTTCCGAGGGCGCCCTGGTTACGTGCCAAGCGATCATCCTTTTCTTCCTTTTCTTCCTTGTCGACCTCGTGCTCGTCAGCGTCACCAAACAGGTTCGCACCCAAGTGGTTGCGGCGCTGGCGGTCACGGGTGTCCTTGGAGTCCTCGTCGTTGTCCGGCTCCAGGCCAACATTCTCGTCGTCGTCCTGGAACTCGTCGCCCTCCATGTCAATGTCGTTGTGATCCTGCTTCTCCGAACGTGGTGCCGACCGGAACGTGCTGCTCTCCAGCTTCACGCGCGCATGGCCACCAATGGTCCTGCGCGTCTCCTCCAGCTCATCACGCTGCTTGCGCTTCTCGTCATCGCGCATCGCCCAGCGGCCGGCTGCCATCTTCTTGGCCATGATTTCCTCAGCCTGTTCAGTTGAGTAGGCACGGAATGGCGGCTTGGGCGTAAAACGGTAGTACTTTTCCAGCGGCACCATGCGAAACGCCGAGCCATCGATGACAAGAGCCACATTGGCCTCAGACAGGGCAGAAATGTATGAGCCCACCCACACGTTCTTGCCATCAACGTCCTCCAAATGCCAGGGCAGAGCTTCCTCGTAGCGGATCTCAGTCTCTTTTTTCTGCTCGGGCGTGCTCTTGGGGTAGTACAGCTGGAACTGCTTCTGCTTCTCCTTCTTTTGCTGCTGCACGGGCTTCTTGGGCGCATCCTTGCTTGCCACTGGTGCAATCTGCGCCAGGTCGCTAGCCCGCTGGGCCTCGCGCTCAGCCTTGATCTGTGCGTTCTTCTCTGCCTCCTTTTCGTCTGCTGTCGCGGGGGCGGCCGGCACAGCAGCAGCGGCGGCGGCGGCGGCAGCCCCTTCCTTGGCAGCACGACCGGGCGCTGGCTGTCTAGGATCGCGGCGGTGTAGTGAAACGGGACGCGTAAACTCGTCTTGGTTGGTCGGGTCGATCTCGGCATCGTCGTCACCGCCCTTGGCCTTGGCGAAGCGCATGACGTGGTAGCGGATGCCCTCACGCAGGGCGCGTTTCGTCGTCACGACAGGGAAATCGCGGTAGCCTGTAGGAGGCGTCGGGTCGGTCCAGCCACCGTTGGCCTTGCGCTGTTCATTAAAAGCGGCCAGCTTCTTGGCTTCGTCTTCGGGGTTGAGAGTATTGAGAGTGCGCGCCTCTGGCGGCAGACTGAGGGCGGTCACACCGCCGCGGTTTGCCGACGACAGAATGGTCGTAGTAGGTGCCGAAGGTGGTCTCTGTGTCGGTTTCTTGCGAGCGACTAGGGGATCGGCAGGCCGAGGTCTGCGCCGGATGGCGGTGCGCGGCCGCTGGTTGGGGGCACCATTAGGGCCTCGTGCCGGGCCACCTGGGCCTTGTTGCCCCGGCTGTCCAGAAGGTGCGCTCATTCTGCGTAATAAACACGATAGGTGTACTGTAGGCGCTTGACCGGACAGTCGGTCGTCTTTTAGGGTGTCTGCTGTCAAGACGCGTCTCGAAGAAGGAGTTCGATCGATGAGATGTGTGGTGCGCCGGGTTGTTGAAGCTGAGTAAACTGGCGTTGGGCGGCACGTGTGTACACAACAGGAGATATATCGGTGTCGCTGGGTGTCGCAAGGTGATGGAAGACTGAGATGGCGAGCAGGCAGCGAGAGAGAGTTCAAGTGAAGCCTGTTCTTGGCGGACTGCGAATTATCCTGTAGAGGAGTGGAGCAGTGACGGTGGCCCAAAGAAGATTAGCACTAAGAATTACCTTACTCTGGCCAATCAGAACGAGTCATTGTCTGCCTTTTCTGGCTCCATGTACTCCATGACTGAAATAGGTATCCGCATGGCTAAATTTGCATAAAAGTACATACTGAGCTCTGTATGTACAAGGACCTGGCCGCCCTTCCAACAGAGCGAGCTAGTTAATCCGGAAACAGCAATTGATAGCAGGTGCGACCTAGCGTAGTTGCCATTTTAAGGCTATTTTGTGGGAAAGAGGCCCGTGAATCAAGAGTCAACAAGAAGAAGGAACCTCCGGCCTCCTCCTTCCCTTCTGCACCAGCACCGTATCTGAACACATCTCTGTAACCAGCCGGCTACAAAGAGAGCTCAAAAAGCAGCCCCAGATAGTATAGCCATCCAACAGCCACCCAACAACAACACCATCGGTAAGATCTCTTCTGCGGACACGGCCGCGATCATATCAAGCAAAGCTCTGCGCATTCTGCCGCACTGAAGCCACCTCTGTGGAATTTGACTCCTTTGGCAGCGTCTGTCGCCAGGCCACAAAGCCGTGATCTCGTCTTTTGCTTCAATTGACTGCATCGGCTTCATTTCCTGGAAACCGCTGCTCTCTGCGTCTGATTGCATAGTTTATCCCTCGCTATAGGCCTGTCGCCCTTGTGAGGTGATTATCAAGACCCCTCACTACCAGTGGGTCAAGCTCCGAAGCTGCACGCATCGTTTGCGACGCGCGCAGTTCCGCTCTCTCCGGCAGCAAACGCGATTGTTTTTGCCATTCTGCACATTTTAGACACAGCCTGCATTTTTACGTCTTGTTCCTCTTCATATCTGTGTCGTTTTTGCACCTTCCGGAGCCTGCATCTTGTTCTGTTTCTGCTGCTTTGCACTTCATGGCAAGCCGTGCTATTCAAGACCTTGCATCATGTATAACCCAGGAGGAGGAGGAGGAGGAAGAGAAGGAATAGCTGGAGGTCGCCAGGGCCAGCCCAACGGCGCCGACGGTACGGCCCAAGGGCCTCTTGAAAGCCGCCTGCAGTCCATGAGGCTGAACACCAGCAATATCAACCAAACCGCCGAGGCATACCATGCTGCCTCTTCAGCTTCTGCGCCCGGGATGTCACCCGTAGGCATTCAGGACGCAGCCGATCCTGCTGCAGAATCTGCGCCCGGACTGCCTCCACCATCTCCCCGAGCCGCACGCAAACGCCCCAATCAGGCTCAGCGGAGACAGATGTCTGCTCAACTCTCGATCCCCATCGACCACCGGACCACACCTCAATCGACAGCAGGCAGCCTGAACAGCCCACAAGGGTTCGGCACGCACAACCAGTTCTCGCAGTCGCCTGGCTATTCACATCCGCAATCGCCTCGCCAGTATCAAACACACGGGTACAATAACCATCACCAACAGCAACCTGTACCGCGGCCACAATCGGCAACCGTTCGGCCGGCACACTATGGAAATAATCCGGTGCATTGGCAAGGGCAAGGGCAAGGGCAGGGAAACCCGGCAGCTAATGGAAATGCGCCCAGCTACCCTTCGCAGCCCCGCCATCACCAGTCTCTCTCGTACCAGGGTCCGACGGCATACGACGAGTCGCACAACTGGAGAGCCCGCCAGTCGCATCAGCCTTATCAAATGCACCAGTCGCACCAATCAAATCACTCACATCAGTCACATCAGTCGCAATCATCTTTCGGTTCCTACGATGCGCAGTCCCCCCGCGGACCCAGACAACATGGCTACCACCAATCCGGGGGACGCATGTACCACACAAAGGTGGAGGATATTCAGGCACAGGCGGAATTCCTACAGCGTCTGAGTGAGGAGGTTGTTTCTGGCGCAGAAATTGAGCCGGCAGAAATCCAAGAGAAGGAGAACTTCCGGACACACATTGAGCGCATTTGTCAAGAGACGCTGGCTAAGTACGAATATGAGACGAATGGACGGACTGACTTCCCTCCATTTAGCGTCAGACTCTTGTGCTTTGGCAGCCTGTCGTCTGGGTTTGCTACCAAGGCTTCGGACATGGATCTGGGACTGATATCGCCGCTGTCCCAACCATTGCCCGATTTTCCCAAATCGGCTATCCCACGACTTATTGAAAAGGCATTTCTGGAGGCCGGGCTTGGTGCGCGACTGCTCTCTCGTACGCGAGTTCCAATCATCAAGCTTTGCGAGAAGCCACCAAAGCAGCTTCAAATCGACCTGCTTGATGAGCGGGCACAGTGGGAGAAAGGACTTGTGTCGGACCCGGATGCCCAAGATGGCGACGGCCAAGCTGTGGATGATGCTGACCCTTTGTTGACTCCTATCAACGAGCAGGACGGCGGTGAAACCAAGCTTCACGGTGGTCATAACAGAAAGGAGTCCACTACCCTCGACGACGAGTCGGTATCGGGAGACAAGTACGAGCAGGTGCTGGCACACCTCAAACAGCCTGCCAGCCAAACGATTGGGAACTACTATGCCGCGGCCAAGCGAACTCTTCGGAAGCTGGGTGGGCGTGACATTACACATTCGACAGTGCGCGAGTTCAGTGACAGGGACCTCAAGATCCTCACCGATGTTGGGCATGCATTTGTAAATGGGCTGGCAGACGAAAAGCTCAAAGAGCGGCTTTTGGCAACAGCATCGCTAGCCACATCCCACACGCCTACGGCGCAAAACTACCGGTCTCTTTTCGGTGTTCTGATGCAGGCCGAGGGAGAAGCGCTGGCCATGCTGTGGGATACACGGGCGACACAGGAAAAAGACACGCGGCACGAGGATGATGCGCTTGACCGGATCCAGCGGTGGAACAACCTGCAGAACAAGGCGACATTCTACGTTGATCTTCTCGGCTACAACAAGGAGCTTCAACTGGCGGTTGAGGGGCTGCGGAAAATCCCGTCGCTGCAGCTGATGACTCTGGAGCAGGGCCAGTATGAATCTCCCACGGTCTACCACGAGCGTGTGAACAGACTGCTCTCTCAAAGCGGCGGACGCGACACATCCACGCCAGGCAACACAGTTCTCCCGGTTGTGATCCAGCAGTATATTGCGGGCATCTGGAGCCATGATATCCGGAGCCAGGTAGCCGCCTCTGTCGAGAGCATGGAGAAGCCGAGTCTACGCGCGGTGGCCAGACGGCACAAGAGCCTGCAGCTCGCGCTCGAGTTTGAAAAGGCGCTGGCCAAGCACTGCTACGAGGACGAGGACGCCGAGGTGATGCAGGCGTACATGGCGGCGCTGCGCCAGCCGCTGGAAAAGTGTGATCTTGCGGGACGCAGGTTCGACTATGTTGTGCCCAGCAGCGAGGTGACGTCACAGGCACGGCAGCTGCTCTTGGCCGACCCGTCCAAAGATCCATCGAAGTTGGGCCCGAACCAGCCGCGCGATCCGTACAAGGACCGACTGGAGTTTCCCAAGTCGGGCCTGGGCGTACAGTGCGATATCAACTTTTCGGCCCATCTCGCGCTACAGAACTCGCTTCTGCTGCGGTGCTACTCGCATACAGATAGCCGGGTTCGGCCGCTTGTTTTGTTTGTCAAGCACTGGGCCAAGATGCGCGGGATCAACACGCCGTACCGTGGAACGCTGAGCAGCTACGGGTATGTGCTGATGATGCTGCACTACTTGGTGAATATTGCCAAGCCGTTTGTGTGTCCGAATCTGCAAAAGCTTGCGCGCCCAGTGACGGATGAAGAGAAGGCGGCAATGAGCAGCGCGCAGATTGAGGAGACGATCAGCTGCCGCGGCCACAATATCCAGTTCTGGCGCAACGAGGAGGAGATTCGGGACCTGGCCAGCAAGGGAATGCTGAACCAGAACGCCGACTCACGTGGCGACCTGCTGCGCGGGTTCTTTGAGTACTACGCGCAGAGCAATGCGATGAGCACGGTGCCGTGTCGTGGATTCGACTGGGGCCGGGATGTGCTGAGTATCCGGACAGCAGGCGGACTCCGGTCAAAGCAGGAGAAGGGGTGGACGGGAGCGCGGACGGTGATTGAGCATGTGCGGCCACAGCAGACCGATGCAGCTCCAGCTCCAGCTCCAGCTCCAACCCCTAGCCCGGCAGCGCCTACATCTACACCTACGTCTACAACAGCACCGGGTATTCCTGCAACCCCTGCAACACCCGCGACGCCGGTGACACCAACCGAAGACGCGCCGGCCGAGGCCAAGGTGGAGACGAAGGAGGTCAAGCACCGGTACCTGTTTGCGATTGAGGATCCGTTTGAGCTGGAGCACAATGTGGCGCGCACAGTGACGCACGGCGGCATAGTCGCGATCCGTGACGAGTTCCGGCGTGCATGGCGGATCATCAAGACTGTGGGCGCCAACAACAAAGAGGTGGAGGAGAAGCTGCTGGCGGACGTGACGGAGACGAAGAGCAAGGACCGGGATGTGTTTGGAGAACTGCTGAACGAGATCCACGGGCCGGAGCTGACGCTGCAGGCGGCAGCCATGGCCTAGCATGTATGATTGATGATTGTTTCTCCCTGCTCTCTTTCTGCTTGCCTATTTTTCAGCAGTGACGGCAAAGCGCCGACTTGTTTTTATCATACGCGAGGTGGCACATTAAGCCCATGCCTTGGTTCACAGCTGTGCGAGCTGATCTGGGCATGCGCTAAGCATAGACAGACTGCTTGCGAGATGGACGCGTTCGGGTATCTGGACGTGTCTGTTTACCAGTGCTTATTAGTGTAGTCTGTTTACTGAGTAGCTTCGTCTAGCTTTATTTACATTGACATGAAATGAAGATTGCAATGCTTGATGCGATAACAGAGCTGAGGGTGTGATGCTCGATCCCACGGCCGCATTAGTCAGCTTGTAAGGAATATAGTCTATGGATGCCATCGGATTTTTTTCGGAAACGTGCTCCTTCCTTGTTTGATGTCGAAGATGGCGAGATATTATTAGAAGGCAGGTCAGCAAATTGTATTTGAGGAAGGAGCACGGGGGGCACGGTCTCTGCTCTTGCGGCGTTGCTAGTCGACAGTTGATGCAGCCGCGTGACGTAGAGAGGGGTAGGGAGGCTCGGACAGGCAAAGAGACAAGCAGACAATCAGGAAAAGACAAACATAAGCCAAACAATCGCGCATTTGGCATTATACCATCGCCACGCGGCAAGGCGTAGCAGGAGAAGGAGAAAGAAACCGACAAAAGAAGAAAGAGCACTCATTGCAGCAGCACTTGTGCCTTCCCTTTCGGACCCCAAATGCGTCAGGGACTCTTTCAATTAAAATAAAACAATATTATTAATTAATAAACGCTCCGGTAGTCTCCAACCAACAATAGAGTACCATGAATTGGCACGCAGGAGATTGCCAGCAATCTAGTGACATCTAGTGATACCTAGTGATGTCTAGTTTGCCTTGATCATTCCGTCAGTTGACTAGTGAAGCGCGTTCGGCGCGTCTTGATTATGCGTAAAATAGCAATAGAGAGAGATATGAGTGCGGGTGGGTGTTTCTCGGTCCTGCCTGCTTGGTATCAGATAAACTTGTGGTCTTTCCCCTTCTTACTCTCACTATATGCATAAGCCAGCCGCTCCTGCCGGGCACAGTCAGAGGCAGGAGGCAGGAGGCAGCACCACGTCTCGAACAGGCAAGCCGTCATAGGCGATAAGGGGATACGAGGATATGAAGGATAAGAGAATCGGAGAGGAAGAGGAGTAACAACAGCGGCCTCTCATCTAGGCAATCAGGATATCGAAGCAGTCGAGAATCGACCTGATATTTGACCTGGTCATCCTGAAGTCGAGCTGCACCCCATACACAAATGCATGTACTGTATGGGTGTATAAGGTGGGGGCAGTGTCCAGCTGGAGCCTGCGATAGCACGCAGATACAGATAAGATACATAGCTAATACAGGCAATGTGAGGGGCAGCGTCGCATTGAGCCATAACACCCGATGACCGATGACAACATATGGAGGGCCAGGCCTGCATGCTGCACACCTGCATGCACTGTAGCTCTGTACAAAGTAGCCTGCGGCCGACGGGAGTATGCATGCACGTATCTTACATACGCATCGTTCCTTCCTCGTTGCTATCATTCTCGTCTCTTTGACAGTCGCTCCTACCTCAAAGCCTCCTCCTATCCGCCATCGCCTTTCATTCTCCCACGTTCGGATACTCCGTCTTTGTCTCGCTGTTTCCTCATTTCCCTTGTTTGTCTCCATTACATCCCCTTTTGTCCCTTTCGGCTCCCTTCGTTCTTTGTCCTCGCGTTCCTTCCTTTTCCTCTCCTTTGCCTGGTCCCTTTGAATCCCGAGGCAAGAACAAAGAGATAGCCATGGCCGTTTCCATCCGACTGAGCCCCTCTCCGGACTAGTCGCTTTACCCGTGCCTTCCCTTTTGGCATTGACAGTTGTTTGTATCTGCAGCTTGTATCTTTGTATCTCGTACCGATGTACCACATTGCCATCCGTTTCATTCAACGGCCAACCAAGTCGACATGCTTCACTTGATACACGACAGTCAAATCTACATGTCGATATTCACTTGCAGTCACCTCTCGCAATGCACCCGGTGACACTGACATCCCACCACACAAGTCCTACGATAACCGCCAGCTCCCCTCGGCTACCCTCCATCACAACAGCTGGCAAGGTAACCTGTGCGTACTATGCGGAGTGGTCATCTTGTCTTGAATATCACCCCCCCTCTGCTAGTAGATACACTCGGCGGTGTCACAAGTGTACATCTCTGATCGTACATCTGTCCATGTATATCTAATTTGCCGTGTTATCGCAGTGATACTGTGATACGTGCTCCGTCAGAGGTACAAGATACAAGATACCCCTCAGATTCCAGACCCCAGATAGGCAGTCACTCGTCGCCCGGGCGCTGATAGCCCTTTCCTTTTGATGCCTCTCTTCCTGTTCACTCTTTCCTTCTCCCGTCCAGCACCTTCTTTGTATTTGCCTCTTTACAAATACGGGATAAACGCCCATCGCGCCTGCCTCGCCTCAGAGCTATTCACTGCGCACCACTGCCAAACGCGTCTTATCGCTTTATCATCTGCCTTTGTACAGAGTAGCGGCTGCATAATACTGTGTACAGAGGACTAGCTCGCTGTAATTACACGCCCCTCCCCTAAACACTCTAAACACCCCAAGGCCAAACACGCCAAACACACCACAGCCCCACGTCATTCCGTCAGCCGGCGCATGGCCTTGACCTCACTCTTGCTCGCAGTCACTCCAACCAATCGCCATACACGCTTGCGCCCACTCGTCACTTCCCGTTTAGGAACCCCTGGCATGGCTGATTCCCTTGAGTCACTCGGCGCTCTTAATGCTTCCCTCCTCCTTCCTGCCTTTTCTGATCTTGTTGCATTTATCGGTTTATTCGTGTATTCTTTTATATCTGACGATTCCTCTCTCCTTCCTTCTCTTTTACTGCTTCCTCGTCACACTCTCTCTTCTCTTGACTCAACCTGTTCTTGTGTCTTTCACATTGCCTTATCATCTACCATCAACAACCATTCTGATATCTGCCGGCCTCTCTTCTCCATCTACCCTGTACTATCGTCGACTGTCAACACACCACCCTACCAATCAATATACATTGCAACAGCTCGTCTATCAACTCTGACCCTTCTTCTCCCAAATCGCCTTCTCCCTCATCCCTCCCATCCTCGCTCCACCTCAAGACATCCATCTCCATCTACGCTATCGCCACACAGCGTGCGCCTCGACACTCGTCCTGACCACATCATGGCATTCGAACTCCCCGCCTCGCCCTCATCCTCAGACCACCGCGACTTCCGCAGCGACAACAAGGACTACAAGCGTGCAAAGAACTTCAACCTCAAGTGGGCTCACGGCGTCCGCCCCTCCGTCAACTCGGCTGCTCCCGAACGCCTCCGGCCCGTCCGCACCAGCCTCAACATCCAGCCCTCCTTTATGCACAAGCAGAACCAGCAGAACATTGTCAAGTTCACCCGTGGCAACAAGCCGTGGATGCCCGCCGGCCGCGTGCGCGCCCACACGGATGCCCTATTTGAGATTGACGATGCCTGCCGGCATGCCCAGAGCGGCAGCCTCTCCAACAGTGTCGACCTGTCCGACTCGAGGGAGTCAAAGGCCAAGGATGCTAAGGATGCCTCGATCCTCTACAGCTACGACAACACCGACTCGCCGCAGCCTGCACTGACACTCGACCTGTTTGTCAAGCCGGCCACGGCCAAGGCGACCGAGAAGCTGGTTGAGAAGCTCGTCGAGAAGGAGTACGAGGTGCTCGACGACAACGGCGACGCCGTGCGTGGCCGCAAGGCACGACAGATGCTGCGCAACCGGGGCCCAGCAACAGTAACGGCCGAGGCAGAACCTGTCGTGGTTGACGACGACTTTGAGCTTGTCTGAGCCTGTTGCTGTCGTCTGTGCCACCTTTGCTTTTGTTCTTTGCTCTTTTGCTTTGATTTGCTGCTTTTTATCCAACTATTACTGGCGCTTGCATTATTACGATTAACGGTACTCCTTTGGAGGTTTATGGACTTTGGCTTGCTCTCTACATTATAAACCCATACTCGGTTGTCTTTTTCTTTCACTTTTTCTTTCAGTTTATTCTTGTTTTTTTGTTTTACTTTTCGACTCGTCTCTCTTCTCTTCTTTAATTCGGCCTCTTTTTCATTTTTAGTCTGACCTACGTTACTCATTATACCTCTACTCTTCGCATCGGCAGTGCGCCTCTATTTCATCTCATGTTTAACAGCATTATTGCAATCCATTGCATTATCAATATAACCTCTTTTTCCCCTTGATGTGATATCACTAATTAAGTGCGTGGCTTCATTGGCCTACCTTGATGGCCCCAATCCTACACTTTTTACTTTACTACAGTTACTCAATCATTGCTGGATGGATTATTAGCATGTGCCATGACCATCAATGTCTGTCCAATTTATTCCGGGCAAATATCACCTAAATTAATGTACTGTACTAATGACTGGTGCCCCTTTCATGTGCTCCTTTCATGTACCGTCATCTCAACGTTTGGCGCAAAAACCCATCAAAACTCCCCCATAAGTAAACCCAAAAATTGCTGCCAAAATACTTTTAATCGTAAAATATCCAAGAAACTATGCTCTGAACCGTGACAACTATGTCAGGGAAGAGAGGTCGAGGTTCATCGCATTGGCATCGCCGCCATTGATACCAAAGAATTGGAACCTGCAGTGTTAGCTTGGGTGTCAAATTCAGAAAGATGTCAACATCAAACATTAAAAACTCACCAGTCTTCGACGTTGAGTGTTGCCGGCACAGGCTGGCCGTTGACTGAGCTCGTGCTCCAGTTGTCGGGGCTCTGTTCATCCGGTAGTACTCCTGCAGCTGCCGCTGCCGCTGCTGCTCCTGCTGGTGTAGACCCGGCATCGCCGCCCTTACCGCCAGAGAAGCCATTCAGGGCACTTCCCGGCGTCAAAAGACTAGAGTTGGCCATGGGGCTTCCAACAGGCGCACCGCCTGTGCTATTAGGCACGTCGCCGGGAGCGGGCGGCGACATAAAATGGTTCTGCTGAGGCTGGCCATTGGCTCCAGCTCCAGGCGCAGCAGTATTGCCCATGCTCGAGTCGAGGCCAGTCTGCGCCGACGTCGGCCCAGGTGACATGGCCGGCGGGAACATGGTCGAGAATCCCGTACCATCGGGGAACAGCTGGTCTGGCTGAAAGTTTTCCCAAACAGACTGCGACAGTATGGGCGAATTGCGTGTCACCAAGTACAAATCGGGAGGCGTCGTGGGCAGCGAGTATGACATATTGAATGGCGTATGCGGCCGCGTGTGTGGGCGAGACGTTGCGCCCCCAGCAGTGCCGTTGTTCCCAGGCGCTGTTGCAGTGCTTCCTCCCGTCGTGGGGGCTGGTCCACTGCCCATAAACGTGTCTGTTGCTGGCGGTCGTGGGGTGGGCGTTGTGAGGGTAGGCGGGGGCATTGATGCTGTCGCCGGGCCCGAATCGAGTTTGGCTGTAGAAATACTAGGTGTCTGTGGCCTGGATCGCTCGTAGGACTCTTGTGGCTGCGGTGTATTGACACTAAAGTCAATGGCCATGTCGTCGAACTTTCGCTTGGAAAAGTCTGGCAGCGGCTGTTGCTGCTGGAGGAACGATGGCTGCTGCTGCTGCTGCTGCTGCTGCTGCTTCTGTTGCTGTTGCTGCTGCTGCTGAGCTTGAAGAACGGCTGCTTGTTGTTGAGCAGCCATTGTCGCAGTTGCAGCCGCGTGTGCATGTGCTTGTCTCTGCGCATTGTGGCTATGCGCATGTTGTTGCGCGGCAGCCTGCTGCTCGAGGTTCGCAAACGACTGCTGCATTCTGTGATGCCGCTGGCCGGCACGTCTCAGGCGATCTTCGTACGAGCGATTGCCCAAGATCGACTCGAACAGGGCGTACACCATCTTGCCCACAAGCCATACCTTGGACACTTCTTTGAGACCGTTCATGCAGATCTGCAGGTTGTCTTGCGTTACCATCTGGATGGACGGAATGGGTGATCTCATCTGATAGACATGCATAATCAGGGCCGAGAACAGGCTGTAGACAACAAACGCAGGGCAGAATCTAAGCTGCTCCTCGTTGGACATGAACTCAATAATGGCCGAGATGTTGTTCGCTGCCTGGAAGGCAATCGTGCGGGACGGGTACATGGTCACATCATCGCCGAACCGGCTCGATCCGGGCGGCATGTACGCGCGGTGCAGGAGACACAGGGTCGTGTAGTAGGTGGAAAACAACAGACCAGACCAAAAGTTGCGGCTCGACACATTCCAACAGACAATGGGCGGGCAGTTTTGCAGCCAGTCGGCCAGAGCCATGTCAGAGTGTGTCAGGTCAAGCGGGTTCCGCTGTCTACCCTTGGAGGCGACCGAGTACTGCTGCGAAAGCACAAGGCCCATGATCTCACACAGCTTGACGTATTGCATGAAGAAATGAACCTGCAGAGGGTCCGGGGGGTACTCGCTGGGCTGGTCTGGCTCGTCTTCGTTGAAGTCGTCTTCGATTAGCATCTCCACGTCCGAGTCCTCGAGGTTGATGTGGACGGGGCGGCCTAGGGCCACAGCAACGGCGCGATCCCGCGTGAACAGTGTCCACCAGATGCGTTTCCAAAGACGCTTGTCGGTGGTGCTGAGCTGGGATTGTTCGACGCTGCGATGCAT
This sequence comes from Ophiostoma cf. undulatum, assembly GCA_022392935.1. Taxonomy (NCBI): domain Eukaryota; kingdom Fungi; phylum Ascomycota; class Sordariomycetes; order Ophiostomatales; family Ophiostomataceae; genus Ophiostoma; species Ophiostoma cf. undulatum. Next base: position 150,904 of record JAKRGL010000051.1, on the reverse strand, counting down.
GCCTGAGCCTTGCGCCACAATTGTGGCGACACGGCTCCAGTAAAAAACATTCTTGGTAACATCTTCAGGCCCTTCCCAGTACCAGCCCATGAGTAGCAGAGACTGGACGATAGTGACACGGTCGTCTTCGTAGTTGGCGTCGTACAATGCCTTGGCGCGCTTGTAGAATGTAAGAGCGGCGGGGGTGGTCGAGCCGTTGGCATCCATAAGCTTGGGATTCTTGCAGACACGCGAGCCAGCAAGGAGGACGGCCTGCAGGAGAAGTAACGAGGGTGGGTTTTTGAGGTCACGGTAACTGCGCATAAAGCGCGTGCGGTTGATAACGGGCACAACAGGATGGACCCATTTGAAGTATGCATCGATAAGCTCGTCGCACAGGTCGCGAGGCGGCAGCAAAAAAGCGCCGCGCTGGTGCAATATTTCGATCTCGACATTATCTAGCTCGGTGAGGCGGGCACGCGAGCCGCGGATGTTTTCGGGCAAGGGGTAGTGGACAACGTCGGATGCGCCGGAATGGTCGTGCACAAGCAAGGTGAGATTGCTTGATTCGCCGAGGAAGGCAACACGGCCAGCCTCGGTGATTGGTGCCCTAGTGAATCGCGGCTTCATCAGGATGTTGACATATGTGCTGTCATCGGTCTCCTGCTTCTTTGTCTGCAGTTCCGTCATGACACTGGACGGCGTACCCTCGGCTGTGTGGTACACGGCAGGCGGACGGGTGAAGCCCGTGCCAGTATTAACGGGCGCGGTTCCCGGTGTTGTAGCTGCTCCGACACTACTTGAGCGATGGGACCTGCCATCGGAAGTGTCGCCTCTCTCGCTGTCCGAGTCCCTGGCTGTTGATGGCGGTGCAGGAATCGCTGCTGTCTGTGCAGGTGCCGCCGGGGCAGCCTTTTTGCGCTTTGGTGCGGGAATGCGGCACTCAATGTTAAAGGCAACGCAATTGGTGCATGGCACGCCGAGGCTGGCGGCATCGCATCGCACCTGTTTGGTGACCGGTTAGTACTATGTATGGCGGTACGGCAGCATTGGCCGTGTCGTACTGTAGTCATACCTTTCGTGCATGGCACGTCTGTTATTAGTCAGCATCGTGCATTCATAAAGGTAAAGTAAATAATGAAAAAAAAGCCACAGTACGGCACATCCAGCATCCAAAGAGGTCGAGCATCAATCAGCCTGCATTGTGCAATAGCTGGCTATAATACTGTTGGGCGGGCTGAAGCTGTGGTTCGGGAAGCACCCGCCAATGCACACTTGTACGGTAGTAGAGGGTGGGCTGTAGCTTGTAGCGAATAAGGGATAGGCCTAAAACTGAGGGCGCTGGAGAAGCCTCGGCTCGCCCAGGAAGGCAAATCCATAATCCGCGGGTAGATCCAACCATGGCGAACGGCCGACGTTATATAGCAGACGACGCCCGCTCCATGTGGTCATGCGGTTTCCCTTTTCCCTTTTTCGTTCGGAGGGGGGGCAAAATGAGAGGGCAGCACTGATTGAAAGGCAGAAGTCAAAACAATAAAAGGAAGAATACGGACCTCGCAAGCTCTGGATGCTCGTTGTCTGTCAATAAAAAATAAAAACGTCAGCTAGCTGCTCAAAAGTCGATTGCAGGTTTTGCCAGTCTTCCTTCAGATTGGGAGGATCGGTCATCAAAGAATCAAGAGCCGTTGGGCCATCGAAAACCCTCCATCCTTCAGCCGAGATTCCCGTCGTTTGCCATCCAATGACCGGAACATCTGTTTCTTGAAGGATGGCATCCGAGTTGCAGCCGACTTGGCAGAAGGGCGCGAGAAGAACCGGCAGACGCCTCACAGCCTAGTCTTGACAGACAGACGGACAGACAGACAGACAGGTAGGTAGACAGCTCGACGGCTAGACGGCTAGACGCGCGTGCGCACACACAGTCATCCCAGGCACGGGAATAACCATGCGCACGCCCGGGCTGACAGTATGGGGTGCATGACCAAGTCAACAACACGCAGCATAGCGGCCCGTTGTGCTGGAAGCATGCCGTCATCTGCCATGGCCCCACGGGGAACTCGTTGCTGACATGGGCATCATGAACAAAAGCATACCTTCTAAAACTAAGATGTGATTGCGGGTGGCCGGCCGGGATGGGCGGTCCATTCGAAAGCGTCTGAAAGCCTGCCGAAGCCGAAGCCGCCGGTGGTGCGGGTGCCGGCGCAGGTTGTGATTGGGTTGACGACTGTGGGCGGGGTGCAGAGACAGCCTCTGCGGCAGGCGGATCAATATCCATGGCGGGTGAGTAGGTGTTGTGTTTCAAACTGGGCGAGAAACGCGAGAGTCGCGTCGTTGCGAATTGTGGGTGGTCTTTGCTCGTCGGCCTTGCTTGGGTCCGGTGCCGATGCGGTAGGTTCGGGTCGCAACAGTCAAGTCGCACGGGCGTTTCCGCCACGGGGTTGGACAGGGCCGAGAATTGGTGACCGAGGTCGGGGTCACCGGCGTGCGCAATGGCCGAGGTATCGAGGTGTAATTGAGTCGAGCTGTAACCAAAGACGAAAAGAGTATCCAATCCGACGACAACGAGATATCCAAAACCAAATATACGACCGACAAGTTGCGCGGCTTCAGTTCGATTCCAAAAAAAAAAAAAAACGCCAATAGCAAATGACAGTCACAAGATGATGAAGTCGAGACTCGGGGCAAAAGGGCGCGGAGGCGGTTTGGCGGTGGAAGAACGGTGGAAGAAAAAGCCAAGTAAGGCTTCAGAAGGGGAGAGTTGGCGGGTAAGAAGCGCAGACAGCGGGTGTAATAGTCCTATTATGTAGAGAGCTTCCCCGGGTTTGGGGCGTTGGCGGTAGTGGCAGTGGTTGTGGTGGCTGCGGTACGGGGTACGTATTGTGTATAGCGTTTGGGTATCGGGTATCGGGTATTGGGTATTGGCGGTTGGGGGTTGGATGTCGCGGATCGCCGTGGGGATGGGAGAAGCGCGGCAGAAGGTGAGAGGAGAGAAGGGGAGGAGGACTTGACAAAAGAAGAAGCAATGCGCCGCAAGGAAGTAGCAAGCGATAATTAGTCAGAAGGCGAGAAGGCGGGGGAATATACGAGGAAGGAATGGCCTTGTGGTTAGGGTGGCCGTTGAAGTTGCAGCGGGGCTCTTTCTTCTTTCTCGTCCTAATAACTTCTTCTTTCCTCAAGCGGCGTGGTGAGAGAGTCGATGACCGGATGAAAAGATGAAAAAGGCAGGCATGCACATGCGTTCTTTACGTTTGGGGAAAGATGCCAATACAGTTAGTAGGGTATTTCGGTTGCCTGCTATGCATGTAACTAATGCTGTTCATGAAAAGAGGAAAGAGCTGAGCTGAGCACCTTCCTCGAGCACTGCTTGTCCGTGCGGAAGGTACATATCTTACAACGCCGAGCAAGACGGTCAGCAACCAGTGAAGGCCAGGCCATTGGAAAGGAAATGGACAGGACTCTGGAGGAGGAAGGAGCGGCCTGGGGGCCAATGACGAATGTGGGGGCGTTGCAGGTGTTTATTGCTCCTTTCCAGGCTCTAATCACTGCGTGGCTTTGCTACTGTGCTGTATTGCTGTGTGTAGTATGTATCTTATGTACATCGTAGCTGCCGTTTCTGTTGTCCATTTCCCATTTTCTAGTACTCCGTACTATTTCTAGTATTTCTAAACTTACTCCGCGGTGGCAGAGGAAGGGGAATAGCGCATGGTGGAGGAAAGGAGAAAGTGCATTGGTCCGAGTGCTAATACGGTGCAACTGGTTTGCTGCGCTTGGCCAGAAATTTCCATGTGACTGCGGTTTGGCGGGTTGGGTTTGGGGATGGCCAATTCCACCAGACCCCGTACCAGTATTGTTTTAATTGTATGTTTATCTTTTATATTATTGACTACTGACTTGCATTTCTACCCAGCTGCCCCTTCTTGCTTTGTACATATTTCTACATCCCGGGGATCCGGCAAATACACAGCGGAGCATCACGCGCTCTGGGGAAGTTTGCTTCATTTCTTTGTCTGGGATCGAGATCAGCTTGCTCGTAGATGTTCAGTTGCACTCTATATGTAGGCTGGGGGTTCTACTGTGTATGTTTGACGAGAGAGAGCCGGGAGGCGTGTGCTTTGTGCATCGTGGGTGTGCAGAGGCTGGAGGTCGACAGTCTCAAAAGCTGGACAGCAGATGCCAACCATTATCTTTTGGCCACAGAAACACACTGCTGACACCACGCTGCCATGCCGTGCAGTGCCATGCATGTATACCATGCATACAGTACCATGCAGTTGCACATGCAAATATTGTTCTCATACTCTACAGCACTTGACTATCCGCGCCTTGCCAATGAAACACACCCTTCTTGGTCGCCAGCTCTCCGCGTGCCATTGCAACTAGCTAGCTCCTCCGGTTCTTAGCCGTAGCCAAGAATTTGGGGTAGTCTTCATCTGTTGAAACAATGTTTAATACTACGGTGTGGACGCCCCTGACGAAGAAATGGCTGCACGGATTGCTGCACAAACGATATGAAGAGAACACGGCATCGGGCAAGAGGGAAAATCTCGTAAACCCAATCATATATATCCGTTGGCATGGGCAATGTTTGCACAAGCTTCCAAAGAAACATGATGTTATTGCCACAGTATATTGATTATATAAGCATACATGCACCCCCGATATACACTCTACATCTGCCGTCTTGATCAGAACTGGCATCTTGCCAAGGACAAAAAAAAACGCAATCCAAGTATTCAAATAGAATGCTCCAAATGTACGTGACCATACTGCGCAGAAGATCATCGTGTCATGCATTCATTCCACTCTACCACTCTAGCCCCCATCTTGCCCACGGAAATCGGCAGAAATGAAAGCGAAAACGAGCAGTTTTCTTTTTTTTCTTTCTCCTATTTTTTTCTAGAAATTTATTCGTATTATTTGCCACTTTCTATAGTCACGAGATCCATCGTCAGAGTTTGGATATGCCCATGTTAACTGGAAACGATCAGCAGTATCACCAAGACGTTATAAGTGTGCGGGCCTGCTTGAAACCCATCCATAAGCAGTAGAAACCAGTGCAACGACATTAAGAATAGTAGAATAAAATATAAGAAAGTCTATAATATGTGCGTATATCTTGTGTATGGCATTGCCTTATGCCGTCCATATGCTTCCCTTTTGCCAGGCCATATCCCATCAGATACCCCATATCCCATCAATAGATATCATCCGCATCGTAAAACATCAGAACAAAAACTAAAGGAAAAACAGAAGGAAAGAGACGAAAGAAACAAATTCGACGTGGGAGTGAGGGCGGTCGAAAAGAAACCAGAGATCCAAAAAGGTAGTCGAGAACCCCAAGGGAGTGGTAGTAGAGATATGATGGGAGGAGTGCTCACGCTCTTGAGGGGCGCAAAGAATACAACAACGACGAGGACCAGACAGACTATTGCTTTTTCTCCTCCGGGGCAGGCTCTGGCAGCTTCTTTTGTGATTCTTGCTCCTTCTCCTGGGCCTTTTCCTTGGCCAGCGCCGTCTCGACCTGCCAGATCGCCCGCTCCAGCTCCAGCTCCAGTGCAGGCGACCCAAACGCATCGGCCACCGCCTTGCTGCCTTGTGGGTGCGACAGCAGCAGCCGCTCCTCGTTGTCGCCGGAGAATGGCGACTTGCCGCCGCTGCCATAGATCGAGTCCAAAATCGGAGACGGCCGGTACGCCAGCTTGTTCTTTGCTAGCAGGTGCTGGACGTGCTTGCCGCCCGACAGCGCGCGCCAGTGCGACCAAGCGCGGAAGGCCAGGTAGAAAAAGGGAATGTTGGGGATCACCGGCACCAGCCCAAACGGCGCCGAGATGGGCATGCCGATAAAGCACCACATTAACCGCTTGCGGTGCAGCGCGTCGCGCTCTGTGCTCAGCCGGTGCAGCACGCCGGCCACGTCCTTGTCGGCAATGATGCTGGCCGGATAGATGACCTCGACGGGTGTTTGTGGCTTCAGCTCCTCCACGACGTCTGCCGGGGTGCCCTCGCTCTGGGCCTCGGCCGCAGCCGCCTCGGCCTTTTGTCTGCTCGACAGCGGCGGCACCGATTTGAGGCCCCATTCCTCAAAGGCAATTCGCCGCAGACCGGCATTGCCCGACGACACCACGCGGTGCTGCCAGGTCCCAGCCGGCTTGTGCTCCCACTCGGACCACAGCTTGGCCGCCTTGACGGTCGCCTTGTCCAGCATCGACACGGACGCCGCGGCCTGCTGGCCCGTCTTTTCCAGCCGCTCGCAGTAGAGCAGCGTCCTCCGCGAGGTCACGGGCAAGAGGAAGAGGCGCATGTTGGGGGTGGTCGGGGTATTGAGTATGAGGTGGAGGCGTCGGTGTCGGTTTGCAGTATTCGCAAGTCGTTGTATAAAGGCAGTCGGGTAGTAAAGCAGTAAAGCGCTCGTCTCGTTGGGCAGGAGGTGGGTTGGCTTATGTAAAGCAAAGCACCACGATGTTGCGGCAAGCTCAAAGAATCTCGGTCGTCAAAGCCCGAACTGAATTCGCTCAAGGCAATCGCGTCAGCAGCTTTAGAGTATACAATACACTGGAAATTTGCTAGTATGTATTCTCTATTCTATGTGCGATTTGCGATTTGCTTGCTATTTTTGCCCCTTTGGAATCTGGTTTTCCTCTTGCTTCATTTCACTGCCTCATTCTTCTCTGAAACTCCCTTTGGCAGCTGCAATCACCACAATTAAGGAGGTTCGGACCCGAACAGTTTTTCCATGCCTTATACTTTTTTTTTTCCGTCCCATACAAAATATCTTCAGAGCTCCGTCCCTCTTTTGCTCCTTCCTTTCCCTTCGAGTCAAGCCCCTCTAAGCAGAATTCGGCACTAGCTTGGCGGCCGCCTCGAACTGGAACCGCGTCCCAGGCGCAACGAATGACGACATGTTGGCCAGCTGCGCCCTATGACTGGCCATTCGAGTCCAGCGTCATAGTTGAGAGGTGCTGGTTGTTCTTTCTCGATCAGGCAGCATGCTCTGGCCATTTGCTGTCGCCCCTTCCTCTCCGGCAGTTGCACCCCACATGACTGCATCTGTAACTTATCGCACTCTTTCTTGCAATTGTCTGACAGTCGCTCTTTCCCAATCACCTCAATCCTAACTAAACTACGCCTTACATAATCCAGCCGTGCCGTAGATACAGGTTCCGGCCCGGCAGTCATCTTGCATCCTATTATCGCATTATCTGCAATAGCATCATATCTGCGCATTAATCTTGGCGGCTTTGCTCATATTCATTTTCCCCAATAATTAAGAAAATATTTTGCGTATTCTTGGTATCGCTGGGCTAAAACGACCGCTTAGTCATAGGTGGATTTGTTGGGCGCGCTCGTTCAGCTCCTTCGCTCTTGCCTGTAACGGACGGAGCCAGGCGCAGCTGCCTAGGCTGGGCATCGTATTTTTGGTGGGTGATCAGCTAATTAGCGCGCCTTCCTCAGTAACCGCCCAGCTTCGTGACAGCATTCTTGCTCTCTCGTTCTCATTGTCTCTCACTGTCTTTCACTGTCTCTCCTGTCTCTGTCTCCCCCCTTGTGTTCTATTCTCACGCCTTTAGACTCTGCCGTCGTTGCACCTCCAACAGCTTTCGCGCTCAGTCGATGTCTCGTGTTGGCCTCTGGTGTTTTCATTTCCCCTACTGCCTCTTAATTAATTTTATCATTTTTGTTCACCCGTTTACTAGGCGCCCTCACTAATCGAATCGGCTCATCCGGCCCTGCGAGTGCGAGACCACCACTACCACCACCACCACCACAACGACTACTACTACATTACTACAATACATGCCAGCTTCATCTCATCCAGGTCGACACCAGTTCTCAACCCTATTCAACCCAGTTTTCGTCTCTACCTTTGTGTTGCGCGCCTGCTGTCCGACGTCTCCGTCACAGCCCTGCACATCCCCGTCGGTTGCCCAACGGTGACCTGTCGTGCTTTGGCAGCGACAGCGGGACCTCTGCTTGTATATTCTTATTTCTGTTATTCATTATTCTTTGTATTCTTTATATTAGCTGCTCGGGTCTCCGGGGCTTGCTGGCTTGAGATCAATGGCTCCTGGAAACGTGCGGACGATTCCTCGTAAGTATCATGTGCTCGCCTCTTTGTTGCCTTTGCGTTGCTAACAACCCTCAGCATGGGTCATTCAGCGGCCGCCACAGGCTGTTCCTCCCCAGCACAATCATTCTCCCTCCGAAACACGGCATGGACGTGACATTTCCGACGGCTCGCGGGACGATGCTCTCAACGATGACGACGACAACCGCACCTTCAATGGTAGCAGCGGCAGCAACATCAACGACAACAAGAGCAACGTGAGTGGCAGCGGGATCGCAAATACACACAACACCGGCAGCGGATCTCGAGACGGGCCTGGCCCAGACGGCCTCCTCACAGCAGCAGACGGCGCCAAGGAACCTGCAGCGCCTATCAACGCAAAAGATGACATTCCTCCAAGGGGACTCCGCCACCGTCTGTCGCATCTGTTCCTGAACAAGGAGGGCCGGCGATGGGACCACCTGCGGTCTGCCGAGCCTGTGATTGTGCCTCAATACCATGTGGTGACGCGCCCCGCGATGCACGAGAGGCAAGACTCGGACTTTCCAGAAGGTGTGCAGGCTGCCTCGGCGTTTGGGGGACATTTCGACGGTGGTGCATCCGACCACCCATCAGCGCTATTTGCGACAGGCAATGGCATCCCACAGCATTCTGCCTCGGCACGACGGAAACCACAAACACCACTCAGTCCTTCCGACCAGGAGCGGCATCCATGGTGGTACAACCCAGAGACGCAATGGCGCAGCTTCATTGAGTCGTCGCGCTACCCCAACCTGACCAACGAAAAGTCCGAGATTCTCAACGACGAGGAAATGGCGCGCATCAACCCCGACTTTGGCTACCACTCGGCGCTGCGGGCCAGGGCGGGCGGAGGCGATGGCGGTGCTGGCATAGGCCACTTCACCGACAAAAACAACAACTCGTCCTCACAAATTGGGTACAGGCCTTTGTACAAACGTGTATGGCAGATGCTGCTGCACCACCCGCTGGGCCCGCTGGCGTGCCGCCTGACCGTGCTCATGACGTCTATTGTGGCACTGGTGCTGGCGGCCACCATCTACCGGCGCGAGAGGCTGGGCTCGCTGAGCTCGCTGGGCCAGGGCGACCGCTCGAGCACTGACTTTGACAGCGTGTGGCTGGCCGACCGGCAGCAGGAGCGCACGCAGGTGATTGTGGCCATTGTGGTGGACGTGGTGGCCATTCCGTACATTGGCTACATTACGGTGGATGACTACACGGGCAAGCCGCTGGGACTGCGGCGGCCGCAAGAGCGCATCCGGCTGCTTCTGACCGACTTGTTCTTTATCATATTCAAGTCGGCCAGTACGGCTCTAGGTTTCGAGGCTATGATCTTCTTTACCACTGAGGGCAGCGAGGGTCTCTTGCGGGCACTGGGCGCCTTTGAGCTAATTGGGCTCATCTCCTGGGCCATGACGCTGACCATCAACATCTTTCGCGAGATTGAGAGACTTGTCGGCAAATAGTGGGTGGCTGTTGGCTATTATTTCCTTTTTTTTTTTTTCTGTAGTTACTACCCACACAACCTTATGATACCCTTGACACGATCATTTTGTATAACAAATATCATATTCCCTTTGTTTTGATCATATACCAAATATTGTACACCTTCCCGTATGCTTTTATCAACTTTCCTTTATTTACAAAATGCAAAATGCAAAACTCAAAGCGCAAAGCGTAAACAAAACAGTACAAAACATCTCATGGCAAACATTGAACATTGAATTTTGGGTGTTGAAGCAAAGGACATAAAAACATGACCCGGCAGACAGCTACACTAGAAAATAAATAAAACTAGATAGATAGCAAAAAACAGCACATAACAACCAAGGCCCCCCAACCGTGCACATAAAAAACGCAGGTAAACAAAAGGAAAAAATAAAGAAGAAAAAAGACATGACAGCTCTGGAGTGTATAATACAAAAAAGGAATAATAATAAGGGCAACGAGAGAAGGTAGCCAGATTATACGGGGACTGCTTCTAAAGTCGTCTCGTTCTGACGGTCTGGCATGCTGGTATAGGTGGGCGGATTAACAAGAGACATAGTCCCTCGGGTGTAGTGTACTTTTGTACTTTTGGGAAGAGAAAACAAAAAGAAGGTAAAAAGTCGTGACATAAACTGGGGGAATAGGTCTAGGTAAGAGAGTGTGGCAAGGAGCCGGAGGGAGGAGCATCATGAGAAATCAAGCACATGCATCGGTACAGAAACAAAGTCTGCTATACTATGAGCTGGGGCCGGCAGCGGGCCCCGCTTGATCCTCGCCGTTGGCCTTGTCGGCAGCCGCGGCGGCAGCATTGGCCTCGACTGCGGCAGTGGCAGCGGCGGCAGCCTCGAGCATAGAGATGTCCTTGGCAACGCGGGCGTTCTCTGCAGCCTCAGACGCGGCGGCATCTGTCACAGGAGGGGCAGCACCAGAGGCATCGCCGACGGCGGGCGCAGACGCATCAGCAGCCGCCGCGGAAGTGGCAGGCGCGGAACCGTCCGCAGCAGCAGAAAGCGACTCGAGACGCGGCTTCTTGGCGCGGCTACCCTCGTATGCGCCGAGCGATTCATTGGTCTCCTTGAGCTCCTGCTCCAGCTCGTCAAGTCGCCGCTTGAGCATGTTCTCACGCCGGTGGCTCTCGTCGAGTTGAGTGCGCAGCTGTGTTTCGGACTGGGTCAGCAGCTCCACCTGGGACCGCAGCTGGGCCTCGCTCTCGGAACCCTGGCCGTCGTGGCCGTTGCCGGCGGATGCAGAGCCGTAGGGGGGCTCGTAGTGGCCCAGGCGGCGCTGGATAAAGTCGTTGATGACCTCGAGCTCGGCAACGCGCGTCTTGAGGCTGGAGTTGGCGGCAGCGAGCTGATCTTGTGACTGGGGACCGTCGCCGTTGGGCGAGTGGTGACCACCGGAGCCGTCGGCAGCGCCAAAGGGTTGCAGGTGCTGGGTCTGGTACTGGCCGTCGTCGAGCAGCGGGTAGGCAGCAGCATTGTACATGCCCTGTGCGCCCGCGCCGCCAGCCAGTCCCAGGTCAGAGCCATCGAGGTGGTGGCCGTTGGCGCCTTTGTGGGATGGACGGCGCGTGTTGAGGGCGGCGGCGGCGTAGGCGTGGCTCTGGAGATCGACAACGCCATTCGGGTCGCCGGCGACGGCAGCAGCGGCGGCAGCGGCAGCGGCGGCGGCAGCGGCAGCATTATTCTGTAGAGGCGGATGGATTAGCGCAAGCCCGATAAGGGGTAGAGGGAATGGAGGCGAATCGACTGCTGTTGCGGGCTATCAACCGCTAATCGCTATCGATTGCTATCGGTCGCTATCAGCAGCAGCGAGCGATGCGCCTCCATCCAAACGACAAACAGCGGGAGCGGCAGGGCACGAACAAAATAGCCTACCTTCTTCTTCATTGCCATGTCCGGGCGCATAGACGTCTTGACGCGATTGCGGCTCTTGATCACGTCGGTCTTGAGCGAGATGGGCCGTGGCCGGCCGTGCAGCTTGAGGAAGAGGCCGCAGGCATTGCAGAGCACCGAGCCCATCTCGTCGCGTCGCCACAGCGGCGTAGTAGAAGTCGAGCAGTTTTGGCATATTGGCAGCGTGCTTTCGCGGTCGTGATTTGCCATGGTGGCCATTGTAGCAGGTGGTCGAGGAGGTTGAGGAGCTGTAGATGTAGAGCTGTAGAGAGGCGTGGACGTGTTGTGGCAGAGGCGACCTGAACGGGAAGGCGCGCAGTGGGCTTCAGGATAAGCGATGATAAACAAGGTCAAGATAGGGAGATGGAAAAATGGTGCGACGACGACCAAAGGACCAGACGAACGCGGCGGCGACAAAAAGAAAAAGAATGAAAATATCGACAAGAATCAAACAAAAATTCTCGATTGTTCAGATCGTAGATTGAATACGTCGTCGTGCAGGAAAATGCGAGAGTGTGGTTTTGTGTAGTTGTCAACTATCGGTGGCTTGTGTCAATGGGCATGTGCAGGATAAGAAGGTGTAGTTACGGAGTATGCGCAGGGAAGGGGGGGGTGGTCATCAGTTGGCGGCGGTGGTGGATGTCGGGCAGATGATAAGGGAGTGCTGGAAAACCCTTTATCGGTAGAGGCGATATGAGATTACACAGTGGTTTTGATTTTTTTTATTCGGGGGTATGGGAAAAGCGGGTCCGAGGTGGGTGGGAAATGATAAGGCTCAGTGGGGAGGAAAGTACATTTTACTATACATTTTACGGAGAAAAGCTACAAAGGTACAAGCCCCGATAACGAACGCAATTACTAACCATAATCTATTTGAAATGGCAGGTGCGATTGACTGCGTCCGGAGTAGGCAAGACAAAGGGGAGGCACAGAAGATGGCAGAAGACGGTCAAGAGACACATGCAGACATGCAAGGAGCGCTAGTTCTGCGGATGAGCGAGGATGCTTGCCAGCAGGTGTCGACGATTGACTAATTGATGGTTTGCTTCTTATACGGAGTCGAGACGACATCTCAACGGCGCTTCACCGTCGGGTTCTTTTACCCAAGCAGACCCTGACTGCCGATAAGGAAGGCGTTATCGCGGGTAGCTGGCAATACTATGCAGATAGGGAAGGAGCGACCGGTGGCCACGATAGACGGTGACCGGAATCTAGAAATGGGTATTCTGCAGGAGCACGCGGATAAGTGGACAAGAGCAAGCGATCGAGATTGCGAGCATGCAGTTGTTCATGTCGAAAGAATTGTTTGAAAGGGAAAGGATCTGAGGAGTTGATGCGCTGGCTGCTTTGCTCTGAGTCGTTAGTTATCAGGGTAGAGCATCTAATGCGTGCCTGCCATGTGATTATTACTTAACTCAGTATTACTACTCTATGCGCAGATAGGGAAGGAAGGAGGACAGTATGGTTGCATGGCTCTTACCTTTTTGGTCTTACTCTGTACGATCTACTCTGATCCTTCTTACTCGGTGCATATACACAGTTCAATCCACGGGGATCGCTCGGTTCGGTACATAGTAGGTCGCGACAGAAAGCACGACCGACGAGACTTCCTACCCCATGTCGCAATACTACGATTGTACAAAGTGCGATAAGAAGCTGTAGAAAAACGGTCACTCTAAGTACAGAGTAGAATAAGTTACTAGTGGTATCGATAAAAGAGCGCATTGCCGGCTGCGATTGTCTTCTTTCTGTGGACTGCTTATCGCGCGGACTGGGAGATCGCTCAGCCAAGAGCACAAATTTTCATACAGTGTGGAGTGTTAATACTAACTAAGCACTGTCGTCTAGACACTGTATAGTTAAAGGCCGTTATGATTGGCCGTACGGTAATTCCCAAAATAGACTAGCTCATTATATAAGCATGCAAGCTCAACTTTTCTGGGTTTTATCTTATCGGAAACTTTTTTACTTTTTTTTGTTGCCCAGCGACTTTTCTGCTCTACTCGACGAGCCTTCTCCAGCCAAGCCAAATCGACGACACCAACGGCACTCAACAACGTACAGCCGGCTCAGACACACAATCCCAACTGCGTCCATCTGTGTCCATCTGCCCGCCTACCATCATGCCGTCTCACGAAAAGGACAAGCCGTGGGATACGGAGGATATTGACAAGTGGAAGGTCGACACCTTCAAGCCCGACGACAATGTTGGCGGCAGTTTCCTCGAGGAGTCGTCCTTTGCCGTGCTATTCCCCAAGTACCGCGAAGTGTACCTGCGCGAGGCCTGGCCCGGCATCACACGCGCCCTGCAAAAGTTTGGCATTGCCTGCGAGCTTGATTTGGTGACGGGTACCATGACCGTCAAGACCACGCGCCGCACCTACGACCCGGCCTCGATCCTCAATGCCCGCGACCTCGTGCGTCTGCTGTCCCGCTCCGTGCCGGCTCCCCAGGCCCTGCGGATCCTCGAGGATGGCATCGCCGCCGACATCATCAAGATCCGCAACCTCACGCGCAACAAGGAGCGCTTTGTCAAGCGCCGCCAGCGCATCCTGGGCCCCAACGGCTCGACGCTCAAGGCGCTCGAGATCCTGACCGAGACGTACATCCTGGTGCAGGGCGGCACCGTGTCGGTCATGGGCCCGTTCCGCGGCCTCAAGGAGGTGCGCCGTGTGGTGGAGGATTGCATGAACAACATCCACCCCATCTACATGATCAAGGAGCTCATGATCAAGCGCGAGCTGGCCAAGGACCCGCAGCTGGCTAACGAGAGCTGGGACCGGTTCCTGCCCAACTTCAAGAAGCGCGTGCTGAGCAAGCGCCGCGTGCCGCACAACGTCACCGACAAGAACAAGAAGTCGTACACGGCCTTCCCGCCGGCGCCGGAGAAGAGCAAGGTGGATCTGCAGATCGAGTCGGGCGAGTACTTCTTGAGCAAGGCCGCCAAGAAGCGCGCGGTCGAGTCGGAGCGGCAGGACCAGGCGCGCGAGCGCAAGGAGGAGAAGAAGCGCGAGCGCGAGCGCGAGTTTGTGGCGCCAGAGGACGACGATGCCAAGCGGAAAAAGAAGAAGCGGAGGACAGAAGACGAGGACTAAGCGTCCCTTTCAGCCTTTTTTGTCGTTGCTCTCTCATCCTGTCTCTTTTGTCTTTTTGTTTGTTTGCATCAGCATGGTCTTGGAAACCCGGTGTTCACGCTTCTTATTTGTACATTTACGCAGTTGTCTTTTATTTTTTTTTTCATGCTAGTCTTGTTGGCGTTTGCGACAAAAGTTAAGTTACAGCAATTATATCATTTCTGTTGTTAGGCAATTGTCTTGATATCCTCGTATTATTGAACATTATGGCACAACTACAGCTTCGCGGGTGAGTCGCCGCCGCTGGAAGGCCCCTGGTCAAAGGACAACACCAGCTTGCCAAACTGCCGGCCGGCCTTGATGTCGTCAAAGAGCGTCTCAATGGCCGGCAGGTTGGCCTCGGTCAGGCCGCCGTAGACGACGCGGCTGACGACGGGCTTGATCTTCTTGTCGCGCACAAACTTGACCATGTCCCGGAACTCGTCGCGCGATCCCATTGTCGAGCCCTTGAGATCAATGTTGCGCAGCACGGCCGACATGAGCCAGTCCATCTTGGGTGCGACGGTCATGCCGTACGACGAGATGACACCACCCGTGCGCAGCAGCCGGCACCCGCGCTTCACAATGTCGCCGCCGGCACCGTCGATGATGGCGTCCAGGTAGGGCCGGTCCTTGGGCAGCAGCTTGAGCAGCTGCTTGTCCCAGTCGGCGTCGCGGTAAGACACACCACCGGCGACGCCGAGCTCGGATGTGGCACGCTGCAGCTTGGCCGGGTCGCCCGATGTCACATAGACGCGGCACCCGTGGGCAACGGCCAGTTGCGTAGCGGCAATAGCAACACCACCGCCAATGCCCGTGACCAGCACATTGGGGGTGGCGTTGCCAGAAGCTGCAAGCCGCGTCACGTCGGTCTTTGTGACAAGCGCACGCCAGGCAGTCAAGCCGACGAGGGGGAATGCAGCAATCTCGACCGGCGACAGGTCGGTCGGAGCAAGCTCCAGCTCGTCCTCGGGCACGATCTGGTATTCGGATGCGGTGCCGGCTGTTGTTGCTACGGCACCTCCAATCACGGAAAAGTTGGCATTCTCTGGACCGAGGGGGTCACTGATCCAGTTGCGGCAGGGCACGAGCACGACCCCGGCACCGACCTTGGCGACGTCGGCGCGCTTGCAGCCGGCGCCAACCTCTTCGACAATGCCAAAGCCGTCAGCCAGCAGCGGATTGTCAAAGGAGATGCCGGGGTACAGGTTCTGGCGGATGAAGAGGTCACGGTGGTTCAGAGCAACAGCACGGATACGTACGAGCAGCTCACCGGGGCCGGGAGTCGGCTTGGGTGCCTCCTTGATACGGAGGCTTTTGTGTCTGTTAGCAGGGACAGACTAGCAGGAAGAGGAGACAATTATTTGTCAGCATTGAGATAAGAAGACATACGGAAAGTACACCTGGCCGGGCTTGCCCTCGGTTCTTTCCACGTGGAGGAAGACGGGCATCTTGGTAGCGGGCGTTTTAATACAGTTATAGGGTGAGCCAGAATGGAAGGAGTGATGGAGGAGTGGGCCGAGGTGTGGGAGGTTACGCAGAGACTGAGTTGCAGAGGAAGGAGGTTGATTGTGATATAAGCTGGCGTCAGCACGTCCAGATGTGTGGGTAAGGCGAAGCTTGGAGAGAAGCTTGGAACGCGGGCCGAGCATAAGTAGTACAATGCTCCGTAAACCCGGCAGTTTATCAGCAGTAGCTGTCACCGACCAGCAGTCGCCAGGCCCAATTCGATACGCGATGACTATCAATTATATCAAAGTATGCCGTTATGTCAAGCATATTTGGGGGCTTGGTGCAGTGGTGGATCGGACCTTCCCCCGCACCTTCCCTCCTCCCCTCCAAGACACCAGAGTACGGAGTATGGGGTTAGAACTGACCTCGGCACTATCTTGCCATAAACGGTTGTATTAGTCAGGCAGGCGATCGGCATGGCTACTGTTGACAGGTGGTAGTTGATAAAAGGCGATATGTTGGTAATGTCTAGTAATTGATCAGCCTTGATTCTCCATCGTATTTAAGGTACGGTAGATGTCCCGTCTCGACCAGTAAGTACTCTGTCGCCCTGACATTGGTCGTCGTCAGTTCCGGCTCGTGCTGTGGTTGCGGTCTATTATTGTGAGTTTTTCATGTTATATTTTTTTATGTAGTCTGTATTTGGGTTATTCTGCTCGTTATTTGGGGGTATTGGGTTATATATTATGTAGATTTGCTGTAGAATATTTGTTAATGCAATTCAATTTCTTGACAGATGATAACTTTTTTGAGGAAAATTTTGACATCAGAATCAAATAAAATTATTTATAAGAAGTAGTTAGATTGTTTTGATATTTTATATTATTCTCACCGACTGCAAGATTTGATTTACATATTGTACTCAGCAAATACAAGAATTATGATGGTTTATTCTTGATATAATTATGCATGCTGAATGTCAACCAAGCCGGTCCCTTTTTCGTTGTGAATTTCAGCCCAAAGGACCAGCCCGATCTTCTCCAGGATGGATATTTAAAACAGAATAATGTGAACTACACAGACGAGCTGAATACACAAGCATTCTAATAGCAAGCCACAATGAATCTCACTCCATTCACGTCTGCCGGTCATAAATCCTCCGCTGTCTTGCATACCACAAGCCCACACAACCCTCTCGCCCCCGTCCTCGCCCTTCAGTATTTGTCTTGGCTGGGAAGAAACACAAAACAAACTCGATTGTTTCCAGCGGAATGCATATCTCGACTTCAAACCCGGCGAGTCATTGCCGCGTTCGGACGAGTGTCTTGGATTTGGGCTGGTAGGCTTGCTGCTTGAGACCGCTGACCGCTTTCGTGCATAGTAATACATGCTCGCTTCCTCACCCGTGTGCCTCTGAAATACCACCCCCATACTACCCTCCAGGCTGTCCCATTCTTCAGCTGACTTCAATCACACGTCAGCACATAAAGTCGTGAGAAGCCAAGCTAGACGTCGACAACATCCAGCAGCACGCCCGA
The DNA here is from genome assembly GCA_022392935.1 of Ophiostoma cf. undulatum. Classification (NCBI taxonomy): domain Eukaryota; kingdom Fungi; phylum Ascomycota; class Sordariomycetes; order Ophiostomatales; family Ophiostomataceae; genus Ophiostoma; species Ophiostoma cf. undulatum. The sequence continues at coordinate 133,353 of JAKRGL010000051.1, read as the reverse complement.
ACTGATCATTCCACCTGCATCGACGCCATAACCGCTACGAGAAGCCCGCTCACCATGGAACAACACATCCATCCGATGGGCCTGTGGTTTAGTGGTATAATATTTCCTTAGCATGGAAGGGGTCCTGGGTTCGATTCCCAGCAGGTCCACCACTTTATTTTTTGTCGTTTTTTGCCCCTTTTGAATCTCACGATACCTTTAAACATGGAGCTATCTGACGACCTTGTTTTCCATTAAACGGGCCTGTGGTTTAGTGGTATACAACTTATGCGAGGTGTTAAAAGGTTTGTTTTCGGTAAGATATATTGGTCTGGCCGGTATCGTAAACGTTGAATAGCATGTTTGATGTCGCCAGAAAATAAAACAGGAGTCCAAAGCCCTCCAAACAGGCTCCATCGCTCGCGCCGTGCAATTCCTTACGCCTTTATCGTGCTGTCGCTTGGAAATGGATGTCGTTCAACAGAGACGATTTAACATAGACTATACGAAGCGATTGTCTGTAATATTGTTAGTGAATGCATCGCCATTAAATGTCTGAAAAAACATCCCTTGCTTTTTTATTGTTTGGGCTCTGCTCCGCAAGCGCCACATTTGACGACTGGGGGATTGCCGCCGCACGCAGTACAGGGTGCCATTATGAATAAGCGGTTGATGCCGAGATCTGTTGGAAGGACTGAATGTAGAGAGAGTGAAGACGTAAACTTGTTGTATATAGAATGAAAGAGATTGAAGAAAATCGTACCTGTTTTGCGGGATGCTTTAAATTATATGATTTTTGAGCCTTGCATTGGGCTCGGTTGTGCTGTAGATAAAGTGGCGCAGCTTTGAAGCTTAAATCACACGGCTACGCGCCAATTAAATAAGACTAGGTTGACCCCTCAAACTGATGCCTGAGGCCTCAAGTCACGGGCTAAAAAGAACCAACGGAGTAATACGAGACCCGTTAGAAACTTACCAGCATCAACTTTGCAAGGTCATGATGTCCCAACCTATTCCTGCGGACGACTCCAGGCCTTCGTCTTCAATCGAAGCATGCTTAACTGAGATAAAAAATGCCCAAATACTCATCGCAGACCGCCTAGCAAGGGTATTGGTAAGCCATCTCAGTTTCCCGACTTTCACCTACGTTAACACCGGCTGACTACTTCGACAGGAACTTTTAGGCGACCACGCCCATGGCAAACGTCCCTCGAATCAAACAACGCCACTCTCATCCAACCATCCCGATGAAAATAGCGATCTCTGCTGCCCCAGTTGCAAGAAACCAAGCGTTAATGAGCGGGCACTTCTACGACATTACGGAACACGTAAGATCAGATTTCCTCCAAATGTGCAGATGGATAAAACTAACATGATTTTAGACGTTAACTGTGGCAAGATCTCGAAGAAAGACTTGAATTGCGTTTGTTGTGGGATGAAAACGTCAACAGCATCTGCATTTTTCAAGAGTCATTCTCGTTGTTTAGTTTAGATGGCAGATGGACTGTCTACTACAAAAAAGATTGAGGCCCATCGGCAGAAGAAGCGGATAAAGAGAGCCGTGGTGGATAAGTTAGCATGGGAACAGAAAAACACGGGAGACGATGAACGAGTGTTCAACGGGGATGCGGATGCGCTTCTGGGGGGGGTTGCACCTCGTATGTCGACTCTTTCTCGGCCGACATCCTTCTCTGGCCCGACAGACCTACTAGGCGCAACATCCTTCCCTGTTACGGCAGACGATAAGCTCGTTTAATGTTGTTCCGACTCACTCACCAGAACCTCGTGATTTTGAGTGGTGCCAACGAAGGCGTCGTCGATGGTGGGCTGCCGACGACGGCGTACCTCTCCAAGCCATCTTGGCTCTCGGACTGCATTGTGTGGAGAACGGCGGTAAGCCTTGTCTAAGAGGTTATGGCTGGTGTAAAGGGGCTCTTTGCTAACGCGGGCGAAGGCGCGCTCGCCCTTCAAAAACCGATCCCGGGTGCTCTCGATATCCCTGCAGGACAGGGCCGCTCACCGAGCCGCGAGACGGCGACGACGATGACAACGGAAGCAACGACGTCGACGGGGGCAACGACGACCACCACCGAGAAAATGCTCCCACTCCCACGAGCAAAGGACCTCGAGTACGAGCACGCTTTGACGTGCGCATCATACTCTTCCTCTTATTGTCCTACGGCGGAACCAAGGTCAGGGCACGCGGGGATGAGGACAAGGCGCGCGTTGTCGGCACCGTCACCTCCATCCTCGACGAGATGCATAGTCTCGGGGTGGCGCACGGCGACTTACGGCAGCCGAACGTACTGCAAGGCGCCGACGGGGAGATCAATGTGATTGACTTTGACTGCGCCGTGTTTCTGCCAGCAGCCAAAGCAACCAAAAGCGGTCAGCTCACCCTCAGCGCCATCTCGCCGAATAAGCGGAGGCGGCTTATGGAGACTGAAAAAGTGGAAGAAGAGCCTTTGCCGGCAAAGCAAGCAGAGTGGCTCCGCCACACTGGCGTAGTCCTCGAGCAGCTGCTACTAGCCTTTAACTCAGACGATGACCCTTTTATGTGTGCAGTGAGCCAAAAATAGTTCGATTCCTTCTCTATTTTATCCACCTGTTTCTTAAATTACTTGTCTTTCTCTCCGCGTTGCTTCCGTCGCGTAAATCTTTGCCAAATCGTGTACCACCTCATCTGCTGTTGTATACTCTCGCCTCCAACAGCGGCGGATCACCGCACCTACCGGCAGGCAGTCCACATCATCGGGGTACTGCTCTGCTAGTAGCAGCGGATCCACGTAGGCCTCGTACGCTTCGCGAGCCTCAATGGTACCGGGCCGGCCGGGAGTGTCCATATATGGCCAATGCACCATAAAGATGACATACATCAGAGAGCCGAGCCCGAAGAGATCGAGGGCAACGGACTCGGTGTTGCCGAGGGCGGGGTGCCAGAAGGGTGTGCTTGCAAGGCCGGCGCCGTCTAGATTGAGGGCGGTACAAACAGAGCCGCCGAAGTCGGCTAGACGGAGAGACAAGGAGGCAATGCAGCCACCATCGCTGATGGTGTGTCCGACACCTTCAGCGCCCTTTTCGTCCTTTTCGTCCATTTCGTTATAACCATCGTCCTCTGTTACCAATATATTAGCGGGCCTTAAATCGCAGTGCAGCACACTCTTGCTGTGAATATAGGCAACGGCCTCGGCAGCCTGGAAGCACCATCGCAATGCATGTTCCTGTGGCAGCGGCTCTGGATGATTGTCCAAGTAGGTCTGCAGGTCGCTGTGCGAGGCCTCGCCGAGGAGTAGCGCACGGGGGTCGTCGGGGCTCTGACCAAGATAGCTGTAAAATGAGCAATCAGCTACAGGATTCTAATAATCAAATATCAAGTGGCTGCCGTATATGCTCACCGCACAATCCGGGGATGGTCACCGAGGTGTTGTAGGATCTTCTGCTCGACGGTAAACGAAGTTGCAACGCTTTTTTGGAGACTTGGCGTCTTGAAGTTGTGCGGGCGTTTTTCGACGACGCCAGGCCGCACACGGTGCACCGAAGACGTATTTCCAAGGTTGGTTACAGCCATGGTATTTATGAAGAAAAACGAGTGCAAAGGCAGCAATAAACAGGTCATCCCGAGGATTTTATTGATGCACGCAATATTAGCAAGCATATTATATCACATGATCACGTTTTCCGTATACAGAAATCACTTGTTTGGGAATATAACCCCGCATTCCTACGGGGTATTATATCTTAGTTCTTTCCTTCATTCCCTCTCTTTTTCTCTTCCTACTCTTTAACCAAAGTTCCAAAAGGTGCTGCTACCGCTTTTCTTTTGCTTATACTTCTTATTCATCTTCGCGTTTTATTATATTAACATAAAAGCAAGCAAAATTTGAAGACAGACTCCCAGGCTCCTAAAGATGTGCGATAAAGTTGTTGCCCTATATATATACACTTGCGTCCTAGAGGAAGTGAAGTTCACCCCTTGCAATAAAATGGCCGAGTCCGATCATGTGGTCAAGGTCACCCAGCTTGGGTCGACGAAAGCGAGGGTCCGCATGGGTAGTATGGGCAGCATGGGCAGCATGAGACGCGGAACACAGCCTACTCCGGGTGTTTCTTCTCTGCCAGCACCACAGCTATACCACCCGGCTACACGAGACCGTACGAGACAGCTGGCTCGGCCGCCGATGCGCCGACCACATCTACCCAATATGATGCTCTAGTTTTCCGCCTTCTTCCATTTCATCTCTCGTCTTCGCTGCCAGCGTGCTCCGGAAGCACTCTCTTCATCAGCATATTCCCTTTAATATCGATTTCAACCATATTGATAAGACCATAGCATGCTGGGCAACCGGCAACTGCTTTCCCTTTTATTTTATTCCCCTTCTCGGTTTCTTCCTATCTACTCTCTTTAATCCCCCACCCCCTGCTTTATTTCTTTTGTCTTTATCCTAATATATTATATTCCCGCTGTCCTTACCTTGTTTCTATTTTATTAGAAGAGCCTGGCAAAAAGTATCAGTAAAGCAATTGCATTTTGGGGAGTCTTCATCACATCACATATACTAAAAAACTTACACGCCGTAAATTGGCTGGAGCCGACGATATAAATGGAGAATCAGAACATGCCATTAGAGGAGAAAGACGAAGCGGAAGAAATTCTTAAATCCACGTAGACTACTATGTAGTTAGTTCCCTTTAGGATTAGTTCCTCTGGGCGGAATAAATAGTTATCATTCATTCATTCAGAGAACATGATCACTAAAAGAACAAGAAGCATCACTAACAGACCATTGTACTACCGCAGGGCACTCACTTGCGGACGTACAGGGCCACGGTGACTTCGATTGTGACATTGCAACGATCGTTGAATAACTAACTAGCCGGCGTTCCGACAGTAGTGATCGTTCGTATCTGGCTAAGAATGCTGCAAGGCTAGCCCAGCTACAGAAACTTGAGTTTCTCAAGATAAGTCACATGTCAACTCCTCCGATAACTATAACTAACTAACTAAAATAAAGGATAAAAAAGGAGAGAGGGGAAAAAAGAGAAGAAAAGTGAAAAAAACGTCATCAATTTCTCTTGAATGGCGTTGGAAGAGTGTCTAGCCCACCACCCGCCACCCACACCGTACATTCCCGCTCCTGTTCCGCCAAGTACTCGTCGCTTTCGCCCTCAAAACGATACCACTCCGGGCTGCCGCCGCGGCCGTCACGGCCACCACGAAACTCCAGCTCCAGCGCCGCAACTGTAGCGTACTGCCCGTGCCAGCACCGGTGCACAATCTGGTCGTCGGCGGAGCCTTCGAGATCCAGTGCCGGGAACCGCTTCTCGCGGAAGGCGGCCCGGCGTGCCAGCCGGTACTGTCGCTTCTCCTCGGGGTTATCGCCCGGTGGTAGTTTTATCCTTCCGTCCTTTCCGTCTTTTCCCTCCTCCTGCCCGGGATAGTGGCCGCGCAGGATGCTGTACCAGATGGACCCCAGCGCAAACGTCTCGGAGCGTGGGCCAGCCTCGCCGTAGTGCACGCTCCCATCCTCCGTCTCCTCCCGAGTGAGCTGGCGCGCAAACGGCTCCGTGCCGACAAGAAGAGCCCCGCCAATTGGCAACGCCGAGCCGAGGTCAAAGAGGCGCATGTTGCCGTGAGCGTCCATGAGGATATTGTCCGGGCGCAGGTCGCCGTGGGCATAGCCCTGGCTCTCCATAAAGGCGACGCCGGCGCAAATCTGGGCCATCCAGCGGACGCCCTGGTCGCGCTGGAATGTGTACTGGGGAGACCGGAGCACGGCGCGCAGGTCCGACTTGGCGCGCAAAAGAAACGTCGCCTGGCCGGGGATCAAGACAAAGTAGGGCAGAATGTACGGGCTCTTGTTGCGGCCGAGGGCCTGGTAGGTCTTTTGTTCGTTGGCAAACTCTTCGTCGCAGCCGCTCGCCTTCCTGGACACCTTGACGGCGACAGCACTACCGACGGCAAAGACAATGCCGTACGTACCGACGCCCAAGATGTGGGACCTTTGAGAAAGAAGAGCGCATTCGTGCATTTTGTTGTGGGTTGTGTGTGAAGTTGAGAAATACAGAAGCGGTCTGTTTATTAAGAGACGGAATCCGCTGCGGTTTGGTGCCTTAAATATAAGGCATAAAATTGAAGTGTAACAAAACAGGGAAGTTCCGTCACGTGCCATCATGCCCGCATTTTAGCCAGCCCCGCAGTCAGGGACTGCATCGTTTGAGATAGCTATGACCACACCTTTTAGCCTTCGATAAGAAGCGTGGTGATGAGCTAACCAAGAATATAACCTTTACAAGGGGTCGGCCACCAAATAGTCACGTGCCATAGAGACAAGGGTCCCAACAAATGACTCTAGCCTAGACGGGCAAAAAAAAGAAAACAACAGACAAACATTCTAATACAGCTGCAGGACTCTAGAAATAACATAGACTAGCGGAAATATGAGTCATACAATGAGGCCCAATGTTTCAGTCAGGTGGGATTGTCTTAGGGAAGTATGCATGTTGCATCATGAAGTGTATGCTGCTGCCTACGCTGAACGTCCAATGAGGGCTCTGTTGCCTAGTAGGCAGATAACAACACCCACAAGGCGAGGCGTCGTCGTGGGTATTTAAATACCTTTCGATGCCCATGCTCTACGCCGTAGTTATTAAAGCGCACGGAAGTATCAAATAGCCGTCATAAGGACAATACTTAAAACCAAACCACAATCGAACTAACTATTCATACCCGTCACGCCATGTCTGACGTATGGTGCGTGCTTTTTTTCTTTTTCCTCACCACAGCGGGGATGCGGGGTATACTGACATTGTTAACCAGCCAGGACGGTTGTCTTGAGTACGGGCCAACTAAAATGTTCTTTATCTGCGAGCATGAGCAAATCGTTGAGCACGAAACAGACAGACGCTACTGCCCGGTGGCCGAAGCTTCTCCTGACAAGACGTGTGGAAAAACCCCCCAAGTGGCAATATTTGGATCTACCAGTCTCAAGGAGCCGTGTGAGGATTGCAAGGAATCGGGGGGTTGGGTGCAGGATGGGATGGGGAGATGGAAACCGGCTTAGCGAGATTCTGGCATTTTGAGCTGTAGCTGATATAACTAAATATTTTTACCCTTTCTTTGGAATTTTAGCTATGTTTTGAGATGCCTTCTAGTTGAGCACCTGAATGTGCCTTCTTAATCACATCGAGTCCCTGCATGCTCTCGCTACTTAACCCATTATATAAACACTACAAAGACATAATACCGTGGGCATCTTAACGTTAATGCTCTGGGTTTTCACGCAGCTGCGTACGCTGTAATAGAAATCTCCTACCTTGTTTTTTTCTCGGTAGCCGACGATATACTCTGTGACGCTTGAAACGATGTGGCTATTGTTGACGTGAGATGTATATTATGACCGTGGGGGTCCTACTGTTGGCTGGTTAGCCGGCGTCGGCGATTATTAAAGACTGGGATTCCGATGACGGCAGTCAATGGGAAAGGACACCGCCCGGAGAGTATTAAGAAGAGCTGTGTCCATGTTTTGTGTATAGTCGAGATGTTTGTCGAAATCTAAACTAAAAAGACATCTTGGGAGAGGACCTAAGGATATTTAAATAAACACATTCCCGGAGTGTTGACTTTACCGTTTCTTATGTCATGTTGCCTATTACGGAAAACTAGCAAGTACAGATACAAGGCGCACCTACTAGAAACTAGTCCGGATTAAGGACCTAAAATCGGCCTCCTAGGCATAGGTTACGAAGTTTAGTGGTATAACACTCCCTTAGCATGGGAGAGGTCTAGGGTTCGATTCCCTGCCGGTCCATCATCTCTTCCTAGGAGAATTCTTTTTGTTCGTTTGTCTTTTTGTTTGCTTGTCTTTTTATTTACTTGTTTATCTGATTGTTTGTTTAGCTCTTTATGCTGCTTTCATTTTGTTGTTTAGCTGGTTGTGTCTGTCTTGCTGTGTTTGGGTGAGAAAGGCGTCGATAGTTAGACGTAATAATCTATTTTATTGTAGAATATCTTGTATGTATTTGGAGTATCACGGATTGAATTAGTATTGAATCGAAAGTGGTGATATCCGTTGGCAGATATTTGTGATAGGTATATATGTGACCTTTGACTAATCTTGAATGGGTGGTGCGCCTTCCGCCTGGCAGCCGCGCTCCTTCCTTCTGATAATAGTGTTTCGGATACGTTTATATTCGATACTTAATAGAGCTGTGGCTTACATGACGCCGCTACCCGTGATTATGTGTGTTGGTACCGCTATGAAGGATTTTGGATGGCCGTCTTTCTGTGCAACTGATCGATAGACGAGGATCACTCGATGTCTAGAAGACGGGAAGATTATAGATTCGTGGCGGTACACTGCATTATTAATTTTATTAACCCCGGAATGGTCGCCGAACCTCCTGAACTGGCTGGGTTTCGCGCACTAGAAATAGCCTGTCGGGGATCTCTTTTCGGGATTCTTTATTTTGGCTGCATTGATTTCTTTCCCCATTTCCCTGGGAGGGTCTCTGCCCGTCTGAGCTCGCACTAAGAAGAGCCCGGACGACAAAAGTTCTTTCAGCGGGGTGGGGGGCGGAAGAAGAGAAGAAAGGAAGAAGAAAGGAAGAAGAGAAGAAAAGAAAAAAAAAGGAAGAAAAAGAAAAAGAAAAGCAACAATAATACACAGGCTGGCCATTATTTCTACAGCTTTACAAAACAAACAACCCGCAAGACCTTCAGCTGCGGCACGGTTCTCTGGCCGCCAGCCTACGTGTCGACCACCCCTGGCCCTGCATGACTGTTGGTTTTCTTTGGTCGACGTACATGAGGTGATCATGTTGATTATGAGATTAATCCCTTTTGATTTTTGACTACTCCGTATTGACGAGCCAGAGTGTCCCTCCTGCAGCCAACACCAACACCGGCACCGATCGCGCAATCCACGCTTTGTTTAGGTTTCGCCCGCCAACAGAGAATATAGTCGACCGGCCGGCTGGGCTCGTCCTCGTTCTGTCGTTCTATAAACATTAGATTTCCAATCGGAGTAACCGTACAAGCACGCCACACGACTCCCGTCACAGTCGACGAACACTGCAACCGGCGGGGTTGTGCAGGTTTTTCTAGCCGCGTCCTTCTTAGACCCCCCCCCATCAGATAATGCCTCCGACATGTCCAGTAAATAATCTATGTAAGATACATACATACATAGCACTTCCCTGTACTAGTTTACTATATACTATCTACTAGATCAATGCCCACAGTCACAGAACAAATACGTCAACCGGCCTCTCGGGACTCTTCTCTCTAGCCGTGTCTCATACCTTGTCCATTGCATGTCTCAACTGCCCTCTTTACTGTCTATCTACTCTCCATCTACCCTCTACTCAGATATAAGATACTCTCTTATTAATGCTACCGGCGGCCCTGGACTATACCACAGCCTCGTCGTCCTGGTGGAGTCTCAAGTCGTCTAAATTGGCCTGCTCGGCCTTTGCCACGTCGTCCCTGTCCGCCATAACTTGTTCTTTTCTTCCTTCTGCCACGCCGTCTCTGCCCATCTGCTCAGCATCTCATCCATCTCCTATCCCACGTTCCCCGTCCCGTAGATCTGGGCCTGCTCTGCTCACCGACGTGATCGCACGATCTATGTAAGACCCCGCAGTCCTCTTCAACCGGGCTGGCCTCGATCTCGCATCTCTTTTTTCTTTTCTTTTTCCTTCTCTGTCTGTCTCTCTGTCACTGTCTCTCACTTTCTCCTGTTCACTCACTGACCTTCCTACCAACTGCTCCCAACATACACAAGGATCTACGGATCACACACACACAGGCCCCTGCTCCCCTCTACATAGCACCCTCCCATCACAAGTGCACTCCAGCCGCACTCCCTCTTCCTCCACTGCACTATCAGTCCATCCTGCCGTCTCTTCTTTAATCATCCCCCCCTCCCTCCCTCCCGCTCTTGACTTCACCTCTTACTTCTCCTTTACTCCATCTCTCTGCTTCTCTTCTTCTTCTCTTCTTCTTCTCTTAGTCCCGTCTCTCCCACAACCATAATGGCCGAGGTCGCTGCTACTGGCGCCGTCTTTGGTGCTGCCCTGGTCGCCTCGGGCGTCTGCCAGCCGTCAGTCATCCTGTCCCAGCTCAAGTGGGACAACTACCACATGCTTCAGGCTTTCCTGACGGCCACGGCTGCCAGTTCCATCATCACCACCGCTGCCCAGAAAGCAGGCTATGCAAAGTTCCCGCCACGCCAGTATTCCAACCGCGGCTGGTTTGCTCCCTATGACGGCAACATCGTCGGCGGCCTTGCCCTCGGTGCCGGCATGGCTCTCTGTGGTGCCTGTCCGGGCACCGTCTTGGCACAGACGGCACTCAATATCCGCTCTGGCTTCTACGCCCTCGGCGGCGGCTTTATCGGCGGCACTACCTGGGCTGCCATCCTGCGGCCCCGTATTGCCAAGAAGACAGCCGCTGCAAAGGCCGCCGCTGCTGCTGCCGCATCCGACGACAGCAAGGCACCAGCACCCAAGCCGCTGCCCACCAACATCCAGGGCCTGCTTGGCCTGTCCGACGAGGCCGCTCTTGTCGGCGTTGAGCTGACCCTGGTCACAATCATCGGCACCACTGTGCTCCTCTTTGGCTCCGGCCCCGACGCCAAGATCTCGCCCGTCCTCGGCGGCCTTGCCATTGGCTTTGCCCAGCTGTGCTCGGTCGTCCTGCGCAGGTCCCTGCTCGGCGTCTCTACCCTCTACGAGGACTTTGGCGACTGGCTGCTCTACTCCACCCCCTCCTCCACCTCCCCTTCGATCCCTTCCAAGAACACCCCTGCCATCAACTCCATCATCTTCTCCCTCGGCATTGTCGCCGGCGCAAAAGCACTGGCTCTGGCTGTCCCCGACCTCGGCCTGACACCCGCATCCCTCGCTGCTACCGAGTCCATCTCGCCTCTTATGGCTCTGGCTGGCGGCTTTTCCATGGCACTGGGTTCCCGCATCGCTGGCGGCTGCACTTCGGGCCACGGTATGAGTGGCATGTCGCTCTTCTCTGTCTCCAGCTACATCACCATGGCCATGGCCTTTGTTGGCGGCGGCGCAGTCGCCTACTTTCTGTAGATCCGACGTCGAGACGTCCACTTCTCACTATTTTTGAATGGTCCTAGGTTGCGACCTTTTTGTTTTTCTCTTTCTTTTTTTTTGATACACTCGCACGCCCCCATGTTGTTCTTTTAGATTTGTCAATGCTCTCGTGGAGGCTTACTTTTATTGTATTCCGATTCTACTTTATAAAATACCACTCTTTATAACCAACTTTATATGATACAATATAAATGCCGCGCTCCCATACTGAACAAGCCACTGTGCAGCATGAGCAACGCCACACGCCTCCCCCGAATTGCACTGTCTACTCCAGAGGCGCCACGTCGCTTGCAGTGCCCGCCTTTCGCGGCCGACGCGCTGTCACTTCAATCTCAATCAGCATCTCGTGCTTCATGAGCCCGGCCTGGATCATGGTCGCTGCTGGCTTCGCACCGCCCGGGCCGGAAAACCACTTTTGCAGCACAGGCCACGTCTTGGGGAAGTCGTCGCGGTCCGGCAGGATGTACCGCACGCGCACAACGTCGGCCACTGTCGCCCGCCCGTACAGGGGGTGGTCCTTGACCTCGGCGAGCGCGCCCGCCACATTCTTGAGGCACTGGTCCGCCTGGTCGGCGACGCCCTGCTTGAGCTCGCCGGTGGCATAGTCGTAGCCCGTGCACCCCGAGACAAAAATCCAGTCGCCCGACACGACGGCCCGCGAGTAGCCAATCAGCGCCTCGAACTCGGAGCCCGAGCTGATGAGTTCTTTTTGTGACGCGTTCGACATGTTGGTATTGCGGCGGTCTGAAGTGATTAGCAACTAGAGCCGACGCCCAGTGGTCGGCGTCCCCAACCTGTGCGACGGCAGCGCATGGTGACACAGAACACAAGCTGCGAGTAATGGCCGTTGTAGATGGCAAATAAGCTTACACTTTTTTATTTATTTAATTTCTTTTAAAAAATAATCAGACGGGATCTTAGTTACACAAACTCTGGTCGATTCGAGATGGGCCGAAGCATGATTATTTTATCTACAGCCTGTACTTCCGGCTGCAGCCAATCCAAGATAGAGGTGAGTCATAATCCCTACTCGGTGGCTTCAATATTCAATATTGCTCCACCGTGACCGCATCTCATGTTATTCGCATTCATGGTCCAGCCTGGACTGTTGCTAACCGATAAGAGGCTCAAAGTGTCAAAAGTATATGCATTGGGTATGCCGGATCAACGCCAGATACCGTGGATATAGAGCTTGTATATAAAATAACCAAATATAATGTAGGTTTCAAAATATAGTCCAGTCCAGTATCCAATGCCCAGTACATCCAATAGTAGATCGAATAGTTAGCACGGCCAGCACGACAGCTGCAACTGAATAGGATAAAATAATATTCTGGCTTGCTTCGTGATGTTGTGAGCCAACCCTCGATTTCGAGTGTCACCCAAGAAAGGACGAGTGTAGCGAGGACTAGTGAGCAAGCCCGTGGTTGTCGTTGTAACCATAGCCGTGCTTCTGGTCCTATCGTGGGTATTCGTGCATCTGCTCGTTTCTGTGACATAAACTTGTAAATCGCCGAGTCGCTAAAATCAAATCAAAGAATGTTCGAATGCCATTTTGTAGTCCGCTAGAAAGAGCAAAAGTACAGGAGAGGCAGGGCACGCTGCAGACGCTGGGAGACGCTGGGAGACGCTGGAAAAAATGACGGTATGCTTGATCAATCGATCATCATGCATATCGCCTACCCATCAATAGCTCGTAGTACGCCTTCTGGTCAAGGTCACTGCCGAGCAACGGATCCGTGTCGATACTGCCGTCCAGGTATTCGGGGTTGTAGCTCATGGCTACAAAGTCGTTTAGTGTTTCTTCGGGTGCAAATCCAAGTGATCCGAGTGCTTGTGAGAAATTGGTAGATCTAGAGAATCAGTATTAAACGGCGAAACATAAATACAGAGAAAAAGACGTACGGTTGTAACGCTGCCCTTGCAAGGATATCAGATAATGACACAGACGGCACACCCAGACCGGCCATGCTGTCGCCTAGTGACTGCGTCGACGACCCGCCGTGTACATTGTGATGCGGTATTGATTCCAGCTTTGGATCATAAGGCAGTGACGATAATGGAGCCTGGGGCAACGGCGGGAACAATGCGGAAGCCGAAGTAGACGACGATGAACTGGCCCCGGCTGCTGGCCCAGGAGGCGGTGGCGGCGGCGGGATTGATGGCTGTGAGGGGCCGGGTGGCATGCCAAACTGCATCTGCATGGGATGCAAGCTAATGTCTGTCCTCGCCGTGCCTCCCAACGGATCATTGAATGTCCCTGCAGCCGTTGGCCTGCCCTCATGCAGAGGCCCAGCCGGAGATATAGAATGTGGTGATTGCTGGTGGGGTGGATGTACTGGTAATGGGTGCTGGGTCGGTGGCGGTTGTGAATGGTGTTGCGGTTGGTGTTGCGGTTGGTGTTGCGGTTGGTGTTGAGGTTGATGTTGCTGATGTGGCTGCGGCTGCGAGAGTGGAATATCTGGCGGTGGCGGTGGTTGGAGCTGCTCTGCTGCCGCTGGAGGTGGTGCCCGGCTGCCATGAGGTTCCGGCAGCGGCTGAGACTGCAAGGCGTCCTGATCGAGATCGTCGCATGGAGAGTCGTCGCCAAAAAAGGTCTTGAAGACGCTGCTCTTCTGCCACGTCTGGATGTAAAAGTCCTGCTGCTGGGGATCTTTGATAGCGCGGATAAGCCGCTTGCCGTCTTCCTTTTTGAAGTAGCCCTCAATGACAGGAGCCAAGGTTGGCACCAGGTGCAGCACTGCCCCCCACGCGGCCGCGCTCTCACGCATGGAATACAGCGCGCTGCGGTAGCCTTGTGCTGGGCCGCGTTTCTTCTGTGGCCGCAAGTAGAGACAGTTCTTCCCATGGCGCTCGCAGTAGCTGCATCGCGGCTTGGCGTTCTTTCTGGTTAGCATGGTCGATAGCTGCTCAATGCGGCAACGTATACTCACATCGCAAGGCTGGTGGTTGATATGACAATAGTCGCATCTGGATATGGTTAGCCCTAGCCCTTGTACTGTCTTGATCCATACTCCATGCTCCCGTCTCATGCTCTCATCTCATGCTCTCATCTCATGCTCTCATCTCATGCTCTCATCTCATGCTCTCATATCCCAGTGCCTCAGCCCACCAGCTACTCACGCTCGGGAACTCTTCTTCCGCTTGCGAGGATTTGACGATGAGTCTAGGGTCGTCTCGCTGGCCGCGGTGGGATCGTCCAGGCCAGGCGACTCATCGTGCTGGTCCATGTGATCGGCTGCCGGCATGCTCCGCGTGGCCACGTGGCTGTCGCTCTAGGCGTATAGCTCTCAAGGCGCTCCCGTAAGTCCCGCCAGTCGAGCCTCACGCGCAATAAGATGCTATGCGGAGAATATGAGACAGGGCCGGTGTGCCGGGGGATGATGAGATGTTTAAATGTTGATGAGTAGCTGGTACGTGAATAGTTTGTAAATAAACCCCGACGGCGATCAGCAGCGGATGTTGGACGGTGGACGTTGAGGTTGTGCTGCGCTATATCTAGCCTTGCGATTCCCGCGATGTGCCTTTTGGGGAGCCGCGTCAATTCCGCGTCGCGATGCAGCTCTCAAATGCTGTACACTAATAATAAAAAGCAGGAGGTCGGCTCGCTCTTACCTTGTATGTCGCCCGCTCGGTATCGACTCCGCTCCGTTCACCTCTGCTACTGACAAAAGGCCGGATCCACCTTGCATAACCTCGATTGTCTCTGATTGGCTAGTGCTTAAGCTTGGGAAGCACTCAATGGATCGCTTTCTGAATTAGCACAAACGCCATTTGTTCCTTCCCAAAGCGAGCACCACTGGTCTGTCTCCTCCATCTTGCTATTTCGGCTGCGTTTCAGTAGGGGAGTAATCCCCGTCGAGGCTGAGCTGTGTCGCGCCTTCCCGCAGGCGCTCCTTCCCTATCTTCCGTCTATATTCGGCACGGTGATTACACCCCATCCGTCCCCGCCTATATCCCCGCCTGTCAAAGCTTCCTGTGTGCGGTACTACGGAGCGTTAGATATTGACACGTACGTAGTATAATTAGATTTGCGCATCTTAAGAGAGTGTCATACAATTTGTTCATGTCGATTTACTAGAGTAGGCACTGTAGTCGTAGCTCTAGTCGTTCGGGGACTTTGTTAAGCCGCTCCTTCCTCTTCAGCGCCCACCGCGGTTGCGCCTGCGCTTTTGTTTCGCACTGCCGGTGGGTCTTTGCTGCTGTGTCGCACCTGCCGAGGGCATTCTAGTTAACCCGCCTGGTCGCACTTGCCGGCAGCATTTTCGCATACGGAGTAGCTCCATTCCCCCTACCCCAAATCTACCAGCACATCATTACTGTACTAATACTGTGGAGAAAGACGCCCATGTCCAAAGCGGGCAACAACGCTACTACGACCACCTTGCGATCTCGCCATCGATGTAAAAGAGACGTCTTCTTGTCCACCACACCCACTCGTCGGCTTTAAAACACTCTTGATTTTTAATTGATCTATGGAAGTGCTGGCTCTGATGCAATAGTATGCGGATCACAACCGGCAAGACATAATTCGAGCGCAGCCTGAACTAGCTCACCTCTGCTTGCGCCACTGCTGCTTTTGTGACGAGACTGGCGGACCGACGGCGACGACGACGACGACGACATTAACGACGACGACAGACGACAAGATCAGACGAAGTAGCAGCTGGATTCTGCTAGTATAGCCAACAGTAACATAGACCTGGCGGAGCTGTATTGCCAGCGCTCGGCATTCTGCGCTTTGCTGGATGGCAGCACCATCGAACAGACAACAAGACCCAAAAGACAACTGAACAGACACCACAGCCGGATACGCAAAAGAAAAACACGACAAGCTGCTTGGGCGACCCTGCTTAGCCACTGCCCTGGCACCCTCTCCCATGGCGGCAATCCCGGCGGAAACGCCCATCACTGTGCCGCCGGCTAACAAGCGCATCTTTGAGCACGATGCATCCATTGTGTTGGTCGGCTGCCGTGGTGCAGGCAAGCGAACACTGGGCTTTATCGGGGCCATGCACTTGCGGCGGCGGCTCGTGACAGACGACCACTATTTTGAACAGGTGACAGGGGTGTCGCGCGCACAGTTTCTCAGCCGGCATGGCATCGGGGCTTTTGCGCGGCGCAACGCCGAGGTGTTTCGCCAGATGCTCGAGGTCAACCGGACGCGATGCATTATCGAATGTGGCATGAGCTCCCTGACCGAGGATGCGCACAATGTCCTGCGTGTGTACAGCGATTCGCACCCGGTCATCTATGTCCACCGCGAGCGCGAACACGTCTTGCCGTTCCTCGACGACGCAGGCGCCGACCAGCTCCTCATTGCCGACCAGGCCCATCGCAAGTGCTCCAACCTCGAGTACTTTAACCTGCACGACCCGTACAGCGGCCCGCCGTCCTTCTCGGGCTCTATCACGGCAGAGTCGGCTGGCGGCACTGGCAGCACCGGGTCCAACAGCCCCTGGGACCATAGCCAGTCAAACGGCAACGGCACCGGCAGCCACAACACACCCAGCAGCTCGAATGGCGGTTCCAGCAGCTTCCAAACACCACAGGGCAGCCGGCCTGCTGCAGGATCGCCATCACGGCTGTTCTACGCCAAGGAAGACTTCACACGGTTTCTTGACCTGTTGCAGGAACCACCATGGCGGAGACAATGGTCGGAGAGCCCCTTTGCGCTCAATGCGCTACCCCCAGAGTTCCGCGCTCATTCGTACAATCTTCGCCTGCGCCTATCATACCTGCTTGATATGGATGTGGAATGGGACGAGCTCGAGGCGAGTGGCGACTGTGTCGAGTTTATTGTCGACCACTGGCCCGATGACATGTTTAACGTCATTGCACGGCAGATTGCTCTGATCCGTCGCAACCTGGTCCTGCCCATCATCTATACCGTGGAGGAGACGCCCCGTGAGGAGCGGGCCCGGCCGCAGGAGGAGCGCGACCGCGTGGACAAGGAACTGCTGGAACTCGGCTTGAGGCTCAATGTCGAGTACCTGAGCCTGGATCTGCAGCGGAACAACGAGCTTGTAGAGCACATCCTGGCACGCCGTGGCCGCATCAGCATTGTGGGCGACTTTATCTTCCCGGGCCTGACTGTGCCGCAGTGGTCTGCCCACGTCCACGTCCAAAACTATGAGCGTGCAAAGAACCTGGGATGCAATGTTGTGCGTGTCGTGCGCTTCTGTACCGGTGGCAGCCCGGCAGAAGAGCCGCTCAAGTACAAAGCCAAGGTTGCCCAGATGGTGCCGGACCCGCGGCCGCCACTAGTTGCCTATGACTATTCGTTGCTAGGTGCTCGGTTGCCCATGCAGGACAACACCTTTAACCCTGTCAAGCCCGAGACTGTGCCGAACCGGCGCGATCACATGGCCGTCGTTTCCACGCTCAAGACAGCCACGGCGGTGCTTTTCCAGATGGGAAAGCTGGACCCCTTACAGTTCTACACCATCGGATCCAATATTGCCTACTCCATCACACCGGCCATACATATAACGGGCTTCAATTACCTGGGCATGGCACATACGTTCCAAATCAGCCAGCAGACGACTCTCGACGGCCTGCACCGCCTGTTCCTGTCCACAAGCAGCTCGGGCAACAAGAACTTTGGAGGTGCGACTCTGGCCGCACCCTTCAAGGTTGCTATTCGGCCGTACCTGCAGCTCGAGAGCCAGCACGCGTCTGCGCTCGGTGCCGTCAATGTGATCCTGCCCTTGCGCGGACTGACTGGCGCCGTTGTGGACCATGTGAAGACCCGCAACAAGGCCGGCATCTGCAACGAGTTTTACGGCGACAATACAGACTGGAGCTCGATCCACCGGTGCTTGCAGCGGGCACTGAGTCCCCGCAACGCAGTAAAGCCGTCCCGCACGACTGGCCTCGTGGTGGGTGCCGGCGGCATGGCCCGGGCAGCCATCTATGCCCTGATCCGGATGGGCTGTCGACACATTTTCATATACAACCGGACGCCACAGCATGCGCGCGACGTGGCCAAGCACTTTAACGACTGGGCGCAGAGCCAGAGCCAGAGCCATGCCAACGGCTCGGGTGCGGGTGCAGGCAGCTCGCCTGTGCACACGCTGTGCCATGTGCTGTCGTCGAGATCTGACCCGTGGCCCATCGAGTTTCAGCCACCGACCATGATCGTCTCCTGCGTGCCGGCCATCAATATGGATGGAAGCCCAGCCGCTGAATTTGAGATGCCGCGGCAATGGCTCACTAGCCCAACGGGCGGTGTCGTAGTCGAGGTATGTCCCCAAGTCCATGATTTATATGTCTTTTTTTATGGTATCTTTACAATTGCTGACAACACTGTATAGCTTGCTTATGAACCGCTTATTACACCGCTGGTGGCACAGATGCAGACGATTCGGGACACGGTATCGCCGACATGGGTGGTTGTGGACGGGCTTGAAGTCGTCAGCGAGATGGCGATCGAGTCTTTTGAGCTGATGACAGGCCGCATGGCACCCAAGCGCAGGATGCGGGAAGTATGCCGGCAAGCCTGGGCACACCAACAGCAAAACCAGCAGCAGCAGCATCGTCTCTTGAGAAGGGCTCTAGGCGGGGGCAGCACTGTCGGCGCGTCTTCGACGGCACTATCCACGCCGTCGCCATTCTCTCCAGCGGCAACACCCGACTCTTCGCTGCACACCGGCCCTTGATCATCTCCCATTATCTCTCTTTTGGCAACATCTTCTGTTTTCTTTCTTTGGTATATCCTTGATAGTCTGATAGCGTTTTAGGCAAAGCAATATTGGTTCTCCTCCATGTACTTTATAAATCTAGCTACCGGCAAGAAATGCTAGTTGAGTAAACAGCAAAATACTCTCTTTCTCTAAGACAACATGGCTGTATGAATATGTCTGATAGCATGATATAGCGTGATAATATAGTCCGGCACTAAACAAAAGAAGAGCAAGAAGAAGAGCAAGAAAGGAACACAAGTAAAACAAGAGCAAAACAACAACAAAATCAAAGCAGCTGGCTTTATGGTATAAATGCATCTTGATGTAAGATCCGCGTATATGTAAGATAGGAAAATGGCATGACTAAGCAATCTTGCGCACATCTCATGGGAGAAGCATCACCGTGGAGCCTACAGCGGTTGTGGGCTGGTCCTTGGGAGGCTGCGCCTCCGCGACGGGCGTTTCTGCCTCTGTCGTCTCTACTGTTTCTGCCGCCTTTTCTGCCGCCTCGGCAGTCTCGGGAACCTCGTGAAGAGTCTCAACAACAGGCGCCGGGACAGGCACTGGCGAAGGAAGCGACTCAGCTTCGACAGACACGGTGGACGGGGGCCGGGCCGGGCGCTCTTCATCCAGATTGCGGATGATAATGTCGGGTGGGAAGTCCTCGGCGCCAATGGGTGCGGCAGGATTGCCAGCGTTGTGGTTGATGTTGGTCGTGTCGCTCGAGCCGGTCATGAATGAAGAGCCCGACATGCGCAGCGACGACCCGTCGGATGCCATGCTGCTCGTGGTGTTGCGGTGGACACTGTAGCCATTGGTGCTGTTGCTGGAGCTATTGTTGTTGTTGTTGTTGCCACCACGGCGTCCCAACAGGCTCCAGCTGCTTCCAGTACTTGGGGTTGGGGTGGGCGGTGTGTTTTCAGCAGCAGATGCAGTACCTGTGGCAGCGCTGGATGGACGACCCCAGCCCGACGCCTTGCGCTTTTCTCCCGCCCACGATGCCCAGCTACTCACGTAGGCTGTTGCTCGCGCACCGGCAGTCTGGCCAGACTGTGTCTTGGCCGACTCGCTGCTGTTGCCAGGAGCACCTCCTGACGACTTCTGTGGCCCTTCGCCGCTGGTGGCGCTCCCGTTTGACCCCGATGCAGCGTCGCTGTTGGCGCTGGCTTCTTGCCGGCGTGCCTCTTCTGCGCGCTTCTTCTGAGCCTCCCGCAGTGTCTCCATATCGGCATAGAACCGATTAAACATGGTCGAAGCCTTCTCGCGGCCTGCAGCAATGTTTCGGCCAATAACCTCGCGACCCTGCTGAAAACGCTCGTCTAGGTGCAAGTCCTGCACCTGCTGTGCGATGCGCCGCTGCACGTCGTCCATCGACAGGCCGCCCGCACAAGGGTGTTTGGGCTCGACGAATTCAAAAATGTGTGTGTCGGTGTTGTTGTTCCAGAGACGGTAGTTTTCAGTCTTGGACCAGTAGTCGGTGAAGTCGCCACCAAAGTCGACGCACGGATCGCCCTCAATGTGCGGCAGGGGCGGCGCTGGAATGCGACCGGTGCGTGGGTTGACCGTTGTGGTGTAGTTGCGGTACTTGACCGACGAGATGAGAGACAAGAGATACTCCTCAAACTGGAGGCGGATAAACTCCTCACTTCCGACGTAGCCCATAGTTTTGGGCCGGCCCGGGTTGGCTTCGTCCCACGTGTTGTTGACCTCTTGCGTGATGTAGTCGATCCAGCGCCGGTCAGCAACAGATAGCTGGAGGGCTGCACGGAGCGAAGTGGATGTGATGCTGATTGTCTTCTCATCGAGATTGATGAGGATATCGCTGTAGCGGTCGCGCTGCTGAAGAAGGAGGGAGTTGGTGCTGCCGACAATGTATGACTTGGTGCCGACGTCTGCGAGCACATCGAGCTGCTGCAGGGGTGTGTAGGGCCCAAACAGACTGCCCTTGCCAAAGATCTGTAGCGGCAGTCCCATGTACATCAGTAGCGAGCTGCGGTCGCTCGTGCGAAGGCTGGTGGGCTTCTTAAGCTTCTCGGCATAGGCATTGAGCTCGGGCGCAGCACAATCCTGCAGATTCCGCAGCAGGCCAGGGATGAGCGAGACTAGAGAGAACTGCATCATGCACAGACGTTCACAGCGCGAGCCAAAGAAGAGCATCTTGGGCTGCAGCAGACAGCACTTGAGCAGCACCAGCGTCTGCCACTTGAACTCGTGCACCAACTCGCGCAAGCTCATGCCGAGGTACTGGTCGCGGTCCTCGTCGTCGTTTGCATTTGGGCTCGGTGACAGACGCCCTCCGCCGCCGCCAATCAAGCCGCCGCCAAGAGCGCCGCGTGCCTTCTCCTCGGCCAACGACTCTTGGAAGCGGCGCAGGATATCGACGTCGGTAAAATCGCGCTGGTCAAACCATGCCTTTGTGACGATGCTGAGGCGCTCGCGGAGCATGCCAAAGAACTGGGGACTGTCGGCAATGACGACAACAGCCTTTTGGACTGTAGAGCGGGTGACTTCGGGAGGGCGATGCAGGAGCTGGGCGGCGTCTATTTGGCGGGTGCAGGAGATGCCAAAGAGGGAGGTCGGATACGAGTTGGCGCTCGGCGCGTAGTCGGCAGGAGAGATGGAGATTGTGTCGGAGTTCTTCTCGGCGAGGGAGGAGGACTCGGGGCTCTTGTCACCCGGCTTTAGGAGGGTAAAGTAAGAAAAGTCTTCAGTCGTTGCGTGGGCGCCGTCGCTGAGGGCCATAAAGGGCAGCAGGGGCCAGTCATACTGGATAGCAGGATCCTCGCCGGGAGCCGCGCCGAACCACATCTCGACCTCGGGCCCGCGAGCATGGTGGAAGTCGACGACGCAGAGCAGAGGGCTGAAGCTGGGGGCAAACGAAGCCGGCGAACGGGGCATATTCGGGAGCAGGCTCCTGCTGGTGGCCAGGCTGGTGGCGGAGAGCATAGCTGAGGGTGCGGCGGCAATGGTGTCGATAGGGGGGATTGTCGGCAGTGCCTTTTCGGGCTTTGGCTTTTCTGGCACGGCCGGCTTCTCTTCTTTGTCGGGGAGTACAGGCTTTTCGGGGACTTGAGGCGGTATGTCTTTCTCGTCTGCAACGTCCTCCTGAGTGTCTGGCTGTGCCTCGTCTTTCTTTTCTTCCTCCTTCTCCTCCTTTGTCTCCCCCCCCTTCGTTTCCTCCATCTCTC
Source organism: Ophiostoma cf. undulatum (assembly GCA_022392935.1). Lineage (NCBI taxonomy): Eukaryota > Fungi > Ascomycota > Sordariomycetes > Ophiostomatales > Ophiostomataceae > Ophiostoma > Ophiostoma cf. undulatum. The sequence continues at coordinate 111,386 of JAKRGL010000051.1, read as the reverse complement.
CTGATTCTGCGGCAGATCCATTTGAGGTTTCCAACTGTTCCTCTGCTTGCTTCAGCTCTTTCTGCACACTTTGCACCTTCTGCCCCTCCTCTTTGTCTTCTTGTTTTCCGGCTGCCTCTTCCTCTGCCTCTTCCACTGCCTCTTCCACTGCCTCTTCCACTGCCTCTTCCTCCGCCTCTTCCGTTACCCCCTCCGTTACCCCCTCCTGTACCCCCTCCTGTACCCCCTTCTCTACCTCCTTCTCTACCTCCTTCTCTACCCCCTTCTCTACCGCTTCATCCATGGCGCTGGAAAGATTGGCCGGCTTGGCCGTGTCTGCATCATCGGCAGATGGCGATATTGGTGTTGTTGTGGTGTCCATGTTGCTGTGTGCTGTGTTGGGAGTCCCAAGTTACCGAGTGCGCTGTGGTCCCGAGCTGGGGCTTAGGTGTAGCCCAGTGGGCGGTGGTGATGTCGATAGGCTGGAGGTGTGCGTTGGCCGGCAAGCAAATGTGGTAGCAGCTGAAAAGACAGGCGTCGGGGGGTCCGTTGAGGTCAAGGCTGGTCGAAGCTGGTCGAAGCTGAATCAGGAGCGACAAAGACAGACGGAGACAGTGACGAGACGACCAGGGTGGTCGGAATTGACGAATGATTGGGTGGATTCCGTGTCGGAGTTGTCAACAAGCGGGGATCAATGCGGATAGGGCGATGTGCTCTAGACGGTTGTCAGAGCGCAAACAAGTGTTGGTAGTGAGGGGAGATGTTGGATAATAGATGATGTAAAGAAGAAAGGGGGGGGGGAGATGAGTAATAATGTATACGACTGGAGGGCGTTGCGGTGTCAATGCAGGAGGAACAGCCTGTCTGTCTGCGCCTTGTGCTCCTGCTGTTTTGGTTTGAAGAGGGCCCAACAAAACAGAAACAGAAGGAGCGGAAGGAGCAAAATCGAGTAATGTGGAAAGAGCGATCGAGCACCCAAAACCAACCAAAATAATTAAAATCAACCAACAAAATAAAATAAGTCAAAAAGTACCAGACCCGAGGAAGGAGCGAACACATTATTGCTGCACGGCAAAAGGCGGTGTTGCGCTGTCCATTTGACATATTAAATTTGTATTATAGTTATATGGGTAATTATGCTTATGTGAGCTTCACTTTTGAGACTCTTCTCTCCCCTCCCTCTTGCCTCTTTCTACATTTACACATTCCGGACATATAACTAGTTCTCAGTACAGAGTATGGCCCCATGTTAATTTCATGCAATTTCCCAGACTAGTGTCGACCTGTAGCTTCTTTGCCGGACCCACGATGCAGTCCACAGTGGAGGAGGAGAGCTGCAGAGGATGCTGTGATGCAAATCAATTTCTGTCGATGTCGATGTCGATGGCACGAGGAGTTCGCTGCTGCAGTGGTGTGTACTCTGTGTGAGGGATAGCACGTAGTACCCCAAGACGACATGGAAGAGCGAGTGCCGGTAAGATCGACGTCACCCGGGTGAAGACTAAGCTCTGATGGTGTTGAGGATGCGACGGGAGGAAATGACGGACGGATAAGAGGCAAGGATGGGCATGGGCATGGGCAGACTGAAAAGACTAATCATCAGACGAAGATCGGACGGCTGGGAGACATGGGAAACAAAGGAGAAAATAGAACAGGCTTGACATATATGGCGGTGAAAGTGAGTCGGCCAAAGCAGATGATGTAGATGAAGAATATGAAGAAGATGCAGCAAGGTAGATGGGAAAGATGCGACATGACGGGGAAGCCGGCCGCATGCCTCTAGTTGCGAGAGTCTGATTGATAGGTGCAAAGCATATTCCGACCGACATATGGACTGTATGAAAGTTTTACCGACTGTTGATAATTTGTAATTTACTTTTGCGTCGTATTTGCATGCTGTGTAATACTCTGTACAGGAAGGGCGATAGTAAGACAAGAGAAAAGAGAAAAGAGAAAAGAAAAAGGAAGAAAACAAACAGACGTATGAACATGGGAGGTCAGAGAAGATCAGATGGGATCAGATCAGATGAGCAGTAAACCAGAGAAAAAAAGAAAAGGACAAAAGAAAAGAGAAAAAGCATTAACTATAACCGAAGAAATGATAAACAAGTACGGGTAAAGAACAATCAACGGCAAGCATAAATGAGTATGATTAGATAAAAGCAAAAACAAAGCAGAAGCAAAGTAGAAACAAAACAAAACACAAAAAAACCGTTCATGTACCCGTTTCGTTTATATCCATGTCAATAGCAAGCAAACCGGTGACTCCTACTCCCGTCTTCTCAACTCAGTTCAGCCGCAGCACTAGTACTCGACACCGACCTCGGCGCTGCCGTTAATGTCGACCGCCGTGCTACTGCTGTCGATGCTGCTAGCGACACCGCCCGCGGCGCTCTCGACATTGTGGTAGTCGAGGATCTCCGAGTACATCATAATCTTCCATGTGTCCGTCGGCAGGTCGGCGTCGTTGAAGCTCCAGTCAAACTTCTCGTCGGCCACAGGCTCGTCTGTGGGGTCGTGGTAGGGTGCCAGGTACTCGTGCTCCAGCGCCTCGGTGGCGGTGATTCTCTTCTTGGGGTCAAAGACCAGCATGCGCTCTAGCAGGTCAATGGCCGACGGGTCTGCGTTGGTGAACTTGTTGCTCAGCGGCTGCCGCTCGCGCTTGGGCAGCGACTTGACAAACCGCAGCGTGTTCTCGCTGGCAATGGTGTCGACGACGTCGTCGGGCGGGGTGCCGAGCAGCTCTGTGATAATGGAAAACTGGTTGACATGGTCTTTGCCGGGGAACAGCGGCTTGCCCTCGAGCATCTCGGCGAAAATGCAGCCGGCGCTCCAGATGTCGACCTCGATGTCGTACTTTTGCCACGTGAGCATGATCTCGGGCGCGCGGTAGTAGCGTGTCGACACGTAGCCGGTCATCTGGGGGTCCTGGATGCGGGCCAGGCCGAAGTCGCAAATCTTGAGATCGCAGTTCTCATTGACGAGAATGTTGCTGGGCTTGAGGTCGCGGTGGACAACACCGGCCGAGTGCACGTACTTGAGGCCGCGCATGATCTGGTAGAGAAAGTACTGGATAAACTGCTTCTCGAGTGGTCTGGATGTGAGAAGGCGGTGCAGATCCGTGCCCAGCAGTTCGGTGACAAAGTAGCTAAGTTTTATTAGCTATGTTCACAAGCAAGACAGACACACAGACACAAAGACACAAAGACAAACAAAGACGGAGCTTACATGTCCTCGAGTGGCGAGATGAAAATGTCGGACAGGGAAATGACGTTTTCGTGCTTGAGGTGCTTGAGCAGCTTCAGCTCGCGGTAGGTGCGCTTTGCCAGCACGGGGGTGCTAAAGGGCTTCATGATCTTCTTGATGGCAACATTCTGGGCGGTCAGCTGGTCGCGCGCCGAGCACACGAGACCGAATGCGCCCATGCCCACAGGCTGTAGGTCGGAGTATCTGCGAGGCGTTAGCTGGGGTTGACGATTGGCGGACGAGAAGAGCTCATAAGCAAAACATACCTGGACGTGATCTCAAACGTCGTGCCAAAGATCTGGGTGCGGATGAACTCGGCCATTGTGAATGTGGGATGTGGTTTGTATGAGGCTTGGGTGAGGCAACGAAGTGTGATGGGGTGAGGGGTGAAGATGTGGTGGTCAAAGTCGAGACAAGAGGAGGACAGCTGCGAGCTGGTTCTTCAATGCAGAGCGGGTCTAGCTGTGGTCTACTTTGTGTGTTGTGTCTCCGTGTGCTTGTGTGTGTCTGTGGTCGGTGGCGTGCGGTCTGGTCTGGTCTGTAGAGGTGTGGCGTGTTGGTCAAGTCGTCTAGTCGTCTAGTCGTCAAGTCAAGTCGCGAGGGGGTTGACGACGACGAGGTTGTCGAGGGATGCCAGGGATGGAGAGGTGCCGTCGAGGAAGGGCTAGTGTGTGAGAGTGTGTGGCAGAGAGAGGGGGGAGATGGAGTGTAGAGTGTGGGATGAAGAGGATGGAGAGAGTTTAAAATAACAGGAATGGGATCGAAGAGGAATAGAGGTAGATGTCAAATAGGTAGACAATAGAGGTAGATAGAGTAGAGAACAGAGGTAGAGAACAGAATAGAGGATAGGCAAGAGAGGTTGCGAAAAGTCCGTTGTAGCGGGCCTTTTGAGGCAAGAGGGGAATGTGTGTAGCTAGTGACTAGGACTAGGAACTAGGAACTAGGAACTAGGAACTAGGAACTACTAGAGACTGACTGAAAAGGCTAGTCTTTGTTTGGTCTATATGCGGGTGTTTGCTGTCCAGTCCTTTGGGCGTGGGCGTCGAGAGGGGCTGTCGGGAAGGCGCCTACTGGAGTGCTGAAGCCGGGTGAGACACCGAGACACTCAGACACTGACACACTGAGACACTGAGATACAGCACTGAGACTTTGCTGTGCCCAATATCTTTAGTGGGAAAAGCTGCCCAAAAGTCTGAAAGCGGGCTGTCTTGCGCTGACTGTGTTAGTGCCGATCGCTAAATATAGAATGGTGGAAATAATGGTGAAATGGGAAAGAGTGAACGAAGGCAGTTACGAAAATGGCAATAGACGAGACCAGAAAAGAAGAATGAAGAGAAGAATGGAAACTTACATAATCAAATGTTGGGATTGGTTGGGAATTGTGATTGGAGTGGTGATTGCCGGTGCAGGGAAGGGGCTTGTTTCCGGAATCGATCACGGATCACGATGTCGAGTCGGCGTTAGGAAGGAGCAAAATGTTAGTTGGTGATTGGCCGGGCAAGAACAGCGACAAGAGGTGAGGAGCAGCAGAGAAGAACCGGAGAACCCAGAGAATAGCAGCGGAAGGACTGGAAAGAGGATAATTGATAGTGCAATGCGAATATCGAATGTCAAAAGACCAAACAATGAAGATATAAATATCGAATTATCGAACTATCGAAATATCGAAATATCGAAATATCGAAATATCGAAATATCAAACTCAAAATATCAATATTCGGTCTGCGGCGATCGAGATCTAGAGGGTAAATCAGGCCCGTTTTCTGTGGTTTTGCGCCTGGGGCGGGATTGCGGTGGTGTGTGTGCCGCGTTCTACTCGTCGCTAAGCTAAGGTGGAAAGTGGGGCCCGTCCTAAAACTGCTCCGTAGTGGGAGGCTAAAAGGTGAGAGGATATGAGAGGGTATGAGGATATAAGATGGCAATGTATGTGAAAGGCGTTGTTAAATATCGATACAGATGCAGAATTCGGAAACACAGGAGAACGATAGATAGGAACAAAAAAAAACAGAGATCTCGCTGAGATGGAGTGCCCTGATCGTCGAACGGATGCTGCCTTATGGTAACGATGTTGGTCTGGCCGTTGAAGTAGATGGGCGTTGTAGAGTTGAGCTGTTAGTATTGAGGTACTCTGTAGCTACTTTCTCAATCTTTATCTTCAATGTCAGTCTACATACAACACAGTCCATCTGTTCTGACCATCTCTCGTGGCTGCCCGGCATGTCCTGTGATATCATCATCCTGTTCATTTGGCATTGTATTTTGCAACTGCATTTGCTTTGGCATTCGCATCTGTATTTCCCCGACACGGAGCGTTCCGCCGGGCTATTCTGTGACATTGCATGCACTTTGCATAAATAGCATCCCGCGAGGCCCTTGGCTTGAGGCCATGATTACCAAATCAGGGGCCTAGAAGGCACTGGTCTAGACACAGAAAGGGCAGGCACGGCTCCCCATCATGAATAACCCCATTAACCCCATCTACAAAATAAAATACTTTATTCATAAAAGGAGCACTTTCTCCGGCGCATGTGTCACATACTATGTACAGCAAGCTCAGCAGACACGACAAGTCGACCTTCGACTTTGAGTCGAGAGCTACCCAGTAAGATATAAATGCACCTAGAGTGCTGCAGCTTGAATTGAAATGCGGTGTGGCTTACCCCTTCTTCTCGCTGCCACCCCACCATTCACCATAGCGGTTGGGCCTGCCGGGTGGGCGCCTTCCCTTTTTCATTTTGCGAGCTTTTCAGTTGAGTTTTTGCTGCCGTAGGTTATGAATATTGCACCATTGCCTGCTTGTCCAGCTTATGACGTCAGTGATTTCCTACTACAGACTGAGCACGGGCCAGACCAAGGCGTACGCAGTACAGCAGTCTCAACCCCACGCTCACCACGACGTCAATTCATATGTTTTCTTCTTTTCTTCTTCTTAGTATGTTTTTTTCTCTTTTCTGCCTACAGATTTTCAGAGAATAACTGCCTATTTTAGTATATTGATTCGTGTGGTCCAGGGACCTTTTCCGCCCCTCCAGAGCCTCCCATTCCAAACTAGGTTTGCCTCTTTCATGTCTGTGTCTTTTTGTATTGTGTCTTTTCGGTTGTTCTTTACAATACTTCACACTGCTATCGTGCCACTGCGGACCTGTCAATACCGCACCGTTGTTGACACGCCATCGCTTCCAACTGAGACGCTATGCCAGGGCCGAACGCAAAGACGCAGAGATACATACACAATACGACCAGAACCAAAGGAAGGCCATCCATCCATTGAAGTTTGCAGGATTTTAAACCAGCTCTACTAGGGAATACGACGTAGCGAACGCAGGCTGTGCAAGCGCAAAGAGACACGGAGAAAGCACAGCAAAAAGGCACAGAAAAGGAGGCATATGCACAATGACATCATTGATGGTAAGGGCAGCGTCGTATCGTGGTTGAGTCAGCTACCGTGTCGATAAAGGCGCAATAGGGAAGGAGCGCGTTAGCACTATACGAGTATAGTCGATAGCGAATTACACTTACGGGAAGCTATCGTTGTCAACACTCCCATGCTAAGCAGGGAGGGGCTGAACGGCACACAGCGGAGATATGATAAACATGAAAAAGCAAAGAAGCACATGATACAGAAACACAGAGCAGAAAACGAGATTCCGTCATTGTGATGCGTCGGCATCTTTCCATCTTTGCCTCGTTTTGTATGAAAATGAATAGCCAGACTGCTCATGAGACCCGTATCCGAGCTAGTCTTACTCAGTAGCTGGCGAGCCAACGTTACTCGCTGCATGTCGTACTATATCTGCGTTTAGTTGTCAAGCTGCAGCCGGCCAGCTCTCCTATCACGGAAGCAGCACCAGACGGAAGATAGACGAGTAGGAGAAGAGGAGAGCAATAGAGTAATAAATAAATAAATAAAGTAAGAATAAAAAAGACAACGACAATGGAGTGCACAGGACAAACCAAAGCACCCCGAAATAGATCAATGGATACTATGTTGGAGGGCACATATTTCCCCTTGAAAGGTCCAGACTGCACTGGAGCACCGATCCTCCGCCGCAGAACTTGACCTTGAAAGGTGACTGGGAATTGCGGGCGCTCACCCCCCCTACAGCTCCCCCTTGCTGACGCCCGCAGCTGACTCCGGCTTCAACGGCTCAATGTTCCAGATCTCCTCCGCATACTCGTTGATGCAACGGTCGCTGCTGAAGAAACCCATTCGCGCAACGCTCGTAATGCACTTGCTCACCCACGCCTCCTGGTCCGCATACACCTTGTCCACCAGAGTCTGCGTCTCCAGGTAGCTGTGGAAGTCGTCCGACACCAGGTAGAAATCTCCGTGGTCCCGCACCGCCGTGATCATGCCCGAGAAATCCTGCGCGCTGCCAAACATGCCGCTCTCAATCGCAGAAAACACATTGGCCAGGCTCGCGTCGATCTTATGCTCACCGCCGTACGTGTGGTTGTGTCGGAGATCGTCCACGTCCTCCGCGAGGTTGCCAAATAGGAAAATGTTCTCCTCGCCAATCTCGCGCGTAATCTCAATGTTGGCGCCGTCACAAGTGCCAATAATCAGTCCGCCGTTGAGAACAAACTTCATGTTGCTCGTGCCCGACGCCTCTGTACCCGCTGTCGAGATGTGCTCGCTCAGATCCGACGCAGGAATAATCATCTCGGCCTTGCTCACATTGTAGTCCTCCAAGAAGATCACCTTGAGCGCATCACCAATATCAGGGTCGTTGTTCACTACTGCACCCACGCTGTTGATCAGGTGGATGATCTGCTTGGCCATCCAGTAGCCAGGTGCCGCCTTGCCACCAAAGATGTTGACACGCGGCTGTGCCTTCTTGCGCTCCTCGGGCGTCTGCGACTTGAGCGTCAAGTAGCGGTGGATCACACCGAATATGTTCATCTGCTGCCGCTTGTACTCGTGGATCCGCTTCACCTGCACATCAAAAAGCGCCTTGGAGCTGACCACAACACCTGTGGTGTCTTTGATGTAGTTGGCCAAGCGTGTCTTGTTGGCCAGCTTGATAGCCGCCCACTCCTCGCGGAACGCCGGGTCGTCCACCGAGAGCTCAATCTTGTTGAGCATCGTCAGGTCCTTCAAGAAGTTCTCCGAGCCGCCCGCCTTGGTAGCAATCAGGTTTGACAGCCCAGGATTGGCCTGGTGGAGCCAGCGGCGCGGTGTGATGCCGTTGGTCACATTGACAAACTTGTCGGGGCCGTAGATGGCCACAAAGTCCTTGAAAATGGTCGTCCGGATTAGGTCCGAGTGCAGCTCAGCCACTCCGTTGACCTTGTGCGAGCCCACAATAGCCAGGTACGCCATGCGCACCATCTTGGGCTGCGACTCCTCAATGATGGACACGCGGCGCAGCATGTCGCGGTCTTGCGGGAACGACCGCTCCACAAACTGCAAAAAGTACATGTTGATGTCGTAAATAATCTGCAGGTGGCGCGGCAACAGGTGCTGGAACAGCCCAACCGACCACTTCTCCAGCGCCTCGGGAAGCACAGTGTGGTTTGTGTAGCCAAACGTCTTTTGCACAATGGCCCAGGCATCATCCCAGTCGAGCCCCTCAAGATCGATCAGGATACGCTGCAGCTCGACAATGGCCAGAGTGGGATGTGTGTCGTTGAGTTGGATGGCCACCTGGTCGGGGAATTCGCGCCACGCACGCTTTGTTTTCTTGAAGCGGCGCACAATATCGTACAGCGATGCTGCGACCCAAAAGTATTGCTGCTTGAGGCGCAGCTCTTTGCCACGGTCTAGGTTATCGTTAGGGTACAGCACGGCGCTGATGGTCTCGGCGCGCTGCTGGTCACCCACCGAGCTCTCGTAGTCGCCATTGTTGAACTTTTGGAAATCAAACTCGCCGCTGGCAGCCTTGCTGGACCACAGACGCAGGTTGTTGGTCGATGGTGTCGCAAAGCCAGGGATTGGCACATCGTACGCCACGGCACGCACAGTGTCGCCGCCCTCCCAGTGCGCCGTGATCTTGCCCGAGGAATCAGTGGTCTTGCTGACACTGCCATAGAACTGAATATCCACAGTGACATCATGACGCGGAAACTCCCAGGGGTTGAAATCGAGCCAATAGTCAGGCACCTCGACCTGGTAGCCGTCGATAATTTCCTGCTTGAAGATACCGTAGCGGTAGCGCAAGCCATAGCCCCATGCCGGGTAGTTGAGAGATGCCAGGCTATCGAGGAAGCACGCAGCCAGCCGGCCGAGACCGCCATTGCCCAGGGCGGCATCGTGCTCCTGCTGGATAATGTCCTCAACATGGAAGCCGAGATCGGACAGGCCGTCCTTGGCTACATCCTTGAGGCCAATGTTGAGCATGGCATTGTCCAGGGCACGGCCCATGAGGAACTCGAGACTGAGGTAGTAGACACGCTTGGAGTCGGCAAACGTCTGGCGCTGCTGGGTGCGGTTCCACTCAATGACGAGACGGTCACGGAAAGCAAGACTTGTGGCAGCGTAGGCGGCAGTCTCGTCACAGTTGAACATGCTGCGAGCCAACGTGGTCTCAACATGGCGCACGACGGACTTTTCAAAATCATCCTTGTCCTCGAAGCCGGTGATCTGATGCTTGAGCCAGGCCTGGCGCTGGCCTTCGGGGATAGACGCCTCAACACCTTTAATTTCCTGGGCACCAAAGCCGGTAAAAGTACGGCGGTGCTTGGGCCGAGTGATGCCGGCTGGGCTGACAGAGCCCTGGATCTCGGCAATGGGAGCACTAGCCGACGGGCGGCGCTCGCGCGTGGGAAGTTCGACCATGGTATGTTTATTGAATGACAAAGAATAAAATGAGGAGAATGTGCAAAACAGGACAAAAGAATAAGAGCAAGAGGGGAACAGACAGACAGACAGACGACGGCGAGCAGGACGATCTTATGTGACGGCCAAATGGTGGTCTGATCTGAAAGATAAGACGATAAAGCTATCCAGGTAGATGGCGGATGAGCTATATGCTTGTATCGACTGAGATGGGTGGCGAATGCCGTTCGACAGGTTGTTACGGAAAGATGGGAATATGTGCGAAAAGGCAGAGGATGAAGAAAAGAAGAAGAAGAGAAGCCTCAGAATATGAGAGAATATACGAGGCAATTACGAAGGGAGGCGAGCTGGAGGACGCGAGCACGAGTAAAGGTGGGCGGGGGGGGAGAGAGGGGAGGGCAAAGCAAACAAGAAAAGGGCAGGACAGGAGCTTGGGAGCGGAAGGGGCGGCCCTGGTAGCTTCTGATAGTTTACAATAGCAAGGGAAGGAACAGAAATAGCTTCATTAGGTAAGAGCAAGTGGGTGTGTGTAGTTGGAGTCGGCCGTAGTAGGTGTAGGTGAGTGAGACTTGGAATGTGCTTTCCCCTCATCTTGCATCTTGTAGCTTGCGTCTTGCGGCACCGTATCTGCAACGGGCGTGTGCGTTGCATGGGGATTGGCCGACACGAAAACGAGTAGCTTTCGTACACAATATTTATCTAAGACTCGCAACAAGCCAAGCAAAAAAAAGAGTCCAGAGTCGTAGGATGCAAAAGTGCATGATGGTGGTCGCAGATGCACTGGCAAGCTGTTATCGAGATAAGACGTGCATATCGCTGTAAGTAAATATATAAACGTGTACAAGGAAAGCGCGATCGGCCGATGCCATTCCGCCTCTCTATAGGAATTGATGGACTTTCGCAGTATGTGCACATATCGCCAGTGGAGGCGGGGTAGCAAGGGAGAGCTATCAGCTTATATTTGTAAATATGTAAATAAATCAGCAGAATTGGAGTACCAGATGGTGCCTATATTGAGACTGCGGCCAGTGTGGATGGGTGGGATTGGGAACGTGTGCCGGCTGCTGGAGGAAGGGAGTGCAAGGCCGGCGGCAGAACCGGAGGCGTAGCCAGGGGAACAATGAAATAGCCCACTTACTGGCATTGCAGCAGCTGGCCCGAGAGACACAGACAGACGAAGACAACACTATGCTAGCTGGCTGTCCAGGTGTCTCGGTCTCATAGAACAGCTATGCTAGTTGCAGAATGCAGATGGAATGGGGAAGAGATCGATGTCTCAGTGTGGCGGCATCGGGCATGATGGTGAGTATATTGCTTTTGCTTCCCTTTGATCTAGATGCCTTGCGTCCGGTGCTTTGCATGGCTGTTCTCAAGCTTGGAGACGAAGACTGAGGTCGTGACAGGCGATCTTCTTAGTCAGCCATGTTAGTCGAAAACGGCAGGTGCGAGCAGACGGACCGCTCTGAAGCTGCAAATGAGGCACTCAACCAACGACGACGCGGCCAGTTCGTGAACATGGCCAACACTTGCGTTACTTTTGCTGTGCATGCTAGCATTAAATCAACAATGGCAATAAATGCCTGATCACCGAGTAATAGCTGGCTAATACCACAGTCCAGTGGCAAAGTCCAGGCACACTCGAGCTTCAAGCTCCACTACTGCTGGCGAGTGGCCTAGCTATTAGCGTGATTTCCTCTTTGGGAGTAGAGGCCTTCCTCGTATCAGTACTGCAATTATCGTAAGACGTCGGTTGCATCTTGTGGCGATGTATGCCCGAGATATGCCAACACCTGTGGTAGTTTTTCGTAGGAAAGGGCTACAATTCCACAGCATTACTTGTCGTTCTTCCACTAAGATCAACATACTATAGTACAGCCGTGCTGGCTTGAATTCCAGCAGACCAACAACGAGCAATCTAGGCCATGTCAACGGCATCAATCAATCAAGAGCAAAGAGGTCAAGGAACAGTCACAGAGAGCATGGTTTATACCTGCAGGAAGCTTATTGTATTTAAAGAGATAATCAGTAAAGTAGCCATTTATGCCAAGTATAGCAGAGCACGAGGCGACAACGGGGCAAGGCAAGCAAGATTTGATTCCAAACAATAAAAGATAAAATCAGACAAAACATCAAGGAAACGACAAAAAACAAAACTGGCCAAGGCCCAAGGTCTGACTGACAGCCTGCAAACGCCTCTCAGCTCGCAGGCAAAACAAAGTAAAGTGTCATAAAACGTCAATGGATTAGGGTAACAAGCGAGGGTGCCGGAAAAACAAAACACAGAAAAGAAAAGCAAAATAATAAGTAATAAAAGAAATCAAGAGAAGAGGCATGCAAGGTATGTCATCTCTATCCAACAACGCCTGTTTGTCATGCTGAGAAAGAAAAGCAAGATGGGATGGTAAAGAGGCATGAGAAGCCAAAGAACCAAGAGAATAATCGGAGAAAAAAGGACAAGACCATAGCGCCATTATCGGCGTATGATACCCTCTTTGAGTAGCGCAGTCAATCAATCGACCTGGACGAGAACATAACGCGGGGTGTAGGGGTATAGAATATCAAATCGAAGCCAGGTTGTGATCGAGCTCGTGCCGAGGCTGGGCTAGAGTCTAAATTGAAGTAAAGGGGTTTGTGTCGGGGTTTCGTGCCGCGGCCGTACATCGCTGCTTATTGTTGCCGAGAGGTTCTTCTGTAATTATCACAAGATACCCGAGTCCTTCAGGGCGTTATTGAGGATGGTTTCCTTGACTGCCGCAAACACGAGACGGATGTTTGATGTATCTGTGGCCTGGGTCAAGCTATCGTTGTTAGCATGGCCACTACAATACTTCATCACAATGATGAAAATGAAATGAACTGAAAAGAACAAACGTACTGGGGATATAGATGCAGGTGTGCACGGTTGACCTGGTTGAAGCGCCATAGCAAGTACTTGGCCGCCTTGTTGGTGTCGTCGCCGCCCGAGTAGTCCTGGAAATAGTTGCCCAACGGCGACCGGCTGAGCTTCTGCTTGAAGATGTCGACCTTGTTGAGGAACAGAATAATACTGGTGCGCATAAACCAGCGCGAGTTGACCACCGAGTCAAACAGCAGCAGACTCTCCATCATGCGGTTCTGGCTGCTCTCTTCCAGCAGCACCTGGTCGTATTCGCTCAGCGCCACGCAAAAGATAATCGACGTCACATCCTCAAAGCAATGAATCCACTTCTTGCGCTCGCTCCGCTGGCCGCCCACGTCAAACATGTGTATGCTGAGCTGGCCCATCTGGAACCGCGTTTCGTAGATACCCGTCGTCTTGGTTCTTGCGCGCAGCACGTCCATCTCGTTGGGAATATAGTCGGGATCGACGATGCGCTTCGCCTCCTCGAAAAAGTAACCGGCCGAGTCCATTAGGTAGAACTCAGTCTGGCGGGTCATGAGCTCAATGCGAGCTGGGTCGTTCCACAGCGTCAGCACAGCCTCGCCCACCTTGACGTCAATGTTTGGTTGCGGACCGACACCAAGGCTGTAGTTGAGCAGGAATTCACAAGCCACACGAGTCTCCTCGCTCTGGGGCTCAATGTCGAACTGGCGCATTGCGGCGACCATGGCCTTGGCGCACTCGAGGAGGTTCTTAAACACGGTCGAGCGGTAGCTGTAGAGTTCGTCGTCGGAATAGCCCTTGAGGTGGATGATCTTCATCTGTTTGACGATTGTCGACTTTCCCGACTCGCCAGATCCTATAGAGTTAGTATTTTCGACCACTAATTCAAAAGGACATGAGGTAAAGTCAATACATACCCAACAAGAGAATCTTGCATTCTCTTCGTAGCCGTCTCGAGTCCTCCTCGAGGTCTTTGTCGATTTTCTGGCTTCGTTTCTTTTGCTCTGCCTCCTCGCTGTTTGAGCTCATGCACGCCCCCATCATGTCGCTGGTCGCAGATGCTCTGCGAGGGCTTGTGTTGTTGAGGGAGACGTAGTAGTTGTCGATATAGGGGAGAGGCGCAATGGTGGGACGCTATTTGCGCTGTCCGGGAAGCTGCAAAGAAAGTGTCGGTTTCCGGTGGTTTCGATTAGAGGAGTGTTGACGGAAGTGCGCTCAGCAGCTGTTCGCTCGGTGCGTTCGGGGTGTCAGATGCGAAATACAGAAGCGTGGCGTGGTCGTGGGGGCGTAGAATCGTAAAGGCGTAAAATGTAGGCGTAAAATGTAGAGCTTTCGGGTAGCAGCAAGCTGGACAAAGTCGGGTCAACCCAAGTCGATCGAGTCTGCCGAAACCAAGGCGATGACGGGTTCAGGTCACCGAGCTGCGGGCGGGATAGCAGCAGGCTGCCCACGAAAGAAGCCGAGAGACAGCTGGTGGTTGAAAAGTGGAGAGTCACTGGGAGGTGAAATGGGAGTTGATGCGGAAGTGATGAGAGAGTGACCCAGGCGAATGGCGATGATGCAATATCAATGTGAGGTACGATGGAGGATGAAGAATGAAGAGTGAAGAATGAAAAGAAGGAGAAGATGGAATGTCGTGATAATCGTAGAGTCGGGAGGGGGGTCAAAGGAAGGAGGCGGAGGCGGCGGAGTAACAAGAGAGGTGAGAAAGGAAGAAGGAGGATTGGAGGAGACGAGAAGAGAGAAAGCGTACTCTGCTGGTGCTCAGTCAAGCGTAATGGCGAGCAAAAGCGTCAAGCGTGGGAGACAGTCCCCAGCGTATGGAGTAAGTATTACTTAGTATGTCGTAGACGAAAGCGATGAATGGAGCGGACAGAGTGGAAGAAGAAGAGAGAAGGAGACCGGGGACGAAGAGAGCTAGCTTGGGTGGAATTTATCAATTAACTGTGTGCTAATTTATCGAATTTAGTTGCAGATTATAAGATACATACCTGGGGTGGTAGCACCGTGACTGCCAATTTGGGCACAAAGAAGCGCACAGCGACGGCAGGAGCAGAGGAGTAATAATACTCGGTTTATTGTACAAATAGCTGCTCTAAGCAGATGGCGTGCAATAGAGAGCAGGCGATTGTGTTTTGACAAAGAAGACGATAGTAGACAGCAATAAAGATGCCATGTAGAAGATGTGGAAGAACATAGAAGATGAGCATAGGAGGTCTGACGGCTTGATAGCCGAGTGACGGTAGCGAGCGAGACAGAAAGAGGCTGGCCAAGTCGAGCACAGACAGTACTCCGTATTGGATCATTGAGTGCAGTACGGGGTAGAGGGACAGAACTACGAAGACAGATAGCAGGAAACTCAAGACGAACTCAAACTTGCTGATATGGGTTCTCTCCGAAAAGCGAGCAAGCCGACGGCGGATAGACGAGATAGACAGGACGGAATAAAGCCACCGCAGTGATTATCGCCGGGAGGATTGCAACGGCAAAGGAGCTAAAGACGAGAGGAGGCCGGAGAGTAAGTAGAGTCTGTAGATGAAAGGAGTGAGCTACAGGACTGAAGCGAAACGGGACCAATGTCCGTGCGTGCGAGAGGTAGACTGTGTTGGAGATAGTACATGTGGTATTGTCTCGAGTAGTGTAATGAGGTGAGAGGTGAGCAGTCAGTACGAGTTTACATTGTACTTATTTACATATGAGGATGGTCGCATTGAGACGAAGCCAGCAGATACAAATCGTACAGTCAGCATCATTCAAGGTCTGTGATGGAAAGGGAAAGAGAAAGAGGAAGGCAGAGGTTGTTGTGTGACGTAAACGGCGGGCAAGTTTGCAATTGATTAGGGAAGGAGCGACTCAGGGTTGAACAGCGCGGAACTAGATGCCGATTATTCGACAAGAACCAAGTGTAACAAGAGCCGCGATATGCCCGACTACTAGCATGAACTACATACTACGGTATGTGCAGAGAAAGGACAGAGTAGCGGTATCGTTAGAATACAGAGTGGTTTGTACTTTGTACTAGTTAATATCCTTGGCCGGGCCATTGCAGTGTTGGCATCATTGAGTAGGAGTGACTACATAGTAGGATTGGCGACGAGACGGTGAGTTTGAAAACAGAAAAGGAAAGAGCCTGCAAGGTAAGAGCGACGGTACGATGTACGATGCCGATACGATACGACAGTAATGCCGCTCTTTCCTCTTTCCTTTCTTCATTCTCTTTCGCATTCTTGGCTGGCCTCTGTGGTCTTGGTCCGCCTCGCTCCTTCCCTGAAAGCAGGGTGTGGAGATGGGCTAGCGCTGAAGAGATCAGCCAAAAAAACGTGCTGGAGGAAGGAACTCTATTGCATACGAGCAGCTGTGACGACGCTGTCTATGTACTCTGTACTCACTCTGTACTCACTACATAGTACACCGTACAATAGTATTTTCATTCGTAGTAATTGCAGTGACTGATGATCGGCGGCAGTACATAGGCGGCGTCCAGCCCCATTTACTCCGTACTATGTAGATTTGCCCCGTAGATACGCCCAAGTAGATTTACTACTTTGCACACAAGCTTGAAGTGATAGCCTGTTTTACGGATCTTGTCTATTACAGGGGTTGTGCAGCTATTGCAGGCTCTACTCCATAGCAAGCATTGCTCACTTGCACTCCTGAGCACATGCTGAGGTGTAAAGTAAGTATAGTATGTAAGTACTTGCTTGGCAATGTCACGAGCAATTGGGAAGAGAAAAAGGAAAGGGCAAAGGGAAAAGGAAAAGAAATAGGAAGCAGACCGACCGACAGACAGGGGTGGTCCGATGTGCTAGCTAAAGACGGGTAGGTAGAAAGGTAGAAAGGGAAGGAACAAAGCACAAAAGAATGAAAGAGGAAAGATACGTCAGCAATGTTTCTGCGAGGGAAAGAGGCAGAGTGAAAGCGAGTCGCCGATGATACGCGAGCGGGGGTTGGCGGGAGCAAAACGTGCTGCGGGAGCGCAATAATCTGTTGGTTCGCTGGCAGGATAAGGCAATGTGGTGTACACTGTCAATACATAATACTTCCCCAAGACCACACATCTTGAGAGCGTTGTACAGTCAAGCATTATGACCTCGCGCTCCTTCCTCCCTTGATCTACAGAGGTCCGCTCCTTCTGGAACAGATCAACCTCCTGCAGCGTCCTGCCTGCCTCTTGCCTGCCTGTCTGTCTGCAAGAAAAGTCTCACTAAAATACGTACCACTATTACTCTCAATTTGGTGCGCATGGCAGGCGGCACGGCTCTCTGGTACGTTTGATTTTGAAAGAAGGAAAGAAACGAAAAAGGAACGAAAAAAGGAAACAAAAGGAATACCCCGAAGATATACCGGCATACGTGCATACGATGAGATAGATACGCCCAAACGCAAGATACGCACATAAAGTACGGACTTAGCAGAGTGGCACAGCTGTTCTGCGAGGAGATGTGACTGCTGATGTAATACAGAGAGGATGGGGCCGTCAATCGCTCCTGCCCGACTGGTGATGCAGCTTCTTTGCATTTCCTGTTGTTGCCGCTCGGCGTGCTGGACACTCTGGGCGCGGCATTGCTCGTTACTGGCTGGTGACAAATGACGGCAGAATCACCGGTTGCTCTTTCTTTTGTTTTTTTTCTTGTAATCTTCATATTTCTTTTCTTTCTTCTCTCTTTTCCTTTTCCTTCTCCCCCCACCCTTTATCTTGCAGATGTCTCACTATAAAACACCTAGAAGAGCTAGAACATTTAGAAGATTGAGAAAATAGAAGATTGTGGAAGCAATGCAGCCATCGAGCAATGTCTTTCTGCATTCCACAATAGCTATACTACGGCGCCAACATATCGACAACAATTACGATGTTCGATGTATTACTGTGCAGCCAGTATTACGTAGTAAACACGGAATAAAGACGACGCTCGTGGCTGGCCGAAGACGGAAAGGCGTTGTGCACATGGCGCCCCTGTCAGGTGGGGCAGGGGTCAGGGAAGAAGAGGCAGGAGCAACCAGAGAGAAGGCAAGAGGCAGGAGGACAGCAAGGACAGCAATAAGTACAATAGAACATGGCACAATTTAGAACAAAGAGATGAACGACTGAGCTGCGCACGGGTATGGGGTATTCGTACGGGACATTTCTTCGCTGTCCTGTATTGGGATTGCATAGTACTATGTACATTTACATTGGAATAATATGATATGTGATCAGGAGAGAGGGGGTAGAGATAGAGGGGATCAAGTCGACGGCATCGTACGCCATAAGTCACGAGATAGAGAAGCTAGAGAGTGCTAAATAAGAGAAAAGGATGGAAAGAGCTAAGCTAATATTGCATCGGTGAACGGCGAGGACAACCCTTGCCATGCGTGACTCAGCCTCGGCTCGGACACGAGGTTGGTGAGATACTATCTACTCTATATGGTGTCCGTAAGAGAATGGCGTCAACACAAATGTTGAGGTTGTGCTTGCTATCTGTTGTCTTTTTGTCTTCATGTTATTTGCCTCGTCTAGGTCGTATCAGCCTAATACAGCTGACCTCCAATAGTCAAAGCACAGATACAACATTCGGATAAGGTATCTATTTTTCTTCTTCTTTCTTTCTTTCTTTTTTGCCATTCCTCAGCTTTCCATACCTTCCCACATTGATAGCTTGCCATTTATTCCACGTGTCGTGGCGTATATCAATGGGTAAATATCAAGTAAGCAAACACAGTGACATCACAAAGTAGCAGTATTGCGTGTGACACTTGCATGGAACTGCAGTTGCGTCAATAAGTAAAACATTCTGAGCAGAGAAGCAGAAAAAGGACGGAAAGGAAGACGGAAAAAGGTCGAGTTCGCAGATGGCACATGCCATCTAATATTAACAGTGATACCAGCTAGGGCTGCAACGTGTCTGTGTTCTGTGTGTCTGCTTCACTCGCTTGTGGCCTCGTGGCCTGAAACCGGGGGGTGACATCAAAACGAACGAACCAGAGCCGCATTCAAGAATCAAGGAAATAAGCCGGCAAGTCAGGAACGCAAGTGAATCAATCAAGATCTGTCCGAGTGCCGTAGGGTCTCAACTCTCCGTGTATGTTATCAATGCCAGTCCAACATCGGTTCGAGGGGGCCGATTCTACCAGCACTATGCTTCAAGAGAGCCTCCTTTCTTCGACTTGTATATTATGCTCCGTAGAAGACGGCTCAGCTGTGGCTTGTATTAGCAACAGTGGCTTCCATGGCTCCAATGGCCGTTGCTACTAGCTGCCGTTGGCTTCATGCACGATGGCTGTGTGATGTGATAGAGTGCAGCGCAGTATGCGAGGTACTGTACTTTTGCATGCAGGGTATATATTAGAATTCAAACCAAATAGGCCGAGGCCGCAAAAAGGCGCATGCCGGTGGCTGGCACATGTATTTCTCCATCTCAACTTGTTCTCTCTCTACATGTTTTGTTTATTCGCTACCTCCTCCGATCTCTACCTTCTCGATACAAATCTTATTTTAACATCTTTTTGTCTCGTCCCGGATCTCGTTTCTAGACGGATGTTTACGCATCCCTGGTTCCGGGTCATCCTAGTATCAGATTCGCCGTTTGTCGTAGATTTTACAATGCTGCCATGCGGACGTCGTTAGTGGATTGCACATCGCATATTGCCCCATCACTCTCATTATCGCTACTCTTTGACGATAGCAGTCCCCGCTGAATGTCAGGGGTAGCAGATCATACAAGGCGACGACAAGCAATGCGACTGTTGCGTTGTGAATAAGATACTTTTCGATTCATATCTAGATCCGGATTCAAACACTAAAACCCGTATCCAAATATATCTACAAACGTACCAAGCCGACTGAGAAACATTACGTGATTTACATAATACCCCATAATCTACAGATGTCCAGACAGGAGAACCGGCAACCAGGCAAGCAACCCTGTTTGATCGGTTGCTGCTTAAGCACAGTTGAGAACCCCCTTTATGCAGACATCTCTCGTTGAATAGTGCCCTGTCAATGTACTGCCTTCGCTTTCACTCTCATTGCCAAGGTCAGCAGGGCCTACATAGTCGAAAATCTTACGAGAGAGAATGGAAAAAAGAAGCACTTTTACATATTAGTTGACGCTATTTTGCCTCTGTAAGATACTTACTTGGACTGCGGGTGCCCAACCTCTGATATTGATTGCCCCATCTACTCCGTACGACCCTAAACCCCTAGATTTGTTATCACTTGTCGTATCTCCAGCCAGATCAGCTTGTCAGCGAGCCGAGATGAAATGGAAAAACAGCCCCAAACTCAAAACTCAAACAGCAGGTTGCAATAATAAATAGCATAACAAATAAGAATCAATAAGCTGCAGTGTTATCAGTGTGGGTGGTCAAAAATAGTCATGGTCGTAACCCTGAATATATATCAAACGGGCCAATACTGTCT
This sequence comes from Ophiostoma cf. undulatum, assembly GCA_022392935.1. NCBI lineage: Eukaryota > Fungi > Ascomycota > Sordariomycetes > Ophiostomatales > Ophiostomataceae > Ophiostoma > Ophiostoma cf. undulatum. The sequence continues at coordinate 91,121 of JAKRGL010000051.1, read as the reverse complement.
TGATATTAGATATGTGTACAATAATACCAGGTGGTATATTCTGGGGTTATCTGCTCTGCAGATATATCGCTTTGTAAAATACTATTATATACCTCACAATACGCAGAGACACGGCCAGGGAGGCTATTTCCCTACTGCGCAGCATGCTAAATCAGGTCCGCAGCGATCGCTCGGCGAGCGAAATAGGAAGGAAGGTTGTTGCTCTCTCCGAACGGACGACCGCAACTGCCATCTGCAAAAGTATACTTTAGTCAGCATACCGCGATGTACTCCGTAGGAAAGGCAGTCAATTTTTTAATTTTGACGACGGCGCATTCAGTTAGTAATACTCGGTAAACACGGCGTATGTGCACAATACTGATTATAACAGACGCCGGTATGTGTAGTGGTACTTGCAGCTTTCTTGACGCACATGCCAGCCAGTGCCACCCAAAGGATTTGACAGTGAAGTACAGACAGATAAGATACACCAATAACAGCCTGACAGAGCAGGCCTTTCATATTCTACTCTGTGGAATGTAACAAAAAAGAAGCTAAAAACTCAAGTAGAGCCTGATATAGCATAGAGCATTTGCAGTCGACACATCGCCAAAAAAATAATGATCCAGGCAGGGATCGAACCTGCAATCTCTTGGTTCGTAGCCAAGCGCCTTGCCATTTGGCCACTGGACCGGATGAGTCTCTTTGGGGACTTGTTGAGGATGCAAAGCAAAGATGGGTTTATGGAGTCTTGCAAATTCTGCTTGTCTGCCTACATGATACAAAAACTCTGAAGATTCTACGGAGACAGAGGCGAAGTACGGAGTACATAGTAGTAATTCATGCCTGATTAGTAAGAGAGAGTAAATAAATGGGTCTCTCGCAGCTCTTCCGCATATCCGTCTCTTGCCAAATTCAACCAAGAAGCCCCAAGCAAAGCGTTTAGAAGCTAATTTTGATAGATAATACTCCGTAGAGCCAGTACTAAAAACAAGCCAATCGTTTCTGCCGTATCATTCTATCAGCTTCCGCAATCACCCCGTCTGATGCGCGCCGCTATCACTATTCTGTGAAAGCGTGGTACGACGGCAGGGATATCTACAGAGTATCGACACTGGCTGCTGGAAATAAGACGGCCGGCCGCTCACTCTGGAACACTCTGTTCAAGTACTATGTGCACTGATGCTCTTGATTTGATAGCAGCGTAGCAATATTTGTTACGGATAACAATAGTGCCAATAAGGCGTCGAAATATAACTATTAATTAAATACAAATCATGTACGGAGTATACACGCACAACCGTTTGCTCTTTCCTGTTTCGTTTGGGAAGCCAACGTCTTTCCTGTTCGGTATACAATACCGGGTCGAAACATCACAAACTTTCCAACGCAAGAGCGCATAGTTATTAACCAGAATGGAAGGTGCATCTGGTGACTCTCATAATAAGCATCCCGATTGCCAGGCACATCAAAGCCCCAATACTATGCTAACCAAAGGCTATTCTGACGAAATGACGAATGATGACGCCGAATGAGGCGTATACAAAAAAGATAGATAAAGGGGATGATAGCAATAACCAGATTAAATACGGCGACGCCTCGCCAAGCAAATAGACAGGAGAAGACACGACATCCAGGAACGCATAGAGACAGCACAAAAGACACATTTAGAGGGTATAAAAATTCAATATTAATAAGCTAGGTAAAACCTGTAACCTGTTCGGCTAGATATGGGAATGCGCCCTGGCACATCCCTCTGTCACTCCTTTTTGTCCTTTTTTTTTGTTCATATCAAACTCAACCCGAGTAATTTCCAAGACAATGAAACCAGAAAATAATAATGAACTATTAGTAATACAAGGCTGCGTGTAGGTTACTCCCCAACACTGCCGACAAGTGCTTCGCGGATCTGCATTGGCACTTCGACAGACATGTCAGGAACTGGGGCCGGGGCCTCGACCGACATGGTATGCTCGGTTACGGGCCCGATGGACTCCTCGGTGGACTGCTCAATGATCGGGTCACCCATGGCCTGGTCCGCCGGCTCGACGGACCCCATGACCGGTTCAATGATCGACTCGGACACAGGCTCGAGGACCTGCTCGACAACAGTCTTATAAACAGCCGTCAAGAACCCGCTGGATAGTAGCGCCAGCGGGCTGAAGCCGAGGTTCTCATAGTTGGTAGCGGGGCCAGACAGGGCCGTCGGGATTGAGTAGAGCTTGGCCGGATCTGTGCCGTCTCCATTCTTGCCCGCTGTGGTGCCCGTGGCAAGATCAGCCAGGTGCTGAAGGCCTTGGTTGGTCGCAGAGTCACTTGAGTCGTCGCCACCAGACGCTGCTTTTTCGTCGCTGTTGTCCAATGTCGATACGGTGGCGGCAGCAGCGGCGGCAGCAGCAGCAGCCGCTGCCGCCGCTGCCGCAACTGCTTCTGTCGTTGTGCTGTTTGCCTTCGCAGACGAGGACGACTTGAGATGTCTTGCGAGGGTCTCGCGCAGCGGGCCATTCCACACAGAACTGTTGGGAATCTCGGTGGCACCATCGGCACCGCCCTCGATGGGGATTGGCGTGGGTGCCACAACCTCCAGCAGCTCACTTAGCGCACGCAGCGCGGATTGTCTCTCGGTGGCCACCTTGGACAGCTCTGCCAGGACAAGGCCGGACAAGCAGATGAAGTAATGGTGAAAGGGGCTGATGGGTGGGTAGTATGAGGATGACTCGGACACGATCTTAACATTGGTTGTTGCAACAACAAGGTTGTTCAGCTTCTTAATGGCCCATAACACATCTGATGCTAGTGTCGACGGCACCATGAGGTATGCCAGCAAACGGTACTGCCAGTACGCAAGGTGGACGAGTGGCGCCGCAGCCTCAGTGACGGTCTCGGGCAAGTCGACACGCCACATCTCGAGGCCGACATCCAACTGACGGCCTAGGATCGTAAGGTCAAGGCCTGGGGATGCCGATATCGGGGATGGGTTAGAGTTGTTGGATGATTCTGCGAGAGCAAGAAGGCCGGGCACAAGTGACGAGCCGAGCAGGTATGACAGCTTTGTGAACTGGAACGCAGATTCACCGAGAATATAGCGCAGCCCAGGCGAAAGTACGGCTGTCCGTAGAGGGATCAGGAGCGGTTTGCCAAGTGCCAACGCATTCCACCGGTCAAGCACAACGAGAGACCACCAAGCCCGCAGAGCAAGACGGGCCTCAGAATCGGACTCGGAGTCGCCCTCTACTGGACCCGTGTTCCCTGCAAGCGAAAATACACTTGAGCTGCCAGCAGCGGCAGCAGCAGCAGTCACGCCATTTTGGGCTTGTGGCAGGTCCATCTCGTATGCGACAGCCACCGCGCGGGCCAAAAGTGATGTTTTTGACAAGCCGCCATGTTGGCCCTTGAGCGACGACGGGCCGTGTGAGTCGGCCTCGACAGCGAGCAAGAGGAGAGTCTGCAGGTGTACCAGATCCTGCAGCGGCGAGCGCGGCGTACCCTCTGTCTCCCACTGATAAAGCATGAAGCTGGCAACGCGCGACAGGCCTGGCGTAGGGACCTCGAGAGAATCTGCGACGGCGCGAATGGCAATGATGAAAGCGTCTTGTAGTGATTGCGGGCACTGGGCAAGGATGTTGACCATGTGGGATCTGTTGTTGGGTAGGAAGGGGAGTGCAGGGTGGATGGCGGTCAGATAGCTATGGTAGACAGACTCGTCCAGCTCTTGCGACTGGTGCTCGGCAGCAGTCGTTGGCGGGGCCAGACGTTCCGGCTCGGCTATGGACTTGGCGAGCGCATTTGTGGCGTCCTCAATCTGGGGTTGCGGTGCGAGGGATGTCGAGGTATAGGGTGTGCGGGGAGCCTGCGCAGCCGAGGCGATGGGAGCGGCAGGAGTCGGAGACTGGAAGAGATTGGTTGGGCCGGAGCGGGGCGTTGTGGCAGCCCAGGCGGCGTGGCGGGTGTTGTTGTTGGTGGTGGTGGTGGTGGGAGTGCCTTGAGGCGACTCGGTTGCGATGTTGGCATAGGGCCGCTTGGCATTCTCGTTGAGAGAAAAACCTGCATAGCCACCCTCGGCCGAGTCGCGGCGGCCAACCCCAAGCAGGTCCAGGGCATCAGCAGCAGACGCCGGGTTCTGGCCGCCAAGCTTGCCTTCGATGCTGTTAATACGATCGGCGAGTTCCTTGATGTATCCTTTACTAGGGCCACGCTTTTGCGGCACACGGCTGAAGAGACACTCCACATTGGAGCGCCGGCAGTTTGTGCACTGCACGGTCTCCGACACCGAGTCACACTTGATCTTCTTTCTCCGGCAAGCATCGCATGCCCGCGAGACCTTGGACCGTTTCCGTGGCGGTATTTGGTCGACATTGGAGTAGGCTTGTTGTGCGAGGTGGGCCATCTGCAGCGACGCATCGGCGTATGCGTTGTGGTTTTGAACATCGGTGTGCTGGATGTGGTGGTACGCTGCCGTAACGTCTTGTCCGCCGTATGCGCCATCTGCAGCCGCAGCAACAGCTGCCGCAGCGCGCAATGCCTCCGCCTCGTCTTGCACAGCATTGTCAACAGCATGGTATTCTTCCTCGCGGCGGGCATTGGCCTCGCGCATCATCGGCGCAAGGCCCTGGCTCAGCTGTGCGGCAAGCTGCAGCTCCTCCACGCTGACGGGTGCACGGGAAGGCTGCTGGTGCTGATTCTGGTGTTGCTGGTGTTGCTGGTGCTGGTGTTGGTCAGCTTCTTGCTGTAGCTGATGATGCTGGTGATGTTGCTGCTCATCCTGCTCGTGCTCGTGTTCGTGCTCATGATGCTGTTGTTGATGTTGATGTTGATGTTGCTGATGCTGCTCCTGTTCCTGTTCCTGTTCCTGTTCTTGATGGTCCTGGCTTTCCGCGTGGGCAGCGGCGGCCTGCTGAACGTGCGCCAGGGCAGCCACGGCATACATGTTGTTTTGATCCTCAGCGTGCGTCGTGTCTACATAGGCATTTACGTCACTATGGTGGTCCTGGCTTTCGGTCTTGAGGGCGCGCAGGTGTGACTCCGGGTAGGACTCGTCGTCGTTGGCGGCATTGACTGCGGCTGCGAGAGCCTGCACCGCGGCCGCCGTCGTGACGGCCATATCGTCCACTGCTCCGTCCTGGTCTGTCTGCATGACGTCCACGTTGTGCGCCGACAGCTGCGGGTCTATCTGGTCCAGCGACACGTCGTCGTCTGTCGCATTGTAGAAGGACGCGGCGCCCTGGCTTTCCGCAGACGGGGTAGGATACTGTTGCGCGAGAGCCTCGTCTGCAATAGCAGACAGGTCGCCCTTGTACATCGAGATATGGGTAGCAGCCGGGTTCGAGCGCGTGTTGTTGTCGCTTAGTCGGTCAAAGCGTGGTGGCAGAGCAAGACACGACTATCTGTGGGGCGTGGAGGCAGCGTGTCGCGAGACTAGCAAGGTTGAAAGTCGCGACGACGAGCGGGTATCATAGCGTGTCGGGTATCTGTAAGATAAAGATAATCTTGTAGGCGAGTCCCCAGCTAGATGCCTGGTTTTGGCGCTGTTGCAGCTGTTGAGCTTGCCATCTATTAGCCTGGTGTTCCATCACGATGCCATCTTGTGTCGATGGGCAATTGAAGCCGGCCAGGTCGCGCGCATTGTTGGCAAGCTACACTGGTAGCTTCCAGCAGCTTGACTCTGTAAGCAGCATGGCCCATGGCCCACAGTGCACGTTGCCAGTGCCCGCAGAGCTTCCTGCGCGCAGTCGGGCTGTTGCGGCTTGGAGCTCAAAGTGAAGCTTTTCGGCGCAAAACCACGTCGCGACGAGAAACCCCCCCATTGCCCAAAAACCAAACAATTGGCACCGGTTTGCATATTTCCCAAAACGAGAATCATTGCAGGCACAGTGCCGACATCTGACTTGCAGATGAGTTAGAAGGAAAAAAGAAGTGGACTCACCTCTCGTCAGTGCCAGACCTGGAACTGATGATATTCCGAAAATCGTGCTGTAGGCGTTGGCAGGCGGAAGAGGAAGAACCAGACGGCCGATGTGGAGGGGAAGGAGAAAGGAAAAAGAGAAAGTGCGAGGTGGCAGGAGCGACCGAGAAAACCTGTCAGACGGCAGATTTTTCAGCGGGGCTTATATCACGTGTATATCAGCATAATGACGACGCTGACTAATACATGCTTAGTCACTTTTGCATTTTCGCAGCACTCATCTCGCCGCTCAAGGCATCCGCGATTAAAATAATGAAAGCAATAGGTTAGGTGTGTTGAAGTCTGTATATTATTTAATTTTGCTGTATGGTGAATTTATGGGTGTTGTTGTTTTGTTTTTGTTTTATTTACTATTTTGTTGTAAAATACACTTTAATATCATTATATAAAAGCCCATCTAGGATGTTTTTGCATTGCAGCATAATCAAGTTGTTTTATTTATATTCATTGAATCTCCAAGTCTTAAAGGATCCTAACGAGAGAGCAGATATATGAATACTCGAAATACTAGATGGTTTCCACAAGGCAACGAAGCCGGAAACATAGTCTCGCCAGACAAAGCAACGCCAGCCGCACGTTGCCTTCTGCCTAGCATCTAGCATGCCGCTTGCAGGCACACCTTTATTGCCCGACCGAAGCAGCTTAATATGTGACTGAGAATACAATGAGAATACAAACCAGGTGACAGGTGACTGGAGCTGCTTAACCATGTCGACTTTTGACGGCTTCGTGAAGGAGTTCCCAGATATCCAAGGTGGGCGCACGAGCTTCCCCTGGCAAGCGACCGTTGCTGACCATATAGTCGACTACTTCCGAAGCACGCCGGCGACAGCGTGGTGCCGGCCGCTGGCTTGCTTCCTAAGCCATGTACACAGCGACCACTTGGTCGGTCTGGACAGCCTCAGATCTCCATTGTAGGCAGCCGCATCTCACGAGACACAGTTGCCCGTGACTGCATTCTGACTATATAGTGTGTACTGCTCAGCAGCGACAAAGGCCCTCGTTCTGCGGCTCGAAAAATATCCATGCCGCATCAACTTTGCCAAAGGCATTCTCGAGACACGCAAGCGGACATACAAGGACCTGAAGCATGTGCTCGTGAGTAGAAGACGAGACGAGACGACATAGACTCGGCAGTGACTGACTGTATAGAAACCACTGCCGCTGGACACGCCGACAGTCATTGAGCTATCACCAGGAAACAAAATCCAGGTGACGCTGTTCGATGCCAACCATTGTCCAGGCTCCGTCATGTTCTGTAAGTGGTAGTGCATGCGCAGACACAAATGCCCCTGGGCTGACAAGAGAGTGTTTGAAAACGACACAAAAGCAGCATTGTATACAGGAGACACGCGGCTGGAGCCGTGGTTTGTAAACTCTCTTGTCCGCAGTCCGTGCCTTGCCGAGTACGTAGCCGGCCTCCGGACTCTGGACACTGTCTACATGGACACTACTTTTCTACAAAAAGACTCTGTCTTCCAAACAAAGTCAGACGGCCTATGTGAGCTGTTGACGGCCGTGGCCAAGTACCCCCCCGACACTGTATTCTACTTTCGGGCGTGGACCTTTGGATACGAAGCGGTGTGGACGGCTCTGTCCAAGGTGCTCAGGTCCAAAGTGCACGTCGACTCCTACAAGATGAACATGTATAGGTCACTTGTTACCAAAAGTTCCAGCAATCGATTCGGGCCTCAATCCCATGTGGACCCCGTTGCTCCTGGTCTTGTAGGTTACATGTGTGCCAATATCGAGCATGCGGGATGTCTGCAGACCCAAGATGAGCTGGTCCGTCTACATAGCTGCGAAAAGGGCACGGGCTATTGTGCATCGATCCGCGACTCACCCGTCGTCTGGATCAGGCCGATTGTGTGCAGATACGCCGGTGGACGAGGCGAGATGGCCGAAGTTGGTGCTGGCGGCGGAGGCGAGGATCTGAACAAGGAGGCCGAGCTGGAGGTATCCGGCAGAGACGAGATCGACCGGCTCTGTCAGCTGTATATGGTAAAGAGCGAGTCTGCAGACGGCAACGACAAAGACAGCAAAGAGGCACTCTGCACGCTGCTGTACGACACTCTTCAAAGCAGTCGGCATATACCGATACGGCTGAACGCGAGCGAGTCCCAAGCGACAGAAGACAGACCAGATCACCTCGGCGCACATTTCGGAGCAAAGACGATTGAAGATACGTTTCGCGACATGGTCGGCCAACAAAATAATATACCTCGAGATGGCGAGACGACGGGCAGCACTACTACCCTTCCCAACACCATCACATTTCCATACTCGCGCCACTCGTCGTATCAAGAACAATGCGACCTACTGGCGAAGCTGCGGCCAAGGGATGTCTGGCCCTGCACGGTCAATGAGGACTTGTGGTTTCGCAATGGTAAGTTGTGCATTTCAAGATCGGGTCGACAAAGAGCCAAAGAGAAGGAGCATTAAGACTGACCGTACCAGGGGAGATTGTGACTATACGAGACCTCTTCGGACAGTACTGCGCCGGCGACACGTTCAGACACGACGAAGAGGTCGCGTCAAAGTACACCGAGCAGGACAGCATTTATTTCGAGGTTACAGACAGTCAAATGACTGAGATTACCGTCGAGTCTGATCCGCAGTGCCTGGACATGTCTGTGCCCGAAACTGAGTGCGAGGTGATTGAAGACGACGATGACGATGACAATAAGACAGATGTGCAACTGCCGGAGCTACTGCTACCTGTCACGAACCCACGCTCGGTCTCGTCATCGTTTGACCTTCCTTATTTCTATCACACTCCGACATGGGGCCATGCAGGCTATCTGGGGGAAGTAGAAGAAGACCGGAATGGGCAAGATTCGCAAGATGCGCAAGCCTCGGCCCGGGACTTTGCCCGAGAGCGACGTCTACTGTCCCATCAAGCAGTGGTGTACAATGCTGTCGGCGGCAACGACTGGGCGCACATTGGGCTGTCGAGCACGTCGGACAACCACACGACACCTGACCCCGATCTTGGCAATGGGTGATGGGGACGGCAAAGGCGGGGAAGTGAGGAGATTCGAAGTGAGGAGACGAGGAGATGAGGAAATACTATCCAGAACGCTGTCTTCAAATGTGCTCTACTCTTGACATTTGGCTAAATGACACTCCCGAGGACGATCGCATACCAGCGCAAGCATACACTTGATACGAGCGCATGTGAATTAATCCATTGCAACAAATGCGGCCTGTGGTATACGTAGTATATAGCCCGGCCGTGGCCCGGCAATCGTCGCGAGCAAACTCGATTGGCCGACCACCAGAATATAGTTGACTGCGACCGCTGACATGGCTCGTCTTAACCACTTTCTCGTGGCATTTGCCGCATTAAGCCTCTTCTCCGCCACGGGCGCAGCACTTCCTGCAGCGACGGCTGCTGCCAGCTTGGTCGGATACCTGACCATTGTCTTCCTCGGCGCCGACCCTTACATCTACTTTTACCTGAGCCAGGGCAACAACCCGAATGCGTTTACAGCCTTGAACAGCGGCAGCCCGATCATCAAACCGACAAAGGGCACCGGCGGCGTGCGGGACCCGGCGATTGTGCGCGGCGGCGGCAGCGAGGCCGGTGCAAAGTGGTACATTGTCGGCACCGACCTGGACATCGGCAAGACGACCTGGGATGCCTCGCAGCGCACCGGATCGCGCGGCATCTTTGTGTGGGAGAGTACGGACCTGCTGACATGGACCAACGAGCGCCTCGTCATTGTCGAGGACAGCACGGCCGGCATGGTCTGGGCTCCCGAGGCCATCTGGGATGCGACCAAGGGCCAGTACATGGTCTACTGGGCCTCCAAGTTTGTGAGTACATATATACCCTGTGAGGCCCCTTGCTTTTATATACTGCCTCCTAACAAAGCAGTATGCTGCGTCGGATACTGCCCACACCGGCACGCCTACCAACATTGTCATCCGCTATGCCTACACATCCGACTTCAAGACGTTCTCGGCGCCGGCAACCTACATCGACCGAACGCCCAGCGACACAATCGACCTGACGATCCTGCCCCTGTCCGCGAGCCCGGGCCTGCCCAACGCCGACGTTGCGCCTGCAAGCCAGACGTACTTGCGCTTCCTCAAGGACGAGACCCTCAAGACGGTCTACACCGACTACTCGACGACCGGCCTGTTCGGCACGTTTACGCGCCCAGGCGGGAGCTCGGCGTACATCCAGTCTGGAGTCGAGGGCCCGGCGGCGTACTGGGACAACGAGGTGCCTGGCAAAGCGCATCTGCTGCTCGACTACTACGGCGGCAGTGGCTACGCACCGTTTGAGACGACAAACTACGAGTCCAACTCGGGCTGGACGGCCAGCAACAAGACTGCGTTCCCAGCAAACCTCCGGCACGGCAGCGTGCTCCCCGTCGATGCCACACAATACGCGGCACTGAAAGCGAAGTGGCAATCATAGAAAAGGCAGGATCTGGCAATACAGAGTACACTCCTGAAATAGGCCATGCAGTCAGCCGTCGCCTTGGGGTAGTTAGGTGCCGGGTGGCGCAGCAGGGTTGTAGCTGCAGCCAAATCGGAATTGTGCCCTGTCAGTGGAACGGATGGCTTGACAGAGGCGATGGCGTCTGGTATGTACGGAGTATGCATACTTTATTATGTAGAGAATCGAGCCACTGCAAATAACCTTATGACATATTGTGCACACGCTTGGGCGACGCCTTGAATCTTGTCACTGCTTTGGGTCTGCATCCCGCCTGTCGTTTCTTTTCCTTTTCTTTCGAGCCCCCGCCATCCTTTCCAATGTAGAGTAATTGCTCGTATTGGTTCGATGGTTCGATCATTTCTAGACCATTAGGCCTGCTATTTGTTTTGGATTTTGCACTTTGAAATTACCAGCAAGATACCATAGTAAATCTACAGAAGTCGCCCGCATCGAAGAAGACAAAGGCGGCCTCTAAATAGTCAAGCCTGTCATGGGACGACATCCTCCCCTTTACGTCTCTTTCTGATGATTCTGTTTATTATTTTGACGATCATTTAGTAGCAGTTTTCCACTTCAAGAAGATAGCCAATAAACATTGGCAGAGTCAAGCTGCAGACTGCCGGGGCCAGGCTCACTGAGGATATGTGCTTATCTCATGCTGGCCCGATGTCAAAGTTAGGCGCCCCAGTGCACACCGCTGCTCTATCCGCCAGGTGTCAATTATATTCAAGATAGATGTCTGTGTTTTGAGCATCGGTGTCGGCCTTGGCGTGGGTGCTGCTGCACTTGCTGGTGGCGGCTATCTCGCCTACCGGGCATGGCAGCGCCGGCTGGGCCAGGGCTCGTTTGGCCGCGGCAGTTCCGGCCGCCACAACAACCCGACGGACCTGGCGCTGGAAGGCAGCGAAGTTCGCGAGCAGATGGCCAGGAACACCGGCAGCTATGACCGTGGTCTCCCATCACAACGGGGGCTTGTGGGCATGACAGGTTCCGATATGTGCCACCGCCGCCGCAAACGCGTTCCGCTGTTTCGCCGTAAACCGTTCATTTATTTATGTCTTGCTGTTATCTGTTTATTGCGAGGTTTTGTTACGCTCCGAGACCCCATTGTTTCGTATATATCGCAATATAGGCGTTGTCCTGACCTTTAATTTTCTATTTCCTTATTTTACCACGCATTTTTATAATTTAGGCCTGTTCTTGCCTTCCCTTTTCATATGCTCGTCCAGCCAGCTGAGAAGAACCTGCTGTCCTTCTTCGCCGAGCTCCAAGCCTCCGCCTTCCGGGGCAGCACCTATGCTGACCTGCCGTACCCGGTGCTCCGACTCGGTGCTGCGCGTGTCTGCTTCGCTTTCGTGCTCGACAGCTTCGTATTCGGGCACCACTACCTGCTCGTTCGCATTCTTTCTTTTTAACTCGTACCGATCGATGCCGCGGCGCAAGAGGCTGGCCATTTCGTCGGCCTGCATAGCAAACGAGTTCTTTCCGTGGACAGCCTGTGGAATCTTTCGCGGTCTTGGCTTGCCGCTTATGTGGGTGCTGGCAGCCGTGCTTGTCTCACCGTTTCCCAAAGTATGCAACAGTAACGATGATGGAATTGTGAGCGTCGACTGCAAGGGCGGAAATGCAAGATATGACTTTTGGGCCATGCCCATTGTGAGGATTGACGTCTCCCGCTTGGGCGGAGGCACATACTCCACGTCGAGCGCAGCCCTGTCCTCCATCTGTTCCAGCTGCAACTCGGCCTCTTCTATGCGTATTCTGTCTATCTCTTCGTCAAAATCAACGGGTGGAACAACCAGCCCGGGCGTTCTGAAGAACAGACATGGGCTCACAAAAGTGTCAAACAAATCAGCCGGTCTGACAAAAAGAGACGACAGTGGCGGTGTGCCGGGCGCGACAGTGCCGACAGCAGCAGCATCGTCGGCAATGGGTATTCCGTCTGCTGCCATCTTGACAAAGGCCATCCAGTTGTAGATCCCATTGTATGTGGCGACACCGCGAATAGCCATAGGCTGGTCTGTATGCGACTCTGTGAGAGATAGCGACATAGCCAGGCTAGCTCCTAGGTGCGAGCCATAGACATAGAGGTCGCGGCGAGGCTGCACCTTGGACTTTCTGAAAGACACGCGTGGCTGCCGGCCAGGCTTGGTCATCTCTATAGGAGGAGGTGCCAGATGCTTCCGAATCCAGTCATAAGCAAAGGCGACGTCGTGGAGCGGGGTGGGCCAGGAAAAAGATAGAGGCGGCACTTTGGTTTGGGCGTCTCTCATGGCCGTCTTGGGATCGACCTCGTCTAGCCTGACGGCTGACCACCGGTACCGTATGGACACAATAGGAATGTTTTGGCGCAGCAGATAGTCTGGGGGACTGGGCAAGTCGGCCGTGAACGACTCTGGCTTTGCCTCTGTGTCGCCCTCAAAGGCTTCCGTTTCCACGATGTGCGGCTGCGGAGACGGAGGCAAATAGAGCAACAGAGGCGTGGTGGGGGGATGCTCAAGGACATTGTACATGCTACCCGGTCAGCGTGAGAGTTCTTGGAGGTGCTGTCCAGAACAGAAAAATGAGGTACGCACCTGATGATCATGCTGCCCGAGGACTTGCATCGCACAAACACATGCTGGACGCTTTCCTCTCGCCGCCCTGCCGAGCTTGCTGAAAAGCTTCTTGCATCGGCTCCCACATGGGGTGAAGGCAAGGCTGTGTTTCGAGGCCGTGACGTCGCCGTTGTTGTTGTCGTTATCCACCGAGACGTTCTTGTTTGGCATGTGCTATGGGCTGTGTGCATACCCGTTGCAAGCCTTCCACCCAGGACAAGGCACCGCACAGGTAGAGATGGCAGGGCGCCACATATTGAAGAGCATGTCGCCATCCGATCAGATGTGTCGAGCTTCTGCCGGAGAATCGGTTAATGCCGATGCATTGACAGGAATTGAAGCTGGGCTGAGGGATTAGTAATTGAGTCTGCCAGTCGCTTCTTCTGATGTCATGTCTGGCTGCTGCCTATCAGCCTTCAGAGCTCTTCGTGGCGCGACGCGACGGCCAATCACTGTAATGCAGCCTCCCGCCACTAGCTTGACGCTACCCTGACCGTCGGTACGTTCCTTTAGCGGTCACTGGGCGGTCTTTTAGGCCTAGACCCTTCCGTGAGACCCTTCTTCACGGAGTAGATAGGGCACAGAAAAAGGAAAACAAGAGAAGCAAGTAAAGCAAAAGTTATTCAAAACAACAGAGTATAATTGATATCTAGAGAACAAAAACAGGAAACAGCGGAAAGGCAATGTCCCCCCAAAACCGGCCATCCAGGCACAGACCTTCGTAACCAATAAACGCCAAACAGACCAATTGACGGAAAATACAGGATAGAAGAGAATAGTCAAAATCAAGAATCAAGAGAAAGAATAGCAGGCAAAGATGACGGAAAATAACGACGAGGCAAAGACAAGCCATCTGTGGCCCTAGCACAAGAAAGGGATTCCGATTCACTCATGATGGTCGGATGCGCTGATCACAATCAGCCTCAGTGGGCAGTCTCACGCCGGGGTGCAGGCGGCGGCGGCGGCTTCTTGCTGCGGTTCACGGGCGGTGGCGGCGGCGGCGCTTTGCGGATGGCGACATTGCTTGTGCTGCGGCTTAGGCTACCATAGCTTGTGGCTGGTGAAGCACTGCGCTCGCCATACTCTGGGCTGCCACTACCACCGCTAGTAGTGTCGTCGACATCATCATGACCGTTGTAGCTGCTGTTGTTGGCTTGGATCCGGCCGACCGGACGCAGTCCGTTCCGAAGGTTGGCGACATTTGTGACGGCTGTGGCGGGTGTGCTGGCTCCAGAGCCCCCGCCATATCGTGGACGGTCGACGGGCGGCTGCAAGGAGTTGGTCCGGTCGGGGATAGGGCGCATTGGCTTTTCAGGCGGCGAATATGAGCCGAGGTTTGTGCTGCTGTTGGCGCGGGAGTTGGAGCGGATCGGCATGCGGACAGGAACCGGCTCTGGCTCTTCATCTGCGTAGTCGCGTCTGCTGCTGTGTGATGTGGTGCGCTCAATGTTGTTGAAGGAGCGAGCAGTGTTGGACCGGCTGCGGCTGCCGTAGTTGTTGCTCGGTGCCCCGCTCGACACAGCTGTGGCAGCACCTGGCCACGTGCGCTTCACACGGCGCAGCTCCTCGGCACAGCGCTCGTGGTACTCTAGCTCACAGTCGAGGAAGCTTGTTAGATCCCGGATGCTCTCCGATTCAGACTCCTTGACGTCCTGCATACGGCGGTAGACGTCCTCGTTGCTCTCTTCGTATTTAGCACGCGTTGCCCGAAGCTCCTCCTCGATGCGGAAGTCGTCACGCTTAGTCTTTTGCATCTTGCCGATGCTGGCGTCGTAGGCAAGTCGGCGGTTCTCTAGCTTCTTGCGAGCAGTCTGGTACTCCTTCATCATAGCGAGATTGCGCTCGAGGGACTCCAGCCAGGTAGACGTGGCGTCGGCAACGTACCGCTCCTGGACAGAAGCGAGGCGCTCGTTGGCGCGACCCAGGCTTGTCAGGCAGCCGCCGAACTCTGAGTCAGGCTCAAAGTCCTCGCCATGGCTGATCATGGTCCGGCCGAGGTAGCTGACAGGCAGGCCTTTTTCACGGTCCTCGAATGTCTCGCCGCGACGGCCAACCCACTTGACATATGCCGTCATGGATCTTTGCAGACGCTCCATGCCTATTTTGTTAGTGCTCAGCCTCGAATACACAATTCTGGGAAGCAAAAACCTACCTTCGTGACGCAGGTTCATCTCTGATTCGAGATTTTTGAAATCATCAGACATGCTCGTTTTGGCCTCTGCGCCCATTTTCTCGCCAGCCCACTGAAAGGCGCGGTCGATTTTCTTTGTGAAATTCATTTTGAAAGCGGTGGCTGTTGGAAGTTACCAACTTGACTGTGGTTGAATGCGAGTTGCCGGTCGTGGAAGTAGATTGTAGAAAGAGAAGTCTCCCTGTTGGGATGTATATCGTGCGGATGTTGTTTATGTTATATATGTGAGTCTGGCGCTGCTTCGGCGAGTAGCGCGCGAGTAATCTGAATGTGCAGCTTATGTTTCGACAGTCATGAGCCAGTCGAACAAAGATGGTTAAAAGCGAAAGGTGAAAGAGAGATGTAATGTAGGTGGGAGAACATAAAGGAGAGCAACAGCAACAAACAGATTAGGTACAAAGACTCTAAAGACAACAAGGAGCCGGCAGGACAACAAGAGAAACAAAGAGGTGGGATAAAAGGGATGATATGTGCACGGCAGCATAAAGGAAAAACAAGCAAATAGAGCAGATGTGGAGTGCGGAGTACTGAATACAGTCGTTAAAGAACAGGAATGAGAATGGCTAGAGCAAAGAGCAAGGGTGTGGGAGATCAGGAACGTTGGGGCGGGAAGATGGGACTTTGTAAGGTGTAAAGTGACGAGGGGTGGTGGATGGATGGAGAGAGCAAAACGGGAGGAGATGAGATGTGAGAGATTAGGATTGTTGTCTTCGAGGTACTTTTGATGGGGAGAGACAAACCGAAATAGAAACTTGAAATATGAGAGTCAGTCAAGGTCAGACCAGGAAACGACCACAGGGAGCCAAGACAGAATAGAATGGCAGGTTGAAATCTGGAGATGCAGATTGGGAGAGTGCTGGAGGGGAGGCTGGCATGAAGGGCGGCGTGGCAAGACGGGAGAAGACCAGGGGGTGTAGAAGAACCCAGCCAGAAGTGACCTTTGCCTATTTCTCGTTTTTCGGATTCCTCCAACCTCTTTTTACATATGTAGTAATACACCGTGGTGTCTGGCCGTCCGTCGTCTGCTTCCTTTCTTGCTGTCCTCGTTGCCCACTTGTTTCAAGATGAAGGCAAAAAGACAAGAGGGTGTGGCCTCCTTCTGGGCCTCCTGAGCCTCTGGGCCTGTGAGTCTCTGAGCCCCCTCTAAAAGTTGACAACCACTCGTATTGCCATTTCGTGTCCCCTGCCTTCAAACTGTAGACTGCACCGTTGCTTGCCAGCCATTGTTTGGTTTTGCCAGTCGCCCCTGCAGGGGTCCCCCACAACCCCTATTATTTTCGTTAGCACGAGAGCACGTATCGATCAACAAAGAGCAACAACAGGCACCAAACACACTGAAATGCTACCGGTAATAAAGTGGATGCATTGTGCCAAGTATCCGTGCCTGGAGGTATCGACTAGACCACACACTAGACATCAGAGCTAGTAGTGATTGATGTTTCATTCACACCAGACACCCAGACGAATACGTAGTCGTGGAGACGCGACAGAGTGGCGGCAACTGAGTTCAGTATGTAGTGTGTACTGTGTTGATAGATATCTCAATCATCTCAATCCTCTGCTGATCACGTCGGCAGGAATTGAAAGAGAGGCCGGCTTGGTACGCTTCTGCATGCAGAGTGCTGCATACCACGTCGGAGGGTGTGTGGATGGAACATGGGTGCTGCGCGACAATTGCAAGTATTGGGAATACATAGTAGGGGGAGGGGGAGTGGGAGGCGGGATGCGGAGATGGACGCAGATGGATGAGGTTGAGAACTCATGATGCCAATCTCCTGTATCCCTTACCATTACATAAACATGAGAGGAATGGGCAGTTACGAAGAATGCTCCTTCTTGTTTCGTATGATGTCGAAGGTCGCCCCTTCTATATGAATACGGGCAAAGAACAAGGCAGCTGCGTATTCTGAAAGGCCTTTTTTATTTATTTCTGTTTTGTAACAAATTGTAGTTTAGACAACGCCGAATAATCTCGAATACGGAAAAGAGCCAGCCAAAAAGGCTGGAGGATAGAATTCACCGTCAAAGACTTGCCCCAACACGGAGTGGGTCGGCTGTCTTCTGGAACGACGGTCGGTGCTACCAGTTTCCAAAAAAAGAAAGTGCCACCCGCATCCACAAGTTGCTGGAAAAAGGCAAGCCAGGGCAGGAGCGCCGGGGCGTTTGGCTGGCCAGGCCTGCCTCCTGCCATCTTGATTATTTGCTGCTAGCGATTTACTGCACTGAGTATTACACTGTATTGAGAAGGAGCGGCCACGGTTCTCCAAAGGAAGGGACAGGCAGCCGGAGTATCAACGGAGTTTCTTCCGACACAAACGTCTGTTTATATGGTTGATATCTTTTGCATTTCTTTCACCTTTCCCCTTCTTTTCATCTTGGCTTTGCAATCCTGTCTGTCGTTCAGTACCGCCAATATCGATACAAGTATAATATGTTGCAATGACGCAGCCCTTGTCTGCCATTCAATCAGTCGGCGTCGTGGCCTGCAAAGCCACACTCCAAATGAAAGGACGACAGGCTCTAATTTAGTCTTTGAAAACATATATAGTATGTATGTATGTAGGAGCTGGCAAATAGACAAAGGCTAGCACGCGAGCATTGTGCACGTCTTTGTTGGGTGAGTTCACCTGCAGCTTTGGCGTACCAGCGGCTGTTTATTGGTTGCTTGTTTGATTTTCTTTCACTAAATAGTCTCAGCTATCGTTTGATTTGTTGTCATCTGTCTCTGGCCTGCTTGCTCGATCTCAGTGCAGTGCCGGATCTGGTGCCCCTTCCAGGGACCGCCGCGCCAAAGCCTGTTTCAGCCTCACGGCGTGGAATGCCAATCACCTCCCTGGCAGCGAAATTGCTATTTTAAACATGCGCCCTGGGCATTGGCTATCATTCCAGTGTGCAAAGGCCTTGATCGATATGCACACTCTATTACTCTGTACGTCTTCCGCGCTGTCCGAACACCTGTCCGTCAATGCCAAGCACCTACCAATGGCGATCAAATGAGATACCTCTGAAGATTGGCGGTGGCGGAGCAAATCCCACTCTGTTTGTTTGCTGTTTGATAGTATGTACATACGTAGTCGTTGATGTTTGATATCGATGTTGAAATATTGGACTGTGAGCGAGGTCGATGTCGAGTTGGCTATCATACTATGTATACGAATAATAGAGCGCCCGGAATCGTCGGATGCCAGAATGCATCTCGAGCATCTCGGAGGGGGCACACAACAACGCATGAGCGCGTATTTGCTTGACATCTGACCGTCAACAGTCGTCAGTTGACAGAGACTCGCAGCCTACCGTCCTATCGCCTTCATCATGCCCGTACGTCTTCATGCCATCGCTCTACCCCGTAAACACGAGCAAAACACACGCAGTTTGGGACTGCCACCTGTGTCAGATCTCCATCCTCGGAACAGCTGCCCAAGCTTCTCGCCGGTTTGATCATCCGCCGCACACGACATACACCGATTTATAAAGTACGGATACGAAATCCGAAGTCCGTTTGGTGTTGGAGTACATATAGTATGTTGCTGTGCGGGAAGATCTGGATTTTCTACATTCAAATAACTCCGCCAACACCTTCGGCGTATATCGAAAATATAGCTACGAAGTGGACAAGGGAAAATGTTGAATACAGCTACATAGCCACTGGGCAACAAGGCTTGGATGCTCCGTCCGGTCTGGTTTGATACATACTAAAGTCTTGTCGTCCGTAGCTCGACGGCCCGGGGCCGTGTGGGCGGCACCCATCGCCCGATGCTTCATTCAAACTATTAAAATAAATACAATTATATTGTTCTTGTCTAACTAAAATCTGAATTTATAACCATTCATAACAACGCTATGCGCCAGATTCCTAATGTCGTGTCAATCATCCCCGCACCCGACTTCCGATAATCACGAAAAGTACACGGCCTTTCGGCAATGCAACGGGCTAAGTCTGGGGTAAGATGACATCTTTGTTTCCTCAAATCCGGTCATATTATACACAAACATCATCAAAGCAAAATTCTCCAAATGGCGAGTGTTGATGCAGTTCCTCTGGCTTCACTTGGCACGCGCCGGACCGGCCCCGGGGTCGTCGCCGTCGCGCAACATCCATCGGCGAATGAGCTGCCGGATAACGATGAGGCCAACGCCGACGACTTCCATGCCACGCCGGCACTGCCTCCGGTGTCTCGCAGCCAACAGGCCTCTGTCATGGCCGCGTCGTTTCTTGCCATTGCCCTCTCCATTGGCTACAACCAATGCTACGGCGTCTTCCAGGAGTACTACAAGTCCGATGGCCAGGATGTGCTCCATCTCGCAGCTGGGGGCCAGAAGCCATCAACGGCGTTGCTTGCTTTTGTCGGCACCCTCGGCGCAGGCTTGACGTGGGCCGGCAGCATCTTTGTCAACCCATGGCTGTCCCGAGTCGAGTATGCCGCAGCTGTTGGCGAAGCTCGCACA
Organism: Ophiostoma cf. undulatum; assembly: GCA_022392935.1. Classification (NCBI taxonomy): domain Eukaryota; kingdom Fungi; phylum Ascomycota; class Sordariomycetes; order Ophiostomatales; family Ophiostomataceae; genus Ophiostoma; species Ophiostoma cf. undulatum. The sequence goes on along the minus strand of JAKRGL010000051.1, from coordinate 71,493 downwards.
GCTCGCTCACCTTGCGCGGCTCTCATGCTGACACCCCGCGGCATTACCCTGACAGGCGTTTCTCTGATGGCGCTTGGGTTCTTGCTGGCCAGCTTCGCTACCCAAATATGGCATCTCCTGCTCACACAGGGCCTTCTCTACGGCATCGGCAGTTCCATGCTCTACTTTCCGCTGCTGGGCCCGGCTCCCGAGTACTTTTCCCGCCACCGCGCGACGGCCCTGGGTGTGATCTTATCGGGCGGTGGCTTTGGCAGTCTTGTACTGACCCCGGTCGTGCGCGCTCTACTCTCGGCCATTGGCGGCCGCTGGACGCTGCGGTGCCTCGCCGTGCTTGATCTTGCCGTCGGCTTGCCCGTTGCTTGGGCGGTGCCGCCGTCGAGGTTCTCCTCTGTTTCTGTTTCTATTTCTTCCTCTGCCTCCGCCTCTGGCTCTGGCGAATCACCGCGTGTCGTGGCTCGCCGCCGTACACACATCTCGGCGGCTCTCCTGACGACGCCCACCTTTTTGCTGTCGGTCGCCGCTGCATTTTGCCAGTCTGCGGGTGCTCAGCTGCCGCTGACCTTCATTCCCAGCTATAGTGTCGCCCTGGGCCTGTCTGCCGGCACGGGTGCCACTCTCCTGGCCGTCTCCAACGTGGTCAATGCTGCAGCACGAGTTGCAACCGGGTATGCCGGCGACCGCTTTGGACGCCTCAACGTGCTCGCCATCAGCCTTGCTGGTGCTGCCATTGCCGTGGGTGCTCTTTGGGGCACAAGCGTGCAGGCTGCCTCCCAAGATATTGTTGGATCAGCTGCATCGAGCCCGGTCCAACTGTGGGTGGCTTTCATCGTGCTCTACTCCATAGCTGCCGGTGGCTACTATGCGCTGTTCCCGGCCACCATTGCCGATGTCTTTGGCATTCGCAGCTATGCCGCCGTCAACGGCTTTATCTATTTTGTGCGCGGCTGTGGTACCATGCTCGGCAGTCCCGTCGGCGGTGTCCTTCTCGGCTCGTCATCCTCGTCGTCGATGTCATCCCCCTCCCCCTCCTCCTCCTCTTCCTCGAGTTATGCCGATGTCGTCATCTGGGATGGCGCCCTGCTTGCAGGCTCGGTCCTCTGTGTCCTCGGCGTGCGCTGGGCCGATGCTCTCCGGCGCGGCTGGATATGGCGTGCATAAGTAGCAGTCTCACGCCCACTCCATGTATTTGTACTCTGTATCCATCCATCTCATCCCATCACCAACTCTGTCTCCATCTCATTTCACCAGTGACGAATCCATCTCATCTCGTTTCTCGCTTGTCGTGTTTTTCCACTTGGCAGTCTTGGTAGTCCAATCTATATTAGTTCTCTCCTTTCAAATCGCCGAGCGTCGTGGTATGTGTACATCTGTGTGAGTGCGTTTGTGTATTATCTTCAAGGTTTTGTGACTTCATAGCTTGCAGTTGGCCTCTGTGTGGTACGTCGTCTGCATTTTGCTGCATCTCTATGTACGGAGTACTGTGTAATGACTGCATCCTTCCCCTTTGGGCCTTTCTCCAGCCGGGCTGCACTTGCCGTGCTTACCATTAAGTGGGGTAACGAGTCGCTTTCTGTGCTTGCTGTTGCAAACCAACCGCTTCTATTGGCTGGTCGCGACTCGCCTTACACGTGTAAGTACGCGGCCCCTGCTATACAGACGAACAGCATTACAGTTCACTTCAAATGCCCCCAGTCCACTGGCGGAATTCTAGGAGATGGGCAGCAGATCCCCTGGAACTACCTCTGCACCCGCTGGAAATATTCTGAACCAGATGTCTTTTTCCACTTTACCGCATAAGTACAGCATTGGCGTGTCATCTCCTTTCTGTTTCTGGCTTCTGGCTTCTGGCTTCTGGCTTCTGGCTTTAAGTCGCTGGCAGGTCGTTCCTTCCGCAGACGGGTATTTTTTTTATTTTACTTCTCGCCCTCATGTCGGCTCTCGAACACAGTCTCCCTTTCTTGGCTTCTCAACCCTGCAGTTTTCGCCCTCGTTACAACCTCCTTTCTCCTGGGACGGCAGAGACGACAGCCACGACACGACATTGATACTGCAACATCATCGACATCGACCACAGGCTGATCTTGTGCTACTCAATCTCACTCGACCATCTCTCCGCCGTCCGCCTCCCGAGCCTTCCGATAGCCACCTCAACAACGCGGCCTCGACGACGAGCTCTTCTCGACTCTATATACCACAACACCCCGTTATCCGCCACATTCGGGCCTGCACTAGCTCGACTCTGCCGCTATCGCCATGTCCCTACGATCCGGCCTGTCAATGGCCGGCGTTGCCCTCGCCGCCCTCGTCCTGGCCGTCCCGGCCCTCGCCCACGAACACGGCGAGGATAACATCCCCGAGGGCGCAACAATATCTGCCGACCCCATCGACACCACACTATGGGTGCACATCTTGCTGCAGACGTTTGTCTGGGGCATCATGTTTCCCTATGGCATGGTCCTGGGTGTATGTCTTTGTGACGTTCCGGTCTTCTAATCCAAGCTCTGCTAACAACTCAGATGATCCGTAGCCGCTGGCACGTCCCCGTCCAGGTCGCCGCCACCGCCCTCGCCATCCTCGGCTATGTCCTGGGCCACATGCACAAGGGCCGCTCCTTTATCGGTAGCAATGTCCACGCCAAGTTCGCAACTCCCTTATTTTTTATGCTCGTCGCCCAGATCATCCTCGGCGTCTACCTCAAGCTGCACCTGGAGCGTGGCTTCAACGGCCGCATCCGTCCTGCCTTCCGCATCGCCCACGGCATCATCGGCAAGGCTTTCCCTCTCGTGGCCTGGGCCCAGATGATCTTTGGTGGCATCACCACCCTGGGTTTCTGCCAGGGCGACCACCTCGGCCAGTGCCTTGCTCACTTTATCATGGGCGGCGCTTTCATCGCCTACGCCATCCTGCTCACCATCCTCCTGCTGGTCGGCCAGTTGTGGCTGAAGCGCACCGGCCGCTCGCCCGAGTTCTTTGACAGCGCCGTCATCGCCGCCTGGGGCTGTGTCAACACCTTCACAGAGCACCGCTGGGGCACTGCCTGGGTCCGCAACGACTGGCAGCACACCACCATGGGTGTCATCTGGTGGAGCGCCGGTCTGGCCGGTGTGTGGCTGAGCCGCGGTCGTGACGGCCGCCCGCAGCGCAACTTCATCCCTGGTTTTGTCCTCTTCATTACGGGCTGGGCCATGTCCGCGCACCCCCAGGAGCTGATGATCAGTGCTGCTACCCACACCATGTTTGGCTACACTCTGATGGCTGCCGGCATCACGCGTATCATTGAGGTATCGTTTGTCGTGCGCGATAAGAACGGCATGTCCGAGGACGGCATGGTGTCCAACAGCTTCCAGTATATCCCGGTTTTCGTACGTCCATCTTTTTTAAACCCCCAAATAAGACAAAAGAAAAAGAAAAACAAATATGTTTCAATACTAACTGTTTAGCTGCTGTATGCTGCCGGTTTCCTTTTCATGGGCGCCACCGAAGAGCAGATGTTACTTGTTGCTGGATCTGGCATTGACCACGTTGCCTACATTTTGATCCTCTACAGCCTGGCGTTCCTCGTCTTCCTCTTTGTCAACATCCTGATCAGCGTCTACGACCGCAGCGCCAATGCCGACTTCTTGGCCGCTAAGAACAAGGAGCTCCAGCAGTCGCAGGCTGCATCTGCTGCCGAGGCCGGCCACGTCCGCATCAACGGCCACGCGCGGTCTGACAGCCACCAGCAGGTCCGCGACGCCGAGGAGTTTGAGCTGGGCGAGCTGCTGAGCGATGACGAGGAGGATGAGGATCGGTCGTCGCGCCGCAAGCTTCTCAAGGAGGAGGCTCTCGATGACGGTGACGATGATGCCAACCTTGTCAACGGCAACGGCACAGCCCGTCATTAATGATCGAGTGTAACCTCTAAATGGTCTTTGATTTGCATAATTTTGTTCCTTTTTGTCTTGTTTTCTTTATTTTTATCTTTATTTGCTTGTTTGTTAAACGTTTGGCATAAGGAAGTGCAAAAATGGAGTTTGGGGTGTTTTGTCGGGACAACGGTGTTTCTGTCTACTTATGTCTTTCTTTTGTCTGCTTTTTGTATTGCATTATTGCTTTTGTATAGCTGGGTGTTGTTGCATCATTGGAACCCAATTTGGCCTTATGCCTATATCATCTATATCGGATTGCCATTCAATACATAATCGCAATTTCTAAGTACAGGACACCAATAAGCAAACAAAATGCAGCCCGAGCCAAAGCACCAATGAAACACCAATAACCGGCAAAGAAATCCCTTGAAATATATCCACCAAATGCAAATAAGAACATCTTGGACAAACCCCCCTCTATAACAAGGAATGTCCGCTGGTGGCTGCGCTGCTCGTTGGAGGCCTGCTACTCTCAACAGGACGGTGGGCCGTCGTTGTTGCCACCGGGGCCGTCACCCAGCTCGGTGTCCCGGTGTCTTCTAGCTCTTCAGGGGCCGTCTTCCTAAAGTGCCACCAGCGGCGTTTTGTAGTATTTGCAGAAACGGGCGCAGTTGTGTTTCTCGAGCCTGTTGCCGGTGCAGTGCCGGCATCGCTGGTGGAGGTGTTAGCCGTGTTGCTCCAGTTGGCGGCGTTGAGCTCGATCTCCGACTCGGAAGTTGGTGCCGAGGATACTTTGCCGTCTCGCAGCAGGGCGCGCAGGATCGGAATGGAGGCTGCAATGATTGTAATGGCAGTCTCGGCCACGCCCCAGATCACCAGCTGGATAGTATTGCCTTTCTGTTAGCTACTTTTTTAAGGGGTCCTTTTGAAGAACTAGAAACGACTTACTGGGATCAGGGTTGGTAATCGATCCAATCTTGGACACTTTGATAAACGAGGCGACGCCGGCAAAGACGCCCATGCTCATGGCAAAGAGGACGCCCAGCTTCTCTTTTTTGCTCATGGACAGGCCCCAGATTATCTTCCATGGGAAAATGGCCAGCACGACATCCATGGTCCCGGAGTAGGCCGTGGAAAAGGAGTTGTAGTTGCGCACCAGGTCGATCGGCCAGCACTGCCCGGGGATCGACGAGTTGAATATCTTTTGCAAGGGCATGCACTTTGTCCACTGGATAATGGCGCTGGCGCATAGCACAATGTTGACGGACACAATGATAAACCAGATGCACCAGCGCATCCAGCCGGTCGAGATGCGCAGCACGGTCATGGCAAACGACGTCTTGCTCCAGGCCGCCGCGAGAATGGAGAACGTGCCGGCAAACGTGGCCAAGATGTTCAGCGGGACGAAGTTGCCGCGCTGAATATCCCACAGATGCTTGCCGTAGCCAAAGGTTGTTGTGGCCGTTGTGAAGGAGGATGCCAGCACGAGAGACAGCCACGACGCAATGAGGACATGGTCGTCCCACCAGAGACCGCGGCCGCGCAGGAACTTGCAGTATAACCGCAGGCTTAGGAATCCAAGAGAGAGGCCGCAAAACAGCCAGATGGTAAAGTTGAGCAGTGGCGCCTGGTTGTTGTGTGGCAGGCTGGCCAGCTGAAGAGGCGTGAGAGCGCGCCGCCTCGCCTCCGTGGCATATAGGTACTGCATTGTGTGTAAAGGTTCGGTGTGCTGAAGATGTCTCTCATTGGTGGTCGGTAAGGCCATATCAAGACGATGCTGAGTGTGTTCTTGTCATAGATGTCCAATATCTGTTTCTACACTTTATAATCGTGAAAACGGCCAGAGTTGATAGTAAAATCCTGGGGAAGAGGGAAAAAGAAAAACAGAGGACAAAACAAGCCAAAAGAAGACGGGTCGGACAAAGGTTGGGAGTCAGGAGTCAGGGATAAGGGCTCGAGGACTCGCAGGGAAAGGATAAAAATACAAGGGACAATGTGGACGATGTGACAGTTTTGTCAGTGCCAGGAAACCAGAAGACTGGACGAGGCCATGATGGGCACGGGAGGAGAGATGGCATATCTGGTCGGATGACTGGGATCTGGGTTTTCCGAATACGTGTACAAGGAAAACGATTCAAGGGGTGTGCAGAAATGGTATACAATGATTCGGGCTGGGTACGTGCATCTACAGTGATAGCCAGTGCTTGGGCGGTCGATGTATGTGATATGAGGGTAGACAGCGCCGATCCCGGGGGACATGTCCTCGAAACAGGGTCGGAGTTTTTGAATACGAACAGAGTGCTTTTTAAAGCTTTGTGGCTCTATGGTTCTATGATTCCGGCAAGGCATTGACAGCACAACGAAGCCTCACAGGAGTGGCTCTGGTCTGAACAGACTCTGGTTGGGGTTGAGGATGAGACCAGCCCAGCTAAGCTCGGACGAGAGTAGCATAAGTGACGATGATATTGAGCAAGGTGTTTATATCCGTACGGATATAGACATATATGCAGCGACTTTAGAGTGGCTTGCTGTTAAAGAAAGGCTATGGCAAGTGTGGTTCGGGTGAAGTGTTCTCCAGAGAAACTGTCACGACGAGACACGACGAGGTGCTATGGCATGACGGGGCGGCTGTCGATCCGTTATCACGACTGTCTCGCCGTGTAACAAACCCCAGGTTTGTGTTGACAGGAGGGGTAAGCTGTTGGTGGGCTAGAAGTTTAAAAAAAATACGTAGCAAAGGTATTATCGATAAAATGACAATATATTCGAGAAAGAAGAAGAAGAAGAAAGAAAGTCCAATTTTAGAAACCCGATCTCTACCCCAGCTTTTATACAGTAACTGGGTACATTTAACATTAACGAAATCATTACTGTGTATCTTTGAAACTAATATCCCTTGTCTTTTTTAATTTTTTGCTTCATTTTCCTTTTTCCATTTCCTAATATATATCTTAATAGGATTTAAACACTTCATTTCATTTCATTTCTTATAAGCGGAAATGCACGCACTACAAAAAAACAATAAAAATTCAGAACACAAAATTACAGATACAACAAGCCGAGTCGTCATAAAAATGCCGTGACTGTCGATATTTGAAACGCCTGTCCGACAGCGTGCCGCCAAATAAAGTCAACGCCATGTTGCAGAAACGTGCTAGAGCGCACTAACAGACGGGAGCGGGACTGACCCTTTGACCCAGCCGGCTGGTAGCCATCAGCAAAATAAGTGGACAATGTGGCGCGCATGTGGCGTTGCAAGCCGCCCAAATTAGGCCTGGATCTAGTTGATTTTGTTAGTGAAAAATCTTCTTGCTAAAACGCTGCAAAACGCTGCAAAACGCCAGAGAACGCCCCGACTATTTGATATCAGCCGGATCTCTCTCTGCCGTCTCATCTCAACCACTCTTGATATCGTCTACCCCTCTCATTAAAACATTGATCAAACTCATCTCGTTTCCTTTTTATTACCATTCCTCTTCTTATTGTTCTCGATTTGATTAAATATAATTAAAAACCACCAAAATGGTCTCTGTCAAGAACCCCAACAAGACTTCGCGCAACCGCATGGCTGCCCGTGCGGCTACCAAGCGCAAGCAGCAGAAGAAGGCATCTGCCGACGGCAACCACGCTGACCGTGTGGCCAAGGCTGACACCAAGCGTGGTGCCCGTGCCGGTCTGCTGCCCACCAGCGGCCCCCGTGCCCCGCTCAGTGCCAAGAAGCAAAAGAAGGTCGTCCAGCGCATGGCCCTGGCTCTGAAGCGCAAGATGGAGGCCAACGGCGGCAAGCTTGAGGAGCTCGATGAGAAGGGTATGTCTGTCTTTTTGTACGAGTGGTCTTTGCAGGTTCACAACTAACAGTATAGACGAGGCTGAGGCTGAGGCCAAGACCGATGCTGTCGAAGAGATGGAGACCAACTGAAGCGTTGCGCATCCCGTTGATCAACGTCTGATTCTGCAGGACTCTGTCGGAGTCTCCCATCTCATGCCACTCATGATTTGATAGTATTTTCTCTGTACCTCATCGTTCACCATTCGTCCACAGATGCGGTGCTGTGCTTATCTTCACCTCTTCATCGCCACCAGGACCCTGGACGGCTCTTAACTTTTCTCGGTTCTTGGCTATCGTCTTCAATTTGTTACGTCACTCATATCCCGCCAGCGTTGCTTTTTATTTATTTACTTAAATTCATCTCCATCTCCGTCGTTCTGTCCACGACATCGACATTGTGTTTCCTTTTGATCAGCCACAGAGTTTGCTCATCCGACACCATCTTACGGCTTCATGCAACATGCTGTCTTGCAGCCCTCCAGCAAAACTACTCACCTACGGCAGCAGGATCTAAAAAATCCAATAGCAGCTGTCTCATCTGGTCCAACAAGCCTGGCTGAAATATGCCCCCCGGCTTGTTCTTTGATATAGAACCAGAGCGATTCTGTACCACGCGATTTCGTTTTGTGCTGCCAGATATGATGTAGGAGATAGGATACAGGTTACAGGATACAGGATATAAATATATGACCGGGCTGGACAGTTACTCGAATAACAAAGATGCATAATCACATACCAGGTGTAAATATAAATGACTAAGCGAGAGACGTGGTCTGTTTTATGTATGTCTTGCTGGCATTTATTGTGTTTGGCAGAGTGACTATTGATGAACCGACACATCTCGATATGCTTTGTCAATTGCGATATAATTCAATTGCCGCAAAAAGACAAGAGGGCGTTGCCAGATCGCGCTGGTTTACAGTCACCCCCTGAGTTCTCAGATCATAGGATATACTGCATGTATAGACCAGAGAGTTTTGTGATTAATGGTAGCGAAAAGTACATCGTACATAACGGTCGACTATGGGCAGAGCGGAGCACCGGACCGGCAACAATCTTGGCATCCGGGACTGACGGCACATGGCTGCACAGACACGAGGGGGAGGGGAAGCTTGTGCACCCGAATCAAACCAAACCGGACTGGATCGCCGAGATATGACGGCTTTTGGTGTACGGACGGCCTCTCCAGTGTGGCAGCAATCCTATATACAAAGTGCAGAATGTGTGGGACAAGCAGCAGGAAGAAGAGGAAGAAGGGAACGTGCCAATGTGAGAACGTTAAAGTGATCGGCCTGCCACGCCGGTGGGCAGCCTCTGTGGTGCAGTGCATGGACTCCGACCCGAACAAGTGGCCCCCCTGTTGGCCTGGTTGGCCCTGTTGGCGGACCTGACCAAGTTTGGGGGTCCGAGTATTCCGTTGTCAAGGCGTATCAAGCAGGCTAGATCGCTGTTGCTCTCCGAAGTTTCGTCAGCTTCTCTTCTTTTTCCTATTCGTCTCCCCCCGTCTTTTCATCCTCTTCATTCGGTTCCTTTTCAATACATTTCCCTTCTGTCCGATTGAATATATTCACAATAATCAAATAAAAACATGCTTCTATGGTTTATGATCCTATCTCTGCTACCTATGGTCTGTAGGCTGTACTTACTTCTCCCACCACACCGCCCACGCCACTCTTGGCAGAAAACTAGAGCTGCTCGTCTGATAAAGTGATTGTGAACCTCGAATGGCGCCGGTCTCGGCTCCGGCCTCCTTATTGGCTCGCTGTGTCTTGGCGATATTGACTCTTTTGACTGATTTCGCGTTGACTTTGGCCCTATCGCACGGGGGGACAGCTGCTTCATTAAATACTCCTTCTAATTTGAATATTTCTATTTACGGCAGAAGGATTCGAGTATTCCCTTTCCCGCACGAGTCCATTGGCCTGGTCAGCATTCAGAAGTGGGTGTCTCTTGGAGTTCTATCATACTCCATGTACCATACCCTCTTGCGTCTATCAGAGAGTCGCAGTATCGGAGAGTGGGAGCGCCAGTGAGCCTTTCTTATCTATGCCAAGTTTGTCACTATACACCCTGGCAATAGCCCCCAAGCATAAGTACAGCTCCTACAGCTCCTGCAGCTCCTGCAGCATCCCCAGGCAGGATAAGCTGTTGTGCTTCTGGGCATTTCTTATATAAACGGGAGCTCCTCAATCTTTGCGCGCCGCCTCTGTCGCCTTGTCACGCGCACCGCCCTGCACGACTGATATCGCCCTGCCATACTCATTACCATCCACCATGTCGGCCACCCCAGCGCCAGTCAACGAAAAGGATGCATCCAATGCCGATGCATCTTCGGCCGAACGCCCGCTCACTATGGCGGATCTTGGCGTCGACGAGAAGCAGCTCGTCCGCAAAATGGACTTGGCCTTGATCCCATTGGTCATGCTGCTCTACATGTTTAGCTTTCTCGACCGGTATGTTCTGCCGTCAGCGTCGGCCACCAGCCACCAGCCACCAGATCCCCCGCAATGTACTCCAAATACAGAGCAATCTAGTTATAGAATACAGAATAGCACTAACACACTACAGCGTCAATATTGGAAATGCCCGTCTCTACAGCCTGGAGGCCGACCTCGGCATGCATGGCAACCAGTACCAGCTCTCCGTGTCCATTCTCTTTGTCACCTACCTCGCCTTTGAGGTCCCCAGCAATCTTGTCCTCAAGAAATTCACCCCCAGCCGCTGGATCGCTTTCATCGCCGTCGCCTGGGGCACCATCGCCACGCTTACCGGCATTGTGCAGTCCTACGGCGGCCTGCTGGCTTGCCGCGTGCTGCTCGGTGTTGTTGAGGCCGGCCTCTTCCCCGGTCTCAATGTCTACCTCACCATGTTCTACACGCGTCGCGAGATCGCTCTGCGCGTCGGTTTCCTGTTTGTGTCGGCTGCCCTCGCCGGTGCGCTTGGTGGCCTGCTTGCCTACGGTATCGGCCACATGGACGGCGTAGCCGGCATGAGCGGCTGGCGCTGGATTCTTATCATTGAGGGCCTGCCGACGCCCATCCTCGGCGTCGCTGCCTGGTTCCTGCTGCCCAACGAGCCCGAGACGGCCTACTTCTTGACCGATGCCGAGAAGCGCGCCGTCACCCTGCGCTGGGCTGGCGAGTACGGCAGCACCAAGAGCGCGCAGCAATTCAGCAAGGAGGATATGATGAAGGCCTTTATGGACATCAAGGTCTGGATCTTCTGTGCCGGCCAGTTTGGCGCCGACACCATGCTGTACGGCTTCTCGACTTTTTTGCCCACCATTATCAAGAGCCTGGGCCAGTGGTCCACGGCCGAGGTCCAGCTGCTCACGGTGCCCGTCTACTTCCTCGGCGCTGCCGCATATATGGGCTCTGCATTTTGGTCGGACCGGATCCAGCGTCGTGGTGTCTTTTGTGTCACCTTTGGCTTGATCAGTGTTGTCGGCTATGCCGTGCTGCTCTCTGACTCGTCAGCCGGCGTGCACTACTTTGGGTATGTCCCGATTATCCATCCACCTCCATTCAAAATTACTAACAAGTCTAGCTGCTTCCTTGTTGCCATGGGTCTCTACGTGATCGTTGGTGTCCCTCTCGCATGGGTATGTCTCTTTTGTTTTTATAGTCCTTCCTCTACAATCGCAGTGCAGCTCGATCCCGGCTAACATAACAGATGCCTACCCTGTGCCCTCGGTACGGAAAGAGAACGACGGCCAACGGCCTGCAGCTCACTCTAGGCAACGCCTCCGGTATCATGGCGCCATTCATCTACGCATCGGCCGGTGCTCCTCGCTATATCCTCGGACACGCCGTGACGCTGGCCATGGTTGCCTTTGCTGCAGCTGTCTACGGGTTCATGTGGTGGTACCTCGGATACTTGAACAAGTGCAGAGACGCCCAGGAGCAAAAGGCGATTGATGAGGGTGTGCCACTTGCATCCCGCGAGGAGCTTGAGGAGATGGGTGACGAGAGCCCCTACTTCCGTTACATTACATAGACAATTGTGGACGGCCTTACTATTAGCTTTTAGCAGCTTGTAAACTAGCAACTCTGTTATCCTCATCAATATACATACATGTCGCACCTATCACAACTAAAATATCAATCACAATCCATCCATTACCAAATGCCTAGAACTCTTCGGCCATATCAGCGAGCCACGTCCTGACCGTCTCTGCAACTTCCTCACCATTCCCTAATTGGCTGTTAGCAAGTCGCTTTACTGATGATTTGGGGTGTCCGATAAAGAAAAGGAAGAAAACTTACTGATGCAAAAGTCGTGCGGCCAGCCACGCTCGTCCATGACAATCCTTGCCCGGCTCTCTTCGTGTGCATGGCGGCGTGCAATGAACCGGTCGCGGAAGTCGCTGGCTACCCAGTGGTCGTTTTGGCCGAATAGAATGATAAACTTTGGCGGCACATCGACTGCAGTGCTCTTTTCGCTTTCTTCGCTCTTTCCGATGTCGTTGCTGCCACTCTTATTCTTGTCCTGGGAGTGAGTAACCTCCCACAGCTCATCTTCCCATTGATCTTCTCCAATGTGTATGAGCTCGTCCCGCCCCAGGAACAAAGCCTGTCGTGCGCCACCATTGCTTCCGAGAAACCGCGTCGTGACTTCTGCTGCATGGGGCGGGAAGCCGAGCACGTTCCGCACGATCCAGCCCTTGAGCCACAAAGGCAGGCACCAGAGCACAGCCTGTGCAATCATGTGTGCATATTGCCCAAGCAACGGTATTTCCATGACGCGCTCCAGCTGCCGGCCGCGCTGCGACTGGGCCAGGTGAGTCAGGGTGGCGAACAGCAGAATACCGAGACGGAGCCGGACATGTGCACCCGACGCAGATGTGTGGAGCTGGGTTGCGCCATTGAACGTGCCGTTGGTTTCTTTGGCCTGCTCCTGCAGACGCCGGAAGATATCAAGCGAGATGAAACTGCCGACCGAGTGGCCCATCAAGATGACATCATCGAACGGCTCGCCGTGGCGCAGACCGCCGTCTTTGCCAAGATCGATGCGCTGGGCAAGAACGCAGTCCATGGCAGCCCTGATTTGCGTGTCCAGGTCATAGGGCCCCTGGCCGTAGAACCCGCCACCGTCGTCGCCATCCTCGAACCCGATCAGGTTGCGGCCCAGCAGATGGAAGCGCACATCGCGCAACCCGTCCTTTCTGTGGGCAGTCTCGACCTCGTCCAGCAGAGTCCGCAGCGTGGATAGAAAGGGCTCGTAGTAGTCAATGTAGCCGGGGTTGCCAGGCACAAAGAAGACCAGGCAATGCTTGGTGTCGGCCGTCAAGTTGCCGCTCCGGGCGGGATAAGAAAGCCAAACCGGCATATTGTTTTATGAGCTGAGTAGGTGTACAGGAAGTTGAATTGACAATAGAGTAGTAGAGCGGGCTTGCATGAATCAGTAATACAGGGTGTACCAGTGATCAGTGACAATGACAGTGTCACATGCCAGCCGCAGCGACAAGAGCCCCACCATCACGCATGCCTCGACGTTAAAGCGGGCCGGGCCAATAAAGCATTTTAAATTCGATTTAATTTGTTATCAATACCTACACCGCCGAGCCGTCTTACACGGAACGACATTGTATCTTGCAAGATGGCCAGTGCAGCCCAAAGACCAGCTCAATAGAGTAGCCTGGCAGCAGATGGGCGACGAAATGGGATCAAAAGAAGAAAGCCAACAGAAATAATGGCTGGCAATAGAATGGCCGATCGCTGTAACAAATGATTTACTAATCGGACACAAGATGCAACCACGGATCACCCACAGTCTGAAAATGCCCGATATAGAAGCGACATGCAGGTCGAACCGGTCGAGGTGTCCACGACTGGGCAACTGTTACTGCAGATGGGTCTGAGAGTCTGCTCATACAACAGGGCCCGCGTCAGAAAGATCAGTTTCACGAAGACATGATCGTCAAGATGGCCAGAATAGACTAAAGAACAGGCCTGCTCGTGATCCACAGTCAATTTTATTTGAGGTGTCCCTTTGTTGTGAGCACCACCGAAGACGGTTGTCTGGTGGCTTCCGGCACGGCTGAGCAAACGGATGGTATAGACCAGCATCTATATCACCACAAGCGGAGCCATGAGAGCAGCTTATGCTCGCTTGTTCCCGAGTCGGCAAAATAAGACGTCCAACGACTGTAGTGCGGCACCCTGACGCCCTGCTCGCGGTTGGATGCACAACAGTATGCTGTGTGTCGTGATCTGCACCGTGCCGACTGCATTAAGCACAGTATTCAACACGGCACTCAGAAGCAATCAGAATGACACAAAAGCGACAAAATAGCTCGAACAAAACTGTCCAAAACACTCGAGTCGATTCCGCGGTGACGGTTTTTACGGGTATTACAGCAACGGAGCACAACGGACATAACCGCAGAAACAGCGGCGTTGTGTTGTGTCGTCTCTAGACACAGTGCTCGGGAAACCGATGCATTTTGTGGGATCGCTAGTCATGGTTTTAGCAGTGTACCTAGTCTTACTCTGCTATAAAATACTTAAAAGTACATCTGTTTCGGGTCGGCACTTATCCACTCCCGAGCACCGAGGCCTGGACCATATATTTCTGATTCTTCCCCACACCCCTTGCCTATTCCTCTTTTCTTTTATCCTGTTTACGCCGGTTGCTCCTTCCCTGAGATTATGAATCTCGTCGCATGGGAGTTTCGACGCGTCATGGCAAAATGTCAAATTTGAAGAAGGAGCGGTACACATTAGTCATTAGCGCACGTCGGCTCTATCCAGGAGGCAGGAGGCGACATAACAACTTTCTCTGCAAAGCCTCCAGAAACTCTGATCATTACTACTCACAGTCCCCAATTGCGAAGGACGTCATTGATTGCCGAGCGCAGAAGTGTCTTTTACTGGTTGCTCGCAAGCCAATATTCTATAGCCGAGCAGCTCATACCAACGCCGTCGCCGTCTCGTTTTTTTTTCTTCTTCTTTTCTTCTTCTTTTTTTCGCTTTCTTTTTTTAATACTTTTTCCTCTTCATCTTCTCACCCGTTTTACATATTTTCCACCTCTGTTCGTCCGCCTTACTGCTTACTACTAATTATCTCCGTATCTCCTTAACGAGCCAAATTAAGCTTTCCTTAAAAGCGAGCCCCCCTCCCCTTTCAGACACTCGAGCTATCTCGCTTCTCGCCTGACTCGCTTCTCGCCTATTGACATCCCATCTGTCTCTCTTCACTCAGTCGCTGTCTTTGTCTTATATATCCGCGTGCTGTCCCAGCGTCTGCGTCACAGTGTGACTGTCAACAGTCGCCTAAACGTCAACAGCTCCTCTACAGCGATATGGCGGGAAATGCTGCGATAAGATCGCCCAGCGCGGGCGTGTACAACGACAGCGACAGCAACAGCAACAACATCGCCGAGAAGGAGCTTGACATTGACGGCACATCCTCTGCAACCACCCCCGTTCTTGCTACCAACATGGACGAGAAGCTGCCGCGCCTCAACAACATCGACAACGCAGCAGACAATGCCCTTGCAGACCCTTCATCTGATGCATCAGAGGCACCAGATACCGCACCGAATGATGCTTCTCCTCCAGCACCAGCACCAGCACCGGCTGCTCCTCAGTCGCAGGCCGACAAGATGACCACCCTCCAGATCGTGCTGCTCATGTCAGCTCTCTGCATGTCGGTCTTCCTCGCCGCCCTGGACATGACCATTGTCACCACGGCCCTGCCCACCATTGCCGAGGAGTTTGGTTCTGCCTCGGGCTTCGTCTGGGTTGGTTCCGCGTTTATGCTTGGCTCTGCCGCTGCTACTGCCAGCTGGGGCAAGTTTAGCGATGTCTTTGGCCGCAAGCCCGTCCTTCTCTGCGCCAACCTGGTCTTCATCCTCGGGTGTGCTCTCTGCGGCGCTGCACAGACCCTTCCCACTCTGATTGCTGGCCGTGCCGTGCAGGGTATTGGCGCTGGCGGCCTGCTGACCCTCGTTAATATCATCATTGGCGATCTGTTTTCTGCGCGCGAGCGTGGCAAGTTCTATGGCATGATCGGTATGGTCTGGGCTACCGCGGGTGCCCTCGGCCCTGTTGTTGGCGGTGCCCTGACAAACAATGTCTCGTGGCGCTGGTGCTTCTACATCAACCTGCCTGTGTCCGGAACGGCCTTTTTCATCATCCTGGTTATCCTTCGTCTGCCGACACCCAAGACCAACATTTTTGTTGGCCTCAAGGCCATCGATTGGCTCGGCACCCTAGCCATCACCGGCGGCACCCTCATGCTGCTCATGGGCCTGCAGTTTGGCGGCACTTCGTTCCCCTGGCGCTCGGCCACTGTCATCTGCCTCATCGTTTTTGGCTTTGTCACGCTCGTCATCTTTGGTGTCATTGAGCACTATGTCGCAGAGTTCCCTGTCGTGCCGACCCACCTGTACAGCTCGCGCTCGAACCTTGCTGTTCTGCTCGTGTGCATGTTCCACGGCCTCGCGTTCACACAGCAAACCTACTACCTCCCTACCTACTTCCAGGCCGTGCTTGGTGCTTCCCCCCTCATGTCTGGTGTTTACCTACTGGCCATGAGCCTGGGCGTGTCTCTCTGTGCTGCCTCGAGCGGCATCTACCTCAAGAAGACTGGCCGCTACATTGACCCTATCATTCTTGGATTTGCACTCGCTATCCTTGGCGCCGGCCTGCTGCACAACCTGCCTACCAGCTCAACTTCGCCTTCCGCGGCTTCGGCCTGGTCCCGCATTATCATCTATCAGCTTATTTCCGGTATGGGTGTCGGCCTCAATTTCCAGCCGCCACTTGTTGCACTGCAGAGCAACGTGCCGCCTCAGAACAACGCCTCTGCCACGTCCTCGTTTGCCCTTACTCGCAGCATGGCCGCGGCAATCAGCGTCGTCATTGGCTCGGCTGCCTTTGACAACAAGATGACCGCGCAATATGACACCATCCTGGCTGCCGTCGGCGGTGACGCTTCTACGGCCGTCCTGCTGACGGGCTCCAATGCCCAGGCCAACCTGCTCCTGGTGGACAGCCTCCCCGCCGCAGCACAGGCCATCGTGCGCAAGGCCCTGTACAATGCCATCCAGGAGATCTGGATCCAGACTGTCTGCTTCGCTGCTGCCGGCCTGATTGCCAGCATGTTCATTAAGCGCAAGAAGCTGCAGTACACACATGAGACTGTAAAGACCGGCATGGAGGGTGAGATGGAGCGCCGCCGTATAGCGCTGGCAAGAAAAGAAGAGAAAAAGGCTGGCAACAAGTCGGAAGGAAAGTCGGATCTCGAGGCATAGGCTCGTTTTTCATGTCATAATTTTTCATTGTTTCTTGGTTGTCTCAGTTTTCCAAGTTGGCTCGGCCAGTTGTCAAGTCGGCTAATGTTTTGTTTTGTTGAAATACCCCTTTACGGAGAACTAACTGTATACTTGCATGGGAAAGGGAGAATGGAGTTGATGTAATAAGTACACCGGGTCTTTGCCATTTCTAGTTAATTTTTAAAGCATTTCGAATTCATTCCTACAGCATTCCTAAATCATTTTCGAATCAAGTTGCATAATTCATTTTTGAAACGAACAAACGTGATGTTGGGTCACATCAGGCCAGCAACTAGAAGCCAGTAAATTCAAACAGCTGCCTTTGGATGTCTCCTAGGCCAATCCGCGGATCCATCCATCGTTCAATGTCACTCACTTCCAGCTCTGTCGCCAGAACTAGTCCTTCCTCCTCCTCTAGTTCCGGAGGCATTTGTGCAGCACCAAGATCTCCTTTCTGGCTTCTTACTCTTACTCGCTCAGCTGGCGATAGCAGACAGTTCTGCAATGGTACCAAGATAGGACCGAGACCTGTCTTGCAATCAACTAGAGGCTGATGTAGGCCACTGGCCGCGGACAGAAAGTATGCCTCGTACCATTCACAGATCACTTTGAAAATAGAAAGCCATACACTTGCGATATGGCCACCTCTTGCAGTCAGCTCCTCGAATCGCGCAATGCTCGATTCCAGGTAGTGGTAGATCTGTGTAGCCGAGCCTCCCGTTGCGGTATCGTGAAGAATGCCGCGCATCGCACCGCCGGGGAGTGCTGCCGAAGTTTGTAGCTTCAGCAAAACGAGAATGCTATAGCCGACGCGGGCATATACAACGACGGGGCTGCCCAACAGTTGCTCGGTAGGTGCTGAGAGAAAGACGCCTATGAGAGACCGTGCCGCCATGAGACATACTCGTCGAGAGGCAATATGTGCAGGCGTCAGGGAAACTGCCTTGTCTATAGAGTCGGGGGGCAAGGGGATAGAAAGACGGAAAGGCGGCTTCAGGTCCGAAGGATCAAACTCGCCATAGAAGCAAGACTCGTGCAGGAGACACATAACCGTGTTGTACTGCATCAGCAGAGAGTCTAATTGTCTCGTTAGATTGTACCGGAACACTTTGGAGTGGCAAAGCACATACTGGTCATGCAGCGACTGTGGTCTTGCCGCCACTTCTCTAGACGGCGCGTGACGTCCTTCAGATTGTGCTGGACGCCAGGATCGGTGATGTCGGGGATCTTGTCGTACGAAGCTGTCAGCGAAGCATCATCAATGCTGGTGGTGCTCCCTCGTACTCGGTGCCTGGCTCAAATACGCCATCCATAGCTTGCACACCGGTTCCCATCGCTGCCGTCATGATCGATAAGAAGAGAACCGGCGTCTCCCATCGTACCTTTTCGGCAACGACGGGAAACATCTTTTCGGCCGCAGGTGTCCTTCGATCTTGCGTCGGCAGCGTTACTGTCGGGAAGACAACAAAGGGACGCTGTGGTGCCATCTCCGTGTTGAATCGACGAAACAGTGCGATGGCCTGGCTCATAGTGATGAGCCCAGCAGAGACGGGGTCGAATGCAGAAGATGTCTCGGGTATCGAGGCCTGTGGTAGCGGCTGCTGAGGTGTTGGTGCTGCCCTCGTTGGTGTCGCATAGGTTGGTGTAGGTACCCCTACCGGGGGAGCTGTCGTTTCTACCTCATTCTCGCATGGGAGCTCCGGTCCATTCTCGGCGGCACGATGCCGTAAAATGAGAAGTTCGCTCAGCTTCTGCACTTGTCTCTCGAGTTCGCGAACTCGAACGTCTGTCCTTTTTCTCTTTACCCGTCTGGGTTCGGTGTAAACACACGATATCGCCTGGTCTCGACATCGTCGACACGGTGGACGATTATTTGTCGTCGAGGAACTGCTCTCACCACCATCTCCTACCAGAGCCCTCCCATCTAGTAGGCTACCTCTGGCAGGCTCACATTTGACTTTGAGAGTACGGCATGTTTCGCATGCTCGAGAGGCGGTCGGCTGCATCCTTGCCGGTTCGGAGAAAAACAAGCGGTATGGTAAACATCAGTTGAGCTGACATAAGCCAGGGGGGAAGTTACGCCGCGCTGCCTAGCAGTCTTACGTCCGTCCAGGCCTGAACTGACGGGAGTCGCTCTCGAGTCGCACCTTCATTTTGCTACCGGGGCCAGCTGCGAAATGATCACAACTTTAAGAACTCGGTCGCTCTTTCTCTTCCTGGTTCGCCTCGCCACGTTGTTTCCTTTAGGAGACAATCAAGCGTGTATGATTAAGCAGCTAAGGCTGCAATGTCGTGACCACCGCAGTTCGTCGCTTTGCATCCAATTCGTGTGTTTCTGTTAGCAACAGCAACCCCAGAGCAACGCCTTCGCTCTGCTGGCAGTCGAGTCAGCTCTTCGGGTGGCAACTGATGCAGCAGTATATGAGTTTCGCCTCCCCGTGTGTACATTAACGTGACTCCCCGGCTGGATGACACGCCACGGTAGGTATACATGCTGTCATGTATTTATATTACTGTGCAAAGTGCTTCTCATGCTTCTGCACTTCCGGGCGGATAGGCAACTCTTGGCCAAGTTTGTTTCTTGTTTTCGATGCGTCTGGCTTGCAACCTTTCAGCCTCCAAATTTCGATTTGCCAACCAGGTTGCACCATATGAATCTGAGATACTTCAAGACTTGCAGCCAGGCTACTGTTATCTCGCCGAGCCGATCAGTGCAGCACCCACTCCAAAAATGGGCTGTAAGGCTAACGGATCAGCACTCTATCATCGAGATTATCTTTAGCCAGGAGGTCCTTTCTCGCTCTCACTTTTGTTTGGTGTTTGTGGTCTGCACCCTGCCACTTTACGTAGGGGTTGCCTTGTGCTTTTGAGACAGTCTTTTCCAATAACCGGCAATATCGAGCAGACTTTACAAGCGTGACCGTTTGAATAACAAGAAAAGCTCGTGGAACATTCTCGGAGAAAAACGTCCGATTTTATACACATGGCGAGCGGGACATCCCTTCTCTGGCCACACCCCGGTCCCTCACTAAATATTTCCAACGGTCTTGGGGCTCTGACAGCGATGGATTGTTTGCATCGACGTCTCATGGCGCTCCTGCAAGGCACCCGACAAGACAATTGTGTTTGTTTTGTTTCTGTTATGTTCATCATTGTCTACTTTATGAAATTAATCCGGCCAACGCTTATGACGTGTCTCGGTATCAACGTGAGTATTCCGAAAGCTCTTATTGTCAACCGCCACCAGTCCTCTCGAAGCATAAGGCCCTGACGTCACATATATACTTTTGCTCTTTTCTCCGTCACTCCCGGCTTTACGTTGTTGCTGTGATATCGTGCAGACTGGTCCAGACTGGCTCTAATCAATATTGCTACACTGCTACACTGGAGCTCGCCTCCCCCCCTCCTATCTTGCCTCTAATGGGCAGTCTCCCTCTGAGGCGTGCCGGGTTTCATCTGATTTGTGTGTCTTATGTATGTCAGATTTCATGCTCAAGCTGACCCCCCCCTCTTTATCTCTCTCGGTGTGCATACCGTTTGATTCTGGGGATTTATTGCGCATGTTTTCGCCCAACTCGACTGCTACCAACATCTTTGATACTTCATATTTCCATAATCTCATATTGCCAAAAGCCAATACTCCGCCTTGCATCAACATCAAACACCCACAAGCCCGCATGCTGCTATCCTCCTTTTGACGACGTGCCTTGTATAGGTATCAACAGAATAGAATAATGTCGGCGTCGTCGGATATCGTAGATGCGACAACTACAACCGTGTGCGAGACCGTCGGTTCCGCACCCAGACCTCTTCCTCTTGAGTCGCAAGACCAATCAAAAGGGACGGAATCCGTGTCGGGCGAGAACACCGGCCCTTGCCTGGATGAAATATTTGACTTATCACCAGTCTGCTCCATCATCCTTTCCCCTTCATTTGAGATCAAGCGTGTTTCTCTCAGCCTCCGTGATGCTTGGGGCTTGAAACCAAACGATCATATCGGCCGCAGCATAGTTTCAGTGCTTGCTGACCATGCCATCGTGCCAGAGGACGACCAGGACCGGGTCGCACAATCGCTGGAGAATGCCAAAGACAGTCGGGTCATACAAACGCTATCTGGGCAATGCCCAGCAACAGCAAGCCCAACATCGCCTGGCATCGATATTGCATGGAGTGTTCGCGTTATCCCCGTGCATCGCGACAATGCTTTAATCACCTTTATCTTTGAATGGACTCAAACCGAGCTTTCTACTCCATCACACAACACCGCAGAAGCACTATCAGGGCCGGCTGTGGTCCAGCCACCGTCTCACGCGGCAGCACAGCCTTTACAGCCCATACCACCACAGTCGGCCGGCACTCAGGTCAGCATCGCCGTCTCAGACGACACCGGAGACAATGTAATGAATGGCGACAACATTCCCTCATCTGTCAAAATTCTCACGAGTAGTGTCTCGGCTGATGAGTATTTTCGCATCCTCATACAGACTGTTAAGGATTACGCCATTTTTCTTCTTGATGTGAACGGCAATATTGTCACATGGAACGCCGGGGCCGAACTCAACAAGGGATACAGTCATGACGAAATAATCGGCAAGCACTTCTCCATTTTCTACAGCCCAGAGGACATTGAGGCCAAGAAGCCCGAGAAGGAGCTTGAAGACTGCCTCCGGGATGGACGTGTCGAAGACGAGGGCTGGCGGATCCGCAAAGACGGCAGCCGTTTCTGGGCCAATGTCACCGTCACCGCCGTATACAAGGACGGTCTGCATGTGGGCTATGGCAAGGTGACACGCAACATGACCGACCGGCGTGCGGCCGAGCTGCGCGTGGTGGCAGCCTACGAAGAAAGCGCCAAACTCAAGTCCGATTTTCTCGCCAATATGTCCCATGAAATCCGCACGCCGATGCACGGCATGCTCTCTGCATGCAGCCTTCTTCTCGACACCCCGCTCTCGCTCGACCAGCGCGAGATTGCAAGCATTATTGACGAGTCTGGCCAGGTGCTCTTGCGTGTGATCAACGATATTCTCGACTACTCCAAACTAGCATCCGGCAGCTTTTCAATTCACACCGATGTCATTGGAATTACCAGCATTGTCGCAGCTGTTGTCCGCAGTGTTCAGCCGACTCTCCAGCCAAATGTCCGCATTCAACTATCACTCGCCAGCGACCTGCCACGCGCCGTGCAGGGCGATCCTCTACGATACCGCCAAATTCTGCTCAATATCATCGGCAATGCGACCAAGTTCACCGACAAGGGGTGCATTAGTATTGCATCGTCGGTCAAGGAGCACGGCGGGGACACATTCGTCATTCTCACCAAGGTGACAGATACAGGCATTGGTATCCCCGAAGACGCCGTGTCGAGTCTGTTCGTTCCGTTCACACAAGTGGACGGTACTATGCGAAAGCGGTTCTCGGGCACAGGGCTGGGGTTGTCCATCTGCAAGTCTTTGGTGGAGCTGATGGGTGGTGAGATTGGATACGAGCCGAATCCCGAGGGACAGGGCAGTGTCTTCTGGTTCACTGCCAGATTTTTGAAAATCAAGAGCTTGTCGCAGCTGCATAAGCCGGATAGTGAACTGTCGGCCGAGCGCCCTGGGCCCGGCAGAACTTTGTCGCCGCCAGGCAAGCAGCTGTCCTTTTTTGAATTTGTGCGGACTGCCACAACCCCACCGCCCCTTGGACGCATCGCGAAGAAGACTGGGCTGTCCAAGGCGGAAGTTGCGTCGGGCTCTGGATTTGATCTTATCGAGGATGACGGATTTCCGCTTAACTCGCCAATGCCAGCGGAGCATATGGCAGAGTACATGCCCAACTCGGCCGCATCCGCATCCACTTCAGTGTCAGAATCGGCCATGACTACACCATCCAGCGAGGAAGGGCTGGCATCTTCGGCAGATATCAATCCTATGGAGAGTCTGATAACGCCGCCCACTCCTTTTACCACTCTATCATCAGAGCCGAAGACGCCCGAGGGTTCTCTGGCAGCATCTGGTTCCATGGCCAGCATCATGCCGGAGACACCGTCCATCATACTGCCATCCAGGAAGAGCTCGGCCGATAGCAGCGATGGCGCAATGGAACCCCCAAAGGAGAAGTTGAGACGCGAATTCGAGGGGTCCCTTGCACTGCTGCGGCAACGCGCGCCCAGCAAGCGGCTACTTGTAGCGGAAGACAATACGACAAACCAGCGGGTCCTCCTCCGCATTCTCAAGGACTTTGACTTTAGCCAGGACAACGTGGTCCTCGCGCGCAATGGAGCAGAGGCTGTTGCCCAGGCACGGGAGCAGCCGACCGGGTTCGACTTGTGTCTGATGGACATCAATATGCCAGTCGTCGATGGCCACCAAGCGACGGTGCAGATCCGGGCCATGGGCAACTCGATCCCCATCATGGCCATGACTGCCCATGCGCTGCAGGGCGACCAGGAGCAGTGTCTGGCGTACGGTATGAACGACTATGTTGCCAAGCCTGTGAACAAGCGTGTTCTTGTTGAAAAGCTCCTGGCCTGGCTGCCGGAGTAGACTCTGTGGAGTCTTTTCTTATCCTCCCTCTTTTTTTCTTTCCTTTTTTCTCTTTCTATCATCATGATGTCTTTACTCAGCGGGTTTGTATTTGTTTGTATATTGCGTGGCGGATTGGACGGGCACACACGACAGAGGGCATTTTAAAGCACCTCTCACGGCGTTGAATTGGATTGGTGATTTTCACAGCCGTGTCTGAGTTATTGACGAATTAACACAACCGCTTCCGAATATCGTGACTGTAGATTATATTTATATATCTTGATATAGTATAAAGTATAATCGAGGCAAATTTGTTAACCCCCTGAGGTCGTTTTTAATTACTATATTGTAGGCATAATTTTTATTCTATTTTTATGAACTAAGAGAAAGAAAAGCAAAGAAACCAGGTAAAATAAAAAGAAACAATTAAATGTTTAATATTATTATCAGTCCGCATTTTTCTTTGATACATCGTCACTTACTCATTGAGGTCTCATGACAGTATTTATTTCAAACTCCCAGGAGAGTTTTTAATTTTCAAATTATAAATACGTCGACATCGGCTTGAATACGCAATACTTTCATGAGACATTAAAAACAAATGCTTCAAGAGTCAATACAATCACGTGACTGTGACGTCAGCATGTGGCATATCATTAGGTGGAGGCAAGACCAATCACAGTAACTGTTTTAGCGACCTGCTAGGCCTGTGATAATCTCTAGAAGAAGTTTTAATGTCTAAAGCATGCTATTATGGACGGGATGCGGTGGCCTGTATTACAGCACATATTGATGCCTTGATGCCTAATTGCCACTTGTATACTTCTTGCGGTGACGCCCCAGCTGTTCGCTGTATGGTAAGAATGAATTAAATTAATACATGAAAAGAAATAAGAAAAACAAGCATATGGCCACCCCACCACCACCAAGGTTTTCACTAACAAGAAGCCAAAAAAAAAAAATTCATAGGAGGAAACCCCGCCACTGGCATCAACGTTCTCCATTCTTTTTCCCTATCACTTCTTGTTTTTCCCAATCAATCGCCGCGTTTTGCTGTTTTCGACCCTGCGGCATCACTTTTTCCTCTCCGTCTTTTCGCCTTTCTTTTTTGTTGTATTTTTCGGCCTAATAGTGTTCGAAGCACTCGCAAAGGAACGGCCTATCCATCGACTTTCCTCTTCTTTCTCTTCAACCTCATCCCCCCCCCTTCTCCAACAACACCACCCCCATCAACACCTCACGACCGCCATCATGGTTTCTGCTTCCAAGGAGAAGAGACTCGCGAAGAAGGCCGCTGACGGCAAGAAGGGTTCCAAGGCCAAGAAGGCCGAGCCCACCCTCGATGTCCACGGCAACGTTATCAAGGAAGCCGATCCCAATGCCAACGTCAACCGCGACGAGGAGGTCAAGCGCCTTGCTGCACAGATGGACAAGCACGGCCTGTCGGACCGTGTCACGACGGGTGTGCTGGCATCCACAACCACCAGCCGTGACGTCAAGATCACCAGCACCAGCTTGGTGTTCCACGGTCGTGTCCTCATCACGGACTCCACCCTGGAGCTGACATACGGCCGCAGATACGGTCTTCTGGGTGAGAACGGTTGCGGCAAGAGTACTCTGATGAAGGCCATTGCTGCCCGCGAGTACCCCATTCCTGAGCACGTCGACATCTACCTGCTGAACGAGGGTGCTCCTCCCAGCGAACTGGGCGCCCTGGAGTGGGTCGTGAAGGAGGCTGAGAACGAGCTGGAGCGTCTCGACAAGCTTGCCGAGAAGCTGCTCGAGGACGAGGGACCTGAGAGCCCTGTCCTGATGGACCTGTACGATGTAAGTTGATATCCCCCCTTGCCTACCACACCATTAAAATAGACGATGGTGCTAACACGAGACAGCACATGGAGAAGATGGACCCCTCGACTTTCTCGACCCGCGCCTCGCTTATTCTGACCGGTCTGGGCTTCAACAAGCAGACCATCCAGAAGAAGACCAAGGACATGTCCGGTGGTTGGCGTATGCGTGTCGCCCTGGCCAAGGCGCTGTTCGTCAAGCCGTCTCTGCTGCTGCTCGATGACCCCACTGCTCATTTGGACCTGGAGGCGTGTGTGTGGCTAGAGGAGTACCTGAAGAAGTGGGAGCGCACCCTGGTGCTTGTTTCGCACTCGCAGGATTTCCTGAACGGTGTGTGCACGACAATGCTGGACATGCGCGAGAAGAAGCTCATGTACTTTGGTGGTAACTACGACTCTTACTGCAAGACGCGGTCAGAGCAGGAGACCAACCAGATGAAGGCGTACACGAAGCAGCAGGAGGAGATTGTCCACATCAAGAAGTTCATTGCCAGCGCTGGTACCTACGCCAACCTAGTGCGCCAGGCCAAGTCGCGGCAGAAGATTCTGGACAAGATGGAGGCTGACGGTTTCATCCAGCCCGTTGTCCAGGACAAGGTCTTCACATTCCGCTTCGCCGATGTCGAGAAGCTGCCTCCCCCGGTTCTGTCGTTTGACAATGTCACCTTCTCGTACTCGGGCAACCCCGCCGACGACCTTTACCGCAACATCGACCTGGGTTTCGACATGGACTCGCGTACCGCCCTGGTCGGCCCCAACGGTGTGGGCAAGTCGACTCTGCTGCGTCTGATGACGGGCAAGCTGAGCCCTACCGAGGGTTCCGTGTCGCGCCACACGCACTTGAAGATGGGTCTGTACTCGCAGCACTCTGCTGAGCAGCTTGACCTGACCAAGTCGGCCCTCGACTTTGTTCGCGACAAGTACTCCTCCAAGTCCCAGGACTACCAGTACTGGCGTGGCCAGCTGGGCAAGTACGGCCTGACTGGTGAGTCGCAGACGTCGCTGATCGGCACTCTGTCCGACGGCCAGAAGTCGCGTATTGTGTTCGCCCTTCTCGCCATTGAGAGCCCCAACATGCTGCTGCTGGACGAGCCAACCAACGGTCTGGATATCCCCACCATTGACTCGCTGGCCGATGCCATCGACGCCTACACCGGTGGTGTTATTGTCGTGTCCCACGATTTCCGCCTGCTGGACAAGATTGCCAAGCAGATTCTGGTGTGCGAGAACCGCACGATCCGCCAATGGGACGGCTCGATCTCCGAGTACAAGAACTACCTGCGGAAAAAGATGATCAGCGCCGGTGCTGTTTAAACGGAGAGCATAGACGACGGCGGCGGCCAAAACTCATGAACGATACAGAGTGGGCTGACGTATTGTGGTGTTTTGATTTGTTGATCCAATTTCTTTTGTTATCCCGTGTTTTTGTGTTTGCATGTTTTTCATGTTTTCCCCATGTTTACTGCCTCTGCCGGCCGAGACAAGGCCGGCTGTCTTGAGAGGTTTAGTTTTGCTGCGTGTCCTTGTTTTACACCCTACCATAGAGTAAAATTGGCATGATACAAAATTGATCAAACAATCTGTAGTGATGTCGCGACGATGAGTAATTAGTGGTGCCTGAGGCGGGCTATAGATCTGTCCGCAAGACGCAAGACAGAATATGTACAAGATACGAGACGCCCTAGTGCGTGGGCTGTGGTTGCTGACACAAAGGTCATCTACGGTCGACACGATGGAGGGGTTCACAACCCCCCTCTGCCATTCCCTGATCCCGTCCTTCATCCCGTCTCATCTTTCATCAGCTCAATGTCGGGTTTGCACTCGCATTCAGGCCAGCTCGCGCCGCCTGCTTGCATCATGCCTGACACAGCTCTCAGCTATAAAGAATCTCGCCGAATAGCACCGCTTATCCAGCTCACCAGAATGACCGTGCGTTGTCCCTCTACGGAGTATGTCATCAGCATGGCAGCGTCGATATCGATGCCGGCAGTGATTTGTAGCGGTTTTCAAGATGCCTTTGGCAGCCCCGTTTTGAGTTTTTATTAGTAGGGCTCTAGCACTGCCTTGTGTGCGAACCTTGCGGTGTATACGGTGATAAGCATGTCTGCCTGTTTCTGTGTCTTTCTGCATGTGCCCAGGATGCACTGCACAGAGCAATACATTGCCAGCCCAGCAGATGGCCTGCGACCCGATTAATCTACTAATTTGACTTGATCTAAATCACTTGATCTACGTATTTGCAGGTGTGGCTTGGATGCATGCGCCGCGGAAGGCAGCAGCAAATGCCGTGCGAGACGAATAGGAAGGAGCGATGGATGGGTGGCGACGAGAAACGGTAATCAATGACGGAAAGCAGAGACGGATAGACGGAGAGAGTGATGGAAAGAGCGGCATGCTGATGAATCAAAGTGGATTTAGGGGGTACTTGTGCTGGATTTGTGCTGGCTGTGCTGGCTGTATGAGTATTATATAGTGGTTGGGAGTGGAAGTGGGAATCGTCCGAAGAAGGCGCGGGGACGATGGTGAGAGACAATGAGATTTGGCGTCGTTCGCTCTGGGTCTATCGCCAATGTCCGAAAAGAGAAGGAAGGGTGGGTACCGTGTATCGATTTTAGCGTCATGACAGAGGAAAGAGGAAAGACGTGCCTGGGTCTGGTGTCATTGGTGGAGAGCACGGGTACTCAGCAAGGAAAGAGGACGGAGCAAGAGGAAGGTGAGATTGTGGGAGCTTAGGAAGGAAAGACGCTGTGAAGCTGTGCGATACTTGATTGAAGCCGCCCGAATGATGCATAAAGATGCACAAAAGGCAAGAGCGATGGAGAAGCTGTTGAATATCGTCTGATGAGCTCGGACGGATAGGGCTGCAAGGCAGGCGCGACCGGTGATGCGGTTCTCAACAATACGTTGAATCCTTTAGGGAAAGGGCTCCCATCTGATCTCAGATGCAGTCAGTGCAAGCAAGCAATTGAGAAATAAAAGTATCACAGAAACATCATAGACATCAGAGATATCAGATTAATATATTAGAAATACATGAACAGCTCTACACGAATACAAAGACGTAACTAATAACGGATTACCGACTACATGCGGAGGCTAGTGCGGGACTTGCTGGACGCGCCAAAATACGTGCGACTACAGGTACCCAGGAGCCGTAGCCGGGTAACAAGGAAGGAGCGAAAGACCGGAATAGCTCACTTCTTAGAACAGCCATACAGAAAGGGAAAGAGGGAAAAAAGCGAAGGAGAGAAAAAAGCTCGCCGAGGAAGGCGCGCCAAAAAGGGCGTCACTCGTTGATGACTTCCACCGCCGTCACCTAATTTCCAGTTCCATCCCACATCCGCTCCATCCCTCTGGCCTCATCTGATTCCCAACACTCTCCCCTCCCAACCCGCCATCGCCATCGCCGATTTTCACCCATCACCACGTATCGTCACGTATCGTCACGTATCGTCACGCATCGTCACGCATCGTTAACACAGTGTGCGAATATCGTCAGCCTCCAAAGCCGACAAATCTACACCACTGAGTGCATCGCGAGGTCATCCACAGCTTTTTTATCGACTTTGACATTCTCGTCGCCTCCATCTGGCCGATGCAGCTGCTAAAGCGACTTCTTTGCGTCTCCCACCCGTCTTTGGCCCTCTCCCGTGCCTCGCGGCATCCCGACCAGCTCCAGTAGCACTTTGCGCTATCCCACAGCCCCGTCAGCCACGCGCATCACGACCTAGACCACGGCCTCTAGCACCTGTGCTCTAGTGCCACCGGCAAATGTGCTTGGCCTAGAGTCTCTTTCTTTCCATCTTTTTCCTTCCTCTCTTCTTCTTTCATTTGCTTCTCTTCTTCCCTTACAGCAAATACATCCCGATACGCGCCTCACTTCTATTTTTGGCCTGCTTGGTCTTCTGTCGCTACTGCTAGTCCCTACCGCCATTGGCCCATCTGTTCGATTTGAGCCTCGTCTACATCGACCACCCTCGACTTAGCATCGGCGAGCACGACTGTTTCTGTTTTATATTTTCTATCTGGACGTGGCCTGCCTGTCGTCTTTATACATACTCGACATACACAGTGCGCCCACACCGCACTCACCTCACTTACACGACCATGGAGTCCAATAGCTTCCGCGAGACGGTGCTCGGCGCCTCCAGCAACGACAACGCCACAACCAGGAGCAGCGAGTCCAGCGACCACAGACGCCGCGCCATTGACATTCTCAACCCAGAGCCAGAGCCAGCTTCGTCTTCTTCTGCTGCTGCTGCTGCTTCCTCTTCCTCGACTGCACACTTTGCCTCGACCTCCTCCTTCTCCCACCACACCCACGACGCCTTTCCCTTGCGCTCGCCGTCCAAGCCAGAGTCACGCCCGCTTGCTTCTCCAAGCATGGACAGCGCACGAGGCTTGTCTCCTGCAGTCACCGGCCCGTCCGTGTCCAACCTGCTGAACAACGGCCCCGTGTCGCGTCCTCGGTCGCCTATGCCTGCTCCCCCGGCGCAACGTGAGAAGGGCAAGTTCTACGATCCGCTCAAAGACACGGCCGGTGCGTCGCCATCTGCCGACCGTCACCATGTAAGTCAAAGTGTCTCTTCTGCTTTGCTTTGCTTCTCGTCGATGTCGATCTTCCCCATTCCTTGTTTCTCTTAACCCTGTCATCTCCCCTTGTCTCCTTCTCGTCTTCCTCTTCTACTCCGTATTTGTCCCCCCCCCCCCCGGCTGGCATCTGTTTGGTCCCCTTGCAACGCCTCTTCTGCTTGTGCTTGGATGACCTGGCTCTTGTCGCTTGTCACTATTATTACCTTTGTCGCTTGTTTTGGCTATTGCTATTGCTGCATCTCCAGTTTCGTCGCCCTCCTCCTCCCCTTCCATACTCTGTATAGAGTAGAGATCGCGTTTGCAGCTTTTCAGCCGGCCCAGAAATAGATTACGTCAAAACGCACAGTCTTGTCTGACGCCAATCTCCATTTCTGGATCGCTGGATTTGCTGGGTGGCTCGGCTCCCACTTCTGGAGGTCTGGCGTCCGAGTCTAGAGTCTGGCGTTGGTGCCGTGGCCATTTCTGGATTCGCGCCTGACGCTCTCTCCGCCCTGTCTCATCATCCACGCTCTCTCTCTTAACTCCTATATCACCTTGGCCTACCTTTCAAAACTCCCTTGCGCTCCCTTTTTTACGTTCCCTCGTCCGCCGCCTCCACTTAATCATTGGTGCATTTCATCCATTCGTGTTTCTGTTCCTCTTCCCGTCGCCCATTTTTGCGTCTTTCGTGGTCCATTTCATCTCCTCTCCTCCTTTCCCTCTTTCTCTCTTGGCCTCTTTTCTTCCATCATTCGCTCCCTCTACTTTTCGCCCCTTTTCCATCGCGACATTCCCCCATCGCCATCACCACAACCACCACTTTATCATCGCCATCATCAACCCTATCGACTTTACTCGACGCGTTTTTTCTTCCTCTTTCATTTACTTTGTCACCATATTCCAATTATCACCACGTCATCACGGTCGACACGTTCCAATCACGTTACAATGAGGGCGCACTAGATGCTGCAGTAGACTGACACGAGATTTCTTCTCCCCCCTTCAACAGCATCAGGACGCATACGGTCGTCCATCTACAGCGACCACTTCTTCCCATCTATCGCCGACAACCGCGTCTGCCCTCTCCTCTACACATCACAGGATGGCTTCTCCATCATTACAACAGCCCTCGTTGGGCCTCCACGGCTCTCCCCCTCCAAACGGCACTTCGACGCACTCTGCCTCACCATATGCCCGTGGCGATTCTCCTGCTGCGTCCAAGTCATCAGCTTCTGCCACCGTAAGCAAACCCACACACAACTGGGCAAGCTTTTATTGGGCATAACTAATCTTCTTCTTGATTGTAGGCAACCAAACGCAGTGACCCAATGTCATTCTCGAGCATTCTCTCCAACAACGATTCTCCCGTCGACAACAGCGCAAAAAGCGAAAAGACAAAGGAAAAGCCACCTACCGCCCCTGTCGAAAGCGACGCCGAACCTTCAGCTGCAAGCAAGGGAATTCGCGTCTTGAAGCTCAACCAATCAGACGACAAAAAGGCACGCACCCCCCGCCGGATAGCAAAGCCACGCGCCTCCAGCGCCAGATCAAAGGACACGGACAAGGAGGACTCTGTCATGTCCGAGACCCCAGCCAAGACCTCTCGGCGCGCTTCGGCCAAGTTTTCCACCCCCGATTCTCGCGCTCCTCCCAAGCGCGGGCCAAATGGCCAACAAAAGAAGCGGCCGTCTGTCTCGACTGAGAAGGGTGTCCAGACGTTCCTCAAGACACTGGACGATACCACTGATGATTTTGATCCTGACGAGTACTTCGAGACATCCGAGTACGAGGAGGAACAACTGGCATGGAAGGACCGCCAGCGCCGCCACAAGTCCAGCATGCTCAACAGAGAAGCCTATCTGGGAAGCTCGCGCCGGTCTGACCTGTCAGAAACCCTCGCCAAGCGCCTCGGCGAACATAGCTCTCTAGGATCTAAGCGCTTCTACGAGATCTACTACGACGGTGCCCTCCAGGAAGTACGCGAGCAGGAGCTCTTTGCCGAGAAAGAACGCAAGAAGGACATGCAGCGCAAGCGCCGGAGAGAAAAGTCAATGGCTGTGACCCTTGAGCAGAAGAAGACGGCATTGGAGCGTGCCGCTAAGGCCCAGGACGAGCATGAGCGTCAGCGGCTGCTCCGGGAAGCTGAGCGGGCCAACAAGAAGGCACAGCAGACCAAGCTTATCCTCCAGAAGGGTATTAAGGGCCCCGTTCGCGCTTCGGATCTTGCCCTCGAGGGCGACAGTATTTCTGCCTTCCAGGGCACCGACTTGGAGAATGGTAAATCCCGTTCCAGGGGCCGCGGCGGTGCTCGGCCCAAAAAATCCAAAGAGCAAAAGCAGCAAGAAAAGGAAAACGCCGAAGCTGCCCAGGCTGCTATTGATGCAGGTGAGGCATTGCCGTCGAGAGAGGAAACTGCCAAGATCCGTATCAAGTTCAAGAAGAGCGGCGGCAAGGATTCTGGACGAGAGGACACCGGCAAAGACGACCTGTCGAACAAGGAGAACGCCGAGCCCAAGCTCTCAAAGAAGGAAAAGGCAGCTGCCGAGCCTCCCAAGGATCCATTGGAAGTCAAGTTTCAGACCAAGGGCTTCAACCAGATCCACGACCAAATCTGGCGTGACCTTTCTCGCAAGGATGTGAGCAAGACCTTCCGCATCGCCACCGACTCCTACTCTATCAAGGCATCCAACCTCAAGAAGACGGCCCTGTTGGCCTCCAAAGAAGCCAAGCGCTGGCAGCTCCGCACCAACAAGGGCAACAAGGATCTACAGGCTCGTGCCAAGCGTGTCATGCGTGATATGATGACTTTTTGGAAGCGCAACGAGCGTGAGGAGCGTGACATGCGCAAGGCTGCTGAGAAACAGGAGCTCGAGAACGCACGCAAGGAAGAAGCAGACCGCGAAGCAGCTCGGCAGAAGCGCAAGCTCAACTTCCTTATCTCTCAGACTGAGCTTTACTCTCACTTCATTGGCAAGAAGATCAAAACCGACGAAGTGGAGCGCAGCACCGACCACCCCGACGAGATTGCCAAGCAAAAGGCCAATGGCGCACCCAATGCCGGGGCCGGTACCAGTGATCTGAAGGTCGACGCTGCTGATGGCACTGTTGCCAAGGTCACCGACTTCCATGATCTCGACTTTGACGCCGAGGACGAGACCCAGCTGCGCGCCGCCGCCATGGCCAACGCGCAGAATGCCATTGCAGAGGCACAACAAAAGGCCCGCGAGTTCAACGACATGGACGAGGAGGGCGAGATGAATTTCCAGAACCCAACGGGCATGGGCGATGTCGAGATCGAGCAACCGAAGCTGCTCAACGCTCAGCTCAAGGAGTACCAACTCAAGGGTCTCAACTGGCTCGTCAATCTGTACGAACAGGGCATCAATGGTATTCTTGCCGACGAGATGGGTCTGGGCAAGACAGTGCAGTCCATATCCGTCATGGCATACCTTGCCGAGAAGCACGACATTTGGGGTCCCTACCTAGTCGTTGCACCTGCCTCGACACTCCACAACTGGCAGCAGGAAATCAACAAGTTTGTGCCTGACTTCAAGGTGCTCCCCTACTGGGGCTCGGCCAGTGACCGCAAGGTCCTGCGCAAGTTCTGGGACCGCAAACACCCAATCTACAAGAAAGACGCCCAGTTCCATGTCCTGGTCACGTCGTACCAGCTGGTGGTGTCGGACGTCGCCTTCATGTCGAAGATGCGCTGGCAGTACATGATTCTAGACGAGGCCCAGGCCATCAAGAGCTCCCAGAGTTCGCGTTGGAAGGTGCTGCTCAACTACCACTGCCGCAATCGTCTGCTGTTGACGGGTACGCCCATCCAGAACAACATGCAGGAGCTGTGGGCTTTGCTGCATTTCATCATGCCATCGCTCTTCGACTCTCACGACGAGTTCAGCGAGTGGTTCTCCAAGGACATTGAGTCTCACGCACAGAGCAACACGAAGCTCAACGAGGACCAGCTGAAGCGTCTGCACATGATTCTGAAGCCATTCATGCTTCGTCGTGTCAAGAAGCACGTGCAAAAGGAGCTTGGTGACAAGATCGAGCTGGATGTGTACTGCGACCTCACCTACCGTCAACGCGCATACTATGCCAACCTGCGCAACCAGATCAGCATCATGGACCTGATAGAGAAAGCCACGCTGGGCGACGACAACGACTCCAAGACACTGATGAACCTCGTCATGCAATTCCGCAAGGTCTGCAATCACCCTGACCTGTTTGAGCGTGCTGATACAGCATCGCCATTCTCGATGAGCTACTTTGCCGAGACGGCATCGTTTAGCCGCGAGGGCACCAACGTGCCTGTGGCGTACTCGTCTCGCAGCATGATCGAATACAAGTTACCGCGTCTGATTGACCGTGAAGATGGCCGCCTTCTACTGGCTGGCAGGGACAACCCAGCTGCTGGATTCCGCAGCAAGTACCTCAACCACATGATGAACATTTGGACGCCGGAGAACATACAGAAGAGTGAAAAGGAAAACGGTGGCTTTTCGTGGCTGCGGTTTGCCGACACAAGCGCAGAAGAGGCGTACAGCGCATCTCACGAAGACATTTTTGCCCGGAGCGCTAAGCTGCTGAGCAAGCACTCGTCGTCGACCGCCCTTACGTCCCGTCTGAAGCACTTGCAGGTCGTGTACGACGATAGCGAAAACACGGAACCTGGCTTCACGCCATCTCATGCCCTCTTCCAAATCCGCCAACGCAATGACCGCACAGCCTTGGCCGATATTACAACTGAGGGCGTTCTGGACTCTCTGATGAACGTGGCACGGACGACGTACAACAACACGGGCCTGACACGCGTCGAAGCCGCAGGCCGTGAGAACACATCTGCACCACCGGTCGAGCTGACGTGCAGCAGTAGCAGCACTGCACTCGAGCAGGAGAAGCTACTGTTCAATATCCCCATGCGTCGCGCTCTATATGGCATCAACCTACTAGAGGAGAAGGCGCTGATCCAGGCCAAGGTTCCATGGAAAGACTTCCCGCCTGCGCCGATGCTGCCCGAACCGGATGTGGAGAAGAAGCGGTTTACAAACATTTCGGTGCCATCCATGCGCCGCTTTGTGACAGACTCCGGCAAGCTTGCCAAGCTGGACGAGCTACTGTTCAAGCTCAAGGAGGGTGGCCACCGTGTCCTGCTATACTTCCAGATGACACGCATGATCGATCTGATGGAGGAGTACCTGACTTACCGCAACTACAAGTTCTGTCGCTTGGATGGTTCGACGAAGCTAGAGGACCGTCGCGACACGGTGCACGATTTCCAGACACGGCCTGAGATCTTTGTGTTCTTGCTGTCGACGCGTGCCGGTGGTCTCGGTATCAATTTGACGTCTGCAGACACTGTCATTTTCTACGACTCGGATTGGAACCCTACCATTGACTCGCAGGCCATGGACCGTGCCCATCGTCTGGGCCAGAAGCGGCAGGTTACGGTTTACCGACTCATTACGCGCGGCACCATCGAGGAGCGGATCCGGAAGCGTGCCATGCAGAAGGAGGAGGTCCAGCGTGTTGTCATTTCGGGTGGCAGCGGTGCAGCGTCGAGCGGTGTTGATTTCTCCGGCCGTCGTGCACCCGACAACCGCAACCGCGACATTGCCATGTGGCTTGCAGATGACGAGCAGGCCGAGCTCATTGAGCGCCGTGAGAAGGAGCTTGCCGAGAGCGGCGAGCTGGAGAAGCAAGAGAAGCAGACCAAGAAGCGCGGTGGTGGCAAGCGTAAGCGGGCCGCAGCAGCCAATATTGATGCTGACGGTGGCAGCCTGGATGACATGTACCATGAGGGCGAAGGCCACTTTGATGACAACAAGGGTGGTGCCACTGGCGAGGGCGGCGGCGGCGGCGGCGGCGGCGACGCAAAGAGTGGCAAGAAGAAGAAGGTCACTGCCAAAAAGGCAAAGACTACCAAGCAGCGTCTCGCCATTGCCGACGGGGAGTAGAGTCTCTAAGTCGTCCAGGCTGTTGTATTTGATTTTTGTCTGTTCTTTCTATTTATTCCGCCTCATCTCGCTTTCTTTTTATTCTTTCTTTTTCTTTTCTGTCGAGTTCATATTACATTTCTGACTTGTATTGCTACACTTTTCTTTTAGTTTATTTTTTTTTCAGTTTCTTTCTTCTTCATTTGTCACTCACTTTGGGTCTTGTTTTCATAGAATATCTTTACATATCGTTTTACATTGCTTTTAATTAGGGGACATGGGGTCAGGCTATCTTTCAATTGAAATTCATTCGCATTTCTGCTTGCTTTAACTTTTTCGTGGAGGTGATTTAAAATGTTTGGGGAAATTTGTTTCTCGCTAGACAACAGGATGTGTATAATACTCAAGTTGTGATTCTCACCGAAGCTTCATTTGTGATATATCTTTCCTTTTATTTATCTTAAAAGTAAATCAGTGGACAAACAAACAAAAGTGAGAAGTTAATGGACACACCACAGGTAGAACCATAATTGTAATTGCGATAGAGAATTGAAACAGTCAAATGAGAAAAAGACAAACATGTTTTGATTTCTATAGTAGGTGTTAAATTCAGAAAAAAAAAAAAAAAAAAAAAAAAAACACACAAAAGGTAAACCCCTAAAATGGGAAAAAAAAAAGTGATTACGAATAGCAAAAATATGACAAGAGTGGGATTCGAACCCACGCCCTTTCGGATTGGAGGATTTTATAACTCTACTGTAATCACCGAAGCGATACCAGTAATGCCTAAATCCAACGCCTTAGACCACTCGGCCATCTTGCCAGTTCCGATACTTTCCGCTGGGTTTCTAAAGCTAATATAGTACAGTACAGTTCCGAACCGCGTAAAAACGAGAAACGACTCTGGAATGAGCACTAACAGCGGGTGAAGTGCCCGTCGCGTCCCTCCTTGCTTGCGACACCTCAATACGCGATCAATCTACGTCACAGAGAGCACTGACTGAAAACTCCCCTGTTTTATAAATTTCTCTTCTTGCTGCATCCAAGCGACATATCACCGTCGCCATCTTCTCACATTACCGCACTCGGCCTGTCCACCTCGTCGACTCAAGGTCGCATTGCTTCGCACCCCTGCACCTTGTTCATTTTGACTCCATCACATCCTCATCCTCTTTAAACTCTATTGACCTTGAAAGAAAATCACACATTCATTGCTACTATGGCCGAAATTGTGCGCAGCATTGCCGCTGGCGCCGTGGCATATGCCCACGCCGGCGCCGTCCGAGTGATTGGCCGCGACCGGACTGCTGGCATCGGTCGCTGGGTCGCCTCCATGTACCGCGAGCAGCCGCTGCTCCTGGGCTTGCTACTTACCTGGACGGCCTTTGTTGCTCTTCCGATTGCTGCTTTTGCCGGCTATGCGGCACTCTGGGCAGCCATTGCCTTTGGCGTGTTCTGGGCCATCTTCCTTTTCTGGGCTGGGCTGGGCCTGCTGGTTTTCTTGGTGCCGGCCATGTGCATCGCAACTGGCCTGAGCCTGGTTGTCTTTGCATGGGCGGCTGTGGCATACTACTTTGCTGGTGCATGGGCGCTGGCACTGTTCGGCTACGAGAGTCTGGATGCAGCGCTCGGCGTGTCTGCCAAGCCCAGGCCTTTCCTTGTAGCAGCAGAGCCCACGTCGGCTGGCGCCACGACGCCGACAAACCCACCAGCGTACAAGGCGGAGGGCCGTGATGCGTTCGGAATGCCTCGCAGTCGCACTTTTGCCGACGCCAAGGTCGTGCCCACGCAGTCCATGGGCGCAACTCGGAATGAGGGAGAAAAGGAGGTGTTCTACATCAACAACGCCGCGCCGGGGACAACAGAGATGGTCAACTAGGTCACCATCTGCTGCTTTATTCTATTTTATGATTCCACGTTTAATTGTTTATTTATTCATGTATATTAGTGTCATTTATTTCTGTCTTACTATCGTGTTTTAATTATTATCAATATCACTGTTGCTTTTCAATTCGGACTGTACGTGTTTTAAAGGGCAACAAACTATAGCGTTACATGTTTCAGCTACAACTGCTGACGCAAACATCTACTGGCCGTAAGTGGCCAGATCATTGTCCTTGACAATGCGGACTGCCTCCTTGGTCCACTCGTCGAGGTCCTCCTGCGGCAGGCCGAGACGGCCATTGGCAACATCCTCTTCAGCAACGCCGTCGCCACCAGGGAAGAAGACACGCGAGTACATGGTCATTCCAAAGGCCTCCATGAACGACATGGGCGTCTTTCCATCAATGTTGAAACCGCTGCCGGCCTGAAGAACCTTGGTGGCATTGGCCCACCGCTCATAGGATGACTCGGTGGTGATGGCCCAGTCGGCATCAGTGGTGCCGGTCACGCGCTTGAGGCTGGCAAACATGTCGTTTTGGCTGACGTGGAACGACTTGATGATCAGCGGCTTGGGGTCGACAAACGACGACAGAGTTGCGGCCTCTGCCGAAGAAGAGTCCTTGGGGAGGATGGGCAGGCTCAGAACAGCAGCAGCACCACGGCCGCACTGGGGAAGCGTGCTCGTGTGGATCTTGACGTCGCCCTTGTCAAAGACGACAAACTTGCGGTTGGCGATATCAAAGCCGTAGCGGATAAGGCCGCCTGCAAGACTGAACTCGTACCAGAACCCACAGCTTAGGACGACGGGGCTCAGGCCGAGATCCTTGAGGCCGGCAATGGTCTGACGGAACCTGGGCCCAAAGCCCATATCGTCGTGCATCTTGGTCGAGTAGGGGTTGGGACCATAGGCATTGGGCATCACCCACTTGACGCCAGCCTCGGCCGCAGCAGTGGCCAGCTTTGTCGTGAGATCCTGCGGAGCACGGACGCTGAGAGTGATGATCAGAAAGTCCTTGCCCTCGAGGGCAGAGACGAGGCTCTTGTGGTCATCATAGTCGATGAC
This sequence comes from Ophiostoma cf. undulatum, assembly GCA_022392935.1. NCBI lineage: Eukaryota > Fungi > Ascomycota > Sordariomycetes > Ophiostomatales > Ophiostomataceae > Ophiostoma > Ophiostoma cf. undulatum. The sequence goes on along the minus strand of JAKRGL010000051.1, from coordinate 32,722 downwards.
GGCCTTGAGGACGCCCTCGGGCAGGGTGTTCTTGCTGCCGGCGCGTGTCAGAGCCGTGACTGTGTGCTTGCCCGTCTTGAGCAGCTCGGCGGTGAAGTGCTTGCCAATGTAGCCGCCGGCCTGGAATTTAATGCGTTAGCTGCAGCCAGTGAACGTAGGGTGTGTAGCCATACAGGATGCACAGGATACTCACACCAACGATGGCGATGTTCTCGATGTGGTTCTTGAAGCCCGCAGGCTGGTCCTTAGCGTACTGAGCAGACATGACGAGTGTGGTTTGTAGCTGTTGTTATCCAAATTATCCAACTTATCCAGATATGGCTGATGCGGATTGAGATGTTGAGATGCAAAACCAGACAGTATCGAGAAGGGCAACGGCCTCTCTTATACTTCGCGATCCTTGAAGGGACCAGCAACTACAGGGCCGATAATCAATATCAACTGCGTGGCTGCCACTTGATAGTACAAGGCGCTGAAGTGACGCCTCTAAGACGGTGCGGTATTACGGCCACCACTAGTTCCGACTTACTAATTGTGCAAGCACGCCGGGCCAATATTGGCATCATGACGCACCGGCAGCCGAGATTCGGCGCTGATGCTTTATTCCGAGCTCGATTTCTTAGATCACGAGTCCCTTACCAATCGGTCATTTACAGGCCTGATTACGCCCAAGTTATCCGCCGGGAGCAGAAAAGACTATCCGAGAGTCCAACCTACGCAGCTACCACAATGTGAATATGTGCAGTATGCGTTGTTCAGAGTACTGGTTCCCTCGGGGTTAAGTGCGTCGAGGATGACAAAATGACCGAACAACGAATAATCACGGCGGAGAGATGCTCTAAGCGCCGGCTTAACTCCAGGCTGCCTGCTGGGCCTAGAACCACCGACCATGTCCGTCCCCAACTGCCTAATCGAACAGGTATTGAGTCCGAGGTCTCCGCGACGGCACTTGAAATGGCAACCGCTTACTTAATCATCTCCGCGACTCTCCGTATTGAGAACAAGATACTATTCATACGCTCTCCTTGTTATTGAAAATAGTAGAAACCGCAGGCTTGTATTGTGGGCTGCTTACTGTCGGCGAGAACACCATCTCGGATGTCATCAAACTGCATATGCCAACTTAGCTGCTTCGGCGCCGAGCATCCCCCCTGACGCCGTCGGCCCTGGTGGACGACATCTGTTTCGTATTGGATGAATTGCAAACGGTGTGAGTAATTAAGAACTCGAATAACGCTGATTGTATTGTTTACTCTTGCAATTATCACGGCAAAGGGTGTCCCAGCCGTAGAGTCTCCTACTCCAGCCGCGCCTGTGGTCGGCATACCGCGGTAAAGGTTGATATCGTATGGTTGATGATAGAAGTGTATTCGCAATGCATCCTCAGCTGGCGGCACCTGCGAGATGGATATAAACTCGGCAGCTACATAAGCTAGAGTGCACCCCTATCGATGTGTATTCCGGTGTCAGTTTTGCTTGCTTTGCTGATGATCTCTAGAATATCTACACCCATCCACATTCGACTATACGGCCTACTTTGGGCAGCCAGCAAACGAGCCAGACTTGATAATATACGATAATATACGGGGCTTCTTCATTACGGTGACGATTCTGGCTTTGCTGCCTGTAGCAGTCCTGCCATATATCCGGTTGCAGTCCTAAAATACCAGGCTGGGATGGCATGTTTGTTGGCCTCTACCTCGCAACGACGGTGGCATCGGCCATTGCCATCTGCATTGATATACGTTGCCCTTCAGACATACAAATACGTGTACGGTGTAGTGTGTTACTTCGAGTCACTGCTACGACCAGGTCTTCTACATTGCTAATACATCACATGTTAGCTCAGCAGCTGTCATGAAACTGTCCGTTCTCTTCTAATTCCTGCGCATTTTTGACGACAAGCGTGTGATGTGCCGCATCTGCCAGACCCTGATTGTCATCGTCGTCGTCGCCGTCGCCGTATGGGGTGCCGCATTCTTTTTATCTTTTCTCGCATGAGCTCCTTGCCTCCCGGTCAGCAGCTACGGGGACCTTAACGGGATACTGATGACGCTGGTACATGCTGCGGCTTTGGTATCCGCACAGCTATCAGAATGGGCCTTGATTCTTGTGTCCTCGCCGTCCGGCTGTGGAGCAGCTGCCGGGCTCAAGACAGTTGTCCACAGCAAATAGCGGACGAAGTAGCCGACATAATGATATCTGCCTGGATCATCTTCAAATATTCAAAATCTACAAACTTATCTTGGCCATTTCCTCGATGTTCCATGTTTCTGATCAGCCTATCGTAGCAATCGTCCGTCTAATTACTCCGTATCAGCTCATTTGATATCAGAGTTGTTCTAGTATTGCAGTCGCGGCTATCTTGTCATTCCCCCTAGCCCAATACGCCATCAGACCCGACCCCCCTTTGCGTTGCCGTTCAACAAGCGGTCGTTCCCCTCCACTAGTCACTCACACAATGCCATACTGTAATATGTATGCTTCTGTAGCCGACGCGGGCGAGTATCAGATCACTCTGATAAGACCCTATTGACGGAAGAATTACCGTCTGTCTTTTGGGATAGTGCGAGATAATATAAAACTGTCGTCTTGTCTTTTACCTAGCCGAACATCAAAACAAACAGACACATCGTTTGCTCTTCAACTCATTCGCCATGGCCCCGTTTACCGTGCTGGTCTTTACAAAGACCCTGCTGTTCCGCCATCCTTCGATTGAAGCGGCAATCGCCATGTTCCAGCGCCTTGCCGAAGCGTCCACTGCATCTGAACATCCCTTTGTTGTCGAGGCGTCCGAGGATAGCGATGCTATCTTCACCCCAGAGAACCTTGCGCGCTATCGCGTTATTGTTCTGTTGCACTGCACCGGTGTTATTATGAATGCCGCACAACTGACTGCGCTCGAGGGCTATGTGCGCAGTGGTAAGGGTGGTGTTGTCGGCATCCACGCATCGGCTGGTGCAATGAAATCAAAAGCTGTCGACCCCGAAGGCTTCTATGGCCGCCTGCTTGGCGCTGTGTTTACCGAGCACCCTGTCGCCCAGCTCGGCCGCGTCATCATCAAGACGCCGAAGCACCCGGTCGCGTCGCCGTTCCTCGCACAGGTATCATCATTCTCCGAGGCCAGTCTATCCGAGCCATCATTTTCTGTTTTTGACGAGTGGTACAACTTTGAGCCATCATCGTGCGCTGTCGTGACGTCCAAGAAGATACCCACTACACTATCGGCTGCCGACCCGACCATTCTATTGGCGACCGACGAGACGACATACGAGGGCGGGAAACATGGCGATAACCACCCAATTGCGTGGACGTGGCCGGATTTCGAGGGCACCGGTACGCGTGTCTTCTACACGGCGTTGGGCCATTTTGCCGAGTCTTACGAAGACGACGTGTTTGTTACACATCTCCAGAAAGCTGTCTTGTGGGCGGCAAAACTCTTGTGATAGCATGCAATGAGAAGAAGAAAACAGTAATAAAAAGAAAGTGATAAGAAATAGATGTACCAGCTGAGACATTGGAGTTGAGTGTTACGACAAAAAGGACAGATGTGCGAATAGTAATAAGCACGCATAAACACTGCATTAATACTATCCACACCACTAGACCAGAGTGGCTTACCTCATCCGTACTTGCCAGCCTCACAACTTACGTCACCTCCTCGACATCAATCAACAACAACCAACAGCAGCTCGTCAACCATCCATTCTTATCAACCCATGCTTATCAACCCATTCACGTTTCCAAGTTGCTGTTACTGGACTACCAAAAGAGAGATATTGCACAGTTAGACCGTTGTCAACATGGCCGAGCTGGACGACTTTATGGGCAATGTGGTCCGCCAGCTGCGCGATGCACCAGCCAAAACAACACAAAATGAGCTGCCATCCTACACCTACACAAACACGGAGCAGCTGAAAAGCCTGCTGCACGGCTCTAGTACACCGCAAGCCTTTTACACCGGCACGGGCGCGTCCATCTTCGCATCGGCCCTGCTACCAGCCATGCAAAAAGCGCGTCATGAAATCATCCTGGTTACTTGCTTTTGGGCCGAGTCAAAGAGTCTCGAGGATCTGAATCTTGCATTGAGAAGAATAATCAACAGTCGCCAAAACCGGAAGACTGAATCAGAAGAGAGATTGCGCATTCGCATTTGTTTCTCGTCGCGCACACTCCGTCAGAAACTCACTCACACGACCGACATCAAGGGATACACATACCCCCCCTCGGCGTGGAAACCGCTGCTTGGCCTTCCCCCCGCAGAGGAATTCGAGAGTGGTCGCATCGACCTTGTGGTCAAGAGTCTCTTCTTTCTGCCGTTCAGTGTTATGCACCCAAAGTTCTTGATTGTCGACCGCGACCACACGTTTCTGCCGAGCTGCAACATCAGCTGGGAGCCGTGGCTGGAAGACTGCATCCACGTCAAAGGCGATGTCACCCGTCGTGTGCTTCAATTCTACGGCTCAACATGGGGGGATGATCTGCCTGCTATATCCTGCAGTGTTGGTGATGCCGCCGAGCAGGCGGATGGCCCTGAAGTCATGGAAGCGATGGACAAAAATGGCCCTGGAAGTACCTGCGTTCGCTTCAGCGGTGCCAGTTCTTTGCAGAACATACCTACTGCCAGTCTTCCGTCTTCACACCACCGCGATCCCAATTTCCGGCCATTTTTCTGGCAGAGCTGTGCACCCATGCCCAAGACGCCTCTGAACCTGACAACAATACAGCTGTTTGGTCTTGCCCAGAGCCACATCTACATCCAGTCGCCCAACATCACTGCCGAGCCTGTATTGGAGGCTCTGATTGCAGCACTTTCTCGGGGTGTCAATGTCAAAATTGTTACGGGCGAGAACATGATGAAGTACGAGCAGATTGTCACAGCCTTTACGACTACTGCTAGTTGCATTCGCAGTCTTATTCGCAGATACGAGGCTAGCCGCGGCAATACTAAGAGCAATATCCCCTGTGGTAGACTAGAGATATCCTACTTCAAGCCCCTCTATCCGCAGGTGTCCAACAGATCCGGCGACGAAGAGCAGACATTGACACCCAAAACCAACGAGTACGGATTTGAAATAGACACAGACGAGCCTGTCCAGTCGCACATCAAGCTCACCATTGTTGACGATACGTGGACGGTCTTGGGATCGGGAAACATGGACCGCGCTAGTTTCTACACCAGCCAGGAGTTTGGCATCCTCTTCCACAGCCCCGAGTTCGCGACCTTTGTCCAGAAGACTGTGCAAAAGGTGCTCGATGGCAGAGTCAAGGCGGTCTATCCTACTGAAGGTTAAGGTAGTATATTTGTACTTCTACTGGGTAGGAAGCCTAAATAGTTGTTGTATTGGCGTTCCCCGTCTTAGAAATGTATAGGCAGACTTGATAGATCAAGAAATAGAAGTAGACTGTGTTTAATTTGTCCGATCAATGCCTTTGCCCTATAGCACAAGTGTTCGACCGAGCAATTTAAACGAGACAGACGAGCTACAAAATACGAAACGCGGAAAGCGAGATCCGACCAAAAACCGAGACGAGAGACAACACAGTCAATGAAACAGATGTTGTCATTAAAAGAAACCAAGAATATACTATGATCTCGATGGTTAATCACATATCGCAAGGCTTGCAAGGAGATGCTCGAAACTTTACTATATGCGTTTATACCCTGGCTTTTCTGCTCCATTCTGAGCCTGTAGAGTCGACAACTCGCCACTCGTGTGACGGGCGTACTACCCTGCGTTTCTTTGTTTCCCGCTGCATGACTGCGCTGTAGTGGCACATGTGTGCGGTCTGCTGTCACCGCTTCTTGCTGTTTCGGGAGCCTCTTTTGTCTCGACATCATGCGGAAAAAACGCAATGCTTGCGTATAGTCTGACAGACCCTCCACCCTTCCACACCTCCACCCCTTTTTAGGCTCTTCACCGAGAAAGTGTTGCACAAGTCCTCGCTTTAACCCCATCCTATACCCTCACCGGCCTGGTCTGTCTGATGGTAGTACATGGCGAGTTTGATGGATTTTATCCTATATGCAAAATAGCCGGCACGAAAAGGAGTAAAATCGTTTGATACTAGCTGCCAGGTTACGTTCCTACTTTCAGATGTGATGTTTTTCTACGCCTCTCTTAGATATGTATCTTCAAGCTTTTCCCTGCCATCACCCAGTGCACCACTGTGTTTTGACAGGCCAATATGTCTAGAAGACACGTTGTTGTGCAACCAGCAACATAATACAGACGAAAAGAAGAGACAAGCTGACACTTTTGTCTCGATTTTGTCTCTGCCTTGTCTTGATGACACACCCCGTAACTAGCTACCCTCACCTATGCCCTATTGGAAAAGATACATGATCTAGCCAGCTCGATTGTTGTCCTGTCTTGTCTCTTTGCCCCTTTTCTCTCTAGTATTCACCCATGTCCTACCCAGTATAAGTCACACTACCTGCATCAGAACTAAATTTATTCCCATTCTGGTATTGTCTTTTTGTGCGCAACCTTGAGAGGCACACCTCGAGGAATACTGAAAGACACAGTGGTGTGTTGCTCACTGATGCAGAAGATCAAAATAGAAGCGTGTGGTATGTAATTATAGAACTTTGACATCACTATGACAATTTGTATCATGCTTGCCATACAAAGCCGAACCGGCTTTAAATATCAATGGAAGGTTTATTTATTTCGAGGTTTCGAACTATGTATAAAAAGAATAAAAAGTATGGATAATTAAAACTTTGCAATATGTTTCTAAAACAAAAAAGTAATAATCTAGATAAATACAATTTATAGTCTATTAAAAAAGAAAGAGCAAGATGCACAGACATAAACAAATATAATGCCCTAATAACCACAAAACTAATAATCACACCGAGATAGCTCGCATACATGACAAGCGGTGACGATGACAAAACAAAATAATCAGACAACCCCCCTCCAGTGACCACCAACCTAGCACACAGTATCTCCATTACAGTGGACAAATACAGATGGATAAATACAGAAAATAATAATAAAATAAAACACAAGGAGACATGTACTCAGCGATCCTGCTAGTCCTGGTGGTTCTGCAAGCATCGTTTAACTTGACTGGCGCAGTCACCCGATCGTATAGCTGGGATACAGCAGAAACCAACACTGGCTTCTTCGTCATAGTCCGAGTTCTGGCCGCCAGTCTTTGTTGCACCGGTAGACGAGCCCGGCGAGGTACTCTTTCTATCACCCTCTGCCTCTGGGGCAATGCGGTCGCGGCCCATCTCAGTCCTGGCACGGAGTGCCTCGCGTACCTTGGTCTCGCTGCACTGCTTCCAAACGTTCCAGCCACCCATGCTAAAAGGGTACATCACCTTGTTGTCGAGGGACTCAATCCAGTCGCGATTGTGGGGCTTCTTCTTGGAGGAGATAACATCCAATTCCGAAGCGATCTGGGCACAGTAGAGCTCAAGTGGCAGATCGTTGACATTGTGGCCGAAGGGATTCTCGATTTCACGGCCGATGAAAAGAATACCGAGAATAATGTATGACGCGACAATGGTGGCCGGGATAGTCACCCACTGTAGTGATGGGTAGAGCTGGAAGGGTAGCAGAAAGACATAGACCCAGGTGATCTGCGAGATGGCGATGGAATAGGCAATGGGAAGCGGTGTAGTGAGCACACGCTCGGTGCCCATGAGCACATCGTTGAGCACAGCAATGTTGTTGTAAGCGAGTGTCTGGTGCATAGGAATGACCAGCTGATTGTTGGTGACCAATTCGTCCGTAAAGCTGGCCAAGTAAGTCAAAATTTCAAGAGGGAGGTTACCCAGTGGATGGCCTGCGCGCTTGATAGCTTTGCGCGGGTTGCTGGCTGCAAAAGAAATTCCGAGATACCCACCCAACAGCTTGAGGAAATGTGGTTTCGGCCGGTTGACCTTTTCGGGCTCCTTGATGGTGGCAGCATGGGCATAGGTGTCTAGGTGGCCGACGAGATGTACGAGATCATCATAGCCCGTGTATGGCTCATAGCGAAGCTTGTGTTTCAGTGCAACAGCGAAGCCAACAAGCAGATTAAGCGATGTCCTATTGTGAGGGAGCACAAGGGTGTGTCAGTCGACCATTTTCTTTGATGCAATATGCAAGATGAGATTCTGCACTGTCTGTGGTACAAAGAAAGATGATGTCCATGTATGCTTTGAATAACTTACAGCTTGGAAAGAATATCTTTCTCCTTGTTCTCGCCTTCTCGTTCCACAGTATGGACCCAGAAGACGCGGCCAAGAGACTGTGTAGCAAGCATGAGCTGAGCCCAATAGCGGCGCCCTTCAGCATATCTATCATGTTAGTAGTCGATAACAGACAAGGAATAACAAAAAAATAAATATACGCTAAATGATTTACCTCTCATATGCCGTCGAACTACGGAAGCTGAGGCCGAGACCCACGACGAAACCGGTTACTGTGAGCAAGATGGAGCTAATTCCGACTATATTCAAAACAGTCAGTATTCGGAACTTAATGTAACATGCTTGCGTGAGGACGTACGGTTTTTCTTTGTGAAGTAAGAGATGCTGGTTACGAGCATGGCCCATGATCCGATGACGAAGAGCGGAAATACCATCTTGGGGAGAATGCTGCCGTGCATCTGAAGGAACATTGGCCACTTGGAGTGCTTCTGGATGTCGCGGGGGCCCGTCTAGGCCTGTTAGCATCTGTGAAATTTGGCGACTATCTGAGTAATGGTGACTAGTTTTGGTGATACTAACAAAGTACTCATCCAGATCAAGCGTTCTTTGTCTCCTGTTGAAGTAGAAGGTGTGCTTCCCTGGTTTGCGCCGGGAGGATGTTCCAATACGGCCCTTGTTGTAGGCCAAGTCAGGCGGCCGGTCCATATCGGCATTGTGCTCTTGGCCATGGTTGGCCTGGGTAACATTGACGCCGTAAGGGGCTGACATCTCGCCGCTGAGGTCGTTATTGTTGCTGGACCCTGCTGCAGCCGATGCGCCAGAATCGTTACCTCCACTGTTGTTGCCGCTACCTGAGCTGCCAGCAGGATCGCTGGACGTAGCAGTACCGCCGCCACCGCCACCGCCGTCAGACATTTTCGAGGTGATATATACTGAGTAGATACAAGAAGGTGATAATAGAAGAAGAGCTGCAAATATGATGTATGCAAGTATAACGAAGAAACAAACAGACTAAAAGATTGAAGAGAGAAAAGGCCACCGAGGAACGCAAGGAATAATCTGCTAAAACAAACAAAAAAGACGACAGAATAACAACAGGCAGGTATAAGTGACGAGTATAGAGGACGAATATAATTGGCAAGGTGATGCCGTAGGGTCCGTTTAGTTGAATAGACAGTCGACAAGCATAGAGTTGGAATTAAATTGTACCGAAAGAAGAGCCGGCGGGATGAAGAGATGCTGAGGTATATATAGACGTTAAAATCATAACCGAAGGTGTGTGCTTGTAAGATACACTACTCCGCACAGTATCGAAAGCATTATGCCGGCCTTTGTTGGCATGATACTGAAGTGTGATAGCTGAATTATGACGAAAATGTGGCGATGGGACGAGAAGGTTGTTGGCACATGTACAATATTGGACAACAGAGACAATTTAGACAGGTCGCTCTGGCCGGGGCACGGAGCTGCAGAAACCGCCTACAACAGCTGACGGGCTGTAGCCTACCTACGGGGTAGAAACCAAGGATGTATTCAGATGGAAAGGCGGAGGCTAGACTTTAGTTGGATTGCAAAGTATATCGATGGACCATACTGTCTTACGGATGGTCTAGCGAATGTTGAACAGAGCACAATAGGTGGGTATGACGGGCATTGGAGAGGCTACGAGAGAAAACTCAAAGAGATGTGTCGTTGGCCGTTAGTCGTAGGCAAGGCTATGGAGAGGACGCGTATCCATAGGGGCATAAAGTGGCGGAGAATCAGTCGAGGAGGACGGTCGGATAAATTCTGAGTATCTGTGAACCCTGTAGAAGATTCACAGTACCATGTTCTAACAAGCTGAAAGAAAGCAAAAGAGGAAACGTTAAACAAGCTCAAGCAGGCCAATAGGTCATGTGTGTAGACCAAGCAACAGTGAACCATAGCCGACATGGCAGCAACTCGAGGCATAGATGAGTGACACCCCCCAGGCGCAGACCAGTGAACCAGATCAAACCGACAGAAAGGCATACAAGGGAGACGGGGTTAAGAGAATCAGACAAAGGAACAGGAATGAGTTCCGAGCCTCCCCGGATCCCAGATATGTTGTATTTGAGACCGCATGGTATAATTTGCATGCAGGGGGTGATGGAACCGCAGTGATGAAAATAGAATACAGAAGGAGGAAACAAGATCGACAATGTAGGGACGCGTGGGATGGAAGAGGCCGTTACACACCAGATGCCGAAACTGGATAGCTTGGTCTAGGCTCGCCACCAGCTCGTGTCTGACGAAAGGGAGAGAAAAACGCTTCGAAATGTACATCTGACTGCTGTTGGCCTATATTGTCAGACTCTGTAGTGGTACGGGCCATATAGACTCCACGTACACAGCGGAATGGCCTGCCCATACCGTTTTAGTAACCAAGGCGAGCAAGCTCGTCCGTCCATTGTCGGTGAGGTCAGGCTCCGCCCTCATACGCTTCCATACTGTCTATCCCGTCTATTATTTAGACACTGCCTTTGTCAGAATCTTGGGATATGAATACAAGACTCTTGCCTGACACATTGCACATGTTAGCACGTGGATGTATCTTCTCGCAACAGTGATGCAATGCGGCCTGCCAGGCTGATTCTATAGCACCTCGGAAGCATCGCCATTCAAACCTAAACTTGTAAACAAACTTTGGATATTTCAGCATGGCCCCAACGGGGTACAGGTACAGTAGATGCAGCTAGCTTCCTTACCGAGAACTGTGAAAACTGCTCATGGTTCTTGCCACGTCCACCGTAGAGAGTGGCCGAAGCGCGATGGCGTACGAGGGGAATGTCGTAAATAAAGAAATTTAACTTATCTGTGCACGCCTCAACAACAGAATACGTCATAGTGGTTTGTGGATATCTGATTGAGTATGGCGGCCACAATGGTCACCCCGATAGAGCTACGTGCATGGTCTGGATTTAGGCCGTGCTAACTTGTGCTGCCAATCCCAGCTGCAGCGTACCTAGGTGTAGTCTCCCAGCTGTCAAAGTGTCTTAAATTCACGGCCGGGCATCTCACAGCCACTCACTGTACACTGACTCTATAGTGACAAAGTCCAAGAGAGGAAGCGGTGGCACAAGGCCTCGCATGTTTAGCTAAGCCCTAATACCTGAGCTGGAATGCGCACAGAGAAAATGCTATCAAAGAAAGAGAACACCGTCGCGTGACTCCATATGAAATGCAAGGACACACTGAGGTAGATGCCATGAAGTGACATGGCAATTTTAACGAGACATACCGGACAGCTTAAAAGAAAGATAAAACGCAAGATAGACCACAATGAGCAAAGCATGGAACAGGGGATATTCAAATCCCGTCCGAAGCGGACATCCCGCTGGCCTGGCGACAAAAGACGAAAACACGACTGTCAGTGATGCCTCGTACTTATTTTGACACGAGGCCGGCGGGATGTTAGAAGACTAACATGAGCTATCGAGATGACTGTAGACAATGATACACAGTCAGACAGGATTCAGACTGAGACCTATACTGATGTGCTGATGTGCCTCAGGGTGCTTGGCACATGCTGGCACACCGCTGGCACACCGGAAAAGTCCATGTCTTGCAAGCACAGCCAACCGGAAGCCACCGCGGTAGACTAGCCAGTGGACAAGTTTGCAACTCGCACATGATTTCAAGCCATAAAACGAAGAGTCGCTTATGACAGACTGGCTCGATCAAGCCTCTCCCTTGTTGACATATTCCGACATTGATTTGAAGTGAAATTGAATGGCATGGCCAGGTCGGGGAACTGGCGGAGCTCAAATTTTCCGATATAAAATCGACCAGAGAGAGCCATAGAGAAAGACGGAAGTCGCCATGAAAGAGCAGCCAGGCGTCAGCGTGGCTGGGTAGTCTTCGACAGCTGAATGGCGATGCACGCAACGCGCGAGCTCTCGGTTCGGGCGACGGTAGGCAGCGAGGCCATGGATAGCTGGTTCCGCTTCTAGCCACTTCTAAGCGAGGGCCGTGAGTAATTAAAGTAATTCTCAACGGCAATGCGTCGACTTCTGTGATTGTAAATAACAAACTCAAAAGATAGGTCACATATCATCTCGGTATGCTGAAGAGGTGACGTTGAAAGAATGTAGATATTACATAATCAAACAAAGCTATATTACATAATCCTACAACAGCAGTGACCGCCTTTCGTTGGTCCCCTAATTTCTGCCGACATGCCCCACTTATAACGGCTTAGGTCAGGGGAGCTTCACCGGTCCACCTCGCGACGTCTGGCAGCCCCCCTCGAGACCGCAGCATCAGCGACACCGAGCCAATCGAGAAGCGTAGGTTGTTCATCCTTGATTTTCCAACATCACGCATATTCCGACACGGCTCTATATACTTTAGATCTTTACGGCCCATTTAGGTCTCACCGCATCGCCGTCTGCTCCTCCTCGCCCCGTCCGCCGACTGCCGGTACTCCCGGCCGACATACTTAGGAACACGATCTATACACCACCCGTCTTATTCCACCGTCGCCAATATGCTGTCTGGTATTCTCATCTTCAACCAAAAGGGCGAGAACCTCATCTTTCGTGCCTTCCGCAACGACTGCCGCCCGCGACTTGCCGACGTCTTTCGCATCCAGGTCATATCGAACCCTCAAGTACGGTCGCCGATCCTGACACTGGGCAGCACGACTTTCAGCCATGTTAAGCACGAGAACATCTATCTGGTGGCCATTACCAAGAGCAACGCCAATGCAGCGCTTGTCTTTGAGTTCCTGTACCGCCTAATCCAGCTCGGCCGCGGGTACTTTGGCAAGTTTGATGAGGAGGCAATCAAGAACAATTTTGTGCTTGTGTACGAGCTGCTGGATGGTAGGTTCCTTTGAGCTATGTGTGTGAGATGGGTACCCCAATAGCAGTACTGACAAACCACTGCAGAGATTATCGACTTCGGATACCCACAGAATACGGAAACCGACACACTCAAGATGTATATTACGACGGAGGGCGTCAAGTCTGAGCACCGCGCCGAAGACTCTGCCAAGATCACCATGCAGGCCACAGGTGCGTTGTCGTGGCGCAAGGCAGATGTCAAGTACCGCAAGAACGAGGCCTTTGTGGACGTGATTGAGGATGTGAACCTGCTCATGTCAGCCACCGGCTCCGTGCTGCGTGCAGATGTGACAGGCCAGATCATTATGCGCGCGTATCTGTCAGGTACGCCCGAGTGCAAGTTTGGACTCAACGACCGCCTGCTGCTGGACCCCGACGCAATCCAATCGTTGCCGTCGGGCAACCGCATGGGCAGCAAGGCGACCAAGGCCGCAGCGGGCAGCGTGACACTTGAGGACTGCCAATTTCACCAGTGCGTCAAGCTGGGCAAGTTTGACACCGATCGCATCATCTCATTTGTGCCTCCCGACGGCGAGTTTGAGCTGATGCGGTACCGGTCGACCGAGAATGTCAACTTGCCGTTCAAGGTGCACGCGATTGTCAACGAGGTGGGCAAGACCAAGGTGGAATACAGCATCGGTGTGCGCGCCAACTTTGGCCCCAAGCTGTTTGCGACTAACGTCGTGGTGCGCATCCCGACGCCGCTGAACACGGCTCGTATCACGGAGCGGTGTACACAGGGCAAGGCCAAGTACGAGCCGTCAGAGAACAACATTGTGTGGAAGATCAGCCGGTTCACCGGCCAGTCTGAATTTGTGCTGTCGGCCGAGGCGGAGCTGACGAGTATGACAAACCAAAAGACGTGGAGCCGGCCACCGCTGAGCCTGGACTTTAGCCTGCTGATGTTTACGAGCAGTGGTCTGCTGGTGCGGTACCTAAAAGTGTTTGAGAAGAGCAACTACAGCAGTGTCAAGTGGGTGCGGTACATGACACGGGCGGGCAGTTACGAGATTAGATTTTAGGTTTTATATGTCGTGGGAGTCATTATTCTGGCGTTTGGATGGGAACCAAGTTCTCTTTTCTTCTTCTTCTTCACTGTTTCTACGTTTTCTATGCGTCGAGTTGCCTATCTATTCTCTTTTCTGATTCTTGTTTCATCAGGTTCAAGCCGTACTATTTTTTATATACGTTGATTATGTACATTATGGAGTAGCTGTCAGCTCCAGCTCCGGCTCCAGCTCCAGCACCAACTTCATGACATCTTTTACTGCTTAAAAATGTCCAGGGGAAAGTTGTCGGCCAAGTGCTGGTAGCCGGCGACATTGGGGTGCAGGTAATCACCACTGTTGTACTTGGCAAGCAGCGTGTCCGGCTTTGCAGGGTCGGCCAGCAGCTTTGCAAAATCGACAGTGGCGTCATAGGCGCCGCTCGTCAGGATCCAGTTGTTGACCTTTTGACGGGCAGCCTCGTGGGCAGCGCTATAGTAGGTGTTGCTGCCAAAGGGGGCAATCGTGGCACCAAAGACCTTGAGACCGGCGGCCTTGCAGTCGCGGATAATCGTCTTGAACGCGCTGATGAGCGCATCGGCACTGGCACCGACACCAATATCATTGACGCCCTCGAATATGAAGACGTACTTGACGCCCTCCTGCTGGATGGCGTCACGCTTGTACCGCGTCAGCAGCGGAGGGCCGAGGCCACCCGTGAGGACAGCATTGCCACCGGCAGCCTCGTTGTTTACGGTGATGTCATCGATGCCGGCCTTTTGCATCTTGGCCAGCACTAGATCCGGCCAGCGGTTGTTTGAGTTGTCGGTGCTGCCGCGGCCGTCGGTGATGCTATCACCTATAATCACAAGAGCACTGGTGGCCTTGGGCGCCCAAACCTCAACGTCATTGACGTAGTACCAGTGGGCGACGCTGGTTCCGTCCAGGGAGGGTACATTTAGGTGGTCGCCCGCCTTCATCCAGCTGGTGGTGCGGCTACCCGGATGGCCAGTAATGTTGCTGCCAGACTGACCATCCTTGAGGTAGAGATTGACAGTGAGCATAGACTGCGATGCGACCTTGAAGTCTATGGGGTCAGAGTAGACACTCTGGCCGCGGGGGATGGTGACGGAGCTTTTGCCACCGTTAAAAGTGAGGGCAGCCACTGTAGCCGGGTCAATGGTGTTGGATCCGGGCTTATCGTCGACAGGCAGGGCGAGCGATGCCGCCGTGATGGGTAGCTCACTGCCACCGAAGATGTTGGCAATCTGTACGCGGATGCGCTCTCCGCCGACGGATATGTGGACTGTCTGCCGCAGCGTGGCATCTTTGAAAGTCGACGCACCACTAAACGGTGCTGGGGGCATGTTGCCAGTTTCAACGAGTTGCGGCATAGACGTCCACGTGTCGACCCAGTGGAAGCCATCAGCATGCCCAGCAGTGACATGGTTGGAATTTCTGGGGGTAACTGGCGAAGCATTAGCACTGCCAGAGAGCAGCATGTGCAGCACGGCCAAAGAGCCCAAGGCCCGGAGAGTCGAGAACAGCATTGTGGCAGCGGTGGCGATGGTCGAGGTGGTCGTGATGGCCGTGATGATTAACAGTGCAAATGATCAGATCCAACTGGCGAGGCTGCTGCTCAAATACCAAACAACAGATGCCAAGAAGGGAGCTCCCATCATATATGCACCTGCATTGGCGCTGCTACTCCCCATCTCATCTATGCCACTCGATGGGTATATTCAATTTCTTTCATCATAACTTATTTGAGCCGGGCTCCGGTGAGGAGAAGTTTGCGAATGCGCACAAGCGCGTTTAAGGGCAATTTACCCCGGAGACCACTCGAGTGCCAGGCCAATTGATCGTTCTGAGATCATATATTCACTACCAGGTAGGTACGAGGTTGAGACTAAGTCCCTCCCAAAAAACAAAAAAAAAACAAAAAAAAACAAGAACATTTGCATGGTTGATGAAAAAATGGAACGCCTCAATAAGGGAAATCTAAATGGCTTCAGGCATGGCTCGCACAATACTCTCTAATACTGACGGGGTGCCATCCGCTTAAAGACAATAGGCATGAGAGGGGGTTTTATTTAGCCGGCAATAGCGATGCCATTGTTGGTGTTCTACCACCAAAGGGCAACGCTGTTATTTTGGTTAAATTGTGGTGTGTTTTTCGTCTTCACTTTACCCGGATCAGCACCAGATACCCACCTGTTAGAGAAAGCATACGTGCAGAGAGTACATAGTAGGATATTAGCATGATCAGTTTCTTCTGTGGTTGACTTGACAGGTGAGGTATCTCCCCAGAAACGAATACAGTGCAAGATCAGGACACCGAGTATCATGGCATCTGATTTCGTTGCTGTGAGATTAAAACTATGTGCGCTCAAGAGATAGCTGCCTATTTCCACTTTGATTTTGTTATGAGAGAGGCCCATTCATCGATGCGATCGCCGCCACATGGCACGCCGCGGACTCGCCCCGAAGCCGGCCGAATTGTATTGCCAAAATTAAACTTGGGCAGCCATTCTGTCCAAAGATGTGACGTCCGGGTTGGGCCCGAGTCAGGCCAGGCGACTAGCCCGGGCTCGGAAGAGAACCCAAGTATCCCCGTGCCGACAGCGTCAAGTAGGTGGCGTTGTTATCGGTATGCAAGCGGCTTGCTCTCGGCAATCTGCCACGAGAGCCGGCCATCTGATGTGCACTATTTACCGAAATCCCCAGTCAAACGGCAAACGGACGTGAGTAGCCAGCAAACCTAGTAAGAGATGTCTTCTTTCTTTCTTGGCCGGCGTTGTCTCGGCGGAATGGCCCACAAGTAACCATGCAACGCGGAGAAAGTTCTCACTAAAGACCAACAGACCAAGTTGCGGACTCTGGGGTGTTGGTGCACAGGACAGGGCCTAGGGCCAGCCAATGGGTAGAGTATGGACGGAATAAGGATGCGAGCTAAAAATTAAAGTTTGCTGTTTGCTGTTTCTAAGTATTGCTTGTTTCCGTCTGACTTGCTCGTACTCGGCCATCGCCTGGGGAATGACACACCAACTCGCAGTGCACGATGTTTAGTCTGAATGTACGATCCTTTTCACATCAACATGAGTGTGGTACTTTGCATGCCAAGACTGAAATGGATTGTTACTTTCCAGTGTGGCATCGTGCTGACCACGTCTGAGCACTTGTGCCCTCCTTTCTCCTCTTCTTCGACGGCAGCTGTCTGGGGAATCCAAGAAACAGGGTCGTTGGCGCCACACCAACCCTGAACACCACCCGTAGGGCCTTGCTGGTACTTGTATATGTACATAAGATACCTATATAAATATCCCGTGGTCTTTTTGACTTTCTGGGTATTAGGTTTGGACGGACTCCGAAAAGAGCCTCGTTTTATAACAGGCCTCCATACTCCCAGAAATCGATGCGTTTCTCGACGTGGGCTTTTCGCCGTAATTTTAACACGCTTGCTGAGAGAAAACAAGCCCTTATTCTCTTGGGGCACCTTTCTTCATATTGCTGCTCGTCTACTGTAAAATATACCTCCAACTTGCTACTGTGTCATGCCCCGTGAACAAGTGAGCCCAAACTCTGATACCCGTCAAAGGCCTTAATCTCCGTTCAGGCCCTACTATACCGCATTCACAAGCCAGCTCCGTGGTATTTTCCCCAGTCTAGCTGCTCTAGGTCTGGTTCAGCCAAAACCCGGGCAAAGGATCTCTCTCCCCACACAATGATCGGCAGTCTCCAAGCCGTTACACCATGACTACACAGCATATGTTGTCACCAGCCAACCAGACTCGTTTGGCCTCACCCGACCCCGAACCATCAAGTCACACAGACACTTGAGCATTCGGAGTCAGCCCACTTGTGCTCCGTAACGATGCCCCATACTCCGGTGCAAGAGTCGTTGCTCGTTTACACCGTATACCGTATCTTGACAATGCGCGTGACCTCGGCTCCTTCAGTCTTTGACCAGTCTGCCAATCGCCAGTGTTTATACGAACATCTATTTCCCCTTGTAGAAGGTGATAATAAAGGATCTCGTCGTGAAAAATTCTCCAAGTTGAACAACCGACGGCATCCCCTCTCGCAGCACTCAGGGCATGTGAGCGGCACGGCCATGCACCAGAATATTAAAAAAGAACACCTATAACAACACTCGGTTGGTTCAGATAAATATGCACACATGTAGAGGTACATTAATACTACATACATGGACGGCCTATCACCCAAGTCCACGATGCCCTCCACATGTCAACCCCGAGTATTTGCATCTCATGTCGTGCGGGTGTCTTGGTAATATGCTTATTTACTGAGCCGTACTCTCCCCTGATTCAGAACGTACTACTATGTATGTACAGAACTATGGTGGTTTTTTGGCACGTGTAATTCTTTACTTTATCCATTTGATGGATATATTGCTGTCGGTCGTCCAGTGTCGGCCCTTCAATGTCGGCGATCTCTTACAGGCCTAACCAAGATATCGTGCTACTCAACTCTGTCTCCGAGAAATTCAAGCATAGCCAAGCATACATAGTAGAAGCCGAGTTATCTTCGGTTCTACTGAAAGTAAAACCACGTGCTTCAATGGAAATCAACTTGAAAAGGCAAAGACGTTGGCTGTTGCCCTCGCATGTTACAAGCCTGCTTCCCACATCCTACGTAAACCCACCCAACAGGAGTACCTTGTGATATCTTTATGTACACGGTACATAGTAAAGGGCTCTGAATAAATTAAGAAAGCATTGAATTTATCTTTACTTGTTCAAATAGCTCGTCAGATGCCCGTCTCTCCCCTCCCCTCATCCAAGTGATCACCCACCCCAACCGTCCAAGGAAGGATCACTCCCCACAAGACGCAAGAACGATCTGGGACACTCACAAGGACCGGCTTTATTGTTCTTCACAATTAACTTTACCGCGCTGTCCATCTTGCTGTATTTCAGCGTCTTTCGGAAGAAATCAAACATGCCAACGGCTCTGCCCTTTTCGCGCTCCACTTGAGCCGTTGCTCTTTCCTTCCTTCGCTTACACTTACACCCCCTTCCTTCCTATCCCGGACCTCGTCTACATCCCCCCTACCCCCTAGCATAGGTATATATATCTCTGCCGTCTCCTGCCCACGTCCTCACAGAGCCTTCTTTCAGCTACCCTCAACACACACAGTGCCGTCACAATGTATCAGGCGAGCAACATCTACTTCATCTGCGGCTTCGCCGCCATCGGTAGGTACCTTCCTTGAAGCTCTCGTGATCCACCTCAACTACACCAGCCAGGCCACAGCCATACTAACAGCCTAGGCGGTGGCCTATTTGGCTTCGACATCAGCTCTATGAGTGGTGTTCTTGGCACTCAAGCATACAAGAGATACTTTGGCAACCCCCAGTCATACCGCCAGGGTGCCATTACCGCATCTATGCCCGCTGGCTCTCTTGTCGGCTCCCTCGTCTCCTCGTTTATTGCCGACCGCTACTCCCGCAAAGTTGCCATTCAAGTTTCCTGTGTGATTTGGACAATCGGTTCGATTATCCAGTGTGCTTCTCAGAACATCGGCATGCTGTGTGCCGGTCGTGTCATTGCCGGCCTCTGTATCGGTATCGCCTCGTCCATCGTCCCCGTCTACCAGTCTGAGATTGCCCCCAAGGAAATCCGCGGCCGTGTCGTCTCTCTCCAGCAGTGGGCTATCACTATTGGTATCCTGATTCAGTACTTTATCCAGTATGGCGCCGCCCAGGGCATTGGTGGTGGTCCCGATGACCCTAACCAGCCTACTGCTGCCTTCCGTATTCCCTGGGGTGTCCAGATTGTCCCTGCTGTCCTTCTCTTCTTTGGTCTCTTCTTCTTCCCCTACAGCCCTCGCTGGCTCGCCTCCAAGGACCGCTGGGAGGAGTGCGTTCAGGTGCTTGCCCACTTGCATGGCAATGGCGATGTCAACCACCCCAAGGTTCTGGCCCAGTACCAGGAGATCGAGGAGGCTCTGCGCTTCGAGCGCGAACAGCAGCAGTCCAGCTTCAAGGCTCTCGTTGAGAAGCGCATGCTCAAGCGTGTTGCTCTTGGCATGAGCATTCAGATGTGGTCTCAGCTGTGCGGTATGAACATTATGATGTACTACATTGTCTACATTATGGAGGGCGCCAACATCGCATCGCCTCTGACAACTGCCGCCATTCAGTACGTCATCAATGTCGTTCTCACTCTGCCGGCCATTCTCTACCTCGACCGCTTTGGCCGCCGCCCCGCTCTCGTCATCGGTGCCTTCCTGATGATGACCTGGCTCTTCATCTCGGGTGCCCTGCAGCAGTACTACGGAGAGCCCAACACGGGTGCGACACGCGATGCCAGCAACAGCGATATCAGCTGGATCGTGTTCGACAACCGCCCCGTATCTTCGGCGATTGTTGCGTGCTCCTACCTCTTCGTGGCTACCTTCGCCACTACCTGGGGCCCGACCAGCTGGACGTACCCGGCCGAGATTTACCCCTCCCGCATCCGCGCCAAGGCCGTTTCCCTAGCCACTGCCTCAAACTGGTTCTGGAACATGGTCCTCGCGTTTGCCGTGCCGCCCCTGCTCTGGAACATCTCGTACAAGATGTACTACATCTTTGCCGCTTTCAACGGTGCCTCATTTATTCATATGCTGCTGCTTGCGCCCGAGACAAAGGGCTACACACTCGAGGAGATGGACGAAGTCTTTGATTCTGGCGTTCCCGCGTGGCGGAGCTATAAGAAGCAGAGCAGCCGCCTCGATGACCTCGAGCGCGAAATCCAGTCGGGCAACATGAAGATCACTGTTCCCTCGGGCGCAGCAACTCGTGCGGACAATGCCGCAGAGCCCAAGGCGCAGTAGAGTGAGCCTATTGGCTCAGGATTCGTTGGCCGCATCGAAATACTGGAGGAAACCTTGATTCTCGAGTGACATATCCCAAACAAATTGTCTGTCGATACTTTCTTAACTATGTATATCCAAAATAATAACACAACCCAAACTTATGCCATTATCACTGCCATCCATCTCGCTTCTCATGCGTCACCTCGTCTTTTACACATGGCGATATTGTCCGACCGCCTGTTTACTTGATACTTTAAGTCTGACTAACCTTGCCAACCTTCAAGACCCTTTGCACTACAGTGACAAGCTTTGTCCCATCCCACTCAGTCGGCTACTCACCTGCCTATCCCTGCACTCCTATCATTTGTGCTATCCCAGCTTGTCATCCCTCTCACAAACAACATATATCTTCGCATAGTACGGTTTTTTCACAATCTCTCATATCTCCCCTTCTGTTGGGACAATCCTTGGCCATCACAGTACCCAATCACCAGTGTAGGGGTAGGTCGCGGGCTCTGAGTTTCCGTGAAAAGATGTCACCATCACGTCAACATCACTTTGCCACCCTCATTACCTTGATCTTGGCAGCAGTCACCATTGCGACAGTAGCGGCAACACCTATAGTATCCGGTAGAGAGAGTCACGCATTGTCTCGGATACTTCTTCCCCGCGGCGATGCCAACCCAGAAGACTTGCCAGACCCCGGGCCCGTCGGTGTCGATGACCTCCGCCGCGGGCCAGGAGGGCCATGGTTTAATGGGCCATACGGTTCGTTCACAAATATTCTCCTGATGATATTTTGACCCTTAACTGACCTCTAGCTTACTACTGCGGCATATTTAACACAGGCATGCCTCAACAGATTCGGTCTGGCTCCTACAGTCTCCGCGCTGTCAACATCTCGTATGTAACCCCCCCCAGATCCTGCCTCCGCGTCTATTGCTACGATACCAGCGCCATCTACATCTGCAACGATAGCCCGACAGAAGCACTCACAATACCGGGGTACGACATCGGGTGGATGGCTGACCGGCTGTCCATGCTCTGCTGCGATTCTCACCACGGCATGTCCGCACAGATTTTCCATCCAACCGAACATTGGAACGCCATAGTCGCATATGGAAACTGTCGGCATGACCCAGAAGAACCGCCGTCATCGTTCGGAACAAGCAACGGCGGTGTGAACGGGGACTGCGTAGCAAATGAGTCGCGGCCAAGCCCGGGCGGCTCGTCATAGCTGTTGCCTCTCGAGGTGGTGATCCTTGGCAGACCACGTGCTTTACTATTATGCCAGTTGCAGCGTTTATTAGGGAAGGTGCGATGCAGAATCTATTTTTAATCTATCATCTATTTCGGGAAACGGCAAAAAGGGTATCTTATCAAAAAAAGAAAGAACGAAATATAAACAAGAATCGAAGACAAACAAGTAGTAATAGAAATTAAATGGCAAGCGCAGTGCAAAGTGCCTTCCAGTTTGCCCCATTCGTAGACACGCCATTTCTAGACACAGCATGCATCAGAACAGGCCTTCGTCTTCACGGTTGATGAGGCGCATTCTCGCTTGCACCTCCGGGTCCTTTTCCATCTCCTGCCACAGTCCTAGATTGAGTTTGTCGGCAGGCATCTCCGCACTCGGCCGATAGCCGTCGCTGTCCTCTTCATAGTCGTCGTCATCAAATCCGTCCTCGTCAATACCGATTGATGGGGCACCGCGCCCACAAAGGAGAAAGCGGCGCCAGGCACTTAGCGACAAGCTTCGCTGGAGCACACCGAGAATACCTCTGCGCTGTATGCCTTGCGGGCTGTTGGAACGGCCGCGCCAAACATCTGAGATGGCGAGATTCCTGACCACGGCGCGGTAGCCGAGCTCAGCCACGGTAAGAACAGCAACAGTGACGACGAGCGTTGCCCACCACGCCGCTTGCGTACCAAACACGGTGAGGAATCCGCCACGCACATCATATGGCGACGGCGCTTTTCCGTAAGCCAAGGACAAGAATATGTTCCACAGCCACCAGCCGCCGACCGTGACAGAGAAGGACACCAAGACGATAAGAGTCTTGTAGTGCGAGTCCAGGATTCTAAGATAGTTAGTACTGCGTTATACATGGCCAGAACCAGACGGGGGGGGTTAAACATACAAAAGCTTGACGTTGGTCCACATGATACCGACAGAAAAGACCAGGTCGCCCAAAGCAAAGAGGCCGACATCGTGGCCGTCTTGGAACGCGCCATAGCCAGCCCAGCAGGCAAACCAGACAAAAGTGCCCTGAAGCAGTGCAGCCAACATCCAGCCGACATACTTCTGAGGGTCCAGTCCCTTGCCGCGCTGACCATAGGCATACAGCTCTGGGACCGCCATTAGGACCGATGCGCCCAGATCTTGTTCCCAAATTCCAGGAACGATTGTGCAGAGGCTGGTGAAAAGCGTGTTCAGCACCGTCAAACTCCAGCTCTCGTAGATGGACGTTCCGGTGTAGCCGCAGTACCACTGATAGGCTGCCGCCGGTGTGTAGAAGAACATCTCCTTGTAGAAGGTGGCAAGAATGAACTGGGCAGTGCGGATGTAGCTCCAGCGTCCATGAACAAGCAGAAGACGAGCGAGGAATCGGAATTGGGCAATGCTGTAATCGGCCACACGAGCAGCCTGAAGACCCTCCTTGCCAGAAACACCAATGCCGACATGTGCCTCTGCCAGCATGGCCAGGTCGTTTGCACCGTCGCCGATAGCGAGTGTCAAGCCAGGGTGCTGGCTCTTGCCCATACCGCCACTCACACCATGTCGTATACTGTGCACCAGCAGTGCCTTTTGAGCCGGGGACGCACGGCAGCAAATGACAGAGTCGACAAAAGGAATGATACTGTAGAACAGTGTCCGAAGGTTCGGGTCCACCGAGTGGATCGAGACAGGGCCCATCTTCATCTGCTCCTTTTGCTTTTGCTTCTCGGCCTCGATGACGCCAAGGGTATGACCGTCAATGACTACGACAGTGTGGTTCTTGATATGCCTGGCAGACTGTTTAGCATAGCCGAAAGAAAAGGGAGATAGTCGCCTGAAAACACGTCTCCAGCGGCCGGTGACAGTCGGCCGGGCAAGCTCGTCCAGGCCCATACTCTCTGCAACATGCAGCATCTGGCCTGACAGATCACCCTTGGCGGCGTCGAGAATATATAGTTCTGATCCCGGTCGGCAAAGGCGCGCTGAGTGGGCAATGTTGATAGCCGTCTCACGCTTGTCTCCGGTCAACATCCAGATCTTGATATTGGCCCGGCGAAGCTTGTCGATGGTCTCGGGCACCCCTTTCTGCAGCTTATCTTCAATGGCTGTAGCACCGATGAGATCAAGATTCTGCTCAATCGATTCCGCGACAGCTTCGATACGCTCTTGGCGATCGTCCAAGCTGGTGGCGGCTTCAAGGTACTTGGCCTTCCAGACCTCATAGTCAGCGTTCGATATATGCTTTTGGGCAAACAAAAGCGTACGCAGACCTTCGGCGGCAAATTCATCCATGTGCCGGAAGCACTGGTCAAAAATGCTGCTGTCGTCTTCTGCTAGGAAAGAGGCCGTCTCTAGAAACTCAAACTTTTCCGGCAAGGCATTCTGGTGGTGGTGGTGGTGCAGTGGGCTGGGTGACAAGGGTGGCCGGGGTACTGCAAGCCTTGAGGGGCGTGGCGTGGATGTGCTAGAGCGCCGAATGTCCTCACCCTCTGCGACCGAGGACTGAATGTCAAAGGAAGTCGAGCGGTTGGCTGGTGATGGCCTGAGGCGGAACGCATCCATAGACCGGCGGACAGTCTTTTGGATATCAAAGGACTTGCGGCGCTCTTCAACGGTTGCTGGGCCAAGATCGGTAGTGACGATTGTCAGGTTCTTGAGCCCAGAGCCTGACTTGTCTACTGTCTTATCGCGGTGACTGCCTGCAAAGCTCCTGCGGATGGTAACGCTGGCGCGGCCTCCCAAGCTGCTTCGGGGCTCAAACTGCTCGCTCTTGCGGATAAGCTCTCTCTCGATCTCAGCACTCTTGCGGACCTCGCGCGCCTTCTGCAGGGCTAAAGGCGCCTGCTTTAGACGGGGAAGGACCATGGAGTCAGCGCCCTTGCAAATTAGCCAAAGACGGCCGTCCGGTCGCCGCACAATAACCGACATTCGTTTGCGCTGGCTGCTAAATTCAATGACGTCCACAACTTCGTACACTTCCTGAGTAGGGTTTTCTGCGTCGCTGTATGTGAAACGCAGAGTCGTAGCTGCTGCCGATTTTTGCACGACGAGAAAGCCAAGCTCTTCCGCAGCCCGGACCAAGGCAAGCTCGTCGGGCGACGATGACTGGAAGTCGACCACCTTGCCGTCCTTGATTTCCGGAAGACAGGTGTGGCACAAAGCCATGGCGAGAATGTACGTAACGACTTTTCGTGAAAAAAGAGTGTGCGGCCTCAACCGAACGTATTCAAGAAGATCAACAGTCGTGAGTTCCGGCTGCACATGGTCTGGCCGTCCGGTAGAGCGCCACTGGGAAGATGAGCGGCGATTTTCGCGAGAAGTGTCGGTAGACAAGCGCATCTGGCGGTCTTCTGGAGGCGGCGAAAGCATGCGAGATGGGGGCACAATTGAAGCCGGGCGGTCGGTCTGGTGTGATACACGGGGTGTCAAGACGCTTGACGATTCCCCGTCATCGTTGTCTAAGGAAACCTCGGTGTCGTCTCTCGGGATATCGCACTCGTGGAGCCACGATGTGCCGGCGACACTCATTTTGCGGAACTTCATTACGTTTTCGGTCAGAGTACCGGTCTTGTCTGAGAAGATGTACCCAATCTGGCCGAGATTCTCCAGGATGGTGTTGGTGTTGCAGCGAGCCGGGGTGTCAGACGGTTCGTCGTACATGTGAATGTCCGAATTGAGGAAAAGCATTTGACCAAGCTTGACGATTTCCAGAGTGACATAGAGGGCGAGGGGAATGACATTGTTGAACTGGATTGCAAAGCCAAGGATGATCTGCACGGCCTCGACACCCACCATGGAGATGTACCAGGACTTTTTCTCGGTGCTGCGGTGCCAGATATAGTATCCAGTCGATAAGCCAGTCGTCAAAAGAATCACATAGCCGGCAAGAAGGAGGACGATGGTATTGGTGACATGCTCGAGGGCAGGCTTCTTGGCTTGTGGGTGGCGATTGGCATTCATGCGGCTCTTGCATTCTTCGCCGGTGTTGATGACGAGACCGAAAGCGCACGGGGTGTTTCGCAGTGTGCTTCCGCGATAGATGACCTCGGACATTGTCAGTGGGAGCGTCTCGCCGTCGACCGTGATGCGGCCTTGGAAGCGGTACAAGTCCGGGTTGGGGTCCTCGATGACGAAATCAGCCGGGCAGTTGGAGAGCTTCTCGATCGTCGAGCACCGACTTTCGGCCAGGGAGGCAGGAACCTGCTTGCTTTTGAGGTTTGTCTCGCCGTCCAGGGCCATTGTCTCGACGTACGCGAACCCGCCCTCTCCGTCAGCGTGCAGCAGGAGCAAATCAGCGGGCACGTCCTCGTCGCGAGCCAGCTTTATAATGTCGCCCACGCGCACATCCCGCCATTGAACGTGCGTCCATTGAAACCCCATGATGGCACCTCCATCTACACCGCCCAAGACACGCGTAGGCTTCTCTGAAAGAGAGGTCTTGCCACTATTGTTTCTCTTGAAAATGCGCTTCGCCCAGGTTCCAAGCATGTCACGACGGCGCTGGCGCTGGGCAATTCGGTGGCCATCGCCGACGTTTCTCAAGACTGTCGCGAGGCCGGCATTTTCAACCTTGTCAAGCTTGTGCCGCTTGTAGTCGTCATAGCCCTCCTTTACGATAGTCAAGAGGACAAAGAAGAGCAGGGGAAGAATGGTCGTGTAGTTGCCAGTTGTGCTGATGCCGGGAATGGTCTGAGGGATACCGACACAGAGAAAGTAAAAGTTGCCGACGCGAGAAAACTGCCATATGAGCTGCTTGGGAATAAAGTTGAGGACGGTGTAGCGTGACGTGCGGATGGCATTGGAGATAAAGGCATGACCACGGCGCTCATCGATCAGATGCGGTGGTCGCGTGGGGTCGAGCGCAAGTCGCAGCGGGATATGACGTCCATCTTTGGATGGGTGCAGGATGGCCTGGCGCAGGATGAGGTCGAATATGACGAAACAGAACCATTTGCGCACAAACTCGGCAGCGCCGTGATACCAAGGGGTCGAGGGTTGCTGTGTGTTGTGTATATTTCCGAGGTTGTTGTCCGACTCAGAGTCGGGTCTGGAGATGTCGTCTTTGCTGCGGTCCAGCCGGTCGAGGACCACGGCCTCTTCAATGATGTCTGTCTTGGGACGAGGCATCTCAGTAGTGCGATGTAGTTGGCAGCATTGGATAAAAGCGACTGTGGATGCTAGCAAGCTGAATGACGAGCGCGTTGCCAATTGTCAAAGACAATGTTGATGTAAGTGTTGGCGTTGGCGTTAACGACGTTGACGATGTTGGCAAAATGGACAAACTAAACGAATGTGTCGGAAGCTTCGGATCAGGGCTGAACGAGAGGAAATGATCGATGCGCCGAATAAGAAAACGAAGCCAATTGCGATGGTGAGGAAATCAAAACAGTGAAAATGAAATCGAAAAGGAAACAAAACAATAGTCGTCTCGTCTTCGCCCCTGCTTTTCCTTTTCTCCAATACACGCCGATCTGTCGAAACAACCTACAGCCGCGTGTCGATGTCGTGCAAGTACTTTATCAGCCACTATCCGGTTTGCGTGGCTTTATCCGATACATACACGATAACCGCGGGCCAGTGAGGAGAACGAAAAGACAGCTAGCGAGAGCGAGTACAGTCGGTATTCGGTATTCAAAGAATAACAATGGCTGACGATGGGAACGACAACACAAATAATTCTATGACAAAAGACAGTTCATTCGCAAGAAAGAACAAGCGTTTGCAAAGCAGATAAGCTCGCGGCCAAGCACATTAGGCACAAGCCAGTCAGCCAGTGAGCGAGACACAGAGGATTGGAAATGTGTACTGGAATGTAAACGAGCATAGCGAGCTGTAGCAATCCACACCACCTCCAATCTGAGAGCCAGGTAGTCAAAACAGGATCAGGGCGGCGGGGACTACGAAGCTGACGTCTCAATGCCAAGACTCGCTGACATGTCTTTTCTTTTATGTCTTATTTTTCTTAGTCTTTTGATTTTTGAGCCTAGATTTTGTAGTTTACTGCAGATGATCTTGAACTGCCAGATTCTTAGAGCACTGCTCAGTGTCTGATACTTGTAGCGAATCCACGGCAAGGCCACGCAAAAGCGAAAAGGTAAAAGGAAGTAAAAAGAAGAAGAAAAAGAAGACGTAGGGAAAATGCAACACGAGACACGTCTCCACCACGATCGTTCCTAAGAGCTTTTAGTACGGTTTCTATCTTTATCTTTGAATCTTGCCTCTGCGATGGAGATCTTGTTCTTTGATTCGGCATGTCTAGTACTGTACTTTTGCATTGCAGGCAGATTATCGGAACTTGCAGTCTCATTCATGCATTGCTGTCTATGCGAGTAGTCGGTCTCATGCAGCACAGGGCAGCCATCGGAAGTGCCTCTCCTCTTGATTGCGCCTCTTGATAAACTAGTTTTCTAATTAAACCTTCTACAACGAGTCTGGCCGAATGCCATGCGTATTGGCAGACACGGGTCGCCAAGGTCTACACAGTAGGGCCAGCTCGTCCACAGGGTCGTATCAGATGCAGAGGCTAATTGACACAGTTGGCACACTACCCACGGTCAACTCAGTCTACTCAGTCTACATCTTACGTCGACAGACGCGCACTGGCTCCACGTGGGTCAGCTATACGCTATATGGCGGAGAGTGTCGCGCAAATCGGCCAACGGCTGTCGATCTAGATGCATCATATGATGGCCGATCTGATAGACTGCATATATGCTCCGACAACGCCATAGGCTACGAGTACAGCACTCTGTGTTGATGAGAGTTGAAAACAAGTATGAAATTACTCCTAAATGTGTATATGTATTCAAAAAAGGAACAAAAATTGAAAGACGCGCTGCGGCTTTGATGCCAGGGTATACCATTTACACAAACTCCCTATAACAGATGATGGATGATCAGAACATAACCATAAGCCAACATGGCACTGCAAAACTGCCATAATGTTCCAAGTATAACCTTCACGATACTAACCAATACAAAATTACTCTTCGTCGTACTCCTCTTCCTCCTGCTGGTCGTCATCGTCTTGGGCGTTGTCGTCCTCTGCAAAAGGGTCAATCTCCTCATCGTCCATATCCTCCTCCTCCTCTTCGTACTCGTCCTCGTCCTGCTCGTCGGCATCGCCCATGATACTGCCGGCAGCACTGCCCGCGCGACTCTGAGTGTAGCTGCTGAGTGCTGACACGGAACCTGCACGGCTGCGACCCGATGCAGGCCGGTCCAGCATCTTCCGCATGGCATCATAGTTGATGCGCTTGGAAAACCCACGGCGCTCCATGGCCTCCACGGCAGCCTCGCCGGGTGTGGACGCAGGCGTGGTCTGGCCCTCGCCGATCTTGGGCTTCTTAAGACGGCGGCGCGTCTGCTTCTTAGTGCCATTGGCCGCGGCAATCTTGGCGCGGAACTCCTTTTCCTGACGCATACGCAGGTAGGCGCGGTTCTCGTTCATCCAAATCTTTTCCTTGGCAGCCGCCTCTTCTTCCGACAGCAGGCAGAACTGCACCTCGGGATCGTCTTTGAACTCATCCTCCACAACTTCAGGGTTGTCCAAAGCCGGGGGCTGGCCAGGTGCAGGCGTGCCAGCTTCGCTTCCGGGAACTGGTGTACCGGCAGCAGTGTTGGGTGTAGACAGCGGCCGGCCAATGCCCATCATAATCATCTGCGCGCGCTGTTCGGCATTAGCAAACGCACGGGCATGCTCTATGCAGCCGGGCGAGTTGATGGCCTCTGTCATCTCCATTTCGAGATTCTCCTCGTCGGCACGCCACTCGTCGTCAACGTAGTCGGGCTCTGCATTCGCCGTCGCCGGCAGTGTACGGCAAGACGAGCCGTCTGGCGGTCCGCGCCGCCGCCGCGAGGGGGGCATGCTGCCCTCACCTGTATATGGCGTGCCTGCGTCGGTCACCGGCGTGGCAGCTCCCGAGGCATGCTCGCCATCGCCAAACTCTTGTGCAAGGGCGTCGAGTTGCTCGGGGTCGATCTCGTCGCCTTCTGTAGACGGCAGCACGGCGGTCGGATTTTGCGATGGTGTTTTGGGTTGAGGTAGTGGTGGGACAACGAACCCATCGGCATCAACAACCCTGGGTGCATCGCTTGCTGCTGTACTGCTGGCAACGGACATGACAGACCCTTGGCGCTCCGAATTAACGCCGTTGTCGTCACCGCGCTTGCGCTTGGTCGGTCCGCGCTTCTCGCGCATCTTGGCCTTGTACTCTTCTGTCTTTTTGTAGATGGAAGGTGGGTCGAATTCTTCCGAGAGGAAATCTTGCGCCAAAAACTCCTCGACGGTCATCTTGGCGGATGGCAGCTCCTTGAACTCGTCAAGGCGCAGCTGAAGGGTGGCCATGGTGACCTTGGCAATGTAGACAACCTCGCGCACTGTGCGGCGAAAGTTGAACATGCGGGCGGCCATGATCAAGCACGCACCACAGATACCAGCCGGGCGACGGCCCATGACCATCCAGTCACGGTCCATGCGCTGGACAAGACGGACCGCAGTCTCGGCGACCTTGTTGGTCATGGTATCAAATTCGAGCTTCGATGCAAAGCGGAAGATGAGATCCTCGACGTAAATAGGCTGCACATCGCGCGCTGCGACTTCAATGGTCTGCAAAAGCTTTTTGAATGTGCGGCCGAGGAAAAACACTTCCTCCTTGACCAGGTCAGCCAGATCGATAAGCATGATTTTGCAGGGGTTGGCGTGTGTTGATTTACGGCATGCGGCGTACAGGCAAACGGCCACGACGTTCTGGATCTTGCGGCCCTGCACAAAGTTGGCACTAGATGCCAGCTTGTAGTACTGGAAGCCAACGTTGACGGTGTGATCAGGGATATTGAGCTGGTGGGCATAACCCGTCATCAACAACCGTGCCTCACGCAGCGTGCGCTCACGGGCTTCTGCCGAGCCGTTGCCGGCCACTCGCCGGTGGCCAATGCCCGCCATGGGCCGAATACCACCCTGGTCGTGGCCAAGAAAACTGCCCTGCACGATCGCCGCTCCCTGTGCGTTCTCGCCAAAGGACACTTCGGCCACAATGTTGCTGTCGTCGGCGACACGACCACATGTCCGACATGTGCCGTCGACAACGTTAGGATTCTTACAGTTCTTGTTGGGACACTGCTGACGGGGCTTGGAGATACCACCGGTGGGGGGGGGGCGTAGACTCGGGGCATCACCCGCATCACTGGCAACACTGCCGGCACGTGAGTTGTTGGACGCGGCAGCGGCAGCGGCCAGTTGTTTGCGGCGCCATTCCCGGTCCTGGATGGCCTTGATGGGGTTGACTCGCTGTGCACCGCGAGGCCGAATCTGGTGACTCGAAGAGAACTTCTTTGGTAATGTAGTAAGAGGTGTCGTCATTTTGGCGTGTGGGATGAAGATGGCAACTGAAAAAGAAAAGAAAAAAGAAACGAGCCCAGCCGATCAATAATAATGTGCCTCAACGTTCTCCGATGCACGATGTCGTGATGATGGAAGAGGCACAAAAACTGGCAAAATGCTGCGATATGATAGGACGTTATGAGCCTGTCTGCAGCCGCTATGGGTGTTGAGTCTTGGTCGCAAACGAGTTCAGAATATGCAAGACACGGTCTGAGTTCGTTATTTGGACTATTTTTGTTTAAATTATATCGATATCTCGACGCGGTTGAGTGGTGTTGGTGGATCTTGAGAGGAGTCTGGAATGGGAATTGGATGGTGAAAGCGGAGCTGGGTGAGTGCGAAAAAAATTTGCAGAATTTCCTGG
The DNA here is from genome assembly GCA_022392935.1 of Ophiostoma cf. undulatum. Taxonomy (NCBI): domain Eukaryota; kingdom Fungi; phylum Ascomycota; class Sordariomycetes; order Ophiostomatales; family Ophiostomataceae; genus Ophiostoma; species Ophiostoma cf. undulatum. The sequence goes on along the minus strand of JAKRGL010000051.1, from coordinate 931 downwards.
GTGGGGGGGGATGGAGGACGAGATGGCCGAGTGGGAAGGAGGCGAGGATACACGACTGGAAAAGTGGGACATCAAGTAGTCTTATTGATGAGTCACGTGTATTCTCCAAGGCTGCCAGTTCGATTCCCGGTCAATGCAATTTGCAGTCAAAATAAATCTTTTTGATTGTACATTTGCCCAGGCTTGTTTTGCTATGTTGTATGTCGACTGTAAACAGACGCTGTTACGATTACAAAATCTTTAGAAATGCCGCTTCGAATCCCTATTTATTCTGTCATTCAATGGGAAAGTACCATTTCAGTGTTGTCGTTAAATAATATTTTCGCTAAATTGTATCTCAAGAAGAAGAATAAAGAAATTAAAAAATAAATAAATATGAGAACGACAATTCTCAAAGCCATATTTCGGTTGATTCTTAGAGAAAAACAATGAAGCAAATTAATTAATAAAGTACGAGTCACCATAACGATAACTTTCAAAGTAAGGTTTGCTCAAGTTTGGCGATAAGAACAAAAATAAACAAAAATAAATTAAAAAATAAATCAAAACCAAAAACACACAAATTATTGGAGACATAAACTCGCTGCAGCATTTTTTATCCAGTCCACGATATCCTCGACTTATAGGCTTAAAAGGTAGATGCCTAGAACGAGCACCAAGTTTCAATTTTCTGCTTGAGCAGCTGCATGCATTGTACAAGGCTATACGCGATTTCGGTGGTGCGGCAAAAATGAGATATATTGTGGTAAAACTATTGAGAAACAAATCTCATCCTGCCGGAAAAAAAAAACCTCCCCTACCCCTCCATATTGATCACCCCTGGATAAGTCCTGTAGAAACACGAATAGCCGTCAAGACTATGAAAGAAAAAGCAACGCAAGGACGTCCAGATCCAGTGGGTGTATGAAAAAGAGAACCAAGTTGGATGGGG